>CM052161.1:7216476-7250092 GCA_028455555.1 Augochlorella aurata | reverse complement strand
TGCCAACTATTAAATCAGCACCCAGAGCAATGCTACAAATTCGAAATAATGTATTTTAACAAAACACGCACAGTAAAATCCGGAATCGTAATAGACACACTGCGGATTTCATGCATTTATAATATAGACAAGTAAATGAGATGCGAAGCAGTATAAAAATGAAAAGACTATCGTTATACTACTTTGAACATGTTAAAATGACTAAGAGAAGAGATAAATTATACAACTTCTATTTCTCGCAATTATATTTATATTTTTGTTTATTTCATTGTATTTTTTGTTTCATTGTTTTTTTATATTTTATATTTTTATATTTTTATTTTTTATGTTTTATATTTTTTTTATATTTCATTGTTTTTTTTTGTATTTCATTCTCTTGTCAAAAAAATTCATTTTCAATGATGAATGAGTAACTATGCCACAAATACGTAAAAATATTTAAAAAATTATTAATCTTCGTTTGAACTTCTCGCAAAAAAAATAATGGTCGATCAAGTTGCATCAAGAGACCGAGTGGTATCAAAACACGGAAGCGGAAACGGCAGGGGCAAAAACAGCACCTCGTTAATATGAATATTGCTATTTACGCAGATCTGATGAAACCGTTACAATCGGTTGCGAGATGATCAAGCTATACTCATTGACGAACCCTGTTTTTTTTGTGAACCATTGATATATTTATCGTTCCCACCTATGGATTCAAGTACAGTCATTGTGAGATTTACCGTTCCTCGCCTGTTTGCAAGTCTGATCTGAATGACTCCTTGGATCTGGAAAAGCAGAATCGAACCGCGCGGCATCGTCATAATCGGAGAATGAAGTTTTCTAACCGTGTCGCGCTTCGCGCCTTCGATGCATTTTAATCAGTCATAACGGATGATTATGCAAGGGTGCAGGTTGTGCAACATGGATTTACAGTCTCGTAGGCAATAATATGCTAACGAGCTTACATTCGATTAAGGGGGGCTCCGGTGTTACGAAAATTCAGCCTCGAGGACCATCGGTGTGACATATTGCCGTTGCAGACGAGTTGACTTCCGCTTTCGGTGTATTATTAGGCTTAAAATTCTTCCGTAAACTCAACATTCTGAGCAGCTATTGCTAGAATTTCGTGTTAACTATTTTCCGTGTTATTATTTTCTTTATAGATGCGATAATTAGAACTTCTTTTTTAATAAATATAGAGCTGCAAAAGTTGTATTCATTATCGCGTTTGTTAAAGTTAATTTTAATTTCAAGAAAATGATTATTATTCGTAATTAACAGATTCTATTTGTAGTTTTCGTTATGAACTGCGAGTTTTGTGCATTTATGATAAAAACGAGTAGGTTTTAAGGTGTTTACTATTTTATATATTACCTACCTATTCTATGATTAATTCATAAAATTCACAGTCCGTTTGAATATTATTAAGAGGGTATACAACAGCTAGCAAATTTAACAGCTGATTAATCCCGTTATCTCGACATTTGATACTTCCACCGATGTTATTGGTTAAGAAAATTGAGTGGGCGAAGGAATACTAATGAGATAAAGTAATGTAACTAAAAGTAGAAGGGGCATATAACATTTTTTCTCCCCACCGCACGCATACGAAGGTGTACAGCTGCACTCCGGCTTCTGATTGGTGAAAGCCAATGGAGACACCTATTTTATCGGTCGAATGGAGTAGGCGATGTAATTACAGTGGGTTGAACGATTTGTTCGCCAGTCTGCATGCTACCAATATCATCGGAGCTGAATCCTTTTTGAACAGTCGCATTTATGTTGGAATCAGAACATCGGTGAAGCTTTCGCAGTTGTATCATAATAGTTTCTGAAGATTTATGGCCATTTTCATTGAATACGATTTCAAACTTTGGTCACACCGAACATGAAGATTAGAGTTACAATAAAAATTCAAGAAACTGAGAAATATACAGACGCAGACAATATATGTATAATACAGTCGGGACTCCTTTATCATAACACTTACGTTTACAATATCTTTCTATTATCCAATGATTGAACAATTTAAATAGCTTACTGCCTAGTAGGGAATTTGAATACGGTATTTAGACAATACAATGTTTTGGTATCAGGATGTCACAAAAATAAATCTTCGGATAAGAGAGTCGCTACTGTAGTACATTCTATCATCGGTACTTAATGATCGTGTTAGATGCAGTCAGAAAATATGTGTCCCATTAGATTAGCTTTAGTATTCACATGCGATAGAAAGATTGCAACATAGATTTTTATGTATATCAAAGATCATAAAATAATTAATGAACCTTGAAATTTGCATACAAGTCTACAATCTAATGATAAATAACTAACAGCTGAAACTAGTTGATAAAATGAATACACAGTCTACATATTTTACAGTTCCCTGAGATTAGAAACATGTTTCCTGATACATTACTAGATAAAATTCTTTATCAAAGCATATATTGTAATACAAATCTTACGACGTTCCAGTAAATAATATCAGGACGTTGTTATAAAACAACGCGTCGCGTAGGGCTCGGTAGTTCTAACGTTAATCGGCCCTTTGGAAGGAAACTTTCAAGATTATGCAGCAAAAGTATCAAATTATTTGAGGATCGTCATAATTCTTCTAGCTCTAATGTTCCTCTGCAGAACATAGACACTCGGACCAAGTGAAAAACAAAGAAGCGCTTGTCCGACAGAGAGATTACGAGGAAAAAATACGCAACAAGGTCGCCTTGAGAGCTCGGGAGGCCTGGTCGATGAAGCCTAAAACCGTAGAAATTCGCATAATACATGTCGCATTGGCTTCCTTATAAAGCTTCCGGTTTTCAATACCAAGGTCCGCAGTGCTCGCAGAGAAGTTCCGAAGAAGAGACCAGCACGGCTCCCTTCGCGTGTCACCCCGAGAATTGCTTTGCGGCCTGACCCCCCATACGAGAGCTCGACGTTAACAGGGCTCCTCGCGCTCGCGTCCTCTCCACGCTCTACGGAGTCCCTTAGAAACGGCAGTGAAAGTTCAGTGAACATTGGAGAAAAACAAACGGAAGAAGAAGGAGAAGAAGACGACAAGTTCAAGAGAATACCGTTGCAAAAGCGTGCGTCGCTAACTGCTCCTAACTGGTAAACAGGGTCCTGCAATTATCAGAAATTAACGCGAAGCGAAGGAACGAGTGCAAAGGGAAGTTCTAGAGTAAAGCTGCGTGGATCGGTGGAGTCGACAGGAAACTGATACCACGATGGCCCTTAACAAAGTCTTGCTCGTGGTCATCGGCATGATCTGCGCGTGTACTTGCGGGGGACGCACGGAATGCGGAACTCGTGCCGAGATCTCGTTGCTGACCAGCGTCCACGATGATCCCTCTTGCAGGAAGCTGTCGCCCAGAGGCGTCCTGCTTTACGAAGCCGCGAAATTCCTCGCCGAGGCTCACAATAACAAGTCTGCCGGATACGATATCGGTAAAGGGACTTTTTCAATTCCTCTCGATTCTCGTTTCCGCTTTAACCCACGCCAGGAAAAAAAAACATGCCGCAGAAGAAATCGATGCCAAGGGGAAACGGTGCCACCGTGCTCGCTGTATTAGCTACTCTGTGTTTCTTGTCTTCCGCGGACCCCGATTGTTTGCTTGTTCTTTGGAACTATCGATTGGTTCGGGAGTCGAACGGATTTGTGCGCGAAGGCTGTCGGTCGGAAGACTGATGCAGGCATTATGCGGTTTTGCAGTTTTTAAGGACACGAGTCCAAGAAACGGAAGATGGTAGAAATATTTGACGGTAGCAGCCTTTGTCGAGGGAACGAAATTCTAGTTTATTCTCGTCGACGCTTGAACTTTCTTTTACTCAAACTTTTATATTCAAGATTATATTATAATAGAAATTGGACGAAGTCGAAATAAACCTAATCTTTTTATTGTTATAAAATTATATACGTTAGTCGCGTTCAGGGCTCGGTATTTCTAGTGTTAACCGCGATTGAAGTGAAGAATTACCATCCGAGGATTAGGTAGGAAGACTTGAAAGAGGACATTGATTTTTTAAAAGTTAATTTTAGGAAATGAATGTCTACAGTCTGCACAGTGGTACTCTTTCGAGAAGTAAGAGTATTTTGACTGAGACAGTTGACGGTGCCTGTTATTGTCGACGTTATTGCGTGATAGGTAACGGTGGACTATTAGTAAACAGCGGATTTCGTGCATTTATAACAATGTTGTGCACGACAAACGCAACCAATCAAAATATTATTATATAACCTTCAACTTTTATTTATTTGTTGCAATTTATGCATGTTGATTTCATTCTGCACAATAGTCCGCAGTCTAGCTTGAAGACCGTGAGTGTTTTTCATGCCGGCTGAGGATTCATTGCGAATTTTCTTTCTATCTTGTTGAAGAAATGAACGTCCTGGACACGTGCGGCAGCATCGCAGGCGCTTTGAAAGCGGGGATGAAAGCTCTCGTTGGGGCGGACACGAACTGCTTGCAAGCTCCTCATTATTTAGGTAATTATCTTCTACGGACCACGTATAAATACTAATGAGGTCAAATTTATTCTAATACTTCATCTACCGACAGTTTTCCAATAGACATTTTTTTCAAGAATCTCATAGAAGATTGTCCAAAATCCATACTATAACCGAACAAACTATTTGAACGAATATTATATTATAATTTAAAATTGTTATTTAACTCTGGAATGATATGACAGATCAAAATTACTTGTTTCTTACAGTTGTTGAAATCATAGAGATGTTTTTATGTTATAATCTCTTTATTCGAGCACATATTATTATAGAAATCGTACGAAGTTTGAGTTCTTATGTGAAATGAAAAATATCGAGCTTCTTTTAGATGTAATTAAATGATTAAAAAGTCTATTGACAGATTTCCGGTAATTGGAGTGTTAATAGTATTTCGACGAACTGGGCTACTCAATTTCCGGATTGTTCTGTCCGTGTTTGGATAAGATAACTGGAGTCAGATCTTGTTTCACCTAGTATTGAGGTGACTTCGTTCTACAGGAATTATTGGGCCAGACACTGCGACAAATGCGGAAGCCGTACACAAGATAACTTCAGTGTTGAAGGTGCCGCATATCGTCAGGCGGCGATCGAATTCTCCATACCTTCATCATCTCGCCAAGGAATCCGATTCTTATATTGTTCAGGTAATCAGGTAGCAAAAAGTATAGAACAATTGTAGAACAATTACTCAACAATGTGACTTCTATGCTATAACAAAAGTAATCGCAGATTTCATACATTTTTGTAGCCTGTAGAGTCTCATTAGAAACAGAAACATATGATTGCCAGCATTATGACGAAAACAATGAATGATGGAATAGTTTTTTATTTTACATTAATTGAAATTGATTCGCAAGAACTGCTGATCTACTATTTATGTTTAAACATTCTCCGAGTCACCGATTGAATCATTCTTAACGGACTACGCATTTGAAGCATTTGTAACAAAAACAAGCAAGTATATATAGCAATACAACACAAAACATTGATAACATTCAATGTATTTTTAAACTATCGATATCGAAATTCCTCTTCTGTATCTTATAATTTATGCAGACGATTTTTATCTCACTGTCTAATCGCAAATCATTTTTATCTTGTACGAATCGATTCGCAAGAGTTATTGTTAGCGTTTTGCTACGAACGTTCACCGTGCTTTAAATTATGAAATTCTATATTTTCATAATGGCTCGATATGAATAACAAATCTCTTCTTCCTTAAATTACACTAATAGGAGTATTATTAATATTCTGCCGTTAATGTTCGAACATCCTCAAATTCTGGCCGTCGGTGGCACGCCATTAATTACGGGTCTTCTGCTGCCTACATGAATCCTTTTTATCTGATCATCCTTAGCACTGCGAGGCTCGTTCGGAATTAGCTGCGCTGGCTGGCACGTCCGGATTTTCTGTTTCAGGGAGCACTGAAGGTCGCAGAGTCGCTCAAGTGGAAGTCGTTCTCGCTGGTGGTGAACGCTGACGAAGACAGCGAGGACGACTCGCAAAACATCGCCAAAAAGTTGACAATGGCAGCCATTGAGAAGGGTCTCTGTGTTTTGGTCCACGACGACGACGATGACGGTACTTCCCTGTCTCCCTAATCGCGCGATAATTAATGGCGTCGTCGTCACGACACCGACAAAATTTTCGGCACTATCTCACGCGCCCCTCGAACTGTGTTCGTAACAAAATTAATCACCTTAAGACACCTTCCTTCACTTCTTAAACGCTCGAAAAATAAACATACGGAATTTATACCTTCGAAAATGGATATTAACACGTTGAGTGCCACGCCGGTCCCTAGGGACCGGCGCTCGACTTTTCGTTCTGCTATCGCGGCGCGCGTGCTGGTCCTTGCATACTTGTGAGACTGAACATTTAAATTATGCGATATCGGTTTTTGTTTGGTAAATGCTTCAAGGGAAAGAATATAATACTGAAAAACATTAATGTAATTTATTAAAACACGGCAAGCAAAGGTGATTTTTAGGCCAACAAAATTTTGAATTTTTCGCAAGAAGAAGTACGAGAAAACTTGGAGACTGAACCAAACTGGGCTATAATATGTATACAACTGAGTATATGTTTACACAAAGTATTTATCGCGATTGGAAAATGTCAAACTTTCGAGTGTAACTTATATGCAAGGGGAGATGTAAACATACGGAGACGGGCCCAGGTTATCAACCCGGGTTAAGTACTCCACTGTTTATACTCTGATTCGTCAATCGGCGAGCCGTGGCTTCTGACATTCGGCGTGACACTCAACGTGTTAACGTTCTGCTAATATAAATTTTTATCATATAATAACTTACCACGGATTTGTTTAAAGTTTTTATTTTTAAATTGCTGGAACCATTCGCCAATGAATTTTTAAATGGAATTTTACTTAATTTCAATGTTTGTAGATCAGAAATAATTTTTGATCTATGGTACCAAAGTTAGAGTGGGTTACTTTGTAAAACATATTGCGAATTAAATTGGTTCAATGGTTAGACGAAGTTCAACACGAAGCTGAATCCGGATGTCTAATTAATCACTTGATTTTGATCTCAGATTTAACATCGCGCATCATCCACGTCGGCAAACCAGAAGACGGATTCTTCAGTAAACCCGTGAACGCAACAGTTCTTGTGCTTAGCGAGGGACACCTGGACGATCACCTGAACCGCGTGGATACAGCGAATACAATCGTTCTTGTCGAAGACTCCAGGTAACAGCCTCAACGTTATATACTCCGGATCTTTACATAAATTCTTACGAACCAAAATCACTACCCAATGGTAAACAGATTTATCTGTCCGGAACGAAACATAATAACATTATTAATTTTCATTCGAGGTATCTTTCTATGTTTTCAACTCCTATTCCATCTATAAGCTGCATATATTCTATCGCTGCATTATTATTAAGGGACTATGGATTGTATGCCTTTATGGCTATGTCTTTTTATGACTATGCCTTTATGGCTACGCCTTTATGACTATGCCTTTATGGCTATACCTTTATCACTATGCCTTTATGACTATGCCTTTATGGCTATGCCTTTATACCTATATGGCTATATATTGTATGCCTTCATCTTATCAATGATTAGGGGCAACATAATCTGGATGGCATTCATATAATAAAAATATAATATAGATTCATAAAAATAATGTAAAAAGTGGAATTTCTTCTACTAATTCATTTCAGTCAGTACTGAAAGGGTTGAGATGAATGCTTGGTCCGTTCGAACGCACGTTTTCACGGACAATGACGGGCTGGGTAAGGCCACCATCACAGTAAAATCGACGTTCCGCCCTCCTCGATCGGCGTTGCGACGCCCGGCATTTTATCCGAACCTTCGTCGTTCAATTTAAGCCGACACGTCGATTGCTCGAATATCCTGACGCTTCATCGTTTCGTCAATCCCGGATTTCCTATTTCCTTCTCGTCAAATAATCCCTCGGAGGCGTTTGTATCGTTCTCTCCCATCCTCGCGATAAGTCAATTATGATCTCGATTATGGTTGGGACGTGGGAATTTACGGGATCGATAGGCAACGTCGGGAAAATGAATTATTGCCGCTGAAACCGCAAGGATCGAGTTCGAATACACCAGTCTTAACACTAGTAACACTAATTTCATTAATTAACTCTTTATTTGTCGCGTAATACCAGCTTCCCTATAAAGGTATTGCATCGATTGTTTACCATTTCCTTATGCTTTCATTTTCATTCTCTTCGTTACACAATTCATTGGATATATTTTTGTTATTAATTTATTTATTAAATTTGTTCGTTATCATTATGCACGACCATTTCAAATGATCGCATAGTCACCGAATCAAATAAGACTTGATGTTCTAGTTGAAAGTTATGTTCTTGGCTCTTGTCATTGTAATAGTGACAGTAGTTTATGTATTCAAAGCTTCAGCGATTTTGATTATGGTTAGAGGTGTCTATTGTGGGAACCGAACGGGAATTAATTTGAATAAACCGGCTGCAATACATCGGTATTCTCAAATTCTTTGACTCTGTCTATGCCTAAATAAGTACATAAAGTTCACATTCTAATTACAGTATGAATGCGCGTCTCCATCGATGCATTTTTGCAAATCGCTTGCAAGTTAACAAATATGAAACTGTCAGCATTAAACATTTTAGTGTTAAGAAAATACTGAACAGTCAATAATTCAAAATGCTTGAGTATCGGTATGCTGTCAAACGAACTGACAAAGATCGACGATCATAGCGCGTGAATGTTCCCTACAGGCAGACAGACTATGTCGGCAGACACCGATTACTGATCGAATTGATTCGGACGGTTCTATCATTCGATCTCTGGCTCGTTACGCGATCGGTAGCTGCGTTCAAGTCATCTCCGTCGACGGATCGATCGTTACGTAACAATTAACCGTTAACGCGGCGGTCCTCGCCGCAACAATGGACGATGTCTGATCAATTAACGTGTGACTCACCGCGCATGCAAAACAGAAACACATACTCGTCAGCGTTGCATCGGGACATCGTGTCGAGATACTATTTATAAATAATTGCGTCCATAAATCTCGACACGTAACAGCCTCGGAGTTTCCACGGTATAATTGAGAAAACGATTATTATAACGGCGCGCTAGGGAATAACAAAAACAAAAACACATGATGGACGAACGATTCGTTAAACGCAACAATGACTCATACGCCGATTTCCTGTTCCTTGGCGCGTGTTCCGATCAAATTTCATAGAAATCGAAAGTGTGTTATATAGACCCAACAATTTGTTACAGAGTTGCGATAATCATCGCGCTGCGCCGATTTCTTTTTAGCGCGATTATAGATCGCGATCAAGGCTGCTGCCGATCGATTTCCACGAATCGAAAAAAAACCCAGTCCTTTGTACCGATCGGAATAATATCTTGCGGGACTGAGGTGTTCATTTGCTACAATTTATTTGCGATTGTTTCGAGTTCTTTCGGAATAATCGCACGTTCCTTAGTTTTAAATATTTCCCGTGAAAGTGGTTTTTAATGCTTTGCATCTAGATCGATGTTTGGAAAAGTACGATTAAGAAGACTGATTGGAACGTTCACTTTGACAATCGTATCCAGAATATCGGTGTTCGGAGAGATGTCCCTCATTTTTGTGGATTCAGACTATAAAACAGCGAGTCGTCGAAAAACTGGCTGACTAATCGCTGCGAACAAAAAGTGTACAAGTAATTGTATTTTTATTACCACGCTTTCGTCCTTCCTCCTACAAGGAATTAACGAGAGCGTAACGTCGCGAAATTGTCCAATCCTTGCGCGCCTCTTAAAACAAAAAGCGGCAGAGAAAGGAGTACAGGCTCAGCAATTTTTTTAACGGTCTTTTAAATCGATAATAAGGTCGGCGCGCAAAGGTAACGATCGTGTTGTAGAGTGTTCCACAATCTCCGACAGGTTTGCCACGACCTCTGATCAAATTTAAACTCCTTTTAGTCTCGCATCAACCCCTGGGACAAGGTCAACTAAGATAGATAGATTTTAGAGAAAATTATGCGTTCAAGGGTCGAACGAGCTGCACACCGTTATGCTAACCTTCCTGCTACTGTGTAAATAGTGTCACCATGCTTCCGTTGAAACATTCTTACGGCTTTTGCTAAAGAAATTAAGAGTCAGATTAGGTGACAGGATTGCAAGAATTTCGTGCCGCAAATGCTAGCGAGAGAAATATATCCCGTCAACACGGTAAGATTCTTAAGATATAGAAGTAGATAGAAAGGCTCCGACCTCGCGCTAGAAAACGGAATAAAAATTTTCGAAAACCGTAAATAAACTTTTTCGTTGTCGGCACCACGCGATACGTAAAGCTGGAGCATTGATCTACTTCGAGTACCTGATCGCTGAAAGATGATATGCATACGAATTCTACTTGTTAACGGCGGGGTTCTTTCGAATATATCGAGCCGATTAGACAGATAATTTCCCATACGACTGTAATATTCTCTGTTTCATTGGCTGCACGATGTATTCGGTATTGTGAAAATGCGCCCTGAAACGCTGACGTTTTATTTTCGTCTAATATTGCGTGTATTTTTCTTTTTAATACAGTGCATTTCATTGAGAATTTCATTATTTTGAAAATACTTGGCACGCAAAATTTAACAAAATCCAACAGTCTCAGATCGATTTACAGACGATGTAGAAACCGTCCTTTAAGAAGATAGGAATTCATATAAAGAGAGCTTGTCGATCCGTAATTTTGAAGCAGCCAATACAATAATTATTGAACATCAATGCTGTTCGTTTTACGTTCTATGGAGTCTCCTATCGTTAATTGAATTCGTCATACATATATTAATTATGTCGATTAGAAATGTAGATATGTATATGTAGCGTGATCCATAGGATATAACAACTCTTGACGGTTGAAATGCTGTCTGGCAGATATAACGAACCAGTAAGTTAATTCGAAAAGACTGGGTGAGAAATGTACCTGTCATACGCTCCGTTGATATGTAACCGAGATATTATGCATTTGGATCAACACGCAAACGGTGTATCGTTCTCTGATGTCTTTGGACCACATATAACTTGTTCCATAATGCCAAATAAAATAATTCTTTCCAGCTTTGAAAGCCAAATACTCCACTGTGTGTTCGGAAGAAGGCTAATGCAAAACGGGAACCAATTACAGCGCGTCAGAGCGATTTTATGAACGATCCGGGCCATGATTACGAGCCCTAATCCGGTCGTAAATGAATTTCATTGCCCCGCAAACCGCAACATGATTACTTCATGCCCTCGACGATTTTACGACGTCAAAATGCTGTGTCCGCGGTTATACTCGTTGTCGCGACCACATTATCTTGTGGTTGTAAAATTGGCCAGGCCCTAAAGTAATTATGGTGCGGTCGTCGGGGCAATGCACTTAGCTGATTTACGACCGAATCAGGACTCGAAACCATGACCAGATTTGGGTCTAATCCGTCCGTAAATCAAGGTCCATCGTCCCAACTACCGCAACGTAATTACTTTAAGTCCCAGCCGGTTTTATAATCTCAGAATATCGCAACCGCGACTATACCATTACGTCCACGTTCAGCTACTGTTGACTTGAATATCCGCCGTGTAACACCTTTCAGTTACGTTTAGCGTTACGTTCATGAATATTGTTGACAACATTGATAAGCGCTCCAATCAGTTTCACGTATTCGGTCCAATAGTCCAATAATGATACTAGTGACACGCTATAATCATCTTAAATACTATGCATCGATAATTGCCAGTATGAGTACAAGATCCAACAAATTTGCAGTGTTTTAGTTGTATATTATTGTACTAAAATACTATCATTTGCCAGCTTGGTGTCCATTCGGATAGTTTATAAGTATAGTCATAGAGCAACGAACGACTTCGTGCTACGTGATTGAGCTGTTTCTTCACTCTTTATTACAGCTAACAGTGATTTCACTTTAGGTGAATGAATTCAACTCGGGATTCGGTAAATTAGCTGTAATTCTGAAGAACTGACGCGGTGTCACTGTTGTGACCATTCAAAATTTTAAGAAATTTAGAATATTTTTAGAAGCTGACATTGGAGGATCGGAATTGGCTGTCTTAAACAACTGTGGAGAATAAGCGATTTTTTTACCGAATCTCAAGGCTGAAACTTTCTAGAAATTATTTAGTAATCAGTACCCTTGACACGATTGCTAGAATTTTTTTCTTGATTTACAATGCTTGTTTTCAATATTTTTGTCTGTACAGTTTACTGCGAACCTGATGCTTAGCATCGCGAGGTTTTTAGGAAAGTTTAATAAGGTTTTATATCCTCTGTGGGTAATAGAACCTTCAACAGGAGACTCAACATTTTTCTCGTTACCAATTTTTATAAATCGTTTCTTGTTAAAAAGGGGGAGCATTTTTTTTTAAATAAAAGGTATGGCAAAGATTGATGTTCACATTGGCGGTAACGCTGTCTAGCCGTTTATGGATGAGAATGTAAACTTGTGCGACTGGAGGTGTGTCCGATCGGCACGTTTTAATTCAAACCAGAGATGAAAGAGTGCCATTATTATTCACGAAACACGTTTAATAGAAATATCGGCCGTTGTGCAGGAGAACGGTGCACGCGTTGACCGAGTTCATCGGTACATAAGTATTCTAATACATACCCTTCACGCCGTCACCACAGTACTGACGAAACGGTCCTTGAATGAATGTAAATTGAGGTTTACTGTCTCAAACTTATAAAATCCTTGAATTATATGCTTGCTTAACTTTAGCCCAACTTGCCTCGGAAATAGTAAAGCATGTCTTGAGAATCGTCTGGGAAACTAATTCTAGAGCATTCCTCTATATGATTACAGACTATTTTATATATGGCCATATGAGCCCGAGAAGTTTTTGAGAAGTGCTTTCGTTCTTCTCGAAAACATAAAAAGATTGAAGTTCTTCGTTTAATTCGGAATTTGTTTCAATTAGATGATTGCCTGGAAGATAATTATTACATGCATTTTTGTTCTGAAACCCATATTACTAAAATGTTTCTTATAATTTTTCAGCCATTCTAGTTCAAATTACGACAAAGTGTTTTGAATATAAATTGACCAGTAGTCTTAGATAAAGGACTGGGGATTAATATACATTCTTTTTCAAATAAATTATAAAAATCACCTTAATTTTGTTGTGCGAATGCATATTTCTTTTTGCATCAACTAATATATTCTTATATCCTTCTAGAAAAAGTATTAAAGACCTTAGGTCGAAAACTGTATAGTTCTTCTGTATAGTACTCGTAGCACTATGTCGTTTTCTTAACAAACCATCGCAATTGAAAAGCCCCCCGTACAACGAATCACCGGTCGGCACTCGGCAGTCTTGAACCAATCGGATCTCTTCCCCCCTCTCCAACACCTCCATCGAACCTATCCATAGATTTCTCATACTAGGCGCAGATTACCCTCAACTCGCATATTCGCGAGCATTGTTCGAATGCTCTCCTAACTTAATGAGTTATGACTCTATATACTATAGAGTAGTAAGTATACTCTATATACTATGACTCTTAAAATTACTGTAAGAGTCTAATGGAAAATTAGAGCGTTTGTGCTCCTTGCAAACTTCTCTTATGCAACCTGCCATTGTCGCACATGATACAAACGTTAAGAGTTCTCAGAATTCCTCGAAATGAACTGAAACTATGTTATGAACACGCGCAGATATAATCACGTTTTATTAAAATTCTGCATTATTAATCAGAAAACGCGTGATACATTTTCGCAACAGCTCATTTGTTCCGTCCCAATAAATTCCCGAAGGATTAACATCGGATTAAAAAATTGAAGGTCCGATAGCGCCATTTGTTCGCGATTACCACATACACGTACGACCTTTTCGCTCATTTCAGAAACGAATTCGCGGGACTGGAGGCGAGAGTCGAGAAGTCAAAGTGGTGGTCCAGCAAGGACACTGGAAAGTACGATGCCGAGGAACTGAGGGAAGTCAGATGGCTCGAGGACGCGATAAAGGTCTACGCGAAAGCATTAGACACGCTGTGGTGAGCATGATGATTTGATTACTCGTTAACCAGCGGCTCCCGTAGAAAGTTACAACCCGGCTTGACAGCGAAAAGAAGGAAAAGAAACCGAGGATTTTTCTCACAACGTCCAGGCTAATTGACAGGAGTTACGGGCTTATTAGAAAATGTCCATGTTAATTGATTGTCAGCGTGTCCCGCGTTACTTCGTCATGTCTCTGGCTGTCTTGTCAATCATATCGTAGAATTTGCTGCTTAGCCGAACCTGGAAACTCCGTTTCGTGCGGGTGGAAACCAGCCCGACTCCCTTGAGATCTACGAGGATCTTCAGAATCTTTAAATCTTAAACTACTTTCTGAAGCATGTATACGCTCATACTTCTGGAGATCTTTTAGCACCCTCAAGATCCATAAATCTTAATTTTATAGGTACTATTTAATTAATTGAACCGTTCGCTACTCTGGACAGAATGAAATCAATTTATTTCCTAATTCGAGCACACGGTCCTTCGTTTCGCAGTTGAAACTAGTTTTAGTTAATCGATTTATTTCCATTGTAATTACTTCGGTTTAATTGTCGAGCGAATAGCTCGTATTTTTGAAACATGCTCGGCGATCAGGTTATTCGCGCAACAGTACGATCAGTATGCAAACCGAATAGGCAGATCGTTTTGTTCGTACAGTAATTATCGCGAGTAATGAATGTGCAAACACCGTGGTATGAATTCTCACCGTTTGGTCAATATTAATGAAATCCACAGTTTGCGTAACGCGCGGCATGAATTGTCGCTGAAAGAATGGCTGACTCGTTAGAATTCTGCGTTCCGTAATAATGACAGAGGTGATAAAATGACATATCGATTAATACCAAGGATACACGGTCGTCGGCTTTATCAAATCGATATTTCACTCAGATAAACGGACGTTACGGGAAACGGGACATCGCGGCAGATAAATGATGCATCGTGATTCAGTTGCGACTGAACAGCTGTTAATGATAAAACCTAATTGCTGTCATGGTTGATCTTATTTTCCTGCTATCTGCGCATTAATTATGTCAGCAAGCTGCACTTCATGTTCATATAAGAAACTGTTCTTTCTAGATGGCAGCCTACTTTATTCATTCTTCTTCGTTCATGGTTGTTTGTCATTGTGGACACTGCACTTTGTATTGCAATTCTTCTGTTTGTTAATGTGCAGATGTCACGATGAAGATTGCTATTCGTCACTAAGGCATCTGCTGTTATGTTTTGTTAAATTCAGGATGGCGAACATGCTAGTTTGCTCTCTTTTTTATCTTCCTCTTTTATTATTTGCTATTATTTGAAACTTTGCTATTATTGAAGACGCTTTCTATCTATTTGCGATCAGTAGTTACGACCGAGAGCTTAAAATAGCAAAAGATGTATGCAAGATAGTATTTTCTGATTTATCACAGTTTAAGAATCATTAAGGATTGCACGTTAAAATAAAATTATTATTCTCAAAAAGTTCAGAAGATATCTGCCGTATAGCTTTGCTATTATTCAAGATGGCGGATGTGCAAGTTTGATTTTCCTGTCTCTTGACTTTTAATGGAAAGGAAATAGTCTTAGAGAGTACAAACAAGAATGAAATTTTTATTGTAACCGACCACAAATCGTTTGCTTCTCACGGTTTCTCAAAAAATCAGTGGCTAAATTTTTCATTGGCAGTAGCTATTCGAGTCGCCAAGTTCTTTCAAACAGTATCCAATAATTACTATCGAAAAGGGACTGACCGAGCTTGTATGAAACAATAGCAAGAAGAAGAAGTGCAAGAACCCGGTGAACGCGGTGGACTGGAACAATGTTCTCTCTAACGTCCTGGCTGAGTACGTAAAAGAATCGAGCGCGGCAGCGATCAGCTTGGACATATCGATCAAGAAGAGGGCTACCGAATTGATGCAGCTCGGCAAGGTGGTGGTGCAGAAGGACAAGGCATCGTTGCATTGGGGAGACGACACCAACGACTCCAAAGAAGATGACGATGACGACGATGACGACGACGACGACGACGACGACGACAATGTGATGCCGGCCATTTTCAAGAAGCTGATGACCAAGGAAAAGGGAACGCGAACCGGCTGTGCTACCACCACCAAAGAGATCAAGATGATCCATGAAGACGACGAAGACGCTGCGCAGGTTTTGGTGTCCGAGATGGACAACAGCGAATGGTGGACCATGGTCAGTTCATAATCACTGTAATTCTAACGCCGAGAAATTATTGCAGGAAAGCTTGAGATTTTACGGTAGTATTTGTGATTTGAAGAATCACCGGTGAATCCGAGATTAAACTTCATCGGCGTTCAGTGCAGGGTTACGTAGACGGTAGGATAAAGTTGACAACTATAAGCTAGACACTAGCTGTTAGTGTATGGGTTAAACCAAATTTGCAATTCCTAGATCATTAGCGAAACTATTAACACTGTTATATTTTTCTTTGTTTTAAAATATGAGGATAGATAAATGCAAATTGCTGAATTTATGACCAATCAACGCCTATCTATTAACAGTTTATGGAACAATTTGACCACGAATTTTATGCATTTGTGAAGTTATTCGGATCATTATCTTACTTATCTAAAGGTTAACATTGAAATGGCGTTCTGTCATGGACACGAAGTGCTACATTAAAATCACATTAAACATTCAAAACTTCGCATTCGAAATTATCTTACAATATACCAACGAAAATCATCTTACAGAAAATTGTGTTGTTATCTACCCCAGTTACCCTAGATAAGGGTAGGCCTTAATTCCTAAGATCTGGATCTTAGGTCTAAGATAGGGGTAGAATTTAAGATTTGAAGCAGAAATTCTAAAATATATGCTTAGGCTCTAAAATGTAGGACCTAGATCCTAAGCATATGTCTTGGGTCCTAAGATTTAGAGATAGAAATGATATTTGAATCGCTGAATAGGTAGATTTGCCATAGAAGCGATGACGTAGAGCCTTAGTGATCTACCGACTGATGTCAGATGAATTTTAGGTCGGTACGGTGAGTGGCGTCGGTGTCGCCATGTTCGTTGTTGGCATTCTAGCCGTCTACGTGGTCTACACGAACATCCGTGGTCCGTCGGTACCTAAGAACGTTCGCGTCGAGAGGGACACCAGCCTGAGACGTGTGGGCAGCGACAGGGAACCACCTGTCCGTGCTCAAAGGCACACCCGTAACTTGCAGAGGAGGGACAGCAACAGAAGCATCAGAAGCACCATATCCGAGAAGAGCGTCTGAAGCGATCGCGATACGTGAACCGCATCCGAGATGACAACGAGTCGAACACCTTACCGAATCGGGCTGATCCGATCGCCGATTTTTCAGAGTACGTCGCCGCGCCTCGATTCGGACCGGTTTGATTCTGTCCGACTCGGATCGACCAATCTTGCCGATTCAGCAAACATGGTTAAACCAGGTTGGCTGAATCGACTCGATTTCATTAGGATTTAGGTTTCTAGGAAGCTACTCGGATCAATCAGTTTGCGGTCAAGTTGATTCAAGCGGATCAGCTTGGTCGCGAATTAATTGAAATTGTTCCGGTTTGAACTGTTGGTCGATATTGTTCGATTTCGATCGGTTCGAACAGTTTTGAGTCAAATTTTATTCGACGTCAATCGTATCGGTTTGGAATCGTTTGGTTCTGCTTGGTCTGGTTCGATTCGAACAGGGTAGTTCTGGCTTCATCCGGTTTGGATCGATTCGGACCAATTTCTAACTTGAAATTTTTTCGTTGAATTACATTATTTTTGAAAAGCGTCAGTTTGGTTGGAATTAGTTCGTTTGATTTGGTTTGAAGCAAATTTAATTAATTGAGCCGTATTTGATCTTTACAATTTGGCTTGGTTCCGGTGAGTTCAATCAAAATTGCTTTACAACCCGATTTGTGTTGGTTTGGTACAGTTTGAAGTAGGATTACACACTTCAATGTTACTCACGTTGGTTCCTTTCAGTTCAATCTCTTTGTGTACGAGTAACAGTATAAAAGATAACAACGACGACAGAGAAAATACCAAAAATATTCACACATTTTCCATTCTCCGCCCCCAAAAGGAATTGAAAATAAATTGCAAAAAGAAAGCGAGTAAACATTTCATTCAAGGGAAATGGCATCCTTTAAAATCTCTAGTCCATGAATAATGATAATTTATGAACGATCACCGTTAATTAACACACTAAACGCGAATTCTCACTGTTCTGTTAATAGAAACGAGAACTGTACACAGGTATTTCTATACCTATTCATATATCTTCAATCAATCTTGACTACTGTGTGATCCGCTATTTTCTCGAATAAAATACCGTAAGTTATAATAAGAGTATAGGTATGTCATTCCCCGAAAAGTAAGTTAAGTAACTCGGAACACAGTGGATCAACGGTGCGAGAAGTCAAGGCATTGTTATGAGACACAGTGCACTAACAGCGAATCGATCTCAATTTCAAGTCATGTTTCTTTGAGCGTCGACAGATTCGATCGCGTAGGCGAGTTGAAAAATATATATACGTATGCTGTACAGCGTTGATTAATGATAATCTGCTGTGTGCGCGGGTGTGCGTATGGATATACGTTGCTGCATAGGCTTAAGCTACTAGCTATTTAAGCTACCGATAAGCATGTACAGCGGTTACAAATGTACGACAGCTAATCGATAATAAATTCAATAAAGGTTATCCACAGACGAACTGACCTCTGTGTAAAGTCGTTTAATCAATTGTCCGACACGACTTCCACTAGAATCGGTGATCGATGATGAACGAACGGCCGTCATGGAATCAAATCGAGTCGACGTTCATTGGATAGTAGTCACAATTTGCAACAGGCTTTGTGCTGACCAGCCTGCATAATTCATGCGCGCAGTTCACCTACGTTAACAATGCATCCGATCCAGAAATTAAGCAATTCTCCTCCGCGAAAATACTCACTCTCAATTTTGATTCAGTTCTGTCATTGTTCATGCCGCAAACATCCTTGATCCTTGGAAATATTGTTCAATAGTTCATCGATCATGAGGTCGATGATCGCGACGATACCTAATGATAGGTCGTAGTATAATTCCTCTTAACTTCTATGTTGCTCCTTCATTCTTTTGAGCTTCGATTGTATGAATCATGGCATTTAAGGACAATTATAGTTAGAGTGACAGAGCAAGATTTTGATCAATTTTCTTCGTCTTTAAAATTTCAGCACCATTTATGGATAGGAACAAAACCAGAACTTTTAAGACAAATTAACGTTAATAGTAGCGTATTCAATTTTGTTTATTTCTTACAATGTTCTTATGGAGTACAATGAAAGTTACGACAAAAATTAAAAAAGGGGGATGTAGTAAAAATTGTCCTCATCGAGTGCAAAGACAGAGCCGCACAGAAGAATCTACCTTTTTTTAATAATCCGAATAAATTGTACACGATATACATTTATAAATTCATCTAATTATTTCAATGCTTGAAAACGCGTCAACGTGTTCCTATGATAAAATCAGCTCTGCAAAATGATAAAATAAAATGACAAAGTTCCGGTGTCGCATGGGAACACTATCGCGGAATGGAAAGAAGGGAGTGGAAAAGGTGCTTGGTTGAATTAAGAGGATGAAGGGTGACAAGCTTGGACGGCGCGCAGTAGGATGCGGTTTTATAGAATCGCCCTTGAGGTTTCTTTTCAATTTCGAGACTATCGGCCGCGAAACGAGACGTCCAAGTGACACTTCCGGCAACGAGGAAGCGCGCGTAACATGTGCAACGACCGCGGGGAGATGTTGCCGCGGATGTGATAAATTAAGATTGTAAAATAGGGTTATGCACAGCGAGGAGTGACGACCAGACACCGACTATTGTTCTCACCACTTGACCCAATCAGACGTTCAATCAAGATTACGTAACACGCAAAATACTCAAATGGCGACTGATACTTTTGGAAACGCGTGCCGTGCGTCGCGGAAATATTTGGTCGACGACGAATGACACTGGCATACGATATAGCATTAACAATAATAAGAGATGTAACAACAATAATAGTAATAATAAGAATAAATCTAGTTAGAGCTAAAGTAGTTGAGTAGGATGTAACACCCCGGCTAATTTACTAAATGTTTCAGTCAGAAGCTATCAGAATCTAAAAATAATTTTAGACTAATTTCTTCAGTAAATAACAACAATAATAATAATAATAATAGTAATAATAAGAATAACTCTAATTAGAGCTAAAGTAGTGGAGTAGAATGTAACAGCCCGGCTAATTTACCGAAAGTTTCAGTCAGAAGCTGTCAGAATCTAAAAATAATTTTAGACAAATTTCTTCAGTAAAGACCGATGACGGCAGTACGGGAGATTCTATTACGAATCAAAGAAACTTTTAATTATGAGTGACTAAATGATAAAGATAGTTGTGATTTTCATATTGTTGATCTTGTAGAGAATCGTCACACAAATTGTCCCCCACCTATGCGAATCGATTGCGTCGATCGTTCCGCTATGTCTCGAATAACATGCAGGATCACCGCCTACCGACTGAACTAATCATTCAGTGGTCAGGCAACGACCTATGAAATTCTCAGAACGTGAGTAACGTCAACGGAGAATACGCGACTGCAGGAGGAAAACGATGGTGGCTGGGGGGTTCCCACTTTCGAGAACGCCGTACATTCCGTGTTATGTTGTTATTATACCGATGCTCCTCGCGATTGAGTCGACGTCAAAGAGGTCATTGACCTACAATATCTTTATTATCCCTTTTATCTCCAGTGTTATATCTGGGTTTCAATTCGATTGGCGGGTTTAGAGCCAAGTTTATTGTTTCTTGTGTTTGGTGGTATTTTCTACAGTCATCATTTTTTATTGCATTGTCTTTTGTTATATATTTTCTGTAGTTTTTAGTTATTATTATTATTATTGTTGTTGTTATTATTACTATTATTATTATTACTTAGCAAGTGTGTACCAAAGTCTTGTTGACACAACAATAAGATTTGGGAACAAAAATAGCAACGTTACCATGAATACCAAAGATAGGGGGCCAAGTTTAATTAGGCGTAGAGAGCAAAGATTCAAGTCAGAGACGAAACTTAAAAGTTCATGAATCACCAAGCGATGGTATACTCAATTTTCTAGGTGCAATTAGCATAAATCATTGAATCGAGAGTCCTTCAATTTAATTAATCTGACTCATAATTGTCGTCATACTTGATTGTTGCTAAATCCTATTCCATATACTTACACCTAATTAATTTCTAATGAAAAAATGTCTACGCATTTGTATTTCCATTTGGTTAGTTGTAATGTTAATCATTTCAGAAAAATTCGCAAAATATTTCGTATCATTGCAGAAACGCGCATTGGAATGCCTGCACTTATGGAGCTCGGGTAATATTCATAGGCCGTTAAGGAGTTTTAGAAAGTGCCGATGTTTTGGTAGATAAGGAAATTACATGTTGTCGTATGTAATTAATACCCTACGCAACGCAATATGCAAAAGCGGCAAACGTAACGTCGCTAAACTGATTTCCCTATGAACGATCGTTCTAGGAAACTTCGGGAAATTTCCTGGATTTCGTCCGAGCATCGCAACGAGTCTATACGTTTTTCCAGTCGAAGTTGGACGTCATCGAAACGAGAAATCAAGCACCTGCTGCGCGACAGTCATTACCTAGATCAAAGCTCACCCACGATGCATGATGCAACTTTTCGTTATCATAACTGTATTGAGAAAAACCGTAAATTATTCACCAGGAAACGAGCAATTATCCACACATTGTTGCGTATCTGCATCACTTTGTATCAGGATATGACAAGGTCGTCCAAATGCGCGGTCTAAGAACGCGATGATAAGAAACATTACTGTTATTTTCATAAAATTATAGTTTCAGAGTTTAATGCGAAGAGACATTTTTTACTAAATTCTTAAAACGGTATGCCAAGAATAACAACAAAATTTTGTAAAATTTTCCTCAGCAATATTATACTGCTTCGCTAAATAAAATTCCTATTCCATCAATTTCCCCTTAATAGGATCTCGGTATTACAAATTGCAGCTGACTTCAGTGGAAAAAACGGACGTGGTTTTTTATTCGAATGGAAAATTGCAACATCGGTCTATTATAAAGAATTTTGCATGGCCTGTTACTACGTGCAGGCGGGTTTCTATTAGCGGCAAGAACATCCGTCTCGAGATGACAATTAACGTGCGACCGCAGCCGGCGATTAACCAATTATCCACCGTTAGCGAGGCGAAGGAGCTTTAAGGAGCCGATAATCGTTCGCGGAGGCTCGTATAAATCTCCGACTGTAGCCTGTCGTTCGTTCGTGTCGCAGAATTTCGAGCCGAACTAAATGTCGCGGCAAAGCTCGATCAAGCGTTACGAGCCAGGACCTTGAATCGATGAACGCTCGTCCGTGAGATCCCCCGTCGCGCGGATCCGCGCCATTTTCCACGGATCATCTGCAGCCACAACTATGTTTTTCCTTGTAATTATGTTTTGCTCTACTTTTTTCGATCCCAGTGCTTCCCACTGGCGATACGCCAACTCGAAACGAGCCACATTACCGCGAATCTTTGAGCATCTGGGATTTATTAGCGTCCTACGTAATTCGCGGTTGCACCGGAAGCATCAAGATCTATCACGGTTCGGCATCGGATTAGCGATAATTGTTTCTCGTTATTGGAAGGCTTGAAAATGCAGAACGATGTGTGAATACGATGCTAATTCACCCTGAAAATTAGCTATAATTTCCGACGATTAGATCGCTAGTTCTTTTGCATTTGCTGCTTACAGTAAGACCAAATCATTCGTCGGTTCCCATTTTTGTGGACTTTTACTTTTCGAACCGGTAAGTATTATTATCGTTCGAATGCGAAATTAAACGCAGTTTATACGAAGTAAAACAAAATCTTTTGTAGAGTTTTATTCTCATTTTCTTGAGTTTGGTTTGATTTTCTTTACTCGGCTAGCTACAGTGTTTTTGTCATTAGAGACAAGGCTAATCGGTTCCTCATTTTATTTGCGATTAAACAAAATCTTTCATTCTTTATTGATTGGTTTTCTATACAGTGTAATTTAATATCTGTCTTTAGACGGTAGTATTTTGGTATTTTTTTTTCAAAATGGAACCTTCGAACTACACGTTTACATATGTTTGACTAGAAAAGAGTTTGGACAGACTGATGGTGTGTTATAGAAGCTAACAAGTACTCAGGTTGGTTCACAGAAAGCTATCACACTTATCAGCCTTAATTTTTATATTTCAATTATATTTAATTATAAATGGTCTATAACTATATTTAATAGAAAAGTATTGCAAAAGATCGTTAAGACAAAGGAAAATGGAAATGAATGTGTAAGGATAATATGACAATTGCGACACTGAATCCTTATTCAGAAATTATGTAGAGAATTTTAGAACGCTCATGCACAATTCATTTATGTATCAATGTTCCCTTAACCTACTTCCATACTCACTTCCATACCAAACCGTTTTGTAGATACATACTTACAGATTTGTTTCTGCCAGGTTCAATTCTTGTTAATTCTGAACGCAGACCAGGCTCGAGATTTAATTTTGCTCTATATTTATTCTTGATTGCTATCATCGCAGATAATCCTGTTTCGCAGAAAAGAAATAATTTAGAATACATCATTGGAAATGTAATTGAATCGAATTGTTACATACACAGGTACGCGTACCATAGATTGAAAATCGTTGATCCAAACGTTACAATAGCGACTAGAACTGGAACTCGAGCAAATAAAACAGCAATGACCCGTACGCAAACAATTTCTCTGAGTCTCCGTGGTTTTCCCGATCACTTAACGCTAACCACAACAGCCTGAGAAATCCATTGATCAACAGGTAAACGCTTACCGCAGGCCAACAGGTGTAACGGGTTATCGCGAAAATGATTTACAGTCACCGCGCTTTCGGAGCACGCAGTCTTGAAATGGGATTCGGTTCTGTGTAGCACACACGTACGTGTTTCTCGAGATTCCCGGATCGAGTGAAGCAGGCAGGAAAGTGGTTGATAGTATTTCCCCGGACGGTTCACGGTTTCTGGATCGTCGACGCGTTTCCTGTGCGACTGGAGTGGCCACCGCAGCTTTTTCCATTCATTCCGACGCTGACGCGGCCATGGGTTAGCGAGAAAAACGGGGCGCGAAATCTGCCACCACAATTAAACGAGGTGACATGACATAAAAGATTCATGAACCACGCGACACAACGTGGCTGGTAAGCGATGCCGAACCCCGGCTATGAATACGCTGTTTCAGGTGTTCATTGTTGGTGGCGTTCACGTCGAACACAGTTCGATGTCTAGTCATTTTGGAACTGGCCTGTCCAGTAATCGGACACCACCTGGGAATCACCTGTGACACAAGTTTCTCTGAAAAGTAACGAGCCGTTACGGTACTTTATGCATCTCCCTCGTTTACCAGAAAATTCTTAAGAATTTTATAATGTGTGCAATGACTAATCCGCGGCGGTTTACGCAAATGTATATTTTAGTAAAATGAACTATACAAATAAAAGTTTAACCGAGATATATTTCATCATTGGCAATGACACGCACATGAATATTTCAGTGGCATTTCCTAGGAGGAGGTTATTCATTATATAGTTCTTGAGAATATAAAGTGACGCATATTCAAACATTTAGACGCACTCTGAAGAAGGAAAAATCTTATAAGACTGATTCGAACTACACGAATTTTCGGAGAAGTTAGGAAAGCTGGATTGCACGTAGAGGATGCTGTAGACGTACAAGGAAAATTGAATATATCGAAAATTATTGATCTCGTGGACTTTAGGTAAGACGGTTATGAGGAAATTTTGCAATATTTTTGACCCGCGCAATCTTACGTGCGTCAATGATTTCATCGATCAATATGCATTTCAAGTTGCAGGATTTCCTGTTTCCTCATATTTGGTTTTGAATAATCCGCAATATTCTGCGAAGATCTCCTGTTGCGTACAGTTTCGAAACAATTTCGATGCAGTATTTTCTGCGATCGTTCATGCTGTCTTTTGGTCCTCGTTAATCTTTGATCCGTCAATCTTTAAATTGGAATAGACTGTTCAAATTCGCGGTATAGTAATGTTATAAGTTACACTGCAAGATTGCTTTCCATAATTCTCTATTAAATATTCGAAATGAAAAGGCTTGCTGAATAATGCAACGAATCGATAGAGAACTGTATATTTTATGAATAAATGATTACTGTTGACAAGAAGGCCGTAATTGTCACGCTGACAGTGATCTACGCCGATCACAAAAATTTCGCATTAAAGATTAGTCCAAGATCCACAGTCTGAGATCATACTGCTGTTTGAAAGATTTTCTTGAAGTATGTAGGTTCTATTTATATTACTTCACACCGATACTGAATAATGAAGTAATGATTCTTGATAGATTGCAGACCGTAGAAAATGTTGCGCGTATCAGTTCGTCTCGCCTTGAGGTTATGCAAGTAGCGATATTTATTAAATAAATCGCCTTGGATCCCTGTGAAACCGCGGGGAATCACAATCCACTACAATCGAGTGGTCAGTCGGCCCGCGATCATTTTCTAATGTAGCGTTAATGTAGATGATGCGGACATCCAATGGAATGGCGAA
This sequence comes from Augochlorella aurata, assembly GCA_028455555.1. Taxonomy (NCBI): domain Eukaryota; kingdom Metazoa; phylum Arthropoda; class Insecta; order Hymenoptera; family Halictidae; genus Augochlorella; species Augochlorella aurata. The sequence continues at coordinate 7,224,478 of CM052161.1, read as the reverse complement.
ACGAAATAATTTCACGATCCACTGGTCCCACGGAGGTCCTGCCGTCTCGCTCGATTCGACTATCGGCGAAATTTCACCGGAGCTATAGTAATTGAGTGCAAGTCGGAGATAACTGGCGATTTCGGAGAACGTTACACTTGTAACAGATTGGTTCGCCCTTTTCAATCACCCGGGATTACCGTCGACCCGACCATTAAAGAACGTTCTATACATTCACTGTTTTGTCAATCGTGTATAGTTGATGAAATTACTCGTTCAGATTTAGAAATAATTTTTTGCGCAACTATACAGGATGTTCCAGCATGTTTGAGGCTTCGTTGTTGAAAAAGTCGACTTTGAACATTTAGCGAGTACACGTCACTAAGGTTTACAATAGTTTAGATCAGGACACGGAATTAACGGCATGCGACATAAGGATCGCGAAGGCTACGCCTCCTGCCACTCGTCGCGCGTCTCGCTCACCAATGGTTGCTTCTTTCGGCTCGAAGCACATTATGTGTGTGTGCCTGTTGCTTTAATGTGTCTGCATGTAGCATGTGGGCGACCACGGGTGCGGGAGACGTGCGACGGGAATTTGAAGGCGTAGCCCTCGCGAACTTCATGTTGCGTGTCGTCAAATCCGGGCTCTGGTTTAGATGGATGGATCTCGATAGAAATCACACGTCACTTATAAATAGTACTAATATCATTAATATCAACATGATGTGCTGTGTTACACATTTTTGCCTTCTCATTTAGGGTGAATTTCAATAAAAGTAAGACATGTAATTTAGTTACTAACTTACTTTATTAATGCGGCAATTGTTGAAAATACTATATATAAATATAGTATTATATTTTATATTATATAAATATTCAAAGTCGATTTTCGCCGCAACGAAGCTGCAACTGAAGAGATCTTATTCTTTATTTTCGTTTTGTTATTTTGTGTAAAATCATGCTCTCCTCGGTTTTACTACCGATGGCTGGGTCACCCTGTATTCAGTTTGCCTTTGGCTAAGATCCGTAAGATACGAGAAAATTGAAAGAAATGTATGAAACTCAGTGTCATACATCTTAACCTTCCAATTTTGATTTCATTCGATAAAGTTCGTTTCTTTTCAACGCCTATTTCATTCGATAACTTTCATACATTTTAACTTCTCGACTTTTAGTTCACTGAATAGGATACAAATTGAAAAGACGAGGCGTATGAAATTGAATTTTATATATTTCTTTCGATCTCCATCTAGTACTTCAATTAATAAATTGAGTTGATTTTGCGCAATGTTTGAACTCGCTGGGTTCACAGTCGAAGGGTCAAATTTGAACTAATACTTTGAACAAACTGACGACTACAAATTCGCTTATCTTCGTTATACTGCATTTACACTATCTACACTATTAATATAAGTTAGAGACTTTCAAACGGTATAAACGCCGCTGAATACATGATTTAACGTAATCAGTAAATTAAAGATTTTAAATCGTGAAATTATGAAATGAAAATCAAGAATGTAACCTCGGCATCGGAATCTGCGGACTATCGCTTAAAGTGTGCTGTTAAATGGCACCTGCATACTGATCCGACGACGGAGTAGAAGGAAATACTCGAAAACGTTCGACTGGATAGAGGAAAGACGGAGGTAGGATCGATGTTGACGTCGACGATCGACGTCGAAGGGGTCACGCGTTGCAGCAACAGCAGCACAAAAGATGCAGAAGTGGTGGTGGCAGGATGGGGGACAACGAACAATTCAGGGTCCTCGCAACCGGTTCCATATAAAAGCACATGCTCGGTCAACGGGAGGAGATATTCTCACCGAGTAATCTGGCCGGTGATGACCAGCCGGTAAGGTCATCGAGTTGCGTCCCGGACAACCAGGCTGCGCCAGCCTACAAGACCTGGGCCTATTCGAAACCATCGAGAACTCTTCTGCAACCTCCAACCGACGCTAAACCATCGAAATAAAATCGTTCGATAATTCCACGACTCGAGCTAACAGTCAACGCGAAACATTAGCAGTGCGACACGAACGGTGAAGTGGAAATTTGTTTAAAAGTATTCGAAATCGAGGAAGATCGAGGAGAGTGCGAGAGGATTCGACGGAGGAGAAAGGCTGAGAGGATTCCCAACGGAAGAAGACTTTTGTGCTCGCGGGAAACACGTGCGGACGAGTGAAAGTTATCCCAGAGAATTGAACGGCACCTGGGCCAGTGCACGATATCGTGGATTCGTTTCTTTCTGGGGCCATTCTTAGGACCAGTACACACCGACAAGCAGTCAAGACCTGTTGGATACACGCTTCAGAGGTGAGTGAACGAGACCCGAACCCGCTGCTAGATCGTTGCTAGATCGCTGCTAAGAATCGGCTAGATGTGCCAACGCCGCCTCGTAAAAATCGAATCGACGTGGTTTCGTGCCAAGAGCTATTTTCTGTTCGTTAGAAAGTGTTTGGTGAACAACTTCGCTTGGGAAATTGTTCGGCCGGTATAGCATGTTCCCTTGGAACGCCGGCCGAAAGTTTCGAGTCATTTTGCGATGCAACCTTTCAGAGATACGATTCCGATGCGGGTTGTTGCGATCGCGAACAATCCGATCGTTTAGAGTGGTGTCTAGCTATTTTCTTGATCTCTCGATGGACTTTCTAAAATCGGACAGTAATGGCTGAGGATGTTTGCATAAACGTCTTAATGGCAGAAATAACTAGTTTAGCTTCTTCGTGGTTGCAAATTTTATGCAGACATTGAACGGACGAAATTGTGCCAGTATACGCTATGCGATGCAGAAAGTACAATGCAATCGACGCTAGATTGCGAAAATTACAATATCGATAACATTACGTAATCGCAACAACTACAAAAATGCAGGAATGGCGAGAACTAAGATTTATAATCGCTGGAATTTTTTTATAAACCCCGTTCCGTTGGAATCCAAAAAATTCACTTGTCCCGTCGATTGCAGTACAGCGTTTGTTTACCATTTAAATTTCATGGAATCGCGATACTGACGTCAGCTTTCCTTTCACCGCAATTGTCCACCGTCGTTAAATTAATAGAATCTTGATTGAATTCAATGAATTTTAAGCCGTTGCGCCGTTGGCGGCTGCTCTAATTGGAATTTGTAAACTACCTGTACGCGTTGCTTTTTAAAAAATAACGAGAACGTATTTAGTCAGATTTTTAACGAGTTTTGTTACAAGACATATCCGAAGGCAGTGATTTATTGATTAATTCCGGATGAATGCACCTTTACAATCGCAATCGTGAATGAAGAAATTAAGAAATCGTTATTTGGCTTAAATTTTCTGTGGATATAACTGAGACCAGTCGAAGGACTATAGACTATGATATCCTCCAGCAGCAGTATCACGGAACTACTCTATTTAATCGAAGTCGATAGCGTTCTAGAAAGTTAGATTATTGCTATCGTTTCTATTAATTACCTATTTGTCATTGAGAACGATATGCCATTGAGAACGAGATTTTTAGTGGCTGGTTAACGGTTTCACCGGCTCCTAACGGTTTTTCAAATTGTCTAGCCGCCAGAGACTTTCCTCTAACGGAACACGAACTTTTCTTTGTGATGCTTGCATAATGGACGCTGTTACATAAGCACCTCACGCATTTGTATTTCATACTACCAATTTCCGTTTGAGCGCACGGCACCGTTCCAAGTCGAAAGGTTCGTTCTCCGCGACTTTTTATCCGTTTTCTGCCAGCCTGCTAACAACTTCACGGTTTTCAATACTATTGCGAAAATCGATGAAACATCGATTACAAAAGCGGTACATAAGACGAGATTCGAACGAGAGATTTGCCAATATTGTCCGATATTTATCAGAGAAAAGGAGATTTCGAAAGTGACTTCCTTTCGCAAACACCGTGACTTCGTTCTGCCATCTATCATCAATCACTGTCTCATTTTAACATTCTTGAACGAGAGTATTCATCAACGATGGAATGCAATTAGAACTAGTAAAGTTAAAAGTTCATTCGATCGAAGTCAATGATTTGCACTTGGATGTCGTCGATGCGACGACGCTATATGCATATTTATGTAGAATACATAGATGGAAACACGGAATCTTTTATTCATTAATTCGTATAAAATTTCACAACGGTACTACGATATTCTCCTAATTCTATTTTGTATAGCAAAATCATAATTTTTGCAAAATTTGCTCCGTATTGCTAGTGGGTGCGTCAGAAAAATCTTCGAGTGCTGAGGGTTAATATTTCGGAGGTTTCAACATTTAGGTGTAGGTACATATTTAATGTAGGTACATATATTGTAATATCATCGTACATATTATGATTCGATGATACACGTGTCGTCGATTGTTTAGATGAAGTGGTCGTTACTTCGTTTGTTACCTTCGCGTCAGGGACCAAAGGACGAGCGACGACAGTGTTTCACACGAAAAACGCTGTGACAAGGGAACAGTGCGCGAGACTCGCAATCGAGTCAAGCGGTAGCAAAATTAGTCGTTGGTCGAGGGATTAGTCGTTAGACGAAGAGTGAGTCGATTGGTCGTGATAAGCCAGTCGATAGTCGATGTTACCGTGTTATACTGCTAGTCCAATGAACACTGTATACGTGACCGCCATATTTTATTTCCATATTAATCTTCTCATATTATCTATTATTTAGTTCATTGTAAAGTAGTTTGCACGTGCCATTCATTTGGTGCAACTTACTCAAACTGCAACTATGTATTCGTTGACTGAGAAACTTACAGGATACGTGTCAATAAATAACTAGCAACTAGTTTTTTAAGAGTTTTAATTAGGTTAATAAACTGCCATTTGTAATCTGTCTTGGAAATAGTTGCAATGCGCGAGAGCACAGGTCACAGATAAGTTGCTCATACTGGAACAATATGTAGATAGCAATTGTTTTGCAAGAATTGAAAGAGCTGAAATGAAGTAACCATAATCGCCGGACGGTGTTCCGCAAGTACTCAGGACATAGTATAACAAATCGACGCTGAAATTTTTTACGGCCAAGTGAATGTACTGGAGATTGTAAGGGTCTTGAAATTATTGAAAGGCATTCGGCTATGCCTAATGCACTTTTGCATACAAGGCTTTCTAGGTAACACGATATCCCTTAACATTAGCCTTTTATGATCCAAAGTATTTTGGAATTCATTTTAGAACTTGCGCCAGTACCAATTAAATTAATTTCTATCAAGATTGAAATATTGTTTTCGAAATTTCAAGATCTGACAAACACAGAATTTGTATTCGCGTGTAGAAAAATTCAAGATCTAACGAAATGAATAAGATCAATAAGACACATAGTAACGTCTAAATCGTCTAAAATCTATAGTATGCAATCAGCATCATGTACGAATATGTTCCTTGTAAATAAACATACGTATTAATTTAGATGCTAAACTAATTAGACAAGTTGTTTCGGTTGATCTAACATATTTGCATAGAGTGTCTCGCATTAAACTTCACAGATCCAATTCCCTCATGTAATGTATTCCTGAAGCACAGATAAAACAAGCATAATCCATTCCAGTTACAGATTAGATAGAAATCGTTACGATGCTCTTAAAAGGCGTTTACGAACTTCGTGTTATACATAATGGTCTCCGACAAGATTATAATTGCAGATGAAATCTCTAAGTAAATTACGCCTGACAGAAAATGCATCGTCCTCTAATCCTTCCAGATCGCTGCGTTTAGACACGCATCGCACAGCTCGAGCTAACTGAACCCATTCGTTACCAGCTCACCGAGCAAGACATTAGAAGTGTGACCGGGAAACTTTTGCGGGAGGCACGCCGATCACGAATTCATTGAAACCAACCAGTTCCGAATCAAATTGACCGTGAAGAACGATCTAACTTTCCATCAGCCGGTGGAAAACCAGATCACTTTAGCGCTCTTTCTTCTCAGTCGAAGGTCGTATCCATCTGCCACGCCGTTTTCTACAGTAATTACATTCTTGGTTAATTTGCTTTGTTTATTCGTTATGAAATCGAAGAGTTGCGCGCTCCCGCTCTCGTTTCACGTCCCGATTACCCTAATGTCCTGGCGGACTGCATCGTGACCATAAGAGGGACGTTGAAATGAGAATACACTGGACGTGTCTCGAATCGTTTAACAATTTTTAATAGCAAGATAATCGCCCTGTGAGCCCTTAATTAGCTGGATTTACAAATTACTTTCATTTATTTAGAAATATCATGTAATAATGTATCATTTACATTATCATGTAAATCTCAGATTTGTCAACAGTTCTGACTCAAATAATGGAACACGCACTGTTAGAGAATATTCGATTACATTTTTAAATTTCATAGAAAAAGGGAAATTGCTCGCGCGTTCTCAGTCATTTTAAAAAAGTCTTCAGCGCCATTTTGACGGCGTACATCGTTACAGCGATTCTACTGTGGTCAAAAATAATGGAGATAATGCTCGTTGCCATGCGGAACGCATCAAATTCCGCGGTTTTTGTTCGTCGAACGGCGCGCGGCGCGGCGACAGGTTTCTCCATAGAAAATCGGTTGTCAATCTTCTGTTAATTGAAGATACATCGAGAAGTTATTCGCCGACAGTAGCATTGGTCGTGTTTTATTTGCCGATTGGGATTTGAAAAGCCTCGTAAATCACGCGGCATTCCCCGTTCGTCGTGTCAATCTCGATTCGTTCGTTACAATCCCGCTCGACGAGTCGGGGCTCGAATAAATTCGTAGTACGATGCTAATTGATGAGACTGGAACTAGGACATCGATTATTTAATATTATCAACACAACCGCGGATGCTCCGCATCCATAATGATAATGGAAGTGCAATGCAATTTTTGTATCATCCTTTTGGATTTCCTTTTGACGAAAGGATCGTGCTTCTTGCGTCTATAGCGTTTAGAGTTCGTCGAGCAATGTAGAATTACTAAAGAAGAAACACTGAAACAAATTCGCAGACCAGCTTATAAAATAAAACTACTTAGACGAACAGCTTTGTAGTAATTAACTTGAAGTAATTAGTAATTAAGATTAAAGTTTAAGTAAAGAGGTTAGTAAAAAGACTTATGCACATTATTTTGCGAATTTAAATAATTTAAGAATGTCAATATATTCCTCTCAGTTTATTGAGACTTAATTGATGCGAAAGATTTTTATTTCGTATAAAATAAAATTTACTTTTACGCAAAATACAAATATTTTGCATGAACTTCGAAGAGCAGCAGCTAAGAAGAATTGTATATCTCTACTATAAAAAGGATTTAATTGATCCATCTCCTCGTACTCATGTACTCAATCTTGCCATAAATGCGTAAAATCCACATCCACTTACTGTGCTTCGAAAGTGACCTATATTTCTTAATAATCGTTCAAACATTTCGTCGCTGATCTACGAAAGGTGAATGCAATCTCGACAAATAAATAGTAAAAGATGAAAAGGACGAGAAATAGAGCATAGAAGATGAATCGAGAATTTTACTAACGATTAAAAATTTTTTGTCTACAGATGGGTAGCATTTTGCTACAGTCGGTATTAAAAGGCCGACAGACCGACAGCATCAAGGAGAAGGATTTGCTTCATAAATTATTCAAAGAAGCGGCGTCAAATTATTCCAATCATCTGGCGATCTACCACGAAGGTACTGTTACTCGCGTTATTAAGGGGGAGGGAGGGGGGCGACACGCAACATAAAAAGAAAGAATCTCTAGCGCAAAAACCTGGAAAGTGAAGAAATCAATTAACATTAATTATACATTCCATGCTCCTTTAATGATAGCTAGCACCGTTGCAGTTTCATTTTTTCTCTTTTCTTTCTACGCTTTTTCTGATCACAGGAATTAAATTACGGAGTTAAATCACGGTATGTGCACGTAATAGAATCAACCTTATAGCAAGTTCGATAAGGTTGACTGATTCTACTGCGATGGTCTTTATGGTGTCCAGCATTCTATTTCAATTTTTCTTCTCGTACGATGACTTTCTTATGTCTCATTGTTTGAAATTTGCGTTAAATCTCATACTGGAACAATATGTAGATAG
>CM052161.1:7193575-7216376 GCA_028455555.1 Augochlorella aurata | reverse complement strand
AAACTCGATTTTCAAAATACCTTCATTTTGTTAAACAATAAGATATTTTATTCATTCTGATACAGGCGATAGCTACATGTACTTTTAAAAATGTTCCCTATCCCTTTGTTTCTGATTAGCAGAACGGTTTGAATTATATCAGTCAGGAAGACGGACAAACAAATATTTTAAAAAAAATTTTCTCATATTTATTATACATATGTTTTCTTGGAAAAAACATCCCAAAGAAGACCAAAAATCTGCATCTACAGAGCAGACTAACCCCTTGAATTGCTCTCCAGTTTTAATTTGTTTAACGCAAAATTTAAAGCGTACATAGTTTCGCCAATGTTCGCGTTCTCACAAGTAATTTGTTTTGTCGCAGACGACCATGGGAAGGAATACACGATATCTTACGGGGAGCTGAGCGAGCTGACAAACGGAATCGCTAGGGTTTTCCGAAAGTTCGCTAAACCAGAGGGCTCGTCGCAGTCGTTGGTAGCGGTATGCATGAAGCCCTCTCATCGACTGCCGACAGTGCTGCTGGCCATCGTCAAAGCTGGAATGGCATACTTGCCCCTGGACGTGGAATTCCCAATGGCCAGGATCAAACACGTTCTGCAAGAAGCCAGGCCCCTAATGGTGTTGACAGAGGAAGGAGGTAAATCGCCACCTTCTCGCTCTTTTTCATTTCGCCTGATTAATTCGAAGACTTATGAGCCGCGCAACATTTACAAATTCTGCCTCACAGGATTTATGGCTTATCTATTACTTTCTTGCCGCTTTTTTTTTACCGGCCAAGGAAAATTTATCACTTCATGCATCACCGTGTTTCCGCCTTTAGAAAATATTAGCAACCTTGTAGAATGCTTTGCCTCTGCGATGGCCTAACCTGATCTAGACACGTTCTACTTAGAACCGTCGATTTAAAACGTGTTGAATAGTCTGTGGTGAGGTACCTGCTTGCGGTCGATTAAATGCACAGCTTCGTAAAGTAGAACGAGTCTTTAAATAAAGAAGGTCCTAGAATTTCAAAGGACCGCGAAGAACCAGTCGGACAACGATAAACTAAATATGGCGTTCTGCGGTCGTCCTTCGTTGCTATAAAAATGGCACTGGCTTGATTTGAGGTCGATGATAGAAACTCCACCGGCTAATGAATGTCCGATGAATAACTTCCTGCTCGTATATCCCGCCTCGTTGATGAGGCCCGTCAGCCCCAGTTAGTTGTCGAGCAGACACATCAAAATTCTAGATTCTTTAATCGGTGCCGTCGTGAATCATTCTGCCGGGAAGTGAACGCGGCGGGGACTGTCGTCAGCAATCCATTTAAATTAAAATTTTCCAGCGGATCAATCTATCTACGATGGAACAATGACGATGACCTACGAGGAACTGTCCGAGAGAGCTCGGCAAGAGGCCAAGGACGATTTGGATCACCCGGAGAATCCCGAGCAACTCGCGATCGTCCTTTACACTTCAGGTAGCACGGGCACGCCGAAAGGTACGATAGAATGTCACTTTGATCTATGTATGTTCGCGATCTTTTCCACTGATGGACACTTTTTATTCGGGATCTCTGAGATCATGATCTAACATCGAAAAAATGTTAAACTCCAAAAATGCAAATTGAATATGACATTCATTTTTCCGTACAAAATATTCGCTTACGATGTCATAACTAAGTAAGTAGAATGTTCAGGAGACCACTTTTGGATCATTCTCTTTTTATTACCATTTTCAGAGGATGTCCTATAAAAATTAAACATTTATTTGAATGGTATACATATATTTCTTTTCTAGAAATTTATCAGCGTTCTGTTTACTATAAGATCTCCATGCGAATTACCATTTTCATAGGTCATTCCATAGATATTAAAAATTTTCTAAAATAAATAAAAATGCTATTGATCTTTTGACAAATTCAGGCATATCTTTCCCTCCATTTGGTTAGACCATCTTATTCATTCCTTTTTTAGAAGTTTGCTAGTTTTTCCCGTTGACTACCAGATCTCAACGCGAGCTACCTCTTGCATGGGTTGGGTGGACGAGTGAGAGTTGTTTTTGACTGTTTGCAGGAGTGCTTCTGCCACACGCGACAGTGCTAAACCGGCTGCGATGGCAGTGGCGAGAACTGCCTTATGCATCCGACGAGTGGCAGTGCGTATTCAAGACGTCCTTGACCTTCGTCGACAGTTTGTCGGAGATCTGGGGTCCCCTCCTGCAAGGCCGAACCCTCGTCGTTGTTTCGAAGCACGTTACCAGGGACCCGGAGAGATTCGTACAAGTATTAGAAAAGCACAAGGTTAGTCAATGAATATTCTATACCGATTATTGCAAACAGTTGCAAATCATTTATCCTTCTATTCTACTTACTTTTCGACCTACGTTAAATGTAATGTAGCAAAGAAACAAACAGGAATTAAATAAACATATAATTTTTCTTCCAATGATTTGAATAAGAGCGATAGAATGTCCGAACATTTTCTACACAAATGCGTATAATTTATAATCGAATAATGAGTTTCAATTATTTTAGATTCAACGACTTGTGCTGGTGCCATCTCTTCTGCACTCGATGCTCATGTACCTGAGTCTACGCGTAAGCATTTCATATATTATGTTTGATAAATTTCTCCCCAGCAGTTTGCGCTTCAGTTGTCGTATTTTATCGCCCGATCAAGATTTAACTTCGGAGAAACTTTAATCGATTCGTTCAATAATTTCCCGTTTCAGTTTCTATTTGCACGGGATTCAGTGAAGTATTTCGCTGCAGAATTATATATTACTGTATTCCGGGGCTCGGAATTAGCCGACATGCGACATGAGGATCGCGACGGCCACGCCTCCTGACTCCCGTCGCCACTTTCGGCTCGGAGCACCTCAGGCGCGTGTGCCTGTTGCTTTATACGTGTATGTGTAGTATTTAGGCGATCGGCGGAGAGTAAGCCGCGCGGCGGGAACCAGGAGGCGTAGCCCTCGCGATCATAATGTTGCGTGCCCGTTAATTTCGATCCCAGTTCGTCGATCAAATTGCGACAGAGACGCGAATAACGTAGTAAACAGAACACGTGGCAGTCGTTCACTGAAAATCTCGACATACTTCAGGATAAGGAGAACGTGCTGCGCTCTTTGAAGCTCTGGGTTTGCTCCGGCGAAACATTGCCGGTTACGTTGGCTGATCAATTCTTCGCCACGTTTGGCAACGGCGATAAGATTCTGGCCAACTTTTATGGGAGCACGGAGATCATGGGTGACGTCACTTACTATCTTATGGATAGTAGGAATCAACTGCAATCGGTCGACAAAGTTCCCATCGGTGAGCGCAAGTCCACAAAAATTTATACTAGCTAGGCCAACTGTTCTCTGCAAAACTATTGCTCAATTGCTTCCTATCTGTTCCAATTAAATTAAAGGGGCGGTCCAATCACCCGATTTAAAATTTTTTTGTGTACTATCAGTGAAGAGACTCTAAAGCGACCTGCATTTTTTAAATAAAAGGACAATATTATTTTATCTTCAAAGAAATTGTGGAATACTTTATCTAATATATAAAAGTGAAATTAATTAGTAGACATAAATCTGCAATCATGTCCGTCTTTCCTTAATAATTATAACAAATTGAAAATAATGTAACAATGTCCTTAGATTCTTCTAATCTCGTTATAGTTTTCTATTTGACTTGTCCACCATTTTTGTAAACAAATAAAATCTTCAATCTATTATCGAGTCATTTTGAATCCAGTTGCAATAGATGCAATTTTCGGATGAAGTAATTGCACACATACATACTATAACGTCAGCTAAAACGTGAAATCTCGTTGGATAGTAAGATCGCGAGCGCTTAAATAAATGAAGCGTTATAAATAGTCTGTAGCACAGTTTAATCCTGCATGCATTTAATCACAGGGAAGCCGCTAGATAATTGCATTGTCTATATCGTGGATAAGGAAATGCGGCTGGTCCCGCAAGGTGAAGTTGGAGAGCTAATAGTAGCTGGAAGAAACCTCGCTGCAGGATATCTTCGCGACGACGACTCCCGCAAGTTCCAGGAGAACCCTCATGCCATCGATCCAGGTACTAATGTCATTAGAAACTATAATTATAGAAATTATAATTTTAGAAACTATAATTTTAGAAACTATAATTCTTTGCCTAATGTCAAGACAAATTCGTCGACGGAGATACCAAAGTAATTTTTCCAGACGTAAATTATTCTTAAATCAAGAAGAGGAACCGTTCCTTTGTCATCAAAATCATTATAATCTCGCTCCAAAAAATTCTCTTTTCCACCATCAAGTTAAAAAATAAATAGACTAACAAATATAGAGTAGCTACCGAAAATAACTTAAAATTCTGCCGACAATTAGTTCCTCTCCCAAAACCGTTCTTACTATCAATGGTAATTATCAAAAATCCGTATAATTAGTGATTTTGTACTTCCGAATCCCGATGTAAAAATAATCATAAAACTTTAGTTCTATCAATGTTCGAAATGAAAAATACGATGAGAATGAGAGAAATTAAAACTGTCGAAATTTTGCCTTCGTCGTTTGCGAAAATAAAAAATACCGAGTATCTGCAAATGTCCGACAATTGACCTGCAAAGAAATAGAAGCGCGTGTCACCGTCCTCACAGGTAACGTGTTAATGGAAACGCTCTTAGGGACGAGTCGTCTGATAAATCAATTGCTACAGGCCGGCGAGACGCATAAAGAAACCTGTCCTTTGCCTTTTCCACCAGTTTTATGTTTCACTGGTTTTATGTTTCATTGTTCGAATCGTTTCCGAACGAAGAAAATGCTCGGAACTACAGCGATATTCGCCGACTTGACTGGGTTTCGCTACCGTGATTTATCGCTGAAGTTATCAACTCCGTTTTAATCCCGCTCCGGTGTTTCTTCTGATACTTTCCTTCGGAACGCTTTAAACGTTGCATCCTCGAGTAATCACTGAATCTAAATCGAACGATCTCTATCGCAATTTTTTCCACTATCATCTGAATATCTCCCGAATGTCTCCGCCGTTGCGTATACCAGGTTTTTTTACCCATATTCTATCTTGATATTTCTGACCTGACTTTCACAGCCCGCGCATAGTTGCAGAACTGGTATTTTTGTTACGATTTACCATTCCAAGAAACTGAAGATCTATGTTCGAAATTACGTTTGCGTGAAATAGATATGCTTGGAGTATATTCTTTTGATTCACAATTCTCACAGTGAATCATATTCGAATTGAAACCTTTCCAATGAATCCGAGTGTAGAAATCTTCGCAGAAACTGTAGAAATTGTTTTATCAATACACGAGTAAAATTGCTGTTGCTATTGATAAAATTTATCCAGAAATTTTCAATTATGGATAATAAATGTCTAAAATCTCGTTTATTTGTATATAGGTGAGAGAACACTTTCTCTGAAATTGATTCATGCCGGCACGAGATTTTAGAAATCTATTATCTATAGTTGAGGATTTCTGGGTATTTTTTCAGTAACAATAACAATTTTACTTCTATATATTTTGATTCTTTCTTTTCTTTTATTTTACTTTTATATATATTACATATATACAGTACGGTACGATACGATACGATACGGTACAATACAATATAATATAACATAATATAACATAATACAATATAACATAATATAACATAATATAATATAACACAATATAACATAATATAATATAACACAATATAACATAATATAATATATCATAATTTAACATAATATAACATAATATAACATCATATAGTAATATATATTATATATTATATAGTAATATAATAATATAACATAATATAATATATTAATATATAAATGAACTGTGCATTTAGAAATAACCAGGTCTACTTGAAAAAATCTTTCTTTTAATGGTATGTAGAACAAATAGCTAGAATGATTCGAATTATGGTTGTATTGCTTAATCAGAATACTCACGGATCTACCGCACAGGCGACTACGCCAGGATATCAAAAGGAGTTGTAACGTACGAAGGACGCGTAGACTCGCAGATAAAGGTCCGAGGACACCGGGTAGATCTCGCGGAAGTAGAAAAAGCAGTTTCCAGAGCGCCGGGAGTTGAAAATGTTGTCGTTCTTTGTTACAAACCCGGAGAATTATCGCAGGTAAACTGAGATCTAGAAACTCGTAGTGCGAATCGAATGTAGATCAATGTTCCATTCGATTATGCATTCAGATCATAGATTAAAACTTCCATATATCAATGTTGCAGACACTAATTGCGTTCATTACCACCGTAAACGCTACTTCCACTTGCGCCGAGAAAGTCGAGTCTTTCCTGCAAGCCACGTTGCCTGTGTACATGTTGCCACAAATTTTCGTTGTGGACAATATACCGTTGTTGACGAATGGGAAGACCGACCGACAGACTTTGCTGAAGCAGTACGAATCCTCGAACCTGTGTAATGGTAAGTACAGTACTAATAAATGAAAAAACGAGAATAATGTTTAAACTTAAAATTGGCTCACCTTTTAAAACGGTACAACTTTTTAAAAACTGTATTAATTCACTTCAATTTTTGGGAGATGTTAGAGGAACTAGTGTACTGAACAATGACCAAATTAATAATACGTGAAATAGCAAAATAAAAGCAAAAACTCACGTCTTTTCAACTTTTTTATCTTGAGCCTACAGCGACAAATTTTGAAAATGAATTTTGTAAATCTCGGTAATTTCTATGCATGAAAATTTCAACGAAATCGATTGGCGTTGTTAAAAATCGTGGAAATCGCAGGTTTGTCACCACTTTCGACACCTCCAACCAAAAACTGTAAGAAATATGTAGAATTTAAATTTTTCAACGCATGTAGCTCGATTCCGTGTTAGCTGATTTCGATGAAATCATGCATATAAGTTACCGAGATTTAAAAAATGGATTTTTAAAATTTTGCCTACAGACTCGCATAAAAAATTTTTTCCTGTTTTACCGTAATTCAATTATAAAGTGTATCATCTCGTCAAGAAGATTCTAGAATATGATTCTATTCGAGAAACAACCGTGTCTTCGTCGAGGCACAGGATGTCTTCGAAGTTGAAATTACGCTGTCTTTCCTGGAATACGAATTTCGTTGGAAACTTCGCATGTAAACAGTCCAAATACATGGTATGACTGTTCCGATCCGTTATGCGCAGATAATGACGAGTACTTGAACTGCGACTACGTCGGCATAACGGAGAAGGACCTCGAGAAAGCCAAGGTCCTGTTCCCCACGGTAGCGTCGGTGATAGGTCGCGGTGGGCGTGCGAACGTGACGCTCGATGCAAATTTCTACGAGCTTGGCGGCAACTCCTTGAACTCGATCTACACGGTGACGAAGTTGAGGGATCAAGGCTACGAGATCGGCATCACGGAATTCATCACGGCGAAGAATCTCGCGGAAGTGATCGACCGGATGAGAACCAGCACAGACGACGACCGGGTAGAGAAGAATATCAGCGAAGACCAACACTACTACGAAATGCTCGATGATTCGCATAAAGAGGACGCCATCGAGTACGTAATTTAGCATATTTCCGGCTTGGATCTTCTCGAAATCGTTTCCACCAGAACGTCCTTTTCGGAACAATTCCACTTTTCTTTTTATTAGACTGTGCAGATGTATACCGAGCAGATACACGTGTTAAGCGAAAGAATTAATTTTCCCCATCCATTTTTACCTGAACTAATTTCCCAATCCACGAATAAAATAATGAAAGAATGAAATAATAATCCATGAAAATAGAAGTCTGCGCAACGATTTGCAGATTAGTGAATTATAATCAATTAATTTGAGATAATGTTTAATTTGGAAACTTTTGAAGACTTTTGTCCATTTTACAAAAATCCACAGTTTGGTCATAATTCATAGAACGCGCATTATTTGCGAGATTTGTGGCGCTTCTCTGTTAAAATTATCAGCAATTTTCACGAAGAGGCTTCGACTTTTAATCAGTCCTTGTCTGTTACAGGATCATTACTGAAAGTTTCTACAGCAAAGCGGACCTCGAGCAATGGCTAATTACGGAGATATCGAGAGACGACTACCGGGGATTGATGGAGTGTTTATGGGACCCATTGGTCGAGAAGAATCTTAGCTTCGTCGTGAAGTCGAACGATGGCCGAACGATCGGCGTGGGCCTGAACTTCGATCTTTGGGACGAACCGGAAGTGATACTCGATTCGAAGCTGACGGTGGTGTTCGAGTTCCTCGAGTACCTGGAAGGGCCGATACGGGAGCATAAACTGCCGAAGGGAAAGGGCCAGATCATCCATAATTTCATGATGTCAACACACAGTGATTTGAACGCAGCGGAAAATGTGATCGTGATGAGAGAAATGGAGGAGTACTGCTTGCAGCTGGCCAAGAGGAAGGAATACGCTGGCATCTTCACCACCAACACTAGTCCTTTGACGCAGGTGATTATCACTGTCATTGCGAAAATATGCAAATTTTTTCAAACATTTATACAGAATTTTTGAAAAGATCTCGGAGCGATTTATAAAACTTCTTGGATATTTTAAATTTGGAAATTGAAAACTAAAAATGTTAAATACTGTATAGAATTCGCAGCGGGAACACCAGAGCGTTGAAAGAACGGAAATCGTACTTCATTTTGTCCTTTAGAATTTATCACGGTAAACTGGAACTGTTCTAAAGGTTCAACTTTGTATATCAAGTGTGTCCGATGGTATTTATTCGCTGAAAATCAAGAATACGTCTTAATTAACTGCTAATCAAATTAGCCGCCACCGATATTTCTTATTCACGGCGGCTATATTGAACGGTGGATACAGCAATATCGTTAAAACTGAGCATTACACGCTTTCCTGTAACCGGTTTGCTTGTTATCAGTGTTATTACAACCATACCGAAGACATTCAATCAGCGGCGGCTAACACGAATTTCTTAACTAAAATGTCACGGGCTGCTGCAGGAGCAATCTAACTTCGGAATCCCCTTCGAAATTGCCGACGTGGAAAACTGTCGACTGAAACGCTGTTCTTCTTCGCGTTACCAATTAATTGTGAAACATTTTCATCTAGACCGAAGCCTATTTCTGAGAACGTCGACATTCTTGCAAAGAAATGAGAACTTTTAAAATCAGAAATTGCTAGGAGGGTCGCCGACGATTTAACGCATTGAACGTGGTGTTTGCGTGTTGCAGCAACTCGGAATCGACGTGTTTGGCTACGAAACGATGCTGACCTATCAAGTGAACAAATACGTTGCGCCCGACTCTACGAAGCCCTTTGGAGAAGCACCGGACAGTCAACTGGCAATTTGCTCGTTGAAAATGATCAACTAACGTTCATTGAAACGGACCGGAAGCCGTGCGTGTATCACTCACGAGAACGCAGTCTATCCTGGTCTTTCATTGCAAATAAGTAGACTGTGGATTTTATGCATTTGTGACAATAATAAGCGAGCGCTATTTGAAAAAGTAGCAAAATTTCAATAATCGATGAATGCCAATGTATCTTGTTTAACTTGTTAAATTGATCAAAGAATGATAGAAATTCCTAGACGAAATTGTTATTTTGCATAAAGATCCGCAGTTTACTGATACATTGTACGTAGCGTCTACGTAATACGCACTGTATAGTTAATTTATTATGATAATATTAGCTCACATCCCCTAAGCGATGCAGATTTCATAATTCTCGTCGGGGAAATGCAAAAACACAAGTATCATTGTTCTCTACGCATTTCCCCTTACTTTTTACAAGATATGAAAGGTTATTATCACTATCTATGAGATGAGCTGTTACGCGATTGTGACGTTGCATAGCAAGTAGAATCGCAGCCAGTTGATCTTGCTGAATGGTTCTATGCTTTTCATTCTGATCGTTGTCCTTCACGATTGCCGCATTCTATTCTGTTAAGGTATTTAAGAGAAAGAACTGTAAATATTTTTGTACATAATTATTGTCTACGATGGACCGTTTTTGTCTTTTCTTGGTCGTGACAACTCGATCTCTTTGACGTTTAAGAAGGTTCGATTGTTCTCGACAACTCGTGATTCGAAAGTACAAGGTATACAGAAATTAATAGATTAGGCTAGATAAGTTAGTTATTAATTATATTTTAATCTACTGTCGCGAGTTCGCGGTTGATAGTTACTAAACAGATTGTTGTAAATCTTAAATAAATTACTCATTAGACATTAATTTGGCATCTTTTTATGGTATGTCGACAAAGTTGTATATTCCGAGGAATTAAATCTCAAGGACAATGTCTCTTAAAGATATAATCACAACTTTTTGCAGTCGTGCCACTCCGAAATATCGTTTGTCATTTACCAATCTTTTTAAATAATTAAGACTTTTTTTCATCTAAATCGATCTATTTAAAAGTGCGTTTCTCCAGCTTTAATTTGAGCCATCAAATGCTTAAAAAATCTCAGCAGAACATATTTTAAAATTTGTTCGATATTATACTCAAAATGTATGTTCTTGGTCTCAAAATGCTTACAGTGGGATAACGTATCGAACATCTCGCAATTAAATAATTGTCTAATAAGAATTGTTTTAAAAGTAGGCATTTCACGGGTAACGTGCTCCTCTACGGGGAATACACGAATCGGGAAAACCTAAACCGAGAATGTTCAAGAAAATCTTATTTGTAACTATCATGTAAAGATATTTGATATTTACTGTGGTCATTATTGATTCTCGTCGCTCTGTTCACAAGATGCCAATGTTCATAAACATTGCATTTTATGGGCTTTTCTATCTCACCCTTCTAGGGCTGTAGAGCTTTCTTACCATTTCGTGTCGCGCGCAGCATTACCGACAGTTCACGAAAACTGGACACGTTAGCAAGAAGCGAATATGCTGTATATTTCATTTCCACTAAGAGTGCTGGATATTATTTGGAGCAATAAGCGTATATGACATGTATATTTAAATGATGGAAAACATGTAGTACAGATATAATTAATAATAATTATTATTATGGTTAGTTGAGCAATTATTTCCACTAATTATATAGTTAGCGATGGTACAAACAGGGTGTAACAAAATAGAGCAGATTTCGGACATTCTTAGAGTAGTTTTAGGGTAGTTTTGGAGCTGTATTAGGGTAATTTTAGGGTAACTTTTGTATATTTTGGGGTAGTTAATATACGAGAAATAATTATACTTTATATCGTATTTCTGTACTACATGATTTATGAACAGTATTTCCACCATTTAAATGTTTACACCGTACACACTCTGTGCCTCTAAATATTATTCAGCAATCATAGTAGAAATGAAATATACAGAATATTCGCTTCTTACTAACGTATCCAGTTTTCGTGAACTATCGGTAACGCTGAGCGCGACACGAAATGGTAAGAGAGCTCTGGAGTCATAAAAAGGTGAGACAGAAAAGCCCATAAGATGCATTGGCTGTCGGATTCAAAGCGCTTGTATGTACCATCTGTGATATGAAAAGTAATCCTTTATCATTAGAAGGTAAAGAAGAAATCCACGCTGGGTAAGAGACATGAGCAGTCATCAGGAGTTTCTCGGATTCAACGCCAGCGGCGCTGCGATCTAATTCCTCTCAAATATTTCAAACGCAGTATCGTAAACTTTCATTTTTATGCTTGCATTTGTGAGAAGTAAAATAAGGAAATAATTTCTACATCTACCTAGAAGAGTTTGCAATATAAATGCATAAAAAACAACAGTCCGCAACAAACATGGAATGAATTACTTGATTTGAGTACCACATCTCTAACCACGTAACACTTCCATCTCAGAAATTAATTCTTCCTCATAAATGAGTAATAAGAAATACGTAAAAATCAGCCGTTTTCAGCTCGCTTTCAAAGTCTTGCTTGACAGCGTTAGCATCGGTGTCCAGCCACTCGATGATATCGTTACATTTGTCCGACAGACGACCTTTTGTTCCTCCACGGTATCCTTAACATGGAAGCAATAAGACTCGAGATTATTCTTCGCGGAGATCCTTTCTTTCCACGCCCGATCATCCTGACCGGCTGTGCTACGATCTTCTCGGTATCCTTTTTGGTCAACCGAGCCTTGTCGTCGGTTACCGTTATCTCGCTCCCCTTGTGCGTCGACATCTCGACCGCGTAGACGTTCAAGATACCATTCGCATCGATTTCGGGGGTTACCTAGGGCAGAAAATTAGACGAAAGAAAGAGCCGAGCCACTTTCTCCGTCGTTTCCTCGGTCGTGTGCGTTCCAGACATCTCCTTTCTGTTCCCTTTTCGCGTTTGCCTTCTGTTCCGATGGTTATCCGGACGGGCTGACAATTCCAATAGAGCTCAGGCTCGTACGCCGATGGCAACAGGCAGAAAAGAAATCTCGAGACACGGATCGCCTGGGAAGGATCTTGCCAACCCTGTCCGTTCGCGACCACCGAGCTACAGACCGCTCAAGTTGTCTGTACATTGCGAATCTCTACGCGAAATCAAAATCTCCTCGAAGCTACTAAAAACAACGCATACATTGTTCAAGTTTCTAGGAATTTCTCAAAAAGTGCATTTTTTCCTGAATATTTTACGCTTCCACTTTATAGCTATTCCCTAGATCCTGGCGATTTTCTTTCCGGTTGGTTCATTAAGCTGTGAGTGAAATGTGCGCCAAAATGTACAGCATTAATTCGCAGAAATTAGTGTTGTGCCGAGGTGTCTTGTACGCTGTCTGCCCACTTTTACCACGAACGCGTACAATTCACAGTCCACTGGTTTCCGATCGATAAAACAACCAAGGACGCGATATAATTTTCTCCATATTTAGGGGATTGAAATTCGGACGAGTTATGCGAGCGGGACCCTGGCAGTCACGCAATTTACTAGCCTCAATCGAAATAGAGTGGGCTTCCTCTTTGAAGCGTAGGCTCCCCGAACTTCCTGCGCCGGCGACGAGAGGTCTGCATTAACGTAATTACTCTAAAAAATCGAGTAATCATTACTTTCGATCTAATTAAGATTTATCGTCTCGATAACGGCGGGGACAGCCCACGGTAATTTAATTACGATTATCGGTCCCCATGATAAAACTCGAAACCCTTGGCCATAAAATACATCGGCACGACGTGTGCGCGCGCGAGCGCTCACTCGCGTCTAATGGCACCGGTAACGCGGTGACTGTGCGAGGGGGGCGAGTGGGGTCGAAAAACGCGGGTGTTGACTTTGTCATCGAGCTCATTAATTCTGTAACGTTCGCTCGGGGGAGTACCGATGTTGTCCGTATCCGTCCCCTTTCTTCCAGCTTTTCCCGAACCTTCCCCCTCCCCCGTTTAAAACGCCGGTCGCAGGGGTCGCGCCTGGAAACGTAATCGAATTTTAATGCGTTTTATTATCGAGCCAACTCTATATCATCCTGACTTCGTTTTAACGAACCCGACGCACACCGTCGACTGTTTGCTCGGACTGATAGAGAACCGCCGCCCGTCCTACCCACGCGTTTTCTTTGAAAACCGAATCAACACGAGCGGAGAACCAAAGCCTGCCGCCCGCCGCGCCGTTCTGAGCTCACTTTATTTCCCGGCGCATCGTTTATTCATTTCGAAAATTCTATCGCGGGCTCTTATTAAGCAACCAGACCGCCGAGCATAAGAAAATATTCCTTCGTCGGGAAAAGCCCGGGCCACGAGATTAGAAAACATCGTCGTTGTTCATTAACTATGGATTTTCGAAAAGTTGTACATCGTCCTATAGTCTTTTCGAAATCACGATTAATGGGGTAGAAGTTTTTAGTACCAGGCAATTTTTAATCTCCTGGTGAGATCGTTTGCTTCTTTTGCAAGTTGGAGAGGATAAGATCGTATTCCTAACACAAAAATAACCAAGCACTAAAACTGAATAGCACCTGTGTTGTTTTATAAGAATGAATTTATTCAGACTTTTATCGTAATGTATGCTTGAATTAAAATATGTATTGAACTATTACCAGCAAAAGTGTCTTCGTAATTTCAACAATTTTAAAAACAGCGAAGTGCGACCGGTTATTTTGATCGGTATGCTATGTTCAGCGTTAAATATTGACACTAAAGCAGTATTGTAATTACACTGGCCGTCGGAGCAAAAATGAATTTATAATTCTCGCCGCATAATTCCGTCAGCCAAATATGGCGTAATTTAGACGATAGAAGTAACGCAATTTAGCTGACCGAAGACTGCCGGAAATAAAAATGTCTAACGCATTTCAAAGTGGAAAAATGGAGTTTCGTGGCTGAGGATAATTTTCCAGTGTCGCAAGATTTTCTCGCTCGGTCCGAGCTCCATGTTGGATTCCATCGGCCGCGGCGGCGGAAAAAGGATCGGCGAGGAACGCGGGTTTACACAGGCTCGCCTCGAATATGCCATCGTTGATAGTCGGTATCGATACGTCGAAAGTACCGGCGGCGAGATCGAAGATCAGAACGTTCCTTTCACCGCGTCCCTTTTTGTCGAGGCCGTATGCAATAGCCGCGGCAAGTCGGCTCGTTAATGATCCTCAGGACATTCAAGCCAAGCCGGAGATAGTACCGGCGTCCTTGGTTGCCTGACGCTGGGACTCGTTCAAGTAGTGGGCTGGTACCGTAATCACGCTCCTGATGCTCTTCCCCCAAATAGGCTTCCGCAGTTTCCTTCATTTTCGTCGGTACCGCCGAGAGAGGAGGATCTCCACCGGGAAAGAACGATTTTCGTCTCGGTCTGGAAAGAGTAATACGCGTTGGATAATTGACTGACAATGAGAACGAGGTGCTCTGCCAGCGGACAATTAATTCCTTTCTTCCTCCTCGCTGACTAACGTGCGGCGAAAACGACCTGGGAAATCGAAAAGAATTTTCGTCCGACGGAACTTCGTTTCAACAGTTCCTATAATTTAGTTTGGATTCTTTTTTGATGCGAGGTAGCATGGATTGTACTTGAGAAGATTCATGGAACCGCCTTAATCGGCAGCGACTCTTTCGACGGTCGCAGCGGCGACGATTCTGAACGGAAAACGATGGCGTTGTCAGCCAATCCGACCGAAAGACTATGCTCAGAAATAGCATCAATGAAATTCCGCGTGAAAGTGTCAGACGTCCGCGTCGAGGAAACATCGATCTGGTTGGTCAACGAACCGACTCTGTACCGGACATGAGTTTTCGGGTTTCCTTCATCATTAACAACGATGAGCGGCCAATGTTTCATGTCAGCCTCGACCGATGGATCATCGTAGCGTCTGCCAATCAGCCTCTTCACATCTGTCGGACGGATTTCATTTTAGGCTTCCTTGGCCGTCGATTCGAATCGATATCGGTATGCTGGCACACGATCGCGTAATTGCCCGCTGATCGAGCGGATCTACAGGGAGGAAAGGATCTATCTCTCTTGCTCTCTTGCTCTCTTGCTCTCTCGCTCTCTCTCTCTCTCTCTCTTTCTGTCTCTCTATCTCTATTTCTCTCTCTCTCTCTCTCTCTCTCTCTCTCTATCTTTCTATCTCTCTCTGTCTCTCTCTCTCTCTCTATCTCTATCTCTCTATCTCTATCTCTATCTCTATATCTCTATCTCTCTATCTCTATCTCTATCTCTATCTCTATCTCTCTATCTCTATCTCTATCTCTCTATCTCTCTATCTCTCTACCTCTCTCTATCTCTATCCCTATCCATGTCTCTATCTCTCTTTGCTGTGCTGTTAACGTCGCGAAACGACCAGCGAGCGTATTCCGGCCTCGTCCGCGGAGAACTGCAGATTCCGAAGCGGTAAGTCGATTTGGCAACGGCGAAACGAGAGCATTCTCGACTTTACAGCGGCTTCCGGTCGCGTTTCTTTCGCGGACGGGCAACTACCCGACGCCGGAAGCCAGGCCAGAACAGCCCCGGAAACGCCGTTGATTCTTGTAATCCCGGCTACCCTGCCAAATCGCCGGACTTCGCCGCGAATTATCGAAAATTCAATTCTAGAACGTTTCTATTTCGCGGTCGGACCGCCCTCGACGACACAACGCCTCGTGATCTCGGGCACTTTCGAAACGACGCGAGTTTACCAGCAGATTTTGCAACATCTTATCCCCTACAAACCAGCGTAGTTTATTCCAGACTTTTAGAACGATGCTCTTTGCGGTCGATCGTGGACAAATGCGAACAGATAGGAAATGTGTAAATGGTACGTAACAGTTGATGGTGAAATGGAGGATATCGATCATGCTCTGTTTGAGAGGAACGAATTTTTATTACGAAGCCAATCGGTAGAAATAAATGATTAAAATTTCGAAGACAACTCTCAGAAAATAGTGCAGCAGGAACACCGATTTCGTCCCTAAAAGAATTCAATTTCTCATAGCAAACTGTGTCATAGGTTTCGAAATATTCTATACGGAAATTCCATACAGAAAGTTAAATAATCGTCAACCATAAGGGACTTGCCAAGTTAAGTCCTTTCGCATAAGAAAGTGGGAGGATAAATCTCTTGACAGAGTCCACGTGACAATTTTCCAAAACAGTTTTCGAAATTGTGTCAGAAATGTTTGGACGGCTCGTATAAAAGTTCTGGTAACCGAGACAATTGTGAACTTAGACGGTTAAACGAATGAAGTCTTTCTGCACTGACAATATACTACAATTTTCTATGGATTCCTTTTACTTGCATTCTGTGTGGCAGAGCTCCAACACGGTTCTTTTTGGACTGTGTCCCACATTTTGGAACATTCTGTACAAAGATCGACAGTGTTCTCTAACAATTTCACTCGATTAGGTTTTCTTCCGAAAGATAGCGGCTGAATACTTCTCTTCCATTTCCTGTGGAGATCTAAGGGACAGGTGCGTGAACATAGAAGTCCATAGGACTCCTAGATTAACCCCTCGGTGTTCATGAACGCGACGTAACTCGTCATCCCTTCGGTCGTTGGCGATAATCTCGACCTTTCCCTACTGTCGAATACTCCGACACACAGAGTAGGTCGTGCAGAAGTCGATGCCAACATTGCCAACTGCCAGTGGTGCTGGCATTGTAGACCCGACGAAATTTCAGAGACCAAACAGGAAACGTTGCTCGTCGCTCGTCTGTTTCGAGCGTCGCGTCTCGCCTATTGTCTTCTTCCTTCCAGCACCGTGTGCGATTATGCTGAATTACGCGGAAGACAAACTTTGCAAAAATCCATAGAATCTCTTCAGACTACTCGTCCACTTTCGACTCGAGTCTCACTTCGTCGTGAACTTCGATGGTCTCTCATTCTCTCTCTTTTTCTTTCTTTCAACTGCTCTTTGCCTTTTGAGGACAAATATCGACCTATTGACGGAGCTACAGGTCTGATTCCAGAAATTGCGAGGATACAGTTTAATTGCATTCAGAAAATTCTGTCGTATTTGATATTTGTGTGGAGTCATCTTGGCAACTGTATTAGAAACAAACGGAAAAGTTATCACGAGAAAAGAATTTTCCAATTGTTTAGGAGATGGCAAGAAGTTTTTGGACAAAGTGATAACCTGATATATAACAAAATGTAGATCAAGATATATTGTTCACTTTATCTTAATTTAAGGCTTTAGGATTTTCGAAGAAAATGTTCATAGTGCTTTGGAATAAATACGTAGTACAAACCGTTAATTTGAAACAATTTTTATTATACATGATCATTTAACTTTTAATATTACTTACAAAAATTCTCCCATATACATCTACATACATTTAAAAATACAATAAATAAATCAATACAAAAAATACAATAAATAAATGAAAATATGTTACTTACCTAACATCTTACACCGCAGTTTCATTACCGACAAAGGAGATATTCTGTGTTTCAAAATTGATGACTGCGGGAGGAAAGATTAATACAGCAGAAGAGCTTCTTGCGAGGAAGGGGTGTATCGCTAATTATTCGACAGCAAGGGGTGCCAGAGGAAGCAAAGCGATTATGGCACGTCGGAATTAATTCAACGACGTGTCTTCTTATCGGAACCGGAAGTGGAGCGTCCGTACATACGGCGGAGATCCGCCCCAACGTGGTCCACCGTCGTCGAGACGGAGATCTTAACGAGCCTGTGTCCGATAAATTCAGCTCGAAGTGGAGCCAGCATGTGGCGCAGGATGTGGCGCGTTAATTTACTCATCCTTCGTCGAACTCGAAAAAATACAGTTGCAAATGTTCAATCAGGATCCCAATGTTCGTTCATAGAAATATAACTCTGATATATCTAGCATCGCAATATTAAAAAAAAACACACAAACGCAACAGGAAGATTAATCGGTAAATTCGTGATCTCTCTTACACGAGAAAAAAAAATGGTCAAAATTGTGCATGCTCGGGCATCCGATTTTCCGCGTTGTTTGCAAATAATAAAACGATATGCAGAGCGCGCCGTTTTTTTTATATTTATCGAAGCGCGTTCTGTGTACGTGAAAAACGTGTCAAATTGACACGAGGGACGGTCGGGAGTTAACAATACACAATTCGCGACTGGTGTGTGCGTTCGATATTATTCGTTCGATCGATACTTCATAACTGAAATGTACATTCGTTTCATGATGGCACCTCCGCATCCGTCTGGTACAGTTTTATCGCAAATGAAACTTGATAATAATTACGTTATCTCGGTACGCGGAAACTGTTCCGTCGTTGCGAATCATCGGAAAACAATCCGGATTCTAAAGCCTCTCGTTCTTTATTCAATGTTCTCAGGGTGGCGTGTCGAATCGTCGAACAATGCGAAAGTTTCGAATGAATTTTCTTCGGTGAAGGACCTCCGGGAAGTTCGCGCTGCGCGTGCGCCCGTCCGGGGGTTGTGAAACTACAGTTAGCCGCAATTCCGAAGCACATTCGCGCGACAAGTATTTCTAGAAAGGATCGGTATCCATCTCCGGGAATCCAATTAGACAACTTTTTCGCAAGATTCTGCGGAACCGGACGAGGGGCCGAGGAAATAGCTGGCATAAAACCGAGGAAAACATTGCGAGGGATGCGTGCTTGCTAACGCGGGTTCCACCGAAAATAAGGGTTCGCAGAATGGTATACAGTGGCTTGAAAAAGTATCGTTGTAGTCACATTTTTTTTTTAAATTTTTGGTACTTTCTGTAGGTTAATCCTCGAAATGCAGTGGTTAGGTCAACTGTGACCTCGAGTATTTAAATCGTTCACTTAATTATTCAATTTTCCGCAATTAAATCAAATAGATTGCTGTTAACGTTATGTCAAGGTTATCTTAACAAAGGTTAATAAGTCTGCGAAATATATTTTCAAAAATATGTTTTGAGAAATTGCTGAATAAAGCACAGAATTGTTATAGAGATCGTCAATAGTAGAATTGCGAAAATGGCCTGCTACCTAAGGGTTAAAATTCATTATCAAAAATTTGATCAAGATAGCAATAACCTTGTGATCAAGAAAGTACTGGCATAGCCATTTTTGGTCCAAAGCGTGCTGTTATATTATAACCTTGTCCGATAGCTATAATTTGAGAATATAAGGGAGAAAATAAAATCATATTCAGGTTTCTATTATATAAAGAGAATGAATAATTGAGAAACTGGCACAGCAATTTTACTGTAAAAAAAAATACACAAAATCCACAATCTCTTAATAATTCTCTTAATTCTACGAGTAATATAAAATCATAAATTAAAAATCCAGTAAAAAATCGAACACAATTTTCAGCACGGAGGAGCCCGTTTAACAATAATCGACCAGATTGCACGAACAACACGAAACTGGGAAATAAAATTGCGTGGGACTTTTCGACGCGATAGACCGTGCTGCGCCGATACTTTTTTGACCCACTGTACAGGGGTGTGATCGCGAGAAGGGGTAGGTGACGCGAATATCGAGATTGGATCGGGGCGGGAGGGGGCACGTTAAGGAAACCTCATAAATATGTCGTCAGGCCGGTAAACAAGGGCACACGAAGTCGGTACAAGCTGTACGTTAGTTCGCGTGCCATACACACGACACCGCTGGGCGTATTATAGAAGCGTTCGATGTCCGCGGTCGTGGTCGTGGTCGTGGCCGCGGCCGCGGCGCGACCGGGATTTAAAGCCGGAAAATTTATCGTTCCGCGAGGAGGCGGACAGAAGCGACGAAAGGGATGAAACCCGCGGCGAGGAAGGGGTTGCACGAATGGTTGCGACCGGGACCCGGATGACGAAGGGGCAGAGCGGAAACGCTAAGAGCGAGCAAGAGAAAGGACACCGAAAACCTTTGGCAGGCGACCGAAAACCAGTCGTCTGCGATGCTAACCTCCCGTCCCGATCTGGCCGCGATTCAACGGCCGGCCCTTTTCACCCCGGTTACCGTTCTCACTAGCTTCGATGCCCCTGCGCCGGTTTCAGACCGTCCTCTATTCGTTCCGTATTGTTTTCTACGGATCTGTGATCTCTTCAAGCGATGCTTCGGCGGCTCGAAGATGCAGGTTCGATTCGCACCCTGCAAAATATGCAGGTTCCATCTTGGAAGAAACGAAGGATCGCTTGTGACCATTTTCAAATCGCTTTGAATTGTTTTGTAGAAGAATAGAACCATTTTGGGGGTCTCGAAAGCTGATGCAGAATTGATTAATACTGTAGAAATTGAAGAGACGATCGCTGTAAATTGTTTCGTAGAAGTCTGGAATCATTTTACGAGATCTTTTGGTAGTTTATAGGTGTCGTTGATTTGAATAACTGTCGCAGATTTTATTCGACTTCTGCGAAGATTGCAGATGGTGTTTCGGAAGAAGCAAAGAACTATTTGATCCCTTGTGGCCATTTTCGATTCACATCAAATTGTTTCGTGCAGATCCAGGATCTCTTTAGAGGATGTTTTAGTCGCAAATTTTATTCAAAAGGTGCAAATGCAATTCTAGAAGTAGCAAAAATAGCATTACTACAAAGTACAAAGCCATTTTCCTACTTCTTTTCAAATCATTTTGCAGAGGTCTATCACCTTCTTGGGAGATGTCTTAATAGCTTGTCCTTGACGTCGGTAGCTGATGGTGTCACCTTAGAAGAAGCGAAATATATTCCATGCCCGCGATAAACCACTGTCGTACAAATTCCAAGTAACAGAGATCTCGAGCATATATCTCGCATTCAAGAAATCTTCCTCCTACTTCGCAACGACTATCTGCAGTTAGAGCATCTTCTCATCGATGAAAGCTCAGAAGAACCTCGCAATTTGCCGATTTCTCTTTCACCGGCACTTTCCGCGCAAGTATCTCGAGCTGGCCATAACGAAGACAGTATTTCCAAAGGAAGAAGTCATAAAGAGAAACGCGCGCCTCAAAGACCACCGGTGAAACACAATCTTTATAGTGATCGTCTGCGACGCAGCATGGTTGCGCCGAGCGGAATCCAATCTCGGCCGAATTCCTGGTCCGGTATCGCGTTATCGCGCGCCAAGCGGAATCCAGGCGAGTTTAAGAAGTCAGAAGCGAAGTGACTCTCAAAAGCACACCCCCTCATTTTCGCTCATACATAATGAAACCTCGAGCAATCCGGGCAATCTACATCGAAAGCGACTTCATTCCGCTTTCTCGCATCCACTTCGGTCTGCGGCCGTTCTCCGGCGCGAACTTCAATAACTCTGTGCGCGAACAATATTTATGAAGAAGAAGAGAGAGAGAGAGAAGAAAGAGAGAGAGAGAAGAGTCCAGGGCCCGGAGGATCATCCCGGGGACCGGGCTTCGAGCGCGTGCGAGGCGAAACAGCTTCGCGAGCTCCGTAATCTGCCGCGACGCCTGTCGTATTTCTCGCCGGATAATAGATACCATAAATAACGCGGCTGATATTGAATGAGAGAAAACTGGGAACCGGTTGCAATATTTTGCAGTGCATCGTGGGCTCCGCGGCTCGCGGGTCGAGCAGAGCCGATCCGAACGGAGCAGAGAGGAGCGAGCAGAGCGGCGCAGAGCGGAGCCGTGTGCAACGAGCGGAGCGAAGCGGAAGGGGAGTAACAGCGCGCTGCAACATTTCGAATATAAGTTAGCCGGATATTGTCCGGCGCGGGGCGAATGGTAAGGGGCTTAGCAGCTCTCTAGCAGCGGCCAATATGGTGGTTACACGAGGATGAAACGATATAAATCCCGAAACGCTTACAGTTATTGCAGATCCAACGTAATATCCACTCGAACGCTGGCCGGCCGGGTCGGTTTACGTGGTAATTCGCCGATGACAGCGTCGCGATAAAATGAAATCGGTCTGCCGGCTTTTATAACGGCTCCGATGCGCTAAACTTCCGCGGAAGTTCGCGCGAAAAACTCGGCGAAGACGACCGAATCGCGCCATAAAGTTTTTGCGAATTTTTACCTCTGTTTTAGACGGTAATTTGCTGGTTCCGTGTGTTCCGAATCTATTTCGATGCGCTGGGTAAAACTACACTTCAGTTCTAGAACATTTATGTTCCAATGAAATGCTCCCGTTCGATAATTTTCTAGTATTTCTTTTGATACCTTTTCCGTCGACGGTAAACCTGGAGCAAACTTTTTTAGTATGTCTTGCGTTACTCTACGCGACATAATGCTGCGATCGATTGCCAATGATATTTAGATATTTGTACAAACCAGACCTGGGCACATTGAAAATGACTTTTAATGTCATTTTTGAAATGACATTCAAATCTCGTTCATCTCATTTTATAAGTATTTGTAATCATTGTTTTAAATAATT
The DNA here is from genome assembly GCA_028455555.1 of Augochlorella aurata. Classification (NCBI taxonomy): domain Eukaryota; kingdom Metazoa; phylum Arthropoda; class Insecta; order Hymenoptera; family Halictidae; genus Augochlorella; species Augochlorella aurata. The sequence continues at coordinate 7,193,826 of CM052161.1, read as the reverse complement.
ATGAAATTATTCTTCGAAATTATATGGTGATCTAGTCATCACCTCTGAGTCTACGCTGAGTTTATGCTAACATTCTCGTTGACATTTTTTCATCGACCGATCTGACTATGTTAAATGATTAACCTATAACAAGAAATATTTTTCTACAGAAAAACACCCATTTTCCATCTACCGCGCCAGTAGAATGATTATTTTCTTTCGCAACAAAATTAGATGAATCTAGACAACAATCTCTTCAACATAAACTTTTT
>CM052161.1:7136666-7193475 GCA_028455555.1 Augochlorella aurata | reverse complement strand
CAAAATTAGATGAATCTAGACAACAATCTCTTCAACATAAACTTTTTGAGGAAAGAACTTTGCTAGAAGCAAATGTCTGTACAGATTTCTTAGAGTAACATCTTTGTATCTCTTATTATTTAGATGATTATATCTTTTGTTATATTTGAAATAAAAAAAAATGGCGAAATAATTCAATATTTATTATTTTCATATCCATATAATAGCATTGACAATGATGATTCGAAATGAGTTATTTAAAATAGTTGTCTCTTATTTTCATTTCAAATAAAATTTATCCAGGTCTGGTACCAACAGAATGTACAAACAAATCGTCGGGGGAAAGAATCGTGGAACGAAAGAACAGTTGCTGAATAAACGTACGCTTAGATCCGCTTTAAGTCCTCAGGGACTTTCTTCGCAAGCTAATATTTCGCTGAAACGCGGTGGAACATATTCGAAATGCGCGAATCGGGCGCAAAAAGCTCGAAGTTAGCCGAGAGCAAGATCGCGGCACTCGGACGACCCAATTTCTAATCGTCGATCAACGGAGCGACACAAAGGGGTACTAATTTCTCCGTTAAAATCCACCGTGAGACAGACTCCGATAATCGACGGTAAAAAGGGGTTTTCATTGCGACCGGAGCCGCACGAGCAGGTTGTACTCGCTCGGTTCTCCTTAAAGCCGGCCATTATTCTCCCGTTTGGTACTCATGAGTCATAAATAACGCGCGACGATCAAGTTTTCGCGAGGCCGATCTTCTCGAAATCCGCTTCGCGGAAGACGAAACGGCTCTCTCGGCTGGGTTCGCCGGCGATCGTATCGAGTGTCGCGGCGCCGAGGATACACGTCCTGACAAATCTCATACGGTATTCATGGAAATTGCGTATTCATCAATGAGATGATCGGTGCAGCGCGCATCTCCAGGAAAAAATGCAGCGTCTCTCGCGCGCGTTACTCCCGCGTATGCAACGCCTCCACCCTCGTGTACTCTGTTCGTTTCTGATCTTCTCGCACGCTGGAATATTTTAACTCGACAGAGAGAAAGCGAGAGGGAACGAGAGCGAGAAAGCGTGTTCCCGAAAGGTTCTGGCGGACGTGGGTGCACGCCGGATCGACGCGTGTGTACGTGTGTGTGTGCGCGCGCGCGTGCGTGTCTGTGTTATTTGAGTTATTTCACACATGGCGGACGATCGATAGGCATCCCATTGCATTCGGCCAGACCCTGTCGATTCTCCATCCCTCACCCTTCCGCCGGCGAACTTTTTGCGGCACTACCTTCGACGCGGGTGTCACCAGATATGCAGTTGTCGAGTGGGTGAAACTAATGTAGAGGCAGTCTTCAGGGCACACTCGGATGCCTGTAATGGACACTCCTGTCTAACCATTCTGTCGCCAACCGTTGCAGCCATTAATATTTATAATCCTCTGCGATGCTTTTTATTTTGCGAATAAGGAATCATGTACTAATGCCCAAATGCTCGTCGTGGGAGATTGTTAAGATTCGCGTGTTATTCGATATATTAAGTTAAGCTGTGAAAAGAAATTGTTGACACTAAACCTGTCAAATTATTGTTGAAAGGATAAGGATTTTTCCTTAAGAAACGATTGAATATCTCCCTCTACATTTAAGTTTACATTATCACAAAAATGGCAAGAAATGTAGACAGACGCATTAGTCATTTTTAGTCTTCACTTCAGGATATATTCAACAATTCTACAATAGAAAGTTACTCTCCACCTCTCCATTCCAGAATATACGCGTATGGCTGTCATGTAATCGAAGCAACATATCTCGTTAGATTTTGTTCTATTGCAGTGCTAAGTTTCGCGAGTCCCTCTATAAAATCGTACCCTTTCACGGGCCACACAATTGCCTCAACAGCCGGTTTCCCCGCAACATTACCGGCGTAACTTGCAACACCGTGCTTCCGGTAGCGACGGCGGTCGTCCCGGCGCATATCCGAGGCACGGAAGCGTTCGGGTATCGCGGTAATCGCATCGCGCGAAGTTTCGCCGTGTGAAAAACTGAAAATTCGCAATTTCGTTTGAAACGCGACGAAAAATCCGCGGGCGCGCATTGTGGTCGAGCGGAGCTTCGAGCGGCCGGTGTTGCGATCGGCCGATCGTTAAATTCCGATAATCGGGTGGCCGAATTAAACGGGATTTCCATTTGGCGTGGGCGCGCGGAACGACGCCGAGGCCGACGTCGACGTGGACGCGTCCCGTCGATCCTGCGGCGAGTCTCGTCGGGGCCCGCCGCGAAATGAAAATACGATGGCTGTCGTTTACAGACACGTCGGACCGTCCACCTGGACGTGATACGCGACCCGGTATAATTAATCCTTCGCGAACAAAGCCCGCGTTATTGTGTCCCCGTAAGTTGTGACAGTAAATTACTCGTCAAGTCTCGCAAAGAGCAAACATTTCTCTGTGTTAACCCCCACGGTTTCTACGGAGCACGGCGAATCGAAATTACTTGTATCCGTGGGCCTGTGAACGCTGCAGGACGAGCATCCCTCCACGGAACGAATGATCTACCTTAATGAAACGTCGACCCGGCGATGTCCTTATTACGCGGCAAACAAGATTCCTCTGTTTCGTTTCACCGAGTATTGCGATTCTTGGAGAACTCCCGAGCCTCGAAACCGAAGAATTAGAACGTTCCGTGCGGTCCGCGGCGCTCAAAGGGGCATAATTAATCCGACGGAGATTCTTCGCTGCTCCGTAAACCCGCTTCAACCAATGGAGCCGAGTTAACGATATCCTTTGCCCGAAGAATTATTTCAGCTTCTTCCAACGTCGACTCGGCGACGGCGATTCGGATGACATGATCCAGGAACGTTTTCTTAGTTTTCTTCGTTTTCTTCGTATGATAATTGTTATCGAGGGATCGTTATATTTCAAGTTAATTGTTGTTGGACAGAGAATAAACCGAGCCATAATACAGGCGCCTTGTTCCAGTGTTCTTGAGTTTCGGAGATTCGATGGATAGAACTATTGAGCGATATTACTGTATGCACTTCACAAAGGAACTTCAATACAGATCTGTTCATACCGTCAAATATTGTGGTAATGTGATGCCACTTTTAGATATTCGAGGGTTCAGCAGTGATGCAGGCTCGTTCATTAGCGATCGTATCGATTCATTTATGAGGAATAGTCGATGCAGTTTCACTGGAGAACAAGAGAAAGTGTGACAGAGTACGCTTTATAGAGAGTTTAGCGCAGAATAATTTAGGACTCTTCCCGTCGATAACAGTGTCGATCCGGACACTGTTTAACATCGATGTCAATCACTACATTTTGGCCGAAACAGGAGCGTATAGGTTTCTGTGGCTAACCGTAGTCAGCCAACGGGGACAATCAAGCTTCTGATAGAATAGCACCGTGCGAATCAGGCATTCAGGTTTGAAGTATTGTTGTGTCTGTTCGGATCATCAAATTGCAAACTAAAAAATCAACTGACAAGCAGTAATCACAATGAAATCGAAGCGAATGCAATTAGAATTATTTACGTCCAGAAATACCATTCGAAATCGGACGGCGGACATTTTTGACACAAATTGTAACTGAGGATGCTTGGGATCATTCGTAATTTTATCTATCAGTTTTTCTCAATATATTAAATAGATGCAAATGTTTTTGGACCAATTTTCTGTATAACACCATTCGAGCCCTACGATATATTTTGGTAAAACTATTTTCTATCATTTGCTGCCTTTTGGAAATAAAGACCTATCGATATCTCGATTAACAGTATCAGAAATTAGTCAACTAACAATATTTATATCCTAGGTCCAAATGGACTTGAGTGCTGCCTTTTCATCGTTAAAAATGGAAATGAATTTCAGTAAATAATGCTACGCTAACTGCAGCGTGCAAACTACTAACTACAAAACTGCTGCTGATAACACTCCACAAAACTGACCTAACTATTCAGACCCAACTCAGCCAGCAGCTTGCGTCTTTGCTCTCGAGTTCTCACGGGGAAAAAGTGGTGGGCGAATGGTAATCGACGGTCGCAATCAATCCGATCTCGCAGATCTTATCTAGCAGTCCGTCGGCAATCTACAGGTAACCGAATCCGTGAGACGTGAGGAGGCATGTCGGTCCATTAATTCGCGCATCGAATGCAGGAGCCCGCGCGCGATTTCCGCGCTCGGCTGGCCCTTAATGGAGCACCGGTTATCGGTTAAATTTCCAATAAGACTCGCGAGTGCCTCGGGAATCATTCGATTGCCTGGCCTCCTAGCACGTACGCGCCAGATCCTGGCCCGGAACACAGTTTTGACGGTTGCTTACTGCGCCACGATGTGTCCATAAAATGGCAAAGTTCGCTCGCAGTTATTAATCGGATAACATCTACAGCTGTTGATTACGACAATACTGCGAAGAAGAAGCTACTATTACAGTTACCGTCCATTGGCACTAAACCTACCGAGCACTGAGAATGACTGACACGTGATGCAATATGAGAATGACAAGGCTAAACTCGTTTAAACTTTTTGCTCTTTTTATTATAGTGTATACTGGAGCTAAAACATATATTCAATAATTTTCTGGGAAACAACTTTAACTATTTTTAAATACAAAATATGCGATCTACCGTTTCAACATGTATGTTCTGTTGCAATCGGCAATTGTGGTTTTGTTCGTATAAACTAGTTTGGTTATGGAATGTGAAAGATTGTTGACAAGCAGAATGAAATGTATTTTTATGCGGATTGGTGGCTCAGCGCCGTCTGAGACGCATATTAATTAACGTAGATTATAAGTTATAAATTGATGTAGATTCGGGTACCTATTAGTTATGCTGGAACGCCAATTATAAACTTACGCCGCTTCAGAGACCTGGTACTTAGCATAAACTACAAGCTATAAGCCCGTACAGGTTAACCTACTCTTGGAGACTGGCTGTGAGACTAGCAGGTGTCTGTGAAATTTGCTGGTATCTGTGTACGAACTTACACAATGGAAAAATTTGATTGATATTAAAAAACCGTTAAATCTATGGGTGGACAGGTACCCGACCGGACCCGAAATATCGGACACCCCTAGTTACATCACACAATTCGCGTCGCTTCACTAATTGTTACTGCTGTTTATAAACGCCTTAAGAAATCCTCAGACGTGAATCACTCGTTCTCTAAAGACTATCAAATTACCGATGGCAGGTAAAACGTTAACATCTGCAGTGAATCACATGGTATGACGCATTCCTGTGACTTGTTACGTATGATGTATCCGGTGTTACAAGGAAACACTTTGAAATTGCAGTCACCAAATTCGATGCAATTGTCCTAGCGTACAGTCATCATTAGAAATATTTTTCACTCTTGTTCGGAGGTGATGAATAGCTTCTATTAATCATTTTCTAAATATGTAAGGAAGGAAAATATTTCTTCCAGCGACTAGATAATTCGTTTCGAAGAACACAGCATGAAAATGTAAATGATTTTAATTAGTATGTACCATAAGAGCCTAAAAATGCAGTCTAATGATGAATTTACCTTCAGATTAGTTTATTGTAATCGAAATTATAGAATTACGTTACTTCCTCAATTTTGTGCTTTCAAATGGAAAGTACAAGCTTTCTCCAGAACCAAATGCATCCCCTTTTTAGCTAGTGACAACTAGAAAGTAAACCGTTCGATTAACTTTTAACGAAGCCAAGAAATTAATGCATTTGTCACCTTCTGTCCCACTTCCGAGCAAAAAAAAAACTGTATTGCCATGCAGAAAATCCATGGGGAATACCAGGTTGTTCCGGACTGTTCGTGTTCCCCCCAGAGGATGGGTTCACGGGGGTTTGGATTGAATACGCGTCTTCTCTGACGAGTAGGTACTCGAGGGAGGCTTTGCCAAAGTGGCTGCGATATAAGCATCGCGAACAGAGCGACAATGTGGTCCGCAGTTTTTCTGCTGTCCTGGAAGGTCGACAGCATACTTTCGTCGACGACGATGTACGAAGGTTCCCGTCGATTTGAGCGTTTATATCGGGAGTTGATGATTCACCAATTTTTTCTGATTTTCTACTTAGCTTGAAAACAAAGCTAGGTATCCCGTTCGCTCCGCCAGACTAGTACGACCGTAGTCCCCACTTGTCTATAACCTCCCGAAACCCATTTCTATTGGTAAATAAGAAGGTCAATAAACTAATCGACGCGAGGAGCAAGGAGGATCGGTCGGTCGCTCCACCTAATCACGCCTCTTGCTCGGCGCGTAAATTAGCCAATAATAATCGAAAGTCTATAATGAAAACAAAATAGAAGAGGCTAGAGGAGGCCACGGGAGAGCGAGGCGGTGACGGCGACGTCGCGTTGTTTGTTTACAACCGGCCAGGCTCGAGTCTCCCGTTTCCTGGAAATTGCGTCAAATTGGAAGGGATCATTTCTGTCAATAAAGGGAACACGTTTACACCACTTCTGCGAGAGCGTTAACATAGGTAGATTAATATAGGCGCCATCTTTGGAATGTTAAAAGTCTGGAATGAAAATGGAAGGGACTGGGAGGAGACTACGGGAGAACGAGACGGTGACGGGAGTCAGGAGGCGTTGTTTGTTTACAAGCGTCCAGGACTAATAGGAGGACATCGTTTCTGCCAATAAGGGAACGCGTTTACCCTACTTCTACGAGGGCGTTATAACATGGGTGGGTCGGAGAGAATCGGTTTTACACTTCTCTCAGTCCCATCTTTCCAGCAAGGGACATTGTCAATTAGCAAAATAAAATAATTCTGTATGTTATGAAGAATAGTACGTAAAATGTGTTTTGCTCTTTGCGAATAATCTTTAACTTTTATAATTTTACTCACAGTTACAATAATCATTAATAATCTCTTCGAGAAAAGAGAAAATTTATATTTATTTAAACTTATATCTACATTTACTTGAATGTTTAAATTATATTAAGGTAATTATATTAAATCTTCATTATCGCTCAAATTCGTCAGAGCGCGGAAAAAGGGTTGAACAAGTTTAATTGTTTAAAATGCTATAAAAGTGTAAAGCACAATATTTGAGGAAGCACGCGTAATCATTTTGCGCAAGAGTCGTTTACAAAGCGCTTTAAACGAGCGAGATTCCAAAAGTAGAGAATTTAATGCAATTTAGCTTAGAACGATAAATATTAATTTGCATCAGGATTTCAGCGATTTTTGCCAACAGAGCATGAACGCCATTGCTCGCCGAACGACTGAATTCGCAATGGCCACTGCGGAGGGTCGGACTCGACCTTGTTACCGTGATTATAGCGGTCAGGTCGCGGACGGCAGCATTTGTTCGTCGGACTGTGATGTCAATTAGTATTCAGCTTTCATCACTTTCCCTGTTTCTGATCAAAGAAAATGGTTAACGTTATTTCTGGCCGAGGGGAGTAGAATGAACACCGGCGCCGATGAACCGTCCACCGTGGCGTCCACCCTACGCCACCCCATCTGAAAACCCACGGGGCACCATAGCCGTGCCACGTCACGCGGCGTAATTATTAAAAATGATTCGGCTCGCAGATAACAGCCCGCGCTGCGAGAGAAACTGATTAAATGGTAATCGAGCTGGCCGCGCAACGATTCGTCCGGAAGGTAATACATCAATCAGCGGTTCAATTAGCCGCAAAACTGGAATATGCTTGTCTGCAACGATTATCCTGCCGCTTCCCCTTAACGAGCCTGCGAGCCGGCCGCTCGAAAGAGATTGCGGCTCTGAAATTGAAAAACAAGAATCGCGAGGGGAATATTCTTTGCTGCACCCGGATAGAAAATATAAATCGACACCAATTATGGCCGCCGCGTTCTGATCGAACCGCACAACGAGCCGACGAGCCAGACACTTTGTCTCGCGTGTTCATTTCATTCGCGGAAAATATTGTAAATCGTTTTCGTCGTTTGCGATATGATTTCTTCGTAAGTCCAATAACTTGGTGATAGTGCACCGATGCTTCCCACTATGACGATGGGTGATTCTAAACAATAACTCCTCGCACATAATACGTGGACACATGATCGCTGATAACTACACACTCCTTCCAAAATTATAAAGTTATGTTTCATGAAATCTCTAAGAATATAATCTACAAAAATATAAAACCCTATTTAGAGACAGAGCAATTACTTCCAATGTTATTTCGAGGGTTACTTAGAACTTTTCAAATAACTAAATTCGAGTTGCCAGATTTTAGAACATTCTCTCAGTGTAAGTGTTTAAAATACGCAGTCTAATCGTGCAAAATTGATTCAGACTCGCGACAGCAGACTTGAAATACGGTAAAGGAACAAAAGTGGACCGACATTGGAAAATGTTTTAGCCAGAAAATGGTACATCGTGTTGCAGCAGACCTTCTCGGCGTTGCTGTGTTACGGGAGAAATTCGCGAGTGATTCAAGAACGCGATTGCAACGGGAAGCGAGATTCTGGATCCAGGAAAGTATGGGACCGTTCCGCGGAGTTCTCGAAGGACAGTCTGAAGCGGACGTTAATTAAGGGCGAGGCGGAGCGGTCCTGGCGCCTAGGACGCACTTCTGCGCTTCCTATTCGTCTGCGAAGTAACAGCTGGCAGTAGCCTCTCTCTCTCTCTCTCTCTCTCTCTCTCTCTCTCTCTCTCCCTCCCTCTCTCCTCTTTTTCTTCGTGGTTCCTCGGCGGCGTTGCCTAGTTACTTTCTTTATCGTGGCGGTGCCTTTGCGACCCGCAAGAGCCGCGGCAGCGTTCGTTATGCTAGTCGGAATAATAATATAAAAGTACCCGAGAGCACGGAGATTCCAGCGGCGGCCGCACGCCGATGCTGCACGGCCAGGGGGAAACGAGCAACGACGATAATTGCTTTGATTCATGCAACTATGCGGCCGTTTCCGATGCACCGGCGCATCGAGCTGCGGTGAATACAGCACCAAGCAAAAGTCTCTTAGACCGACTCCGATCCCGCTGCTCCCCGATCACTCGATATCGATTCAGAGCCGCGCCATTCCCCGTTTCTTCGCTCATTGTTGCATACTGTTCACTTTCCGACCCTTCCTGTCCAGAACTGGTAAATCATTTCAAACAACAGCCTACTTTATCTCGAATAACACCCAGGATTTCGGGAAACGCTTACACTTGAAATGTTTTCTTTATTTTGCTTCAATCTTTATTTATTCTTAACGATTGTATTTTCTTTATTTTAGTTTAATTGTTCTATCTTCTTTATGGTCGAATTTTCTTTATCTTAGTGCAATTATTATTTATTTTTAACAATTGCATGTTAGTTTCCGAAATGTTTCTTTTATTAGTCAGTACTATTCTTAGGTCTTGTTCTTGGCCTCGCTGATGCATATCGTTCTAATATTATAAATTATTGCCTGGACACTGATAATGTCAGTGACTAACACTAAATCTACTACCGCAGGACAAACGATCGATTTTAAATGTTACATTTTACAGTTATTAAAATTTTAGAAATGCTTTTAAAATCTAAAGACCTCGTCGTTCATGCACACATTATAATAAAAATTGTTGTGTTTTTATAAATCGAGATTTAAACGGTAAGGCCACGCGTATCACTCATTTCTAGAGCTGGGTAGGTTTAGTGTTATACACTTTCTCATCAATTTTCAACGTAGAATTACACTTCTTTGAGCGTGCAAAGTGGAAAGTCTGTGTAAAATCAGTACCGAATATTAATTAAGCGAGGAAGGTTATTTTGCTATCATGTTTAACCTTGTACGACCTCTCCGATCGCTTGGATACGTAATTTGAAAGAATAGAGACTGTGCTAAAGGCTCCTGAGTTGGGCTTTCAGAAAAATTATTGAAATATTCCTTGCGTCCCCTGCGGCATACGCGATACATATCGCATGTCTACTTTGTGCGAAGCTATTTGTAATCTTAACTGGTCTCCGACTACTCTACCCGACAGTTAATAATTCGTTTTATTACAGACTTATAATTCAAGTATAGAGAGGTTGACCCGTGCAACGACACTCGATCATTGACAGCGATTACAATAAGTAGAAACGTTGAGTAATGGACAGACCCTCCGGACAAGTCGAACATGTTAAAGTAACTGTTTTCTAGATGGTATCTTCCGATGTGCCTGAAGTTCAATTTTGAGTTCGGAAGCTCTATCGTTTTACCGAGAGAGAATCCTGCCAAACTGGCTGTATGACTTATGCGAATTCCTCGGACGAACTGCAAAAAGGTGAAGTCATGCGGAACTTCATATTCCCATATCCGAGGTTACGAGGAAGAACGCCGCATTTCACATGTTGCTACTTTTGAGATATTGCGACTTGATCTTTCGATCACGAATTCTTCGTATTAGTAGAGTTTTAAATTGCATTATAATTTTATATTTTATATTATTTCTGACAAATACGGTGATCCTATATCTGACAGTTCAATTAGTGCATTAAATGAAATGTTTTTGAAACTGAGACACCCGGCGTTTTCCATTAACACTTTGACAGCCACGTCACTCGCACGAGAGCGATGGAATTATTTCCTCAGATTTGAACAATTACTTTTTACGCTTTCGTATTTTACTGAAAGGTATCGAAAGGTGATGAACTTTACTTTAAGATAATGCTACTAGATCGTCTTATACATATAGAATTAAATACTTGTAGAATTAAAGAAACACAGACGTCACGTGCACAATTGTCCCTTCAGTTTGACGAACTAGTGCATTTCTAAAGATTGAATTGAAATCGATCAACACAGCTGCGACCTACGAAATCCATAAAGGTTTGACCCTAAATAAATAAAGATCTCAGCGCGTGTCGACGACAATTGACTTTTACATCTTTGCGAACATATGCCCGTAATTTCCAATGATCAGAATGGACGCACCGAGTTCCGAAGAACCGAATGGCGACCCCTGTTCCGCCAAAGAGGGAGACTTCCGGCCCTAAGCATACGTTCAACCGAATATGGTCAAAGAGACGAAATTATAGTAAGAGCTTATTCCGATGTCGGCCTTAAATTCATTCGTACCGGCGTGATTATGGGATAATCCTACGTGGACTAGGCCAGCTTTTGTAGTAGACAACGGATTTATAACTCTAATGCGGGCAATAGAGTAGCATTAGCTCCGCCGCTGGTTAAACCACGGCTCTAGCCGCGGTAATAAAGATTTATAAATCTCGATGGCGGAACCACGGGAATGATGAAAGTTCACCGATAAACTATACCTTGCTGACTACCTTTTTCCTGCCTGTTTCTCATTTCTCGTTCGCTGCCCCACCTTCTCCGGCAACCTACTGGCCATTGAATTAGGACCACCCAACGGTTCCTACAATTTTTACATCGTTAGCAAAACTGCAAGCCATAAACATGCTTATGTAGATGCACGCTGGTAATTTAGATCTCGTCCACTTGCCGTAAAGGAGAATATGAAAGCAACCGATACATAGTGAGGTATTATAACGCGTTTCATCTTTTCTTACCCTGCATAGCGGAGAGCTTCTCCAACTGTCCCACGAGTGACAATGTATATGCAGTCTCTAATAGTTCGATTAAAATGCTTACTTTAGCGCGCCTTCCTCAGTCAATTGAATCATACGCGCATAAATATCCGCAGCTTAGATGTCGGAAATGCAACGAGGATTCTAATGAAACGGAGAAGTAATTGACGACACCGTCGACAATTCGCTGTCGACGCAACGGCGCCGCAATTCGAAAAGTGAAATTTTTTCTGCGGCTAGCTACTCCGGCGAGGACAAGCCGCGAGACGGCCGATGCTACGCCGCGATTAGAATACAACTGGCATTTCACCGTTATGCATAATCGATCGTGCGAGACCGTCTTCTATTTGCGTACTGTATTAAAACGGCGGGCATGCGTTTGACTGTCGTATTCATGGCTCGGTTTCGTTGCTCGTTTCTGTCCTTTCGTTGGAACTTCGTTTGAATACGTTCCGCCCTTCTATTTAGCATGCATAGAAATTGTTGCAGCCCGAAGAGATCGTACTAATAATACGTCTACGGATAAACTAGCGGACGCTGTAGCATTTCCCCCATAGAATTCGGAATTTACCGAGTGACTCAGTCGGGAATTAGGACGTCGAGAACGAGGTCAACGACGAGACGTTTGTTCGACGGGATGTTTAAGGATCTGCGATCTGCAAGGCATAGCGAATCTGTCGTCGATGCCTTTCGCGGATCCTGCGGACGATTAACAGGAAACGTTGGAGCGCCCGAGCAAGCCGTAAACGGCGGAAAGTGGCCTTGTAAAACGTTCGACTACCTTAATTGACGTTAACGATGTGTCCCGGCGCGATGGTACCTCCTCTGAGGACTTAACTTCGTGTTTTTACTGTTAGAGTAATTACCGGGTGGTTAGCAGTTGGCCAAAAGTAATTATTAAACGTTTAATACCCGCGCAAAAACGGGCCGCAGCATGTCGACGCGGCGTCGAACGTCGTAAAGCTCCGCGGCGCGAGCCGACCGTGGAACCGTAATCCGCTTTCTTCGATGCTAATGCGACGCTGATTACGAATTTAGTAACCGAGCGCCGCGCTATCCGATACAACGGCGAGGAATCCGCCGGCTAATTGCAACTTTGACGCCACTTTCGGCTCCGGATAATTACTCGCCTCAATTTTGATTAGCGGGTCAAGCTGACAATCTGAAACGAACGGCATTAAGGAAACAGCTTATTTCGTCGAAACGAACGTTCTCTATCGCAAGGCGACACATCTGTTGCTCTGGAGGAATAGCAAGACCAAATTTATCCTGTTCGCCGTTTCTTTTTTAATTAGAAAGTTTAATCTATTATTTCCTATGTACGTGTGTCTATCTTCAATGATTTTCAATCTCAACTGGTATAATAATTTCCACAAAAATGTTGAATTTAAATAATAAGTGCTAAATAATAATAAATTGTAATGAAATGTGTAAAAGAATGTGTGAATCTAGTCTTAAATAAGAAGCTGAACCGATATCTTATTTTAAGCTAGCGTAAGAATAATAGGAACATGAAGAATTAACCTGCTTTTGTTACAAAATGAATTAGACATACAACGTTAGTGTCACTTACGACTAAACTATATGATGACTATACCGGATAAGGATCAAAGGAAGAAATGTTAAGGATTACTTTCGTAATTTCTAAATATTTCAAACATTTGCAAATAAATGCTCTAAAATTCGTAGTCTAGAATTCACGTTTCTGTCACGTCGCTAACCTCGCCATCGTACTAACAACCTCCAAGCAGCCATTTTCAGCTGATCAACACTGAAAACTTCTTACAACTACGTTCAACCGAAAACAAACAAGCCTAAAAGCAAAAAACCGCGACTACAGTAAACAAACTATATAGACCAGCACAGTCGTACTATCGGTTTCAAGCAGTGATATTACAGAGAAGGGGCATTGTGTTAGCATTCTGCATTGATTTCCGTTCTCGTAGCGTCCGTTCCGCAGAATGGAAAGCGTTGATTAATTCGAGAAAGCGCTCACAGCAACGTCTGCGCGGCTGTTACGGGAACAGAACGGCTAATTACTAATTTCCAACTGTTTATAAAACCGCCTTGCCGTTCGCCGAATTGTACAGGTGTACCGGGGCCGCGGCCGGGGCGGAAGCGTAGTTCCCAGGATTCATCGCATCGCCGGAGAGGTATATTTCTGCGCGGGACAAGTTACAAAACGTTCGCGTGCACGCGTGCCGGTTAGCCGGTAATTAATTACTTGCATACGGTTCCGTGAGAGCACGCGTCTATTTAGCGGGGGTCCATGTGTGTTTGCAAACGGCCTGGGGAACACAATCGAATGGCTCTCTCTCTTTCTCTCTCTCTCTCTCTCTCTCTCTCTCTCTCTTCCTCGCGGAGATGATGGAGCAGCTAACGGACACGCCGATCCTGTATCATTAACGAATGCGTGGGCTCCGATAAGTGATCCGGTATCCGCTTATTGGAATACGGTTAATGAACGGCAATCGACGTTTCCGGCGGCTTTTTATGGCACGCGACGCGACGCCGCGACGGGATGAGCCGGACCATTGTCAGCGACGAGAAGCATGACCGCATTGTGTGTGCGTTCATTTTTTCCATCACGAAGACCAGACAGCGATTTCCCTTTCGGTAAGGATTTTTCCGCACGTTGGCTTTCAGAATCGGCTTCGTGAATGTAACAGAGATAAGAAACAATGGCGAGCCTTTGCAGACGGGGCCATTGGAACTTCAGAACGAAAATCTTTCTTTTATGATATTTATGATATTTAACTAATTTTCTTGTAAAAGAATTTTAAATTATTGTGGAAAATTTTGCAGCAATGTTTTGGTGGTGTCTCAGAGTTCTCATTCAAGTGCAAATGGTTAAGTTTGCGTGATGAAGCATTACCTTACTAATGAACAAATTAAAATGCCTGATTTTATAGAAATCAGAATGTGACAAAAATTTTCTTTAGCAACTAATAGATTCTTCATTGGAAGGAAATGGTAAAAATGCTGATAGTAGTTTTCGAAATAAACAGATACCTTCTGTACGCTTCATTCAGCAAAATATCTGTTCCTGTGGAACTTTTACAAAAAGAGTTTCTTGGAAACTTACTAAAGTTAAAGAACTCACTAAATGTTTTCGTGAAACAGATACTTTAGAATATTTATATTAGAAGTTCCATGGGAATAAATTCCTTTAGTACGTTTATTTTAAAGGTCCCTATAAAATAAACGATTTACTTAATAATATTACAATTAACCAGAATAGCTATTTAATATCGTTATAATACTATCCATTAACTAATATGTAGCAATTGTAATGATTTGTGTACTTGATTTACATAAATTAACGAGATATATCTGTTCCTGTTGTAGACACAATCGGATTTTTAAATTTCTTAAACGTTGTTCAGCGAATGTCTTGATAGAAAGAGGGTGGATATAGCTAAAAATAATTGAATAGGGAATAGTATAAAGGATTTAGAACGTGAGCCCGCTAAGAGGCGAACCAAGATATTCGGAGCCTCTCCGTCTGCGAAATTCGCCGTTTCAGCGGGAGCCCCGATCGCTCGTACTAAGTAGGGTGATTTTTCCGGCACTCGATATTCGCATGTTCCCATTCCGGTTTCAATAGCGCCGCTAATCGTCGCGCCGGCTCCGCACACAGGAAACACAAAGGGCGGATCGTCGAACAACGTAACAGACTTCCGTCGACAAACTTGTCGAAACAACCCATTGTACGTATTTGTGCCATCGGATGGTGCCGATCCATTGTCCCCGAAGACTGATTGATGAAATTAACAAAGACAGAGGGAACTTGCCGACGTCCGATACCAGCCACGAAGCCGAGAATTCTGATTTGACTCGATTAGTTGCTTAAATCGTCTTCGAGGCGTCTATGAAAGCAACGCCACTCGGCCGAGCCTTCGCATGCCGATTTGCCGTAATCAGAGCAATTTCTGACGAAACTGTAACAAAACTTCGAGACTGCGTAAAAACTGCACCTGTAAAAACCTCTAAACGATTTTGTGCTGGAACTAACTGATCGCTGAATTTGTTCGCGAAACTGCGATTCGATAACTTTGAATACATCGTTGCAGAATTTGCGCTTCATACTGATAAAGCTCGTTAGTTCTAACATAAATAGATTAGTATAAAAATAGTAATAGAAGAGCAAGAAAATATTTAGCAGCTATTCTCAAAATATTTAGAGGCTATTCTTCAAAAACTTCAGAGGCTATTTTCACCCTGTACGATTGTCATAAAACTTGCTGCTGGCAAATTATTCTCGCATACTTTTACTTCTTTGAGAGATAATTACTAATATTGAATCCTCCTTCCGCCATCCTGCGGATATCAGCAATTAATTGTAATTCTGCGTTTCTTTGAAACGAACCAGTTACAGGAAACAGGTTCAAAAGCGAGGGAAGGGGTTCGAAAAATGACTGGAAAAGGAAGAGGAAGTACTGAAATCCAGGGGACCCGGTGTATATGCTACTTAGTTGTTGCGAAGGAGAACGTTTATTATTCGTTGCCGGCAGCGCGTCCAGGGCGAGCATAAAAATAAGTGGCGGAAGGCTGCGTGGGAGGAGCACGTTGCATCCCCGGCTTCCGGGTGCAGTCTCGCGGAAAGGAATTCCGTCTGGCCGCGTGTCACCTAGACGCAACCTGTCATTACGGGTTTTTGTTGATGCCTGCAGTCATCGCGGAGCTCCATTTGCGCGAATGCGACGTGTCCACTCGAATGTGCAGCTCTCGATCCTTGGTCACGATATTCTAACTGGAAACGCTGGGATCGCTGGACTGCGGATTTTATGCATTTACGACAAAACTGTGACCACAGAATTTGAACCAGCGAGGACTGAACAATATGACTTTATGGAAATGATTCAAGAAATAACGTAACTCCTGCCTCCTGTAATCGACGCAGGATACTTTCATGTTGCATTTACACAAGAATAATATAATTCGGTATCATTCAAAGCAGAAGTACTAGTTGAATAATAATAATTAGCACTATTTCGACAATGATGTATACTTGAATAGAGAAGATTATCGGAAAGCTTCTCATTGAACGATTTTTATGATTTCAGTGATTGCGATAGAAAAATCAGAAACCAGTCATTCTGATTGATTCGAACCTATTGGGTAGTTTTTAAAAAAAATTTCATTTTATAAGAATGTTAAAATAGAACTTGCCAATAAAAAAACTGGACTTCCACGAGCGTAAAATTCCAAAGTTACTAGAAGAATGTCAGACAGCTTTTTTTTACTCGAAGCATTGAAAAATTGTTTTTCATTTTCTCGCGAATGTTAGGCTTACGCAACTCTTTTTTGTTACCTTATGCAGTCAAATTTATTGAATTCTGCGAATAAGTTGTTAGTTTCTTTTATACTTAAATTAATTTTCCATATAATATCCTTAAAACCGTCGTATCACGGTGCAGTTAGCAAAGATATGCGCTTAATTTTTTGAAAATACCAATGCAGAGATTTCTGTTTCCGGAACGTAACTCGAGGTTACAGAATTCGCGTCGCATGCTCGGGTATGCAAAGCGATTCGGCGAGAGGATGTTCAGTTGGATCGGACACCGAAAACGTATCAAAAGCAGCGTACGGCCGGAGATAAGGGATCCGTTCGCGCGATAGAACGTCGAATAAAATTCCAGCCGGCGCATTCCCCGGGGACAGGGGAATAAAAAGTTGCGGTTACGGCGTCCAGTGATTTCTAATTGCCAGCCAGGGGGACGTCGGTGTTCGCCGTGGCGGCGTTTAAGATAAAACCGGAGCTCGGGACGCCGGAAACGGCGGTGGCTCCATTTAAATTCAATTATACAGGTGTTGCCGACCGGCACGTAAAAATCCACATTAAACGCGGCATAAATTACAAAATGGTGGCGGTCGAGCGCGCAGGGGGGGAGATACAGAAAAAGATGAGTAACGGGGCACGGTAAGTTCGCGGCGCGGTGAGCAACGAGTGCGGTGCACTTTACGGGCAGTAACTAACTCGTGACATTTATTTCGCCGGCTGTACAACGGCTTTATTCGTCCCTTACGGTGACCGTTTTCCTGCTTTTGGGGACCAAGTGCCTCGTTTTTCGCCAGTTCGCATAAATATTGACGGAACGCGCGGTATCGACAACCTCTAGGCCGCGAACTTTATGCGTTTATGACCGAAATGAATAGATAAAAGTCGAAACAGTGTACATGTCTACAAAAATTCAGATTACAGTTTATAAAACCTATTAAAATTATTCGGAGCTGGTTGAATCTCATTATTTGCATTCGATGGAGTTTTGTATCGAAATCAGCGATTGGTAATTAAATTTCGGATTTTATACAACTATAAGGACGCTGGACAAGAAACATGTATATACAGATTTTCATGTGGTTAAAATTATTATTTAGGAATTAATTATTTAGGAATAATTAGGAATAATTAGGTATAATTTGGGAAAAGGAGACACGATTACTCAAAGTTATGTCAAGGTATTCATGGTTGTTGACAATTGGCAATTATAAATACGAGCCACGATGCGTCCCAAATTGTTTATTCTTGTTTACAACAATATTCTTGTTTACTGAAAAGGGTTACAATGAATTCTCCCCAAAAGTTACCACAGGGATAACTGGCTTGTGGCAATACGATTATTCGAACGCGATACGATTATTCGAACCTCACGGCTCGTTTTTATGGTTTGAATAATCGTATTTCCTCGTCCCAAATTGTCCGTTTTTGTTTAAAAGCTGAAAGACAATTGGAATTTACTGTAATAAGAAATGTTTGATTAAAGTGAAATAACCGCACAGCGAAGAAACACTGTGCTTACATATAAAATTGTTTTAGAACAGTAAAATCTAGAGATGAAACGAAACAAGACTTCAGAGAAGAAAGTAATGTACGAGCTGGAAATTATTGAACTGAAACTTTGACCATTTAATTATAAGAAATATGAAAAATTCGTTCTCTTCGCAGCCGAGTAGCGTAAAAATTCTGGACTTGCTCTTGGCATTTCTTCAACTCCGCAGCATCGGCTGGCACAGCGAAGGCGGCGCGAGATCGCTGGTGTCGATCAATTAAAAAAAGGTAGACGCACCGTCACCGAGCGTCCCCACGAAGCGGATGAACGTTTCCGCCGCGCGAAATCCGCGGATACGCGGACGTAAACTATCTCTTTTAATGTTGTTGAGTTCGACGGGGCTCCCTCGAGTGACCCGAACGGCGCCGGTAATTAGGGGCCGGAGGAGTGGGCTTTGGATACGGTGAAGGGCGGGAATGTAATTGCAAATTTCTAGCGTCGATTAGCATATTGCGTACCGGCGGCGGTTATTAAAACGTGCTAAACGAAGGGAACGAAACCGTGTTTAACGAGGCTGGGGTATTTACAAGTTATCCCTCGTTTTTTCTTACGCGAGCCCGCGGAATATTATCCCGGCCACAGGGGTAGTTCGCTCCTGGCAAGGTTGAATTATTATCATGCACCGTCGGGGCTTAATGAACCGAGAACCTCCCATTGAGCGTTCCTCGGAATCGAAGTAGAGCACGGATGGTACCCGGTGGACGGAGGCTAATTAATCATAATAAGACAACGAGTGGATGTTACAACAAATGTATGTGTCTCCCCGATTTTAATTAAGCCACGTCGCGACCTATCGGCAACGGCGAAATTGTCTTCGGGATGTCCGATATCCGTGTCGCCACTTGAAAAACCGTTCTAATTGGAGCCGCATACCTGGCCGTGGATGTAAATTATAATTACGATTACGACGCTCGGGTTTCCTCCGTCGTAAACTTCACAATTACTCTGCCGAGTTGAATATTCTGTTAGCAGAATGTTAGAAACAAATATTTTGTTGCTAATAACAGTTGCTCAAGAATTTTATAGCAAGAGTAAAGATCGCTGCTTGAATACACCGCGCCGAATGTACTCGTGGAGCATGTGACGCAGAATGCAGCACGGGACGCGTGGCTGCAGCTGCCCGGATCCAGAAAACGGAATGCAGATCCCGAGTACGGAGTGTACAATGTAGAATGTGAATCGCACTCGAAGAGTGTCGAGTACATGGTGCAAATTGTACCTGCTGAATTCGTAATGCAACGAATAAACTGCACTTGAAGAATATGGGATGTTTGCGCGACGATTTGCGAGACAGCTGGAATGCATCTGCTGATTGCACAATGGAGACTGTACAATGTAATGTGGAAACAAGTTGCTGCGTGCACGTTGCACAATGCAAAGTTGCACTCGCGCGACGCGCAATGTGAATTGCTGTCGCACGATTGCCCAAACGGCTTGTGTTTTATTAATGAGATGTTTGAACGGCATTTCAAACGTTTCTTTCCTACTTCTCAACCTATCAATTGTCTCCAAGATCAAGAATTTGTTTCTCGGTGTTCTGAAACCAAAGTTTTTACTTGAAACGCATTAAATAACTAAACTTTGGATTTTATGCACTCATGATAATCTTGACTTAATATAATCTAAACTATCCTGCGTGCCTTTCCTTTCTTTAGAATCATCAGAAGAATAAGTAAATTTTCTTTACAATCGTATCAGAAAATATTGATCCTGCATGAAGATCTGCAGTTTAACAATAATTTGCAATAAAATGCCATGGCTTGCATTTTAAAGTGAAAGGGAAAACATGTTACACAAGCAAGCAAGACGTGCAAGTGTTTACAAACTGAGTATTCCCTACATTGAGAATCATCGCGTAAAAAGTAAAAAGTAAAATAAAATTTTAGTAAATACGAGTAATATAATCAGGATGACATTGATAAAATACGAACACAATATAACGTCATAAAAATAATATAAATAACAGACAGTTCTTCTGCTATGCTTCCTCGTTATTGTCGGCGCTGGAAGGGTGAAATATAATGAAATCTTGTGTTTAGAAGTTGCTTCATTTTTACGTTTACGGTAACAAGAAGGTAACGAAATGCCTGTAGGCGGCTCCGCGAATAGATACGACAAATTCGAATCGATTCAGGTGGATTTTGTCGAGGTGTGCAAAACTGGTGATAATCTCGCGAAGTGATACGGCCTTTCGATTGCATAAGACTGGTTCGGGCGAGATCAATACGAGGGCATCGGCGAGAGCCAATATTAACGATCTCTGAAATATGCTGGCAAATATTTGGCGACCAACCCGAGAGAGCCTGCTCAAGGATATCGTGGTGCGTTCACGCGACAAAGAGGAACGAAGACAGAGGAAGGGAGAGGAAAAGAGAGGGCGCGCGAGAGAGAGAGAGAGATAAATGTGTGCGGATGGCACGCGGAATTGTGCGAGCCGCGATCGGCTTTCGGTGAATCGGCGTCGGAACGGCGGATGTCGCCGGGTCGATTCAACCGGAATACGCCAGAAGCGATTTCGACGGGCTTCCAAAGTGTAATTGATTCGCAACGGTTATGTCACATCGATGAGGAAACCGGTCGCCCGATTGATCCGTCGACTTTGCCTCTTCCAAAGCGCATTACGCAATGAATCATGCGAATCCTATGGCGGAGCGGAACTGCAACATCCATAGATCCAGCGTGACAGTCGACTCCCTTGAACGTTTCGCGTTGGCCACTTTGCGCGTCGGATTAGACCGAGAAGATTGGAAACTGAAATGTGACTCGAATGAAAAACAAAATTATATTATTCCACGTTCTTTTTCCAATCCGAACGATTCTCTTTAGTATGCACTGTACACATTTTGAAACACCAAGCCAAACACCTTCAATTATCAGAAAAATTGGGAAGCTCCAAAAAACGAGAGAATGCTATATTACAGAATAGTATAGCACGCATGGTTGCATTCTGACGTAAACAATCTTGTCCCGTTGTGAAAGCTGCGATTACTACGAAACTCATTATTTAGTAAGAGTATCGTGGCAGTATTTCTGCTTCCTGCTACCGACAGTTCGAGGTCGCGTTTACTATAAACACATTGACAGCCGATCTGCATGGAAAGTCAAGGATTACGTTGTTTTCAAGGAAACCTTACGGTTCCTGTTACTCATTGTTCAGTCGTTTTTAACGTGGTTTCGAAGACCTATAAGACCTTGCGAGATCGTTCGAGGCTGAAAACGTGTAGAGAATGTAGTATTTTATGGTTCACGAAAAATTCACCGTGAACATCAACAAACTGTGCAAAACTGATTTTCTGATGCATGAGAATAAAATCTCAGACAGTTCTGAAAGTCTTGAAGTTCTGGAAGTTCTGAAAGACAGAAAACTGTCTCGCGCAAAAATTAAGGGAAAGGTGCACTGAGATCTTGTTGCTACCTGCGTAATAAATTATGAAAGATCCTTTCATGAAGTTAGCCTAATTCACGTAGAAACGGGTATTACTGGATTCTCAATACGTAACTATCACGAAGGTATTGTCCGGGCACAAAAACAATTAAACCTTGTTAGAACCGTCTTTAAAATAAAGATAGTAAAAGACATTATCTCATGTGTCGTATAATAAAGGCATTTCATAAAGTACGATTGTACATTTTATTCGAACATTTTATTTTTTTATTCTAAACAAGGTTGTCATTCGCAGAGTTCAACTAGAACACAATGTACGTACTTGAAAAATTGATAGTTTCAACATCCGCGTATACGGATGACGCACGAGTCTTCTCCGAAACGTTCGAAATGGAGCAAGGCTCGCACGCGACCGTCGCCGCTCGCGGTTTTAAGTCTCGTTTACAGGTCCCCGTGACCCCGCGGCCTTATCCGCCGCTTTCAGCCAGGTGATTTCTTTGAAAGTCAACCGACGAGCGAGCCCTCGTCGCTAACTACCGTCGCGGCGCAGCGAGGCGCCCCTTGTTCGCGCACCTCGACACACTTCTTACGTGTTAATTGCAGAGCGCGCCGCGCCACGGCCGTCCGCCTAGCATTTACGTAACCGCGGTTTCATTCATGCTTCTCGAGACAAGCGAGCCACCCCTACGCCGAGCCGAAACGCACCCGCAACCCTCTCGCACCCCCCTCAAAACACTCCGCTTTCTAACAGTTCCTTTTTCTCGTTTTCTCTTTCTCCTTCTCCCTCGACTCTCTCAGGCGTCGATTACGACGCCAGTCGCACTCGACACGGTTGTTCCCGTAACGTGGCCCGGAAACGCGGTTTCCTTTCATGCTGCAAATGATGTCACGCGGCGGTATGATCTGCGGTCTTTAAAAATAACTGGCCGAATCGCACGGGATACCACGCTTCCTCTGGAAATTCGTTAAAAATTACCGGGGTCTAATCACTCACAATGTCGCTTGCACAGTGATCCTGCAATGGATTGTCCTAATTCTTCGGCTTTCTATTTTTTTAGACTTACCCCTTAAATTGCGACACTCGTTCCCGGGACAACGGAACACCGTGCTGTGTTTACGTTGAAGTTTGAAAATCGCATTTTCAAACGTAATCGTGTTTCGTTATTTTAGAAATATTGATGAACGTGTTTGGCTGAAAGAGAATGCCTCGGATGAGTAACGACGCGCTCAGTGTGCTACTTTTAAAAATGTATACGAAATATGTTTTCATTTACTAGTAAGATACATCGAGTTTGGTGAAATGCCTGTAAGAGCTGTTTTCACCTTTTTAATATTTGCAATATATCGTTCTTTGTAATACTATTAATTATAATTGTATAAGGAAGAACAGATTTGACAGATTCAATCATTTTATACATCAGTAAAATTTAATTAATGTATTCTTTCATATATGGAATTTTAAACGCAATTCAGCCGACTGCATGGACACCAGAATTTCGAATTTCGAAAGGGTGCGGTGGGGTTAATACCCTGAGTAACGGAGTAATTGATTGAACAAATTATTTCAACTGCAGAATCCCCAGGAAATCCTGCAGAAACAGTTGCAATCCCGCAACAATCGCAACGGAATACAAACGAATCAGCGCCGACTGGTTGCTGTATGCGAAAGTACACTTGTTAAACTTTCTTGATAGCGCGCGTCGAATTTCCGAGGTCGATTTCTACTCCTTTGTCCCCCGTTTTCCCTCGTTCCCAGAAGCACGACAAAAAGTCGAAGCCGGATTCCTCGATCGCGATCATAGGAAACGACGGAACTCGGCGCGCGTTCGCGAGTCTCGCTTGCATAATCGTGTTCGAGCATTTTCCCGGGCGATTATCGTTCGCAAGGCTGCCGCAAGCGTAACTCTCGTGGATCACGGATTACGTGTCTGCGCTCCTGCTCGGCTCCGCTCGGCTCCGCGCCTCTCCGCGCCTCTCCGCGCCGCTTCGCGTCCCCATTCGCCGGTATTACCTAGCAGAGTTTTGCGAACAAGCGGTTCGTCTTCCGAAATTCTGGAACCCCGAATCACGGGGATCGATGTTCCCTTAATTCCAGCAATTTCTTGACGCGCCCGCACGCGAAACTTTCCGACGGAAATCCTATCCGGATCGAGACCGCGCCGCGTTACGCTTCAACTTCCGCTTCCCATAAGCAGCCCAGTTCTAGCTACCGCGTTATCGTTCCGGATTTATTGGATTGCTGCATACAAAGTGGATTTTTAGTGACGATTCCCAACTCCCCAACTTCGGGGATCGTCGATTTTTGTAACAGGTGTGACACAGTTCTGAGATTGACGGCGAGATGCGGACGGACTGCGGATCTCTCTGCGAACCACGAATTTTCTGCACGGTTTCCTGTTTATGCAGGCGAAGATGTTTCCGCTTGTTCCCGGCTGAGAACTTGCTTCTGCTGTTTACGACTTTGACACGTTGGAATTAACGGAACAATATTGTCGAGTATTGGAATCGTAAAACAACTTACGTACAAATTGTCCTTTTCTCATGAATTACAATTAATGAAAAGTTTCCTTTGTCATCTAAAGAATCATTCACTGTAATAAGAAAAGAAAAATGCGTAAACATCCGTAATTTAATTAGGAGTAACGAAGTGCATCGTTGAATTTAAACGAACCATGTCCAACAGAACTCTACCTAATTCTAACTAACACTGAAACCTTTTTATTTATTGGGTCGTTCGGTGAGTTGTTTCATTTTTCGATCAAATTTCGTTTTGCAAGAGCGTTAAAAAGCACTTGATTCACCATGAGCTACCAGAAAAATGTCATTGACCTCGTTTTTCTTCTCGCAACATTAATTTATCGGAGCACCGGATAAAATATAAGAAACAAACTAATGAAGAATAGTGTGCAGAATGTTTTTGCTCGTTTGGTTTTCGCTGAACCGACGCGTAGTTTTGCAATTCCAAAGTTGGAGCGGAATTACGGCAGCAGATTATTAGAACGCGTAAGGGCGCAACAAAGTGCCGGCATAATTTATTAATTTCATCTGCGGCCTCGATGAAACTCGAAACAAAAGCGTTGTCGTCGCGCTGCTATCGCTGCCGCGAGTTTCCATCGTATTACTGTCGACGGCAATGTAAACGTAGGTACTTACCTAATATCATGGCCGACTGTTCGGGCTATTAGCAATTAAGGATAATCTCCTAGGCAATCGTTTAACAGACCGGAGTATTATTGCTGGAAATCCGTGCAAAGGGCATGGCCGCCGATACTCTAAAGTTCACCCCCGACCTTATTGGATTACAGTAAGTGCACCGACACATGCACTTGTTCTGATAATGATTCTTTGTTGCGACCATTTCGCAGTCTGACCCACAGATTTCCCTCCGCGTTCTTAGCTTTTGAACCAGACTCGAAAATATCCATTTCGGAGGTTCTTGATTTTATAATTGTTCAAATATATTCACGAACTGCTATAATGCGAGTAGTTAAAAATGGGATCTACAAGATCAGCGTTGCTTTTTAAAAAATTTCTATGGACATTTATGCTGATATAATATTTCAATTTCCATTCTTCGTTCTACTAAATGTCACTTTTTGCAAAAATTGTTGTATCTTTCGTCTAGTAAACTATCTATCGTCTAAAAAAATTTCAGATTGTCGGTCGACTTTCAGAAAAGTTGCTCCGTTGTAAAAGTGATCGACGACTGTATCTTTGGTCGGAGTATAATGTAGTATCGAGTAGAGGAGTGTTGTTCGATCGACCGGCAGGTGTCTTGAAAATTTGATCCGGCGATTAAACACGCGGGAGCATCGCGCGGCGACTGATTATCGAGCCACGGGTGTAGAGCGTTTCTGGCGGCGCTCAATATTTAATGAAATATCGGTGGCGTACAACCCCTTCGCGCGCGGCGCCCTAGCCACTCGGACACAATGATCCCCTGGAAACTAGAAAATCCAATCTCTGGGCGAAACGGTCGGGAAAATCAGATCCGAGTCGAAACCAATGATCGATGCGTCATCGGTTCCACGGGGGTGAATACTTAAGCGCGGCCGCGAGAGAGAGCCGAGAGTCGATACGAGCAGAGAGCGAAGCCCGAGCCGGGGTTGTCCGCCGACTAATTAGTATTTTGACGTGGACGAGCGTGATCTCGCGTATCGCCGCTCAGCTCGGCTCTACGCCGGGTCCGGTCGCGTGTCACGGCGAATCCGATACGACGCAGCGCCGCTCGAAACCCCTGTCGGACCTATTTGCAAATTGCTTTTCCCTCGATCGGTTTCGGGCCGGCCCGGCGATAAACGCCGAGACGGACGAGCGCGGGTTTGTCTGATTGAAACTGCAAAATCACGGCCGCGAGACAGAATCGATGACGAAGACGCGACGCCATCGCGGACACCATGCGCCACCCTTATTTCCGATGGTGTCGCACGCCAACGGAAGCCTGCAATTCGATTCCGGAGCGGTTCGTGTTTTCCTTGTGGAGCACGGTGGAATATTAGGTCCAAAAAGCTGGCCAAAATACGATTTTTCAAATCTTGCGCAAGATTACAGATTTTGGTTGTTTCAGCTATTGGGACATGCGAACAATACTATACCAATATTATTGTAGCGTTCTTCTGTTTTGAAAGCAAAGACTTTTGTAGTACTGTCCCTTACTGGAAAGATAGCGCCTATATTAATCTACCTATGTTAACGTTCTCGCTGAAGTGGGGTAAACATGTTTCCTTTATTGGCAGAAATGATCCCTTCCTAGTCGACGCAATTTCCAGGAAACGGGGGACTCGAGCCTGGCCGGTTGTAAACAAACAATACGATGTCGCCGTCACCGCCTCCCTCTCCCGTGGCCTCCTCCAGCCTCTTCTATTTTGTTTTCATTCTAGTCTTTCGACTATTATTGGCTAATTTACGCGCCGAGCAAGAGACGCGATTAGGTGGAGCGAGCGACTTCTTGTTTACCAATAGAAATGGGTTTCGGGAGGTTATAGACAAGTGGGGACTACCTTCCTACTGGTCTGGCGGAGCGAGTGGGATTGCCCAGTTGCCCTGCGTCAGAAATTGTGCCATCTTTCCAGCCATACTCATTTCTCTCTTCGCCTGTGTCTGATATACTGCTCGGTTATTATGATCGCTTGTGTCATCAAGACGTTCTTCGTTTTCAATTTCTTTCACATATTTTTTGTTAATAATTATGCAGTCTCCATACAGTGGAAATAATAACAAGTTTTGTTTTTTAATCATTATCAAAAATTTTAATAATTACTTCTCAGTTTCAAAAATTATTCTCACTATGTTAAAGTGCCATAAATAAATAAATACGCACGTTTTGAATCTCTTGTTGCTGTATACAGTGAGGGGAAAGAGGAAATGATATTAACGTAAAGCGTAAAAAACTTTTATTACAAACCAAAATTTGATATATGATTTTTAATGTGGTTTTATTTTAATTTAAGCGTACAGTGGTGCTGTCAATATTAAGATAGAACGTGGCATTTTCCACTGAATATTTAATAAAATTTAAACAATTGTACAGAGTTTTAAAAACTCTGTTCTGGTATTAAATTACTATGGATTTCAAAAGTGAAAAAGTCTTCTCCGTTCGAAAATATTTTAATAGACAAATTCAAATACACCTATTGAGCTTGAAAATTATTTGTCCGGACTCAGAATACTATTGACTTTAAGCTTGAAGTCTCCTCTCTGCAACGATGTAACGAAATTCCTAATACGATCTGATCTCACCATTTTATTTCACTTTGAACGAAAAGTATATCGTCTACATTCGAATGACGAAGGTAAATTTTACAAAACAGTTTGAAACACATTTGCAGCGTTTAAAAAATGCTTTCTCAGGCTCGAATTTCAAGCTTAAAGTGTCGACTTTTCAACGAGGTAACAAAATTTGAGATACGATTTTCTCCGCTCGTTTTGTCGCAGTTTGAACGAGAAGTATGCCAGCGGTGTGACATTAAGTCCTACTTTCATGAAACCGTTCCAGAAAAATGTACTTTTTTAGCGAAGCGATGAAAAATTCTCATTGTTGTTGCAACGGCTTGGTTAACAAGGGACGCGTGCGGCCTAACCGAGGCAGGCTTCCTCTTATTGAATGCGCAAACGCGTTTTAAATCTCTTCTCTTGAATAAACCGGGACACCGTGGCACGGGATCAAGAAAAGGCGATTTATTATTGTTATAATCCAGCAATTATATGCATCCGACGCGGCGGTATAACAGTGAATTAAGCGAACGTGAGAAAGCGCTAGACACCGTGAAGGGCTGCGAGAATTTGAAATTTTAATGCATGCCTTACGCTTGTGGGGATGATTACGAGCGTGAAATAAAGCGATGAGAATTTCGCATAATCAAGGAAAACTCGCCGTGAGCTTTTCTGCGCGTGGCGGGAACAAAAGGGCGGCCAAGAAACGTAATGCAAGCGTTCTCTCGTTTATTTTTTCCGTTTTCAAGTCGCGTTACAGGCATCTTGTTGCAAAAACAAAGATAAAGAGAACAAGTCCACTGAATTATCCATAGTAACGAGGTTCGGAGATTAATCGCGGAAAGTTCTCTTGTCGAGGGAATACGAGATCGGAAAAAAATCGCGTGGAAACCTCGCCGTCGACCAATCGATTTTCCATGGCGTCGAACGTAAACAGCATCGCGATATAATTATTCAAGAGCGAGTACCTCGACGGCGAGTATCGGCTCGCACAATCTACATGAATGAACCGGGTGAGTCAGTCCGTCGACGGACGCGAAATGAAAAACAACCTGTCCCGTTTATCAAGACCGCATTAATATTTCCGTCAATTAGAGGCAATAAAAGCTGCTCTCACGCAGCCGAGGCGTTATGTTAATCACTGTGAAGCCATGTTCATGGGAATCAACATTCTTGCAGTTCCAGTTCCACACTGCAGCCTGCGAACTCGCGAGCCTCACTTCAAAACTGTAGTATAATATCGACTTCGGTTCGTCAAGCATTGTTGCGAAGAACGTCTACTCTGAATAAATTATCTGTTTCCATTTTACATGTTTTACACATTCGCATACATTACTTGATCGCTAACGGTCCAATGACGCCATATATGCGGCTAAAATCAATAAAACCGTAAAATCTGGCAGGTAACTTCGAAAAGAAACTCTTGATGAAAATAGACCAACGAGGTTTTATTAAAAAATAAATTTTCTTTTTCTGTATTGGATATAAAAATCTCTAATTCATAATTATTCTTCGTATGAAAAATAGGTCGGACTTGGCAGTAGGTAAGCTTCTCTTCTATTGAAAAGTTGAAACAAAAATTTGATATGTACATACAACGTAATAAACTGAATTATGCATACTAAAGTATGTCGAATATTCTCCCACGTTTCTCTGTATGTTTGAACGAATCCGTAAAATAGGATGACAAGAATTTCACGATGTCTGACGTCACTGACGAGCAGGATATTTCGGAACCAGCGATTCCGACGTTTCTATTTACAGTAATTGTTAACACTATTTATTCCTGCCACACGAGATAACGGAGCGCAGGCATACCGCAATATCTCGCGGCGGTATCGCCCGATAATCGACTCGCATTTCCTGCTATCCCTTGCAAAAGTCTATAGTCTACAGGGATCTCACGAGTGATCTCGTTTGCAGAGATCTGAATAGTAGGTTTCAATGGAGAGTATAATTGTTCGAGCGAAATTGCGATCGGCCGGAAACGGTGTCGATGATTCCAAGGATCCTGAGTCATTTTGTCGTTGAGTCGACAATTGACTCGGTCGCCTCCTCGTCCGAGAAAAAACGATTCGCTGGACGTAGTTTTTCTCGATCCAGTCCGACGTGCAAAGGTATGCGGCGCTGCCCGGCACCAATGAATCAGTCAATGAAACAAGCGTGAGTCGTGTCGCGTGTTTGATCAACGACTCTCGCTACCGATGATGTCACCTCGGCTCGACGAGAGTCGCTGTTTTTTCGGCGGTTTAAAAATATTTTCGATTCGAATAAAATTCTGTCGTCAATATTTCAACATTCGCGCAAATTTAGACGCGTATTACATATCGATTTTCTTTTCCTTCCAAGAAATTATCGAAAAAATACTATTGGATAACAGCGTCCCTGACAGCATGAGACGATTTTTGTTTCCTGCAAGTCTTCTTTTACTTTGATAATTCCTAGACTTCGATAATGTTTTGCGACTTAGAATAAATGAATAATATTCATATTTAACAGATTATATACGAAATGTTTATCACAATTTTATCAATTTATTTGTATCATCTTGTTTCACTTCTATACCAGTCTGGAATTATAACACTGTGTTCTAATTGTTGCGTGGTTTGATCGCTAGAATTTCAATGGATTGTCGGACGATGCGACGAGTTTGGACGAAAAATTTTAAAGCGCCGATTCGGCTTGGTTTTGAGCAGACGTAAGATTTCCGAGATTTTTGGCAGAGATGCTCGCCGACTGGAACGTGCTATAGAGGCTGACATCATCGAACGAATCTAAAAAAGGCAGGTACAAGTCACCGCGAGGCAAGATTTCCTATGATATAAGGTTCCCGCGTTTCACAACGTCGGATACACGTATGCGCGCCGGCGCGGCGCGGCGTACTATGGTTTCTATAGGTCATTCAGAAAATGCGTGCCGCGTTGATATGATTCATCTTTACTACACAACGTAAAACGTTACACAACCGGTTCTCCGGCTTCTCGATTTTTCATCCTTTCGCGACTGCAACAAGCGCGCGACCAATAAAGTTGTCCCCTTTTATTTCTTATAATCGTCCGGCGTGCGTGGTTGACTGACCTTTAAATGCAAGAGTTAATGTCGTCGGGATACCTTCTTCGTTACTTATTCGTCCATTAGCTTCCTCGGCAAGAAAAAAGGCTCAGGTCGTATTATAAATCCGTTTACGGAGTAGCGGTAATTGTCGGCAAACAAATTAATCGAGCGTGGAACACTTAACTCGGGGATAATGTCCTAATTATTGCTCGAATCGAAATCGATGCTTCTACAACTTTGCTGCAACATTCCCGAATGGAATCGAAATAATCAAAATGGGAAATTTAATGTCTGTTATACAACTACGGTACACCGGTGATCGTTTGCTCGACAAGTAAATTTAGAAACACGAAACAAACAGTGCAATGCTACTTCATGAAGTTGATCAAATGTATAAAATAATGTTGCAAAAGTACTATAATTTCTCTAAACAAGAATTTTATAGTTTGATATTTTTTTAAGAAGACTAAGATACTAGCAGTGAGTGTCAAGAAAACCAGACTATTGGATGAAGAATTAACGCTAACAACTGTCGGACCGCAGAGCCATTGGTCTGTCTCAATTCTCATGTAATCCAAAATACAGTCAGAATTACAGCAATAAAAGCTAAGTGTCCTCCAGAAAATTTTCACACACCAGCGTCCCCTCTATTAATTCTCACAACACCGACGCTTCAACCGGTGCCATCAACATCCGGCGGGGGACATCATCAGGAATCACGTTGCATAGCGCGATACATATTTCTCGACGATGAAAATTGGATGCCAGGGTTCCGGACTCCACGTTCCATGTAACAGGGACCACGAACAAATTCCACGTAATAGAACTCATAACCGTAACGTAACACGACTATAGTCCGGGACTATGCTTGTCGAAGGGACGCGCGGTGTATTCGAATGTCGCCCATTCATAGTCAACTAAATTCACCGCAAATGTCAACCATTCGCGATCCTAGAATTCCGCGGCACTCTGTGCAGCGTTGCGCTTTTTCCCTTCCGTCGATTTCTCTTTCCGTCTCTCTCCGCGTCTATCTAGCTTCTCCTCTCTGTTCTCGATTTCCCTATTTCGACGCGTCTCTATCCATATTTCCCGCTCTCTATGTTTCTCTACATCTATTTTTCTTTCAATCTCTTTATCGCTATTGCTTTTATTTTCTCCATCCCTGTCCCACATTTTCCATATATTCCTCTGCCTATATTTCTCTACCTATATTCTTCTCTCTCCATTTTGAAATCTCTGTTTCTCCCCCTCCGACTTTCTACCTCTCTATTCTTGAATCTTCCTCTACGATTATAGCTATCTTCTCTATCCCTGTCCCACATTTTCCATATATTCCTCTGCCTACATTTCTCTACCTATATTCTTCTCTCTCCATTTTGAAATCTCTGTTTCTCCCTCTTCCGACTTTCTACCTCTCTATTCCTGAATCTTCCTCTACGATTATAGCTATCTTCTCTATCCTTGTCCCACATTTTCCATATATTCCTCTGCCTACGTTTCTCTACCTATATTCTTCTCTCTTCATTTTGAAATTTCTGTTTCTCCCTCTTCCGACTTTCTACCTCTCTATTCCTGAATCTTCCTCCACGATTATAGCTAGTTTACTGTTTCTGATCTTACCATTTTCTATCTATCTAGCTCACGATCTTTATTTCTCTGTCTCTAAATTTGTCTACTTCTATCTATATTGCATATTTATTTCGCTGTGGTTTTATCGCTCTGCGTCCCTCCGTTCCTATTTCTATTATTTTCTCTGCGCCCGACAATTATTATTTCCTTTTTCCCTATCTCTATTTTTATTTCCTGTTCCCTCCACTGCTCTATGCACTCCTGTCTTCGTCTCTGTATCTCGCGGCCGGTCGGTGTTTCTCTCTCGGCGCTTCTGCAGCCGCGATTCTCGTTGCGTGAACGAACGGAATCCTGGAACGTCCACGAGCGCTTGAGCCGCGCCGGTCTTAATGATAACCGCGTAGGTATTGCCATGAGAGCGTTGTTATCTTTACAACGCGTGCACACAATCGCCGTAACAGTTCCGACCTCTTTTTCTATTCTCCCGCGATGCTTTTCTGGAACGAGCGCTCGGATGCAGAGCCCGATTCTGCATTCTTCTCGCGGGACAAGCCCGGCCCGGCCCGCGCCACCCCTCGCGGAACAAAACAAACGAACGAGAGGAAGAGAAGAGAGAGAGAGAGAGAGAGAGAGAGGGAGATAAAAAAGAATAATTCGATTGTCCAACGAGCGGGATCCGTAGCACCGGGGCGATGTTACGTCAGCGCCGACCAGGGTCCTTTAAAACCGTGTATCGGGAAACTTTCGGAATGAAAGCGTCCGTTTTCGAAGAGGTTTTCAACTTCCCCCGAGTTCCTTGGGAATTTCGAGTAACGTGCGCAGAGTGCGAAAGAAAATACTTGTCGCACGACCGGCAACAGTGCTGTTCAATTTTTTACGGGAATTCCTGTCTCGTAAACATCGACTGCTTCTTTATTTCCAGCCATTAACGTTGTGCTTGAATCGAGGCATCGGTCGTTGTCGGGAAATCCTGCTCCTTCGAACGTATGTACACACTCGGCAATAAGAAATCCGGACACTGCTGGTTTTGTTCTCGGAGTTCATCAATTAACTGATCGACTTCGTTCAAATGGAATTCACCGCTTTGCGAATTAACCTCGTACAGAGTCAACTGTTAATAATTTTCATTTACGTTTGAAGATTTCAGAAAAAATCAAAGGACACAGTCGAACCTGCTTTTATCAGGGTAATCGCATTTATGCGATTTGTTTTGTGCGTTTTTTTTTTGTGCGATTCTTTTTGTACGATTTTTTGTGCGGTTTTCTTCCTGCGGTCCCTATCTCCCTCACATAAAACAGTTTCGAATGTGAATATCTTAGAATAAGTTGGAACCAGCTTAGAACATTCTTTGACAAATAAATGAGAGGAACAATAGAAATAATAAGAAAGACTTTGGAACAGTTTATGCCTGGGAGCGTATGTTATTATTAGACGAAAGAACTTTGAGTATTTTTTAATGGAAGACGTTCTTCAGAATAAGTAGAAACCGCACGTACTGCACAGACACGATGCACAACCAGGAAAGGCTGACCATCTATTGTTTTGGATAGTATCTTCATATTACACTGCGGAGCTTTATACAGAACGAGACTGTTTTATACAGGTATTGTACACAATTTTCTTTTTATATTCTTTTGATATTTCTGTTGTTTTCATTTTACCTGATTGTCGTATGTACGTAAAATCTGCACTTTAATTATCATGCATGAAAAATTGTATACGCTTGCCATTGAAAGTCTGAACGCTTTCACTTTTACAGTTCATAGGTACTTCTAAGGACGTTTAATTTGTGTCTCTATTCATAAAAAATAAGCGTGTTCTCCAAACTTGATTGCTCTTGAACAAGCGCGTTTGAGAAATGTCGTTTCTGAGTCGCGTTGCACAAAATCCATACCACAACCACGTTGATCAGCACCTCTCCGTCCTTAACAAGTGCTTCAATAGACTGAGACGATTTTTATTTCTTTCTCATTTTCATTTCCTATAGATTTTGATATCGAAAGAATCAATAATTTTGTTTTGATTTAGAAGCAATGAATATTTAACACAGAGATCGAAAAGCAGAACTTTGGAAGCCCAGAAAATCGTGGCGATTTCTATAACAAAATGAAAACTGAGACACAAGGTTCGTGAGAAAAAGGAAGCTGTCGCGTAACGAAACAATCACACTTTAATATCCTTCACCACGGAGCGTCGGAAAGGAACATAATAATCGTACACTTTCTCGATATCCTCAAATAGGATGAAACGAATTCTCAAAGTTTCAGCACTGGGTCTAAAAGCCAATCGGCGCATACTTGCCGAAGCCGCAGACCGTTCCTGAGTTAGCGATATTTAGGAACTGAAACAACGGTAAACTGCGCGATCCGTTTGATCTAATTCTAAGTATTAAACAGAGAGTATTTTCAGCGAGTTCCGCCGCGTTCTAGGCTCGTATCGGCGTTCACGTTTCCCGCACGTTCCCGCACGTATTGCGCGCGTATCTATCGGCCGAAACAATCCTGCGTTCAATTATCGTAACGTTCCGTGTCTTATCGCGCGATGCTTGACACGTACGAGGCGAGATTAAATTGCTTGCGAAAAGTTTTTTGCGGAGGCAGCCGAGATTACCGGAGCCCCCTTATTGCGTAGCAGTTTTCTTCGAGCGGATGTTGACGGTAACCCAGATTCGAAATCCGTCGCGATATCGGCGCGTTTCTTGCCCTGAAATCTCGCCCGAATCTACCCGGCACATTTTGCATATCCATGCGCCGCCAATGATCGCGTAATTTAATATAATCGGCCCGAGGGGCGGCGGGTTTTTGCGCGGGCGACATTACCCTGTGTTAGCGAGCTGCGGTTCCTGTGTGCACCCATTTTCGCGGATTATTTCATAAAAATCGCAACGAAGAAAAATTCGTCTCGGTCGCTAGAAAATTGCTGGTATTAAGAACGGAATGGAAATGGTGATCGTTTTTGCGAATGTGCTTGTAATTCGTTTATTTCGAACACGGTGTCTGAAAGAATTTTAGAAAATTAAAATAACTTGGTTAATTCTACAAGAACGATGAGTGCTACGCCTCGAATATAGAGCAGAGAAATCGATGATCTGTGAATGAGCACTTAAGCTGAATGTTTTGAACATAATCGTAGCATTTTTTGATAGGCATAGGTGTTTTTAGAAATAAAAATTAGTTAAAAGTACGTCAAATTATCTAATAAATGACCACCTAATCCATAAATCATGTACGTTATAAATTATAAACGTTACTTTTCATATTAGAAAAATTCATACACTGGAGGCTGTTCATTCGTTGAATAGATCACGCGAACTTGTGAATTACTGCTGGCAAAAAAATCGAGAGGAGTATTAACAGGCAGCCTAATTTTTCTGACGTAAGGTAATTTTAGCGGAGCGTAAATCTTAATCGCTTCCAATTACGTCCACGTGTTGAAACTACGAAAGTTTGCCGTAAAACTGTAGCAACAGATTCGTTATAAGATGGCCGCCGTGAACGACGAAACGGGACCTGGAGGCACCATTATCCTCTGATTAGCGAAACTTCCGGTGCTGCAACTTCGAATTGCTTTACGAAGAAAATTCGCCAAAAATACCAAAAACGTGCATCGACTACATTTATCTCTCTTCCTTTGGGTTATCCCAGAATCGTTTATATTTCCGAAAATGAAAATCAGGCGATTCGCGTAACGGCTGGTTCTGAGATATTTGCGGCGCGAAGTTTCGAATGCATCGAGTGTCCTAAATATGCATAGTTTTCTATGCAGTTTCGAGGGTCGCGGTCCTGTTGGCCAATTATCGACGCTTCGTATGCCGCGTGCACGGTTCGGTGGCACGTATTAGGAATTTCAATCCAGCACCGGCTCGATTATCTTTCAAAACAGGCGTTACACTCGACTCGGCCATCCGTCTAACCATTCCGGCATGATTCATGCGGGAGCACGACACCGCTGTCATCGATTACAACCAATTCATTCCACCATGAAAAATACATTCGCGCGTTTAATCTTTCGGATTTATCCGAAATCCTTCCTTCTCCATTAACTGACGGGGCCGACGGGTTCGCGATGAAAAATGCAGAGCGGGAAGAAACGCTGGGACAATCTTTTTAAGCTGCTAAATATGTCGGATTAACGAGGAGCTTCATTATCATTAATATCTCATCCGCGTGTGGCCAACCATCCGTTTTTCGATAATGTCGCGCTCGTTTCATTCAGTTAATGCATACGGAACGTATGATTTTATAATTTCCGTGTTATTCCCATTACATTTACTGCAGAATTTAAATTTCTTTGTGCAGAATATCATCTTGCGGGACATTAATGAACGTCGAAGAAATGGTCGTCGTTTGCGGGATCGTCCGTTCCAAATTAGTGTTGAGAATTGAGCATTCCACAAGCAACGACCTTCTATCACAGCATGCAATACGATCGTCAAATGGATTCGTTTTAGACACGATCGCGAATACGAAAGTATCGCGGCTTCCGCCATTTTCCAACGAAGAAAGCACGGTGCCGAGGAGATAACCGATTAAACCTTGAAACACGCGATCAGATTTTTCCAATCTCCTTCTCGAGACTGCAACAGCGATAGATACATACGGAAGGCGATCAAAGCCACGTTTGACGTTCTAACGCACACTACTATTATCTTCAACGCGTATTAGCGGCAATAATCTCGCGCGAGTTCGGTGAACCAGGTGCACCGCTGCGAAAACCGCGTTCTTTCTGTTCCTTTTTAACATTGATGGTGGCATAAATCTCGTCCGCATGCTTTTCAACCCCGAGAGAAAAAGAACAATTCATCTTACGAAGGCAATTTTTGCACGCAACCCTTTAGTGACGCTTACCAAAAATATCAGAAGTGTCACTGCACCGTGTTGATATCGCCTGTAATAATTTTAGAAGAAACAAGCAGGCAGAACATTATTTAAAAAGCAATTGTTTTAGTACATTTTTTCGTGGATAGGGAAGAACATGTGCCTTTGTTAACACCCACTAAAAAAATAAAAAATAACCCTGCGCTACCTACATATTATTTGCAAAAATTGGAGAAACGTCGAGTTAGTGGAACGTCGTTTAAAAAATAATAAATAAAATAATGAATTAACCCTTTGCAGTTGTATATCAAACTCTCAGCCTATTATATCAAACTCTCAGCCTAAATTAAAACATATTATTGTGTTACATATATCAAAACTTTAAAAAAGAATTAATAAATTTTGTTTATCCTGCTTAATCTTGTATACTATGTATTACTGTTCGTTCGACGAAAATTAATTCCGATCAGCATGACACCTACATGTAAACTTAATACGACCGCAAAGGATTACAAATAATTAATTGATAGTACACTTTCAAAAAAGTCAATTTCAAAGACTCTCCTGTTAATTCCAGTGCATTTTTCCAAATCCTCGAATATTGTCCGACTGTTCTGAAAACGACCGACATTTTTAAAAGGAGAGTGGTATTCTGGCCGTATAGGTGACGGATCGTGTACGTAGCAGTCGCTAAACCTGTAATTGTAGGTGTCGACACAGCTGATCGTACACCGATCGGCGGGTTATCGCGTGCTCTCGCACGCGTGTAAACGCGATCGGTTCGACTGGCGGACGGAAAACCGGGGACCGCATTAATATTTTATCGTCTATCGCGCGGCAACGAGCCTCGCTTTTTCCACGTTCGAGTGGAAATTTCGTCTTCCGCTCTATTGACTCGCATTCCGCGTGCTCTGTTTCCTTTTTGTGCCAATCGCTGACAATGTACGGTATCGGAACGGTCTTTTTTGTCCCGCTTCCGCCACCCCTCGCTTCACGCCCCCGTGCACCCCCGCCGGCGCCCGGTTTTTTTATTGCTCAATCGTTAATTGGTTTCTCCCACGGAGTAAATATTGAAGCGCCCGGCTGTTATCGAACGACACGGGAGCAATTGCGCCGAAAGTTACGTTTTTAGCGGATCGACGACCAACTTGAACCGCTCGCAGTTTACGGACAATCGAGCAGAGGTGGTCTCCCCCTTCTTCTCGCCGTCGTTTTTCCGCGATAATTTCGTATCCGGTTTCCGTTGGAAATCCGCGAGCGCGAGCGCAATTGCTTCGCGAATTCCTCCGTTCGTCTGCGAGCGACGGCTGCTTTCGCGCGGTGCTTCGAAGATCGATTTCAATATTTACAGGAGTTGATCGCGCCCTCTGGAATCCTTTCGCAAAATGTAACGCCATCGGCGTCGTACACCGAACCGCAATAGCATTGCTGCGAAACGCTCGTCGCGGAATGCTTTGTCAATCATTGTGCCTTATCAGAGCACGAAATTGAAATTGCAAACGGTTGAAAATAAAAAAAGAAGCGTAATTTTTAATGCAGACCTGTTTCCGATTCGAAGTGACGCATTTCGTTAATGCAGCAGCTGCAGTCTTTAAATTAACCCTTGACTGTGGACATCTGAATTTGTTCAAACTGCTTGCTAAAATATGTCGTTCATAAAATTGATTGATTTATTTGTTTTTAATGAACATGACATTAATTTGTTCATAGACGTTAAATATTTACTAGAAATAATAAGCAGTAATATTTACAGTAGAGTCTGTCAGACTCTGTGTGCGCAATTAAGAGTTAAGTTTGAAATTAAATTGAAAAAGGCGTTTGACAAATTCAATGAAATGAGATTCTTAACGTACACCTCAGTTAAAATTACTCTTTTAATGACATAATCGTCGAGCAAATTATTCTTCAATCATCGGACGAACCGTATCAAAAATACACATTGAAATTATACGATGTTAGGAGACAGTTCAAAGACGTAAGAAATACGATTGAAAAATCCAAGTTCCAAAGGTAGATGCGATGCAGTCGCTTTTCAGCCTCTGGGTTGCAGCAAACTGCATGCGGTAGCCCTCAAAGGAAAATTCAGAGTGCAGTTCTGTTTATTCAATGTACAGATCGTTTCAAAAAGAGTAGACATGCTCGAAGGCATTCAACGAAATTAAAAGGAAACGAAGTAGGATGAGGGACACGCTCCACGAATTCGAAATACCTCAATCGACAGATCGATAACATGATTCATCAATCAGGACGCGTGACTTGGGACATGGCGACGGCCATCGTGGCAGTCTTCATAACATGACGCTGCAATCTCCCGTTGAAGTCGTATAAACAGAGTCGACGATGATTAATACGACGCATCGGAGCAACCTGAAGCGTATCCATAAAATTCTTATATAACACGACCTGACTTTTGCAACGACCTGTACAAAGATTTACGTGGAAGCCACTCGTTCCGTTCGTTACGGGCGATCCATCGCTTATCTAAAGCAAATTTCGCACCACTTACAAGCGAACGAACAATGAGTCAACGGAAGCCGTTAGAATTTAATCTTCAGCGTTTAGTACCGATGACTTCACCCGACGCAATAGCACTCAATTAAAGAACCGATTTCGGTTATTAACACCTGTTTGGAATTTGACCCGGAGAGCGGACGCCAATGAATTTTTTTCATTATTTGTAGATTCCGTTTTCTGTGCGCTAATGAACTACAAATTCCTGGAAGTTCATTTGGTTGAAGTAATTATTATTAGAAAACGCTCCGGTCGGATAACAGGGAATGTAGTTAGGAAAATATTTAGCACTCTAGAAGACCATAGACGCTTCTCTATTTCACTAGATTTTGTGCTTACGTGAAGCGAATCAAGCGGTTGTTGAAGGAGCACTTAAGGCTAGACTGCACTTATTTATGCAAAGTAAACATTTTCCTCATAAGCTGCAACAAATAGGAACAACACAGAAATTTCGTTCTTGGCTTAATAATTGTAGTGAGTTGTTAATGATTCTTTTACTCTGTACTGTTT
This sequence comes from Augochlorella aurata, assembly GCA_028455555.1. Classification (NCBI taxonomy): domain Eukaryota; kingdom Metazoa; phylum Arthropoda; class Insecta; order Hymenoptera; family Halictidae; genus Augochlorella; species Augochlorella aurata. The sequence continues at coordinate 7,153,671 of CM052161.1, read as the reverse complement.
CAAATTTCACTAAACTATTTTTACTATAAATGCAAAAATTACGCAGTCTATAAATGACTTCATTGCATCAAAACCATTACATAGCCATATTGTGCAGCCATCGAAGTCAATGATGAGCGTATCGAGAACCAAAGGACGATTTTCATACAGGCGATGCTTAACCTCCTATGGTCCCGTGTAACTATTAGGTCAAATGAAAATATATCGACGTTTTATCAAATAATAATGTATACGTTTTAATTATACAAGGTCTCTGAAATAACCAACAATGATATCGACAATGATCGGCAGCATCATCAACCTGAAATATCAAAGTAAATGCCTTGCAAAGAAATGTGTCCCATAGAGGGTTAACTTCGACGGTCAACGTTTCGTTCCCCAAAGATTCAGGATAAATATTGGGGCAGCATTACGGGATGACACATCGAACATACATCACTAAGGTATTACAACACATGTGCTACAAGCAGCTTTTTGCTGTTACGCAGCTCGACAAATTGCATTTTAGCCAACTTTTCGGGGAGAGGCACTTGTGCGTCGCTAATGATGCCAGAATCGTCCGCTTCCACGTAGTTCAGATTTATTTCTGCGCATTCTATTTTCCAAGGACGGAGGAACCCGCAGACTGCGGCACTACAGAGCCTCGATCTTGTGGGACAGCGTCGATCGCGGCTCTGTTTCCCGTTCGACAAACGGGAAAAGCATTGTTACACCCTTTTCCTCGTTCTCCAGCGCGACGCATCGGCGTGACCACACGCGTGCATACCGACGCATCTAAAATTACTCACCGGATGCTATGCGCGGCACTGCCGGTTGCGCAATCGCCGCGTATATACTCGTCTCTGCGTGTGCGTGTTCGTGTGCGGCAGGTCGAGCGTAAGTTGTCGTCGTCGCTGTCCTCACCGTGATCGTCATCATCGTCCTCCTTCTCTCTCCTCTTCTCTGCTTCTCCTCATCCTCCCCATCGCTCGCGATCGTGACTCAATCGCGGAGGCACGTACGACTAATTGCTCGTTTGCATGAGAAAAAGAGGTTTCCGGTGCCATGCCGGGAGAGCAGCGCGAATCGAACTCGAGCGGTGAACGGAGGAGACCGACAAGGTTCCCCGTAGTTATTAATATGTAATCGTTGCGCGGTTTTTTCTGGCTCCGACAGCGCCGGATCGTTCCGCTGGAAAACACTCCGTGGGAAGTCTTTTCGATCGACGGAGGAGGACTTTGATCGTTCAAATGTTTAGCAGCGTTGCTAGGAACGAGATTTCGTTGTATGATAAAGAGGAAGAAAATTGTTGTCCACTTTGACAACGTACAGGACATGCGCGGTAACTTCTTTTAAAATTCAGATCCTTCCCTTTGCATACTTTACAGCTCACGCGGCTTTTTCCTAACTCATTACGCTTACGACGTGCAATTAAACGTTTTGAGAATCTTCGACAGATTCTGAGAGTGCCAGCTGACTTTTCGACCGTCACCTCTACCAATCAGCAGGTATTGGTCGAATTTACAATACGCAGGCTACCTAGTTGTCATCGAATTTGCAGGACTTTGCCATAGGAAATGACACAAATACGATGCGAGGTTGAAAAGGAATCGGCAGACGATAGTCCATTTGCGTTGGCGAACGGTGTCTCGAAGAAACGGAGAAGAACGCCGGGAAAGCATCGCGACGAGGTTTCGCGTCGGGAGTGGATGCAGAAGCGTGGGCGTACGGTGCCAGCGGCGGCGCGAGGTAGGGGGTACGTGTAACCGCGATATTAAATAAAAGAGGAGCACTTCAGTCGAGCACGAGGCAAGCCGATTGTCGATGGATTTCCAGCTCCTCTTGGCAGCACGTGCGCGCACGTTTATTATGGTGTACGGTACACCAACACGGTCGCAACACCGTCGCCGTGGCTGCTTGAAAATGCACCACTATTAAAGCGCATCCCTCGCATCCTCCTTCCACCGGCGGCGGCGCACAGTATTCGTTGATATGCAGACGATGACACGCTTTCCGGTTCCGGCAGATTTCGCACTCCCGTCTCGTATACCGCGAAGCTCCTGGATCTTCTCGCGCAAATCCTCCGGGGGCCGCTTCGAAACGCGCCGTGCAGCTTCGTACCGCGCCGAGAAGCGCGCCGCGCCGACTGGAGACCCTCGTCCATTTTTCATCGCTCAACGAATATGCCGGCGATCGTTATCTTGTCACCACCAAGAATGCTACGCGAGAGCATCATTATTAGACGATCCCCATAGATCCAGAAATCCGGATCTCGATTTGAACATATCGTGGACACTGTTAGAGATGCGAGATTCTTCGCAATTGTTGCAATTTACTGGCTACTTGCACACTAGTTTTTTGAGATGTGTAGACTTTCTTCTTTGAGATTAAAGTTCAACTTCTTATTGGGTCTAGTCGATTCCGGTCTAGATCTACCCCAGTCCATCTGCATACTGAGAAAAAACTCGCAACAAGTAAGCGATTAAATTGCGAAACTGCGGAGAAACTGCAGAGTTTTGTCCGCGGTGGTTACGTCTTTGACTCTTTCATATTTTACGCAACTCTGGAGAAAATGTGTCACCCATGTAAAGCCGATGTGGCAATCAACGTGTTAAGCCCTTGCTTTCTTATCTTCCATTTCTTCCATTTCAGAAGTTCCATCGAGATCTCATGATTCTATCAGATTGCCATATACGTTGCTTTCGCAACTTACTTTTAGCAAAATTCCTCAAAAGCGGCAGCAATTTCATTCATAATGTAACAAATTATTCGAATTCATATTACGTAACAACTTCTTCTGAAATTTTCATTTAAAAGAGAATTATCGATTATCGCCTTTTAGATACAACATAACCATTGGAAAGTCTATTAACCCTTCAAGCCGGTAATTAAATTTGCGAGAATTCAATTATTTTTATTGTAAATTATTTAATATTGCATAAAATAGAAATATTTAGCTAATTTTCGAATTATGAAGGTATATTAATGAAGCACGAAATACTCATTTCTGGTATTTGTATTGTATTTTATTTATATAAAATGACGTTTTTATACATATATTTTCAATAAGTAAACTGTTAAAAAGTATTTTTACTTTTAATTGTAATTGTGGCATCATTAGTAAAAAGACCATGGATTTTTACGCAGAATATTAGCGAACAATGGTTAAATGGAAATAAATCTTTATCCTTAAAAGCTTTGCATAATAGCTTATAAGTAACGTAGCAGTATTTTAAAAGTGTATTTACTATTTTAAATACCATCTACTTATCTTAGTGATAAATGCAAAAACACGAATATATCGCAAATTGCTAACACTACAAACGCCGATCACCAATGTTGCAACCAATGTCGTCTAACGACAGCTCGTCCGAATAACTTCCTCTAAACGTAGCCAATCGCCTTCGTCGAGAGTTCCACCATTCGCACGCAGCTTCCACAAAAGAGGACCATTACAACGCATTTATCGGCAGCCTCCCGACACCTGATTTCCATGTCCACCGGCTCATACATTTTTCCGTAGAACATCTGCATGCCCCTAATAGTCGGAAGCTCGGAGCGCGGCAGGGGGTTGGATTCGAAAGTTCCGTAATCCGGGCAGGTGGAAGTTCCGAGGAATCGGTATAGCCGGTCCTGTCGGCGAAAAACAGGAGATTCCCTTACGTACAGGTTACGGTCGATGGGTGGAGAGCGTTTGCCAGAGGTAGAACAGAGGAGAGGAGAGAGGGTTGGGAACGGTGGCGGATGAAGTCCCGACGGTGAAAACTTTTCTCCTCGCTTTGGAAACACGATCGGACGATACATCGCCGGTACGTGCGGAGTATATCGAACCTGGCACCGGTTAACGTCGAGTTTCGTGCATACGCGGGTGGCCAGGCCACCGAAAAACCTCGCAGACCCTCGCAGACTGTCGCACGTGCACTTCGCTTACTGCATATGCGTCGTGTTCTCGACCGCACATGGTATCATCCGGCCGGAGAATTCATTTTCCTCCATTTCCCCTTTAAACGTTTCCTTCCTCCCATCTCTCTCTCTCTCTCTCTCTCTCTCTCTCTCTCTCTCTCTCTCTCTCCTTCTCTCTCTTCCTCCTTCCCTCTCCTCTCTCTCTCTCTTTTACTCTCTTCCCTGTCTCTCTTTCACTCTAACCCTCCGTCTCTCGGCATCGTTTCATTTTTTTGTCCGTTCCGGACGTAACGTATTGGCCAACTTGCGATCCGAAGACACGCTTTTGCTCCGTTTCTACTCGGCTTCACATCGTTTGGAGACAATGTGGCGTCTGTCTTCGAGTAGCGGCCTGGAAAATGCGGCACTGCGCTAAAATTCAACCGTCGAGAAACCCCAATCCCCGTCTCTCTTTTATCGCGTTGTAACGATAACAATAGCGTTTTCGTCTCCCAAGTGCCAGCGCGGTTTTTTCGCGGCGAGTCGACCGGCTGCCGCAAATCACATTAACGTCGACCGCGTGACGTGTTTTCCTGTTTTGCAAGCGAGACGCCGACACGACGCCCGCCTATGAATGCTTCTTCCTATCCCCGTTGCATATCTCACGCGGCTTTATGATCCGCGTTTTCGGCTGGCCGGGCTCGATTGCTTTGTTCCCTCTCGTGTGTGGGTCACTCGACCTCGTTCGCCCTCAGCCCGCTTTCCTCTATCCGCCTCTCTTTCTCCCTCCTTCTCGTTCTCTTTCCCCCTTTTCATATCGCTCCTCTCTCCGTTCCTCGCGAATTTGAAGGATTGCGACGCGCTCCCGGTCGTTCGTTCGCCCGCTCGCTCGCTCGCTCGCACACTCGCATACTCGCATACTCGCATACTCGCGCGGAGTTATGCAACTGAAGCACCGCTCGACTGCGTGATCATTTCATGCGTGAAAGTAGCGCCGGGAATACCAGTCGCATAATAATGTTGCATATGGAATTGCCGACGCGAGGATGCGAAATTTCCGAGACGATCGCCGTCAGTTAAACGCTGGACCTAGGATTTTTGCAGCGACAGGTGTCTAGAGTGCTTCCTGTGCTTAAACCAGGTGTAAAATCTGATATCGCGTATCGTGATTCTTCCATAGTGGTTCCAAATGTATTTGAACGTACTGAGATGGAAAACTCTACTTCTACGATCCATCATTCGGTAAAAGGAAAGTGAACTGTTCCTAATCTCCTAACTATGGCAATATTATTCTTAGTAAGAATTATATATTTGACGCGATCTCGTTTAGTTTGTGGGCTTAAGACACTTTCAAGGAATTTTTTAATCGTCTACACTATACAGGGGCGACACTGTAATGCTGTTATAAATTCTTATTGAACCTGTCAAGTACCTTGGTTTTTAAAAATCAAAGCCTCGAAAGTTCTTTGATGTTGGAAGAGAGAGGAGATTAGTTTGACGAGAATTCATAACTAGAGTGACCCTTAGAGCGATTAAGAAAGTTATTCACAGTGACTAGCATTAATATTCGGACACCTTTCAAAGCAGAATAACTTTCTTGAAAGTCGGTGAAATGACTTGTATCTTTTTTCTGAGATGAAAGCGAGACTGGTTTACTAGACGATGACTACGAAATTTTTGTAAAAATTGCAACTGATGGGGGTAATGAAAAGAAATAAGAAATTTGTGTTTTTATCACTACGGTTAGTAAACAAGTCAATAACAACCTGTAAACAAACAACAAGTAAACAACCTGTTATATCTCCAAAAAATTGAAGTAATTTCGTTCAATTCGGAAAACGTTATTCTGTTTTAAAAGGTGTCCGAATATTAATGCGAGTCACAGTGAGACTAAAATTGCTGTAGTGATGAAAATGATACCTAAACAATTAAAACTCTGATGTCGTCATAGCGCATACAAATTGTCTAACGTATTAAACACAAGGTAATGGAATTCCTAATTATCTCGCATGTATCAGCAGAAATGTGCTGCAGCTAAAGGTCTTATCTCGTTTGCTGACTCACTCTAAAAGCTAACGATTGGTTTATTGGAAACATTTGCGTCTGACACTACAGCTGAAACGCCTATTAGGTAATACGTGCAATTACGATGGGCTAATAGCAGGCTTCTCAAGAAAACAAAGCGTCGTTTCATCGAACTGCTGCGAAAGGGGCGGTAAAGTCACACCGCGCCGCGCGCCGCAGCGAAATCGAAGGTCGCAAGCGATTTCCGCATTAATTGATACCCGCAACAATTGCCGTACCGGGCTCGAAACGACGCACGCCGACTCGTGGACGCGAGCATCGCGATAATTGCCTCAGATAAGTCCGATGCATGCATCTTAACGAATCGCTTGTCACGCCGGTTGCCAATAAACCCGCGGAAAATAATGACCTACTTAAAAGCCGCGTTCCATCGGTGCGCGAGTGATTCACGCTCGGCTATCGATGATTTCTATACACTCGATCGCGTAACAGCATTATCCGATCGGGATCGCATGTACAATCAGATATTCCGCATTACGGTTCAGCGAAGTAGGTAACGTCCGCAGTCGTCGGAGTAATAACGAAGATAAGAAAGGAAGTTTAAACGGACTGTTTCTGCGAGAGCACTCGTTACTCTCGATTTATGCGAGCGATTCCGCGGCGAGAGCATTGCTCGGATACGCGGACCGTGGAGCACGGTCTCAAAAAGCGGAATATCGCTCTGGCATCGAGAGAGTCTCGATTGAAAACGCGGAAAAAGGGAAAAATAACACACGGCCAGATCCCATCCCGGCGCGCACGCGTTCCTTTCAGATCGGGATCCCGCGGAACGCACGGGGGAATTCTCTGTTCATTAGCATTGAAAGCTTCATTAATCTCGCGCCGGTATCTCGATCAACCGTTGCCTCCTGTTATTATTTAAATGACGCCGATCATTGCGGTTACACGGCCACAAGCCCCGACGAAATCGAGGGTATCGCAACAAGACATTGCGAAACAAGATCGGCATACCCTTGACATTTTGCATTATCGTTCGCGCGACGAATCGCCGCGCGCTTGTCGCGGTTGCCCTCCTGCTGATAGGCTTGGGGTACGCGCGTGTTCCAGCTGCGTTGCCAGCGATAGCTCACCCCTGGTGTTTTTGTGACTCTGAAATCCAGCGGTGTTCTGCAAACATTTGACATGTAGATTGAATTAGAAAAGCATCGGCACTGGGATGTACGACTTTCTGCTTTCAAATGTTTGTAATATCTGTTTCATTCGTGTAGTTTTCATTATTTCCCAACATGAACGAAACGAAAAACGTGTTTTGAGCGTCGATGCCTTGGTATTCATAATTACGTTCGTACATCACAGAATTTGCTTAAAAGTATACAACTTAGTTGACATGTAATATTATCTATTTTATTTGAAGTGTACCCAGCTCCGCTGCTAAGAGTTAATCAGCTAGAGGTTGGAAACGAGGCATGACTCAGAGTACAAACGACTGCCAAGAAGATAGGGAATGTCGTCAAAAGTGAATCCTGTTTCCAAGCTTCGATAGAACGGGTACATTGCTGAAACAAAAGCCTATTTAGACGGTCGATCGTCGAGCTGTATTTTTAGAAGTGGCAACAGCCTGGCAGTAGGCAAGAAGGAGAACAGAAGTCAAGTATCGTCAGCAGCAATGGACGGTAGAATGTATCCAGGTCTGGCAAACAGCTGGCCAAAGACGATCGGAGGCGATTCCTTGGTCAACAAAGCGCGGGTCTATTTATTGGCGGGCACAATGGCCGATCTAGCACGCTCGAGTCCAGTCGACGGGACGCGACCAAATGAATGCATTATACTCGCACGCGCGTTGTTCGGTAAGCCGATTCATGCCGGAACAGCGTGACGCGCGAAAACATATAAATCTTCGGAAGTTCCTACCGTTGGCGGATCGAAGCCGCGACGAGACGCGATGCGACGCGCAGCGTGGTGCATAACGCGGTGCATCGCCCGGCGCAGCACGGTGCGCCGATGGACAAGCGGCGGAACAAAAACACGAATTTTCCATTCGAGCGCCAACGGTGATCCCCGTGAAATTCGCGCGGCGAATAATTCCGGCAGCCTCGAATTGACCGGAAGAAAAGCCGAACAGCGAGGAGAGCAAGCGGATCGGCGGCCGAGCGAGACGAAATATGCGCGCCGATGGAAGATGGAAAAACAAAGCCGGAGGAGCCTGGGAGGGGAGAACGCGCGGACACGAGAAAGATGGGAACGGAATGAGCGTAGGGCTCCGCGGACGCGGTTTCCGATAGCCATCGTTGCATCGTATAAATCTACTTAACAATGGGCAAGAGAGCACTTCCTGAAACGGGGCCACGAAACGCGCGCTCCGCGCCGCGCAGAGAGCGCCAATAAAAATCGACGAGCCACCACCGTTCATCCGACGATGCACCGGTTACCCGCATTTTCTGCAAGCTTCTACAACCGATCCCAGCCTTTTCAGCTCATTATTCGAAACCCGATCCTCGAATCAATTTCAAACGCGGTGATTCCGACGGCCGACTTGCTAGCCAGCATTGCAACTCGTTTTCTAATTTCTGTTCGTGCGTCCGGTTGGAATCGATGTACGTTGTTCCTTTGATTTATTTACGATCTCGAGGATTTATTCAAGCAAATGCAGAATTAATTTTGTCGATCGATGTAATACATTAAATAGCTTACAATGGTCTGCGCTAAATTGATGCAACGATAATGAACGAATTCTTTTGCTTTACCATTTGCCTGATAAATCTCATAGCTGGACCGCAGAATTTTGTGCAACATAAAAATATATCGATCCAAAGCGATCCAAACCCATGTAACATTATTTATTGCGCAGATCAGTACGGTTTTACTCTAGATTTATATCTAGATCGCTGTTCTGTGATCTGAACGTTCAAATTCCGCTGATCAGTTCGTATCAAGGCATAATAAAATGTGATAACAAAATTGATATGCGTGATACAAAGAATTCGGTCACTTTTGAGGCGTAAGTTCCTCAAATTCGTGTCTCGAGTCAACAAGACACCAATTTACGAACACATTGAGTACATGTGCTAGAAGTAATCGCACAAACAGACGAACCGATAATTACTGAAGAAGCCAGCGAGCATGCAGTGTCACTAACACTTCGAATGGAAATTGCAGAACGCGCGTTGCGAAACGGCCTTGTACAATCCAAACAGCGTCAGGCTAAAACATATTTCACATCTTAAAGTACAGGTGTCGGATCTGGGTTAACGACGCGGATCCGCAGAAAGTCACATTGTAATCCGAAGTATCTGCAGACACGTCCAATGAAAAATTCCATCCCCATAGTTTTTAATTATCCGAGCCATCCGAGCGTCGTTCGGTTGGCAGACACGAAAGGGGGTACTGGAAGGTGGCAATAAATTAATGACACGAGAACTGGTCTAGGAGGATAGTGTTACGTTCGGCTTGCCAGATGATTAGCATGCTTTGAATGTTTATCAGCGGGGGATCGTGTGTGCAGAAGCGCGTTATGAAATGCGTTATGAAATCCGGCTTGTGCGCGTCCTTGTGCAGTTTCTGAATCCGTGTTTCCGACTGGCGAGTGGATCCTCGATCGAAGAAACATCTTGCACCGCGGTTTTTTAAAAATCCGAATTTCTTTCGTCGATTGTCCTTGCGACAGAGGCGAAACTAAAATGTCATCAGTTTCTGTCAATGTACATTCCTTCTTATATTATCCGCGTTTTCTTGCATTTCCATGCAAACGACCGTACAGTTTTCATCTGGCAAATGACTATCAATCATGCAGGTATGAACATTAATAAACAAGTTCCTTTTACTTTGATTTTTACACGCGATATAGCAATCGATGAGTTTCAGAAACATTCTGCGCATTTTTGTTGTTCAACGGGATACGCAATTTGCAAGAGCCTAATATAAAATTTAGCGACAAACAGATCAAAAAATCAATGAATTAATAAATTTATACAAAATAACAAATAGAAAACGTTTGTAGGAGTATAATAGAATTTCCATATGATAAGGAAAATGTCCATTTACAGGGAGGTGTTCATTCGTTGCACAGATCACGGTATTTAGAATGAACATAAACGTCTCAATTATCGTGTCACACAGCAGAATGTTCGGTGAAACCTGCCAATGTTCTCCCCTATTCATTATAATGTTAATTAGGAAGATCTTAAGATGGAAATCTGAACAGCTACGAACACATTCTGCAACATTCCAGCTCGAAGAGCATTTACAATGTAAAGAATCGATGTATCGACAGGATCGACGATCGATCGTGGCGTAATCGACTGACCAAGAACGCAGAATGCCGGTTAACGACGCGGCTGTATAATAAAGTGATTTTCGATTGCCACGGCTTTCGTAACCCGGTATTAATTTCTCTTACAGCGCCGCCGGCTCGTATGCACGCCGAATCGTCGGACGACGCAGTTTCACTTTGAAATTCAACGATTCGGATACGTTATCGCGCCTATCATTCCGTCAGCCGTGCTGCCCGCCTTTGTTACGATCCTAATTGATTGCGCGGATTTAACGAACGGCCGATTCATCTGGAATTGCCGCGTTCTTACCGAAATCAACCTGGGAAACGAGCGCTGGCTTTAAATTTAAATTCCGAGCGTCCTCAACCTCTTATTCGCTAGCATGCAAAGCGAGCTCGATAAAATGTTCAGCATGTATTTAAGTTACCGAGATCCACAATACGCATGTTTCAAATTTTCATTATAGCGTTTAGAAGAAAAAGTTGATAAAACATTATTTGCAAATTTGTTTATCGTCTCGATCAATTGCAATGCAACAAATTGTCGTATACTCATTCTTTGAGTGTTTCTTCGAGAAAGTGATATTGTCCTGAGAAGAATGAAATTAACCAATTAATTCAATACATATCGGATTCCAAAAAAGGAAACGATGTTCTAGACTGTTCAAATTATATTCTCATATTTTTGGAACCTGATGGTATTGCTAGTTTTCGGGTGACATAAATACAATTAATGTAAATTAAAATTCATCATCGTCTTTACGATCGTTACTGTACAGATAGTCAGCGTGTACGACTGATCTCTGATGAGATTTCATCTGCTAGCGGGTCTCCTAGTCTTAAATAGGATGAAAAGTCCGCCAGAGGTTGGGCAATCCGCGAAACAATGGCGCGGGACGACGAAAATAGAAATATGAGGGAAAACGCGAGACAGCGAAACTTTCGAAAGCGAAGCTTAAGAAACCCGCGATCTCGGTGCAAACACGTCGACGAACGACTTACGGGGACAAAGGACAACGTCCTCGCCGGAGCTTTACGGCACTGTAAGTTTGGCAACTAACAATTTCTCCAGCGCGCACCCGACTGCAATAAGAATGATCCGCCATTCTCTTTCTCCTTCGTTGAGATTCCGTGTTCATCGTTTGCCGATATTTCGAAAGTAAACTTCTGCGAAGCATCGTCCGCAGAATCTAATGAGCCTCCGACGCTTTCCCGCCCCCGGGTCTCCCTTTTTTGAAGTTTCCCGCCCCGTGGCCTGACCTGTCCACCCTCTTCCTCTGGACTCTGCACTGAGCTGAAACGACACGGGCCATCTCTAATCTCCCGACTTTCAGCAACGGTCTCCCTTAATGACCTATAATTTCGAGCGATTTGCCTCGTCGTCGCGTAAAATATTTGATACAAGAGCAAACTCTCGGAAGAAGAATCCTTTCTTCCGACACGAAGTGTCATTGATATCCAAGTTTAGGCTGCTTCAATTCTGGACAGACGTTTTTCTAGTGGTCTCTTCCTCTCTGCTTCCGAGAAAACACTTGACATTTGTTTCCGACTAATACGCGCAATGTGAATTCAGCGTATCGTAGGAAAGACTTTACGACGACATAGTCTTGCGATGTTGCCGAGGCTAAGCTCCGTTTAGACTGTTTATCAGTGTTTGTAATCTCTTTGGTGAAATTTCTTCAGCATAGCGATTTAAATTTGTTGCAACGAGTTCTTCGTAAGTAAAATAAATTAATACGAGAATTAATTCTTAAATAATTTGTTAAAAATTAAAATTATTTAAATTTATTCGGACAAGTACTACATTTGGCAGTGATTTAAACATATTGAAAAAATTCTAAATGAAACAAGGCTAAGACTCTCTCAAGATATCGAGTATATTATCTTGTGTTGTTAATATGCTTGCTCTAGAGAACTTTGATTTTGTATTGACAATACTTTAAATTCGTTGTCTTAATAATGTCTTGGATTTTCGAGAGAATTCCTATTTCATACATCAGTGACAAAGTCCGGACCTAATCCTGATTAAAAAAGTCCAACGAGTTCCAACGTTCGGAAGGAGCTGACTGTGAAATTGTTGTAGGGCCGTAAGAAACGAATGATTCCTAAATAAATTTTTCTTTTCCCGCGAAGGCACGCTCCGTGAACGAGCAATTAACCTCGGCCACGGAGGATACTGGGTTTCTTGAAGGGGTCCGTCTTTCCGGCGCGCAGACGATCTTTTAATCCAAATTAATGCTTTTAGCGAAATTGCATGAAAGCCTGGAGCAAGGCTGTCCTTTCCATGTGCCCGTCGGCTCTCTCCGGCTCTCCGCTCCTCCACCGACTCGTCCTCCTTCATCCTCTGCCGCCCCCCTCCCCCTCTTCTCTTACGCTGCTCGTCTTTGCCGTATATCTCTTTGCCTTCTCCCTTTCTGTTCTGTTTGTCCCGTGATCGATAATTTTATTCCACGCTGCATTCTCCTTGCGGCCGACTGGACCTACCCGCTTTGTGAATCGACGGGAACGCGACCTACATTCCGGGGCCCAATTTCATCAGGAAAGGAGATGCTCTGATGGGAGCTGAAAGGCCTCGAGGAACCACCACCGAGTTACGCTGCTCGGAATAATGCTCCTTGTCGGACTGCTCGAAATCTTAGCGTTTGGTATCGGTGCCCCGTTGTTCTGGTGCCAGAGGTTTGAATTCTGGACATTGAAATCGCTATACGATCTTCATCGATCCACCGAAACCGGGTTTGATCGGACATCGAGACCAACCCTGCCATTGTCTCCCATCTTTCGCAATTCGAGCAATGATGTAATGCATTTGTGGTAGACGTTATGATAATGTTACGTTCGAAGCGAGTGATCTTTGCGTGTACGAATACTGCTGCCGATTAGAGTTGGCATCGGCGAAATATACTGATACCGACCCAACGAAAGCATACGCCAGAGCGAGGTATTATTTCAATCATCCCTGAGGAGCAATAATCTCGTGGCAAGATCGGAGCGCGAGTATCGACCAGTGTAACGGATACGTACTCGAAAAGGAATCGGTTCTGCGAACCGTTCCAAAATGGTAATTGCACAATGATAAAGGCTCCCTACAGGGAGATCAGATACGAAGATCGCCCTACAACTCGAGCCACGCTTATCAGCCCAGCTCCGAAGGAGCGGGACGAAGAATTCATTGAACTCTAACTGGCACTAGAATGGAGCGATTTAGCCTGGCCGCGTGCTCGGCCAAGCGGACCCGCGCGCTCGTAGTCGAAACGCGAATAGTATAGCGAAAGAGGGACGGGGAGAGAGGGAGACAGAGATAAAGGAGAGGAGGAGATAGAGCGAGAGAGAGGTAGAGGAGAGGCCGTCATTTCCTTCGATCAAGAGTCCGTGCTTTCATCCAGCTCATTCCGGAGATCGTTCGTTTGGTCGTCCCTAATGCCGGAGCAATGACCTTGCAGTATTTCGCCGTGCAAACTGCAATTCATTCGGTTGTCTCCTCGTCCCTTCCTCTTCCATCTCCGTCTCCTTCCAGCACGCTCGATAGCGCGGCGTGTACCCTCGCAGAGCAGAGATACACTGCCACGGTCTCTTGTGCAATCTGCAACCGTTGCAACGACCACTCGAGTGTGAACGCAACGGGGATCGGGCTTGATCGTTTTAAAGATCGAGAGATGGGCTTAAAGAGGATATGCCAGATTTGCTCGCGTCCCCGACCAGGATTTCTCGAGGCATTACGCGTGACTCATAATTTCTGCCGTCCTCCCGTACCTCCATTTGCGACTATCCGCGATACTAAATTGAGAAATCTATTCTGAAAACGTTTTTCGGAAATGCTATCGATTCGTCGGATAATCTCAGATTTTCTATTTCACGATTACTGGAATTGCGAGGACAAGTTGCGAATATCTTTGTAAGAGACAAATTTGCGATCTTCGAATTCTTGTAACTCGGTGTGAGAAAATCTTACGAGGCTCTGTCAGTGCTCATTTCAAAAGTCGAAATCTCCGCTTTCACACCTGCGGACTTTGTCCTAAAGTGCAGTGAGAAATTGGCGTTGCTCTCGTGCAACTCCTAGAACTTTACAAGTTCAAACAGCCCAGGAGGTTTAACAACGGGAGGTTTAATAACTCAATATCAAAATCATGTAATTAACTGATACCGAAACTGTATAGTGAAAATTTTATTTTATATGTTATTTACGTTCCAAAAATCGTTCGGTTTGTTCGAATATATCACAATAAAAGTAAATTTAAAATCTAGCTGAAACTTAGCGTTTCTACGTTTGTTTCAATCTTGGTACGTGAAAAGAGATATCGTCTTTACGATTATCTCTGAAAAGTCGATCCGCAATTTTGACCAAGTATATTCAAGGCTTAAATTACCAAAAAGGTGCAAATATTTTTCGTCAGGTATCTATCGAGAGACTTTAACAGCTTCTCGATCAAATGGACACAACAAGTGTTTAGCAGGAGTGAAACAGAAATCATGGAAGACAATGCACGGACGTTCTAAGATTCTCCGACGAGCATCCCCAAAATTCAGCAAAGCATTCCACAGGTTTTAACGAACGTCCACCTGGAACGGAGCTCGGTATTTATCGGTAGAAAATGCTCGCGATTTGCGGAACGCATGGCACACGTAAAAGAGCATAGCGACTACGGTAACCTGGCCGCCGGTCGGCTACTATCGCGTATAATCAGCTGGCGTGTCGGTGGAAGCGTCTTCGCGTTGTGCGGCATGCGGTGCGGGGCGCGTTTCGACGTTTCATTTCTCGCGAAATCGCGAGTAATCGCGGGAACGGTCGGGTTATTTGCAGAACTCGCGACTTGATGAATACGAATTCCAGGGGATCGTGAGCAATTTCCTTGCTGCAAAACAGAGATTGTGATTCTAGCGTGAATCATCCTCATTCTGGCTCGCTCGCTCGCTCCCTCGCTCGCGCCCGGGATGCCCCTAACTTATCGGCCACGTGGTTCCCGGAGGATTGCATTCCAGAGACTCGGCTAGTTTTTGCTATGCTAAGCTCGCTGAATGGGAGGATGCCCGGGCACCTGGCGGCAGTATCCACCAATCAAGCTTCTTGCCGAGGAGGACGCTCGGCAGACGTCAGGAATGGCGGAGAGGATCGTTCGGAAGAAGGATGGAGAAGTCAGCCTGCGCCGAGTCTGATTACGAAACCGATCGAAACAAAAAACGTATCGGTATTGGGCCGGCGATCCGGATAAAAAGAAAGAGAGTAGTGGTAGCTGCTCCCCTAGCTAGGGGAAGATCCAGCCGTAGGGTATGTGGCTGCTCGGGATTGACGTTCTCGGGGCTGGCCCTTAACGAACCTTTAATGCCCGGCGGCGGGGCGACGAGGGGTCCACGATCCCGCGCCGAGCCTCGCCAAGCCGAGCCGCGCCGGCCGAAAGCGACACCGAATTCCCCGGCGTTTAACCCGGTGCGTTAACCTTTCTGAAACCGAAGCAATTGCACTCATTGTCCGGGAACGATAGCTGTCGGGACGCGGCCGCCGCTGCCTCGTAAGACGGACCGAGGGAACAATGAAGACGGGACGGGGAGGGAAAACCCGAAGGGAGAACCGGAGGGAGAACCGGAGGGAGAACCGGTGGGAGCGCTAGTGAGGCAGAGGATGAGTGATTCAACGTTTAATTGGACGTGTACTCTTTTCTCTTTTCCTTTTTGTTTTTTACCGAGGCCCTTCACTTCGGCACGCGAGTGTGGGTGCGACTAGCCAGAAAAGAAACGCTGCCGAGGGTGAGAGAGCGCGAGGCGCGGCAGACATTTGCCCTTTTCTATGCTCGGTGCCGTTTCTCGGTCTACGTGGTGGCCCTGTTCGCGGGAAGACACGCCGGAGGTATGCGTGTCACGCGGCACCCGTGGAAGGTTAACAAACACGGTCACCGCTAATTGACTTTTTAACCGGTAATTAAGCGGCCAGCCTCGCCGCACGATACCGTTGTTGCGCCACCGTTGCATTCGCGAGCCGAGACCAGATGCCGGAGTGTATGGTTTTCGAGGATCTTGAACGGAGCGAAACTGGGACGGATCGCCGGTGAAACGGTGGTTGTGTCCTGCGAAAGAATGATTCACGGACCACTTTCACTGCGCTCGGGGCTTTATAGCAGCGGAACCGATTCATCGGCACGCGCGTCGTCCTTTCTGCCCGACTCTCTCCTGCGGCGATGTCCTAATGACTCCTCTGCTCGTGCCTTGTTTCTTTCTAAATCGGCTCGGTTAAATACAGTGTTCTCTTCATAACTGTTCCAATTCCGGGTCCGCCGAGTGACAGTGTTCCAAACTTAGAGGAGCATAGCGATTGAAAAAGAAAGATGAACCGAGGATTGAAGAAGTACTCGTGCGAACTCGGCCTTTTAAATTAGAAAATCCGTATACTTTATTTTTGGTATTTTGTCAATGAAAATTCTGCTATTAAATACATACGATTACAAACACTTGTGCAACAAGTCGAAGTCCGAAATTTTAATCGCCTTTCGTGCAAGTAATCATAATCGTAATTATACCGTGTTCGGTGTTATTTTGATCATCAAAAAGAGACGAGCACGATATTATAAGTTTCATAGAAAGGAATCAAAAATTAGAAAAGTTTTCGACAGTTATAGAAATAATCCTATACTGAGCGAACGAAGAAGCAATATACTTATTTCCTTGTCATCTTATTAAGCACTGAAGACTTAGATGATTCTTTCTACATTGTTCCACTTAGTCCTCCAATAACTTTGAAATATTAACCATTTCATGTCCTATTTCCAAGACCTAATCGATAGCTTCTATCTTCTTCAGACATTTGATAGTACATCGATCTTCTTTACACTTTTATTTTTCTGGCACTTTGGCACAATTACA
>CM052161.1:7035712-7136566 GCA_028455555.1 Augochlorella aurata | reverse complement strand
CCCAAAACTGCTCCAAAACTATCCCAAAAGTATCCCAAAACTACTACTAAGCTTCCCTAAAACTGCCCCAAATTGGGGGACTTGATATAACCTTGACATAACCTTGACGTAACCTTAGCGGAACCACCTTTACAAGGCATCCCCATTGACGTAACCGCCTTTACTTGACATCTCCATTGACATAACTACCTTTAGCTGACATGACCTTGACACGACGATGATGGTGATGGTGCGGTTGCGTCCTTGGGCGCCCCCAGTGACGGAGAACCTGGACCCCCAATTGCTCGGGAGGGTGGTGGACACATTGTTTCCCGCAAGCGCGGAGGTGTCCCCACCCGACCCCGAGGCGGGGGTCCACCCGTGGTCCTCCGATTTGGAGGTCACGGAGGAGGAGATGGCCGGGATAGTGGGGTGGCTCCGGGGCAAAAGCACCGCCCCGGGGCCTGACGGTATTCCCGGCCGTGCCTGGGCGCTCGCCTTGAGCGTCCTGGCCCCGAGGCTGAGAGGCTTATTTAGCCTCCTGTTGAGGTCGGGGAAGTTCCCCGACCTCTGGAAGGAGGGTCGGATGATCCTCCTGAGGAAGGAGGGTAGGCCCGTGGATTCTCCCTTCGCATACCGGCGTGTCTGTTGGATGAGGCGGGAAAAATGTTTGAGAGGATTGTGTCTGCCCGCCTCATCCGACACCTGTCCCGCAATGGCCCCGATCTGGAGGACTGCCATTTCGGCTTCCGGGGTGGGGGGGGGGGGGGGCGCCCGTTGAGGCGATCAACCGTGTAAAGTCCCTCTCGGAGAATACCGTGGCAAGGGGCGGGGTGTGCCTGGCGGTGTCGTTAGACATCGTCAATGCCTTCAACACCCTGCCCTGGTCCGTCATTAGGGGGGCATTGATACGTCATCAGGTGCCCCTCTATCTACGAGATGTGATCGGGAACTACCTGCGGGACAGGAAAATCACGTATCCCGGCCGGTGCGGGATGTTGCGGAGGGAGGTGGACCGTGGGGTTCCACAGGGGTCCGTCCTGAGTCCCTTACTGTGGAAGCTGGGGTATAACACGGTCCTGGGGGCCTCCCTGCCCGACGCGACAGCGCAATCACCCTACTTGAGACTCAAACGGTTAAGGACTGCAATGTATTGGTCTGAACAATTTATATCGCTCACCAACGGTAGAAGAAAGTTGTCTCTAACATTCTTCATCCTTCTCAAGGGTGAAGATTGGAGACAATTTCTTGTAGAACAGAAGAATCAGGTAAACTGCATTTTGCAAGTGTTTTTCTTGACAAAAGATGTTCGAATGAATCAGAAAGCAAAATGTACGCGTATGTTACTTCTACCACATAAAGTTTTAGGTGACTTAGTCAAGGTAGGAAATCAAAAATTGTCTTTAAAAGAATACTACGTCAAGGATCGTTCGATTACTAACAAACGTTACGTTCATCTTCTTACTCCAGTGTGCCCACATAATTATAAATCACACGTATAATATGAAAAATGGAACGTCAAGAGATTCGCAACTGAAAGACATACCGTCTAGGTTTGCAAAATGTTCAGGGTAGCCTCACAAACTGCCTGCGCCCTGCGCCGAGCTAGTTGTACCTTCGAGGCTAGCCTGCGCCGACGTTCTCCTCGGGCCGCAGTCGTGGGGGTCGAGTCAGGGCTCGCGAGCATTGTTGCCGGGCGCGGTATCGTCTCCATTGTCTCGAAAGACGAGGGTGAGCGCGTACTATCTTTCAGGCAGGCGTTAATGCACGTAAGGGTGGCAACCTGGCGCCATCTTGCCCCGTAAACACTAGCACGTAAATTCGGGCTGAGTGCACGCCTCTCGGAACGAGGTCCCGTCGCGTCGGGTCGAGTGGCCTGCTCTCTCTCTCTCTCTCTCTCTCTCTCTCTCTCTCACTCCCCCTCTCCGTTTCTCTATTGCAGCGAGTCTGAGCGACCCGCCGCAGATTATCCTCTTTTTAAACCTGGACGGGCTCCACTAGATCACCCGGCGCTAATTTTAACGGGAAGATCGCATCTCGAACGATCACCGGGACCGAAAACGGTCGCCGCGGGAGCGGAACATCTAATTTCGCTAAGTAGAGGCCGTGTCTCGTTAAGATTAACCGGAGATCGCGAGACGAAGTGGGAGGGAAGCGGGGAAAAGAAGCGCGAGGTCTCTTCGTATAACTGGTCGCGGTGGTTGAGAGACTATCCGCGAGTATCCCGTAGACAATGGCCGGGGAAGTTGCCTCGGTGGAGAGGATAGAGGTCGGGGGATGATGATAAAGCGCAGCTTTTGATTCGTCGTAAAGTAAGATAAAGTTTCAGCCGCGGAAATGTGAAAACGCGGACGGGAGCGAGGCGTAGCGCGTTCGTGGCCTCGTATCCTTGCGGGCGAGTTGCAAGACAGGGTATACACTCACGCAGCCGGTGGCAAGGACGAGGAGTTACGTTCGTACTCCCCGCGGTACTTATATCCGAAGCACGTTATCACGGGTTCCCCTTCACGAGGGTTGCTATCCTCGTACCTTCCGCTTCTTTATGTTACGGCCAATTCTGTATTCTCCAGACGTTGTCTCTTTCCTCTTTTTCTCGTTCTTTGTTCACCGCGTCCATCTTCTTTCTACCTCGCCTTCACGGTTGCCCGCTCCTCATTCTTCCGCCACCCTCTTCCTCCCCATACCACCCGACTCCGGCGACCCTCGACGTCGACCTGGTCAAGCTCACTTTTCCTTTCTACGAAACCGGAAGCGAGGACCTGCCGGCGAAATATCTCACTGGCCGAAATATTTTACGATTTCGTGCGCAGACCTAGGCTCTTCGGGGGGTCATCTCTCCCGAGCCCCAGACCGAACCGCCGGCACCGCGCGCCAGATAAGAAAAAATGTACACGCGAATCTCATTTTACCACTTACCCTAACCCTTCGAGGCGGCCACCCCTGCGTGAGTCCCCCCGTGAAAACCGCGTCGGCCGGTTTCCGTGATTTCGAGCGGCGATAGAGGCGCGGCTGTAATTTACGCGACAGGGGATCGCGATCTACACGCGTGGCTCCCGCTCCGGCCTGTCTCAACTTTCGCACGGCACGGACGCTCGATCGGCAGCCTGAATCATTTAGACTCCCGAAGCGAGATCGCCCGGCCAATGATTTCCGAGTGCGAAACGACGTAGCTTTAATCTTTCATGCCCTACGCCCGACATCCGTTGTAACGCGACGATGGAAGCTGCCGGTTCAATGGCTACTAGCTGCTCCAGGTGTCAGTGTTTTCGCGCCGTTTGTAGTTGTCTTCTTTATAGCTGTCGGTTCGATGTCTTTCGAAGCAGTTTGGAATTTCTGTGTGGGAACCTATAATCATCGTGAAGGGATTTTTCGGTAATTACGAAAGATGCGCGACTGACTGAAGCAGCAAAATGAAAGCACACGTTTCCTTCACTTTATATATTTTCTTCAAAATTTTAGCTCGCTTGCTCGGGTAGACAAAATTATTTATCTCCTAGGGGTGGTTTCTGGAAATAGTTGTGCAACGCGAGACTAGAGTAAACTAATTGTGCAAGTATTTGTCTGGATAATTACAAAAGATATCCAACTGATATAAAATGCAAAATTTAAGTCCCTTCATCGTACATTTTTTCAAAATGTTGGATCACGCCTTCGATGTAGAAAAAGATTCATCGGGATAATTTTTGGACACAATATCTTGAACGGCGTTACGTTTGCACAATAAGTTCTGTAAAAAATATTACGTCTGCCAGAGAAGCTTATCCAGTGGCAAAAACCATGTTCGCATGGTCGATAAAGACCGATAAGAACAAGAGGATAATACAGTGTATATTACAAATCTCCCGATGGAAAACCATGGAACACAATAGTACTTTTTTAGCTATTTCACGTAGCTTTCGTATGGCAAGTTTAAGGTTAAAAAACGATGTCTGGTGGCCCCCATGGAAAGGACGATCCCCTCCCGTGACCATCCCTTGAAATCGCCGACGATTCACGCGCGGCACCGCTTCCTCGAAGTTCGTTCCGCGCAATCACACCGCCGGGATCTGACGTTTCCTGTTACGCGGACGACCACCGGGATTTTTAAAGCATTTATCTTCGAGCCGCGATCTAAGTCGGTGAAATATGGAACCGGGGAAATTTTCTAAGAACGCCACTAGTCGATTGATGACGTTTACTCGCGGGATGGATTATGGCGCGAGTGAGCGATAGTCGGAGCGGACCCGTCCTCGCTTCTTCCCGCGGACTTGCGTGGGCAGAGAGTAGAAAGAATTTTCAGGGAACGATTGATACTTACCAGACGTTGTAACGTGGCTCTGATGAATGAATCCTTTCTAATCCGCGCGGGTCTGCTCCTCCCACGATGGAAACTCCAATAATTTCGGATCTGGATCCTCGAAATTCCTGAAATTCAAGAAAACCTTGAGAAAAAGTGATGACGCTGATACTTTATTTGCGGCCTAAGGAATGCTCGCATCGAAGAAAAACATTTTTCTCTCGTTTTCATACATTCAGGAACGAAGATGCAAATTGCATTGCGTTATTTGGATTCGAGAAGCAGCGTCCTTGTACGCTGTTCAGCAAATTCGCACATCTATATTTTGAGACTTAAAGTGGGACGTGATTGACATTCGATTCTGCAGAAGATCCACTTCGCGATTCGTGTGCGATGCATACAAACTGTTGATATTAAATCAATTTATAGGAGAGAGTAGCCTAGTTTGAAACACCATTCATCTTGAGAAAGAGAAGCACACGCAGCGTCATTGGTGATACAGGTTGACTATAGCTTGTAACTTTGCATACTCCTCCAAAAGTGAACAAGAGTTAAATAACATTTGGAAGAAAGTATCAGTGTCTATGGGTTTTTGAAAGCGAGACTGCACAGTTGACTTTCCCTTTGACCAGATAACCAGCTGACAACACGGACACTCCAGTTTTCGCGGGACCAAGTGAATTAAGGTCGATCGAAGCAGCAGTGATTACACGTGCTAGGAATCCTGGTCAAATCAGACACGCACGCCGGACTCGATAAAAGCCGCTCGGCCAATAAGTCAGCAAGTCTCGCGCGTCAATGTACATCCTCCGGGGCACCATAATCTATCGGCCGGCCTGCATAATTCATTCTGTCCGTCATTGGCAGGCCTGGAAGTCCCGACGACTCGTTATACCGTGGCGCACGAGCTACGATCGCCGAATGGTAATGGCTCTCGCGCGCATACTTACGGAGCCAGTTTGGCACGTAACTCGTCGGAGCCATCTGCAGCCCGACAACCGCCGCTGCAATTAACTTGCCCGATTAGTCGTCTAATTTCCATCGCCCGCGGCGCTGCCCGAGAATCGCGGATTCTTTCCAATTAATTAGATGCTTAATTGCGAGGTCGACGGGCGTCCATGATCGAGATGGGGCCATCGCGAACGCCGTCCGCCATTTTCGAGTCGCACGGCACCGACAGCGGGTCTCCGCTCCGGTTCGCAGCAACCCGCTGAAACCGTGCAAGATCGACGAGTTCGCGTGCATCGGAATTGCGAGCGCGTGCAGCCATTTTCGGAGTGACGTTAATTCAATTTCCTGGGAAAATTGAAGCGGCGCGATAAAATCGTTTGGTTCGAAAATACCGGGGTCGAGGCCCTGCCGCTGCTTTCGTGTCGAGGACAGCGTTTGCCCGGCGGATAACCTAGCTAAAAGTTCGCGCAATTAGCGTGGGAGGTTTAGAAATAAAGCGCAAGAAACGTTGCGCCAGTTTTCCGACGCGAATGCATTTTTGCACACGCTATTTTTATGTGCGGTGGAAATAGTTGTTCCATCGATCCGACTGATGCACGATTGACCTTTCGCTGAGAATTGTTTTAGAAGCTTTTCAAATATTAGTCCTTGAGGAGTTCGGATCATGAATGGAACTTCCAGCGCCATTATGCCGGCCTCGAGGCCTTTATCACTTTACCTCACGTTCATCGATGTATCATACTTTTTACAGCCTTCACCTATGCGTCATCCATTTTGCGGTCACGCACTGTCCGCGTCTTGCGAGAAGCCGGCATTCCATCCATTCTCTGTCAACTCGTTTCTGTAAGCGTGAATTGTCGAAGCCGCGTACACTTCAGCCGACTTTCCTGCATCGAGCGCAACCGTATTTCTGCAAGACACGCAACATCCGAGCGGCAAACACAGTTCTCGGGATCTCTTTTCTTTGTATTTAACATTCATCCTACAGTTATTAGTACGAATCGATCGTCGCAAGCAATATATTTTCCTCGTAGAAGAATAATAAGGATTACTCGGCAACGCAGCTAGCAGAGAATACTTCAGACCGTGTCTTTCCAACCTCTTTCGAACTCGAGCAAATTTGCTCGAAAGGACTCTGATAATATCCAGTCTGCATTCTATTTACCTACAATGCCTGCATAATGTGCATCTGTTCTGAGAATTACACGAACTCAAAATCAGTTTTCCTAAGTTTACAACTTTGGGTACCTGAAAAATCAGATTCTTGGATTGTTGAATAGTGTCCAGGAATTAAGAGACTTTTTGATGTAGAATCTAGACCATGGATCACTAAGTTTAAGTACTTTGATCGTGAGATGACGGAGTATAGGACCTTAGATCCTCAAATTCAAAGGCCTAGGTGGAAGGATTCTGAAAAAAATCTAGATCAAAGGATTCCTAGACATGCAACCGCAGCTAAAAAACCTCTTGGTCAAGATGTCCCGAATTTGAGACTTCGAGAAGGTATTTGTACCATGTAGAGTAATCTGGATCCTCGAATTCTATACTATCCGAGGCTTCCTACTAGATGCTTCAGTTCGAATTTCTGAATCCAGCAATTTCGTAAAAAATCTAACACAAACTTCCTCTTAAGTGCAACCTGTATCTCTGGCTACTGCCATCTTCTTTATCTCAGGTCGCTCCCCTCGGTATCTTTCGAATCTGGGTTAGCCCAACTCAAGCCTGACAGTTGTAGGATCCGTCAGATTAAGCTTTCTACGTCCTAAAGTAGCGTCCCCCAGGTATTTTGGTTTCTAGATGACCCGTTTCGACTCTCGCGCAGGAATTCTGCGGGCACGGAAGATAACGGAATTCATGAAGTCAAGAGACTTCGGAAACCGTTGCATCGTTGCATCGTTGCATCGTTCGAGCGCAGCAGCGTGCCGCTGCTTTCCATACCGTCGGTCCTGCTCTTTTTCCCGCATGTTCGACGCTCGTGGAAATCGTTATCTTGGCCTCGAAAATGCTCATAACGTATGCGAGCGAATATAATGCGCATCCCCGGCGGATACGTATCCGCGCGCTTGTGCGCCGCGTTTCCGCACGGAGAAGAATTCGTATGCCGCTGGTGGTGAACGCGTGTGTTGGTTCGCAGGGTGTGCATGCGGCACAGCTAGGTACGACCACACATCACTGCGGTGCGGCATCCTCTCCAGGGAAGCGCACTCGTGGATCGGAATGCTTTGCCGGTCTCCGTGACCTCCCTCTAGCCTCTCGAGCCCTCGTCCGCAGCATCTCGCCAGAAAATCCAAACATTCTTTCGGGTTTATCAACTTTCTGTTTAATTCAAGAGATGCCGGGGAGAAAAGCTAGCCGGCTTAGTAGCCGGAAGCCGGTGAAGAAGCGGGAACGTTTCACGTGGGTGGCGGGAGTAAATATTGCTCGATAATAAATGAGGAGTCACGGTCTCGGTAGGTCGACGGAAACGCGGTATCGCGCGCACGGCCGGTCTAATAATCCTCGGACTTCTCTACGCGGTCCCGTTCGCGTGAACACACGGCGAAATCCGGCGATATTAAAAATCCGCGGATCGTTAAAAAATACTTAAACCGGAAAGAAATTGCAGTTGCCGAGGAGTTTGGGATCGGCGACGGTGTCCGACGAAAGAGTCCCTTCTGGCTAACGACAGCGGGGCATTAATTTCGCAGGGGTTCCACGGAGGCCCGTACTTTAAAAGTCGTTATTACATAAGTGCGGGACCGTGTGCGCGCGGTTACGAAAAGCGTAATCGATGCTGCCTTTCCCCCCTTCGCTCTCCTCGGAGATCTCTCCACCGTGTTTCCCTCCTCAACGAGAATATTCAAGAGCGTGCTAGTCGTCGGGCAACGCTCTCTCCCGTTCTCCTATTATCCTTATTATCGGTTTCGAGCGAAACGAAGTTCGCAAACTTGGGAATCCGGGCTGCCGGCTTCGTTCCGCTTTATCTGCGCCAACCAAACGACCGCCTAACTCAACTTACCGATTCTCGACATCCTAATCTCGCCGGGATACCAGTGGCTAACGTACTTTCCGACCCGATAAAGACCGCATCCTCCGCGAGATAAAGAGCCTCCGCCATCCGTCAGCTCTTGCTGTTTCTCCGCTCGACTCCGTTCAGCCCCGCTCCGCGAAATCCTCTCCGAGCTGATTTCACCGTAGACCGCACCACCGCGCACCACCGCGCCGCACCGCGCCGCATCGCGCCGCGAAGAACGAATGTGGGATTCGGTGTTCATCGATCTCCAGCAAGCTTTATGAGATTCTCTCGCTGGAATAAATGAGGGAAGTCTGTGAGCCGAGTGCCGGAGTACGCTTTTAAGCGGGAGGAGTGCGGCCGAGCGGATCCGCCGCGACTGCCTGTGCCGATTGCTCCAAACGGGACCGCTCGCCGATCTCGACGCCGCGGACGCTTCCGGACGAAGAAGTTCCGCCGCTTATCTGCCTTTCACAGCCACTTCGCTCGAATTATCCCGGTTCGCGGACGATTTTCGAAATTCTTTGCGCCCGCGCCTCTTTAAACAGCTTTTTCGCCTGTTCATCACGGTTATCTGGCAACGTGGATCCTTATTATGTAGTTCTCCACGAAATTATTTCGTTGCGGAGCAAACAGTGGTGATGAATTCTCTTGTTTTTCTTGCTTCTCTTCCTCGTCGCCATTCCTTCTCCTTGCCTTTTTTCGTTCTCTTTCCAATGGCTTTCGCCATCGAAAACTATCAATTGTTTTTCTTACTATCGTTAGTTCCAATCAGGGTAGCTAAATATATTTGGTATAATATATTTATTTAAATACTTCGACTATTTATAGATGAATGAAAATACCTTGAACCCTTTTCCAGAGTTATGGAAAATATATATTCGGTTGAGTCGAAAAAAATATTTAACAAAGCAGAATGAATAATATCCGACAAACATATCGACACCCATATGATTTAAGATAAAAACCAATGGCTGTTGTCATAACTTGTAAAATTTATTGCAAACATTTTTGTTACATTGTATTTTATTATTTTATTTGCGTTTTATCGTATCTCCAAATTTTTGCATCTCTTTGTACCATACGTATTTGCCATGTTACGTCTAAAGATAGAGAACTACTGACAGTGCTATCGGCAGGGATCGATAGTTTTTGCAAACTATCGGAAACTATCGATAGTGCCGACTATCGATAGTACATCCTTCCTTCCACAAATCCTTCCACGTCTTCCCTACGTAACCTAGTCCCATTTTGCTTACCCTTGATCCTTCCCTAGCCCTTTCCTCACCTTCCCTAGCTCCATTACCTAACCTCTAATCCCTTTCCTCCATCCTTTCACCGTTCTCATCCAGCCCACTACTGTTGAATGGAGTGTACACTTCAGAAAAATCAAATCAGCGCGATCCCCTATCGACGGAACAGCTAATGCACGGTTTCAGAGATCCGTACCAACGATTTTTCCTTCTGGAAACTTTTCGATCACGAGCGAAACATTTGGGATTCGATCAGGGAGCCAAGGAAGGGAGGGAGGGAATTAATTTCACGGTGAAGAAGTCGGCGATTATCTTTCGCCGCGGTTCTCGGGACTCGGTTCGAAGTTTTTAAGACGGCGAAGGGTTAAGCGGAGGGCCCTTGAAAGTAGGGTGGCCGCGTGTTTGTGACACGCTCGCAGCGCGCTGTATTGATTGAATTAATTGAGTGGTCTGAAAGGTCGGAGGAATGGGGCGTAGGCCGAGGTGGATGAGGGAGCGGGCTCGCGCTCGCGCGAACGGCCACGGTTCATAGATTTCCCGCCGGGTCTATGCGAACCTGTGCGCGGATAAGGGAGCCGGATGAATGGACGGATAAAATGGATTTACACGAAGCGGCCGAACATTTTTCAGCAGATCATAAGAGCGGGCGAATCTTGAGGATAAGGGGTGGCAGGGGGCGGCCGACCGCGGGATATGACAAGCTCGCATAAATGGGGTTGCTCTGTACGGTGTAGCGACAAATGTGTGCTACCAGGATCAATTGAACGTCTCGCAAGACGCGGCTGTTGGCATAATGGGAAATCGATACCAGCCCCCGAAACGTCTCCCTTCGACGGCCACCTGGATTAAGATGCGCGCACAGGTCGAAAACGCCGCCTGGCAAGGATGATTGGAAATTTTTCGTAATTTCGGAGATTAACATTGCCGGATCAAAGACTGCAGGCATCTCGGAATGAAACTTCGATGGGAATATTCACTGCCGGCTCTTCCACAGTCCTTTCGCTTAAATTAATTAAAAATATTACTCCGAAAGATTTCCGTTGCTATTGGATTCCCTTAATGGCGAATTAAGCGACTATCGAGTAAAATTGGGTTTTACGATGGCAATTACCTACGAGCGTCGGTTATTTAACATAACCCGGAGTCCCGTTTTGCGAATGTAATTACGGCGCCGTTACCGTTATTTGTGATGTAATGACACTTAATGCTGACGTAAATTCGGCGAAATTGCTGTTATAAGGAAAAAGTTTTAAAGGCTTTCACTCCGGCGAGGCGTACTTATGGCTGCACTCTTCTTTCTATTAAATTTTTATCCTCGTCTTTATTTCGTACCTGTACCTAACGTCCCAGTATCCAGGGGATTTTATAGAAAAATTCCGCGGAATAAAATGTTCCCGTTCGAATCGTGAATCGCAGAGATTACGTGGACCGATGCGGACACGCGGCTCGAAAACTATTAAACGATCGGCGGCGGGGACACAAAGAGGCGGCGACGCCGGGCGTTGAGCACAGCACTGCGGCGGGCCGCGCTTATATTCCTCAAACTTTACGAGGAATGAAAGAGACATTTCTTGGCAAGCCACCAAGAAAAATATCTGCGGAAGAAGCGCGTGCGGGGCTTTTATGACGGCGTGGAATATGGATGAATACTCTTCCGCTGAAAGGGGCTACTCTACGAACAGAAAAATTATCGGCATTACGATTCTCTCGGTTATTAATGGGCTCCGGGTTCAACTTGAAATCGTCGGCTTATCCTGATATAATTCCTGAGGAGGGAGCTGGTGGAATTTCGCAAAACTCCCGGATCGATCAATCAACCCCCAAAAAATCTTCTGGCTTATCATCGCTCTTAGGTGACCATTGTTGTGTATCATTTTTCAATCAATGGACACGGGAAAACAAGCCGATTTTTGCATAGATCCTCTTGGTACTCTGTTACTCCATCGAGCTTCTTCCTTCGTACAATCTATTGTTATCGGCAAGCCCTGGCACGAATAATGCATGTTTTTAAGGAAACATTATTTGAAGGAGAATCCCATTGTTCGGCAAGAACTTAGAAATATTGGTACCAATTCATAACAGCTGCGAATCGCATGAAGAATGTTGTTCTGAATAGTTCGCAGGTAGTTAAAAAACTTAAGTAAAACTGTTGTTTGAAAGAGAATTTCACGGTTTCAAAGGAATCTAGCAATACGTTCAGTAACTTTAAATCGTTTTGAAACTGAAATGCGTTCTGAAATAATAGAGAATGTTATATACATCATATTCTATATAAACGCAGAAAATTTTGTGTTAGATTATTTTAAAAGCGAACCTCCCTGTTTAATCACCGTAGAACTTAAATGCTGCCTAAGGGAGCACAAAATATTATGCTCAACGGAATCATAGCAGACATTGCGTACTCGTTTAACAAACACGAAGATTGGAGAAAAATTACTTGATAGGGGAACTCACATAAGAAAACCTGCCAATGTACATTATTTCATAATAATGACAAGATTGTATTGATTCCAATCTTTTGTACGCTTCAATAAAGTACTTTATCAAAAAAATCTCTCATACATACAGCCGTTTTCCATTAAGTTTGTCTGTTTTGGTAGTCTAGTGTTAAAAAAGGACCTTCCTATTAAGGAAGAATCTGCCGCTAACTATGTACAGCACTTTCGCATTATTGCAAAGCACAGGTGCATGCTATTGAAACGAAGAACATTGCATTGAATCGAATCGTGGCAGATATTGATGCACCTATTGTTTCTCCGGTACAAAAAGTCGAGTAGGATTAAAATATTGGTTGACGGAAGATAATCGGTCGCTGGGAAAAATGCAGGCAGGCGTTCCGGTAAGTTTCTCCGCAAATAGCGTATCTAGATCGCAGTGCAATAAAAATATTTTCAACGTTGCATCGCGCCGGCCCTCGGGCAACGTGCGTTCGATGTTGAAAATATTGGGATTGCGATCTTCGTGCCGTGCCATCCTGCATGGAGTTTCTGGGGTCCGAAGCGGGGATGAATTTAATGCCCAGCCCCATCGCCGCCTTGCCCGAAGTCAAATCCCGAGCACCAGAGGTCCAACAGGATTATCGTAATGCTTCACTAAGGTTCAGCAGCCGGCTTCCGACCTCTGCCGGCGCGCTCAAAATCCTGAAATGGCTCGGTTCCCGGAGTTCTGCTCGGCTGGTCGGCTCGACGCGCGCTATCGGCTACAAAAGGGAACGCTGTCCTTCGACTATCAAAGTTCCATAGGGTTGTCGAGCTGCTACGTGAACTTCGGGGCGCCATTATTGCCGCGGGGCCGAACGTTAAGAGCACGACTCGAGCGGTCGCGGTTTTAAAGAAACTGTTAACTCGGAACGGATCAACTCGGCGACTTTGCCACCGGCCGCGTAATTATGGATCACCCGGGTTAATTACAGCCGGCCTAATTTTATGGCCGCACTTTACGTCCATTACGATAGTAATGGGTCAGGGATAATGCGAATATAATTACTTACAGCGGCGATTTTTACTCCGGCTAATGCCCTTCGAACGTCCAGTGTTTGGCAGCCGGAAAGTGTCCTGTCGACAAATCAAGCGTAATGTAGCCATAAAGTCTGTTACACGTAAAAAGGATATTAACACTAAGCCTATCGACGGGTCAAATGAATCTTTCAAAACTTCCTGGCAAAATTTCTTACATAGAACATTATCACATCGTCATCTGAATGTACAACTGTTATTATAATTTGTATAAAATTTATTTTTCAATGCTTATTTATCTCTTGTCCAGCTTTTTTACCGAAAAATATGCATAATATGCAACTTGATCTACCTACGAATCATTTTTTGTACGAAATTATTTTGTTCATGCATCAAATTACATTAAATGATGCATTTTGATATGCATACATCGTGAAATAAATTACTTATTGACGATGGCTTTAATATTACGGTAGGTAGTACGGTAGGTTTATTATTAACATACAAACGATCGTGTTTTCTCGTACGGTACACAGCAAGAGAATGTAATTCTGCAAGAGAGAGGAAATTCTTTCGGTTGGATTATTCGACTAATATTTTTCTGAACTGCTTCTAACTCTGTTATTTTTAATAAACGCTTAAGTAATTCCCATTTACGATCTTGATCGTATGCTTTCCGCCAGGGGTAGTTCTGTAAAATACAAGGTACGAGCGTTTCTACTGTGGATTACTTAACCCGGCAAAGTTCGTTACCCGCCCAGATTCGCGATTTATATTTCCGTAAACTCTCTCTCTCTCTCTCTCTATCTCTCTTTCTCTCTCTCTCTTTCTCTCTCTCTCTCTCTCTCTCTCTCTCTCTCTCTTTCTCGCTCGCTCTCTCTCTCTCTCGGACAAAACGCAGCGTTTCGTTTAACACGGCGAGATGGTTGCTCGTGCAGTTAAATTCTAATTGAAAAAAGGAGGAGAGCGAAAATCGCGGGGGAAACGCGGCACGGAACCGTATTTCCGGGAAGCTGAACAAAGACACTGCGACAATCCACGCGTTTAACGTCCGCCAGGAACGTCGGGGCATTTATCCGTTTGCTTCTCCCGACGCGGCGGCCAGGTGTAGTTTTTCCCTCGTCAGCTTCATTATCTTCGCGAGACACGTCTTCTGCCCGATGCAATAAGATTGCCGGACAGAGCAGACAAGAAGAGGGAAGGGCGAGGAAACGACGAGGGCGGTAAAGGGGAGACGGTCGAGTTCTTTTCTCTGGACGGGACTGTGGAACAGAGATCCGGAAAATTTATAGGAAAAATATTTCAAATGCTATCTTGGACGCCAGTCCCCTACAGTTTAAATGGAATCCCTTGATTTTATATCGTGAATTGTATCTAAAATGTTTCCGGACATAATACATCCTTCCCTGAAAAACTGGTTCTGGGAAAACTAGTTCGGTTAACTGATGTTACGATATATTGGTAAACTAAATCCATTTTTATCTTTCCTTCCACTATGCGGTTATTTTCATTTTTATTTATTTTTATTTATTATAATGTGTAAGTCATTGTACAAAGAAATGCTCACCCTTTTGGCATTTCCCACAAATGATTTATACCTCCAAGGAAGCCTATTTAAGGGCTCCAAGGCACTATTTGTTGGATAGATGATATGAACTTATATAGCATTGAATCAATTTATAAAGTGTTCGAAAGTTTGACTGATCTCTGTTATCCGATTGTATTTTAAGCTAGGAGCAGCCCCTTTTGAGTAACGGGCAGTACTCGAAATAATATTAATAACATTGATATAACTAATATAACTGAACTTAGAGAATTAAAATTTACTATAGTGGATAGTATATTAAATCTATTGTATTGTAAACACCTCGGTGAAATTTAGTGTCAAGCTATTACTAGGAGTCTTCATCAGGTGTCAGAATCGTGAAGGTGCGTCAAGAGATTAAAAGGAAATCTCTAGTCGGAAGAAGACAGACTACTTATTATTTACGGTTCCAAATAACATTTCAGCCAGCTCCGCAGAAGAACGAGAGGGTGTGGGTGCAGGCAACTCGCTTCTTTGTCTTCCTCCCCTCCTTTCGGCGTGGGTCCCGGCAGCCGCCCCGTCGCAGCGTTTTCTTCCTCCGGGTTCCTTTCTTTATTTCCACCCCACCGTCGTCTCCTGTCTCCGGTTAACGTCGCGAGTCACGTCGTGTCAGGAGGGTTTTGCGAACCGCCGGATGACTGCCGGCGGATGATACGTCGCTTCCTCGCGTGACGTCAACCCCATCGCGGAAGAAAAGCGGCTGATGGTGTAGGTGGCGGTCTGGAAGAGCGCCGGGAAGAACAACCGGGACAGGGTTGGACGGGACACGGCGAGGGTGGCGAGGGCGGGGCAGGGTCAACGTCGCGAAAAGCTCCCTTAGATGCGCCAGAGGGGCTCAGCGTTACAAATGACCGCGGCGCTATGCATATCCAACCAGACTACCCGAAGAGAGAGAGGACTCTCCTCCTCACCCCGGAGTTGAGAAACATCCCTCGTCCTCTAATACGTCACTGACGAAGTTCCGGGGAGGTTCTGTCCCTTTTCCCCGTTTTTCGCCCTCCTTTATTTCCCGTCGTACTTAATGGCCGCGACAAGTGCCATTATTGGAAAATTTGTTTTCCTCGTCTCATGAAATTACGGGAACTTCGGGGGACGAGATGCATTCCGTACCACCGAACTTCCGCCGTTCAATGCGCTCGCCGTTCCCCCTCCGACTTTGTTAGGAATGATTATCTACAGCCTCTCTCCCTCCCCCCCACACTCTCTCTCTCTCCCTCTCTCCCTCTCTCTTTTTTAGGATGTCCCTTTCTCTTGCTCTTGTGGAAACTTCCGTTTTTGTACAGGGGGAAGTTTGATAGTTTGATAGTTTATTAAAGTCTAAGAGAAGCTCCGGCCCTCGTAATATCCGGAGCCTCGTATGACGCATCTCATTCACGAAATTGCACAGCCTTTGCGCCCCCTTTTTTTGGTACTTTGGCTGAAAGGAATTTTTACATAAATTTGTGTAGGACAGGAGAACCCGGAAGAAATGAAACGGCAGAAAATTCGATATCTCGCGATGCAGAGAACCACCTCCCCCCATCGAGCCCCCGATTTCCGTCTGGCAACGTCCCCTATTATTCTTTATCGGGGCAGTTGTCCTCGCCAGCTCGGAGAACAGGGAAACGGATCGTCTCGTTGCTGAAAAAGGGAACAAAGCGATACAGCGACGCCGATAATTCCTGATCAGCGTTTCGCTTTAAGATTTATCGGCTCGACGCCTATTTCGCGGAACGTGAAAATAAATGGAGACGATTTCCCTTGAATATCGTCGACGGATCTCTCGCTCTCCCCATCTCTGTCTCCCTCTTTCTCTCTCTCTTTCTCTCTCTCTCTCTCTCTCTCTCTTGCAACCCCTCCCCCCCAAAACCTGTTGATACGTCGCCGAACGGCGTGTATAGGAGAGTAACAAATATACGGAAAGTAGAATTGCAACTGTGACCGTGCTTTATGTGCGAGCGACAGCGATTGCTTCCTCCGGTTTTTTCCCACCCCGGTAACGGTGATAAAGGCGCGCGCGCCGACGAAATAAAGAGTGAAAAATGTTGTTACCTATCGTAATCCATGTTTCAATTTTTAACAGGCGTTCTTTAGCTCTCTCCGCCCCCGCTTGCCCGTTTCAATGTCACTTTTGATGGACGTCGTAAAATCCTGCCGATAAAAATATTCCTTTCCCATCGCGATCCTCGAATGCTGACCCTTCGACTCTGTCCCGTTTACTCTGCTGCGTGCGAATCGAATGACGACCTTGCAATTAATAGTGCTCGCGTGTGATGTTGCACGTGCGGCCACCTCGAGCTCGTTTTCGACGCAATTCGTTTTCCATTTAAGGTTAAAACTAAATTGCGGACTTTATTCTAGCGATTTTGATTTGATAAAACTCGGTGTAATGGAACGCTTAAAGAATTCGAACGGAGCGTTAATTTTACTTGAGATTTAATCGAACCTATGATATAGGTGAGGAATTTGTTCAGAGATTGTTCGTAATGTCTCTATAAAGATCTATAATCTAGTCAGAACGTGTAAAATCGTCTATATCTTTTATGCGACGAAAATGGTTACATCTAATGGAACATTAGAATTATAAATGTTAGTGTCTCCATAATAAATGTTGCTACCTAATAAAACTACAAACAGCAAAATATCGCCCCCGTTACATCTTCCGCTAAAACAAATATAAACGATCGACTCCTTTTTAAATACATTTAAATGCCGTTTATATGAATGAAATCTTCATCAGTGCACGATTTTGTGAACACAGTTCTCTGGGAATTCATTTATCTGAACACGTACTCCAGATATTTTAATGCAAAGTTTCCAGTAGTGGCGTCGGTCAGTCGTCTCCTGACAAGTTTACAAAAATGTAGATGTGCTGTATTTTCTTCCTCGAATTTTTTAAATTTCCTCGTGGCATAAGTGCACAGAGACTTGTCCGCTGGACACGGACGGAAGATTGCCTGCACTACATTTGACTGGGTAGTTAAGCAGTTAGCTTACGACTCGTGGAAGCGAATCGAGAGAAGGTCGTCGCATGAATGACAAAGGCGGAAGATAAGCATCTGGGGAAAGAAGTCGAGCTAATTTCCACAGGGATGGGGGGCAAGAAGGGAGAGCGTGACGGAGGAAGGGGACCAGAAAGGTAACGCGTTGACCTTCGCGGGAAGGGAACGAAAAGATGGGACGCGATCGCGTTTGCATGCAAATGCGGAGCGCGCGGCACGCGGTAAATGTTTCTGCACGATAAAAGTCTTGTAGCGGCGCGGCAGCCATAGCGCGAATTTACGTGCTCCTCCGCCACCCCCGCAGGCCCTTCGCTCGCTCCTGGCAGAAACGTTGAGCTTATACGGTCGCTAAGTGTCTGCAGATATATGTATATGAACGGGGCCAGGCGGGTACGTACGAGGCACTTCGGTGCATCCGAATTATTAAGAGCCCCTAAGCCACTCTTACCAAGCCCCCCGCGCCTCACGCCACCCTCGGCCCACATTCTGTGTCCTGTCCGTTACATTATCAAAGACGGGAGTAGCTCGTAACCAAGAGGAATTTTTTAAGCATTACCCGCTCGGGGTTGTGTCGACTGGTTCCTTTAATTTCGCTAAATGGAAATGGGGTAGACCGTTTAAAGATGTACTCCATTGTATGCAGTTGGATTAGTTTCGCATGCGCAAGCATCGACAGATTAGAGGTTAACAATTCCTGTTTCATATAATTTTATATAATTGCATTCGTATCGCTGGTTTAAGAAAATTTAAGAAAATTCACCAAGTGCGAAGGGTAAAAGGAACTTCTCGGGACACCATACTAGGGGGAAACTTAATTCCTCCATTGAAAGAGACATCATGTTCATAACAATAGAGGGAACCACAGTCGATATTGTGCTAAAATTATTTACAATATTAAATGTAACTGTTTGATTAACCATATCTGTTCTCAACTCAAACATTTCAGAAATATCACAGACTTCTGAAGAATTGTTAAGAATCATAAGATATCGAGTTCTAATAATGGAAACAATGTTCTAGAATGTTCAAATTATGCTCTCAAATTTTCGGGTCTCGATAGCATTGCTAGTTTCTGAATAACAGTTGTATGAAAACTGAACCGAGTCTGAGTGACCCATTATGACATACGTCTTTCACACAAGAAGTTTCGTAACACAGAGAATCGGTAAACATGTAAAAAAGCCAAACAACTGGCTTATGGGGAGGGGTGACCAATAAACTTCTACGGCGCTCCGAAAGATGAAGAAAGCTGACGAGTTGGTCCGCTAAAACAAAGAGAGCCCTTGGCCAACAGAGTGGGGCAGCGATTTCCTGGACCTACATTTTCCGCGCGATTGACTGCGCCCGATGCTATCTACCTGCTTCCCGATTACAACAATGCTCCCTTCAGCAGGTTCAAGCACGCGTGCTCGTGCCCCTCTCAACTAGCAATTATCTCGACACGCTTCAGAAAGGATCACTGGCGAGGGGTGCGAAACAGCCGATCCTGTTCCCGATCGTGGGGTGTGTGCGCGCGCGCGCCAGTTTCCTGGCTCGAAAAACACGATTCTCCGAAGGGCGGACGCGATGGTTCCGCAAGCTGGAAAAGGGATTCTAGCCCTCCGGGGAGAAGGACGGGTTCGGCAGAGGGGGGGTTCGAGGGGGCAAATGGCTGACGGTGTACGAAGTCGCGTTGAGCCAGATGGATCGGCGATCGTTTGTCGTTCTTAACGCCACAGGGGGCTCAACGACCGCGTTGATATTCACCGACTGATGCCGGAAAAATTACCCGATTAGTTGGTGCACTCTACCCCGCACACCCGTTCCCCCCTTTCGAGAATTTCCTGTTCTCGTAGTTGGCTGCCCCCACCACCGATCTTGCTGGAGCAGCCTCGACCAATCTGGCCCAGTTCTCGGCGAACTATCCGCCCCACACGTAATACGATCTCATTAATTAGGATTTTCGGAGAGGTGGAAATTAACGCAAGCCGGCTAAAACCACCAAGACGGGGTAGCGATTTGTATCGCGGCACCCCTCATGATGCCGAGCTGTTTCTCCTTAGCCTAACATCCTCATAGATTCTACGCTCCGGCTCGAAACTTTCAACCAACGTCGATGATCCATATGCAGACCTATTTTCTCCTGCAGTATCTCATCTACATTGTGCTTGCGGTCTTGCGAGGAAATTAATTCTCTACGAATTTTATGCGTATATGGAAGATATTAGTGTGTGGAACGAAGGGAATATGCCGGGTGAACTTCAGAACTCAGCTGCTCCTTTGAATTCCTTCGAGTTATCATTAAAACGCGGATCTTTATGAAAATACCAACCATTATACAAGTACTTGATGAGAAGCAGTAAAATTTCTGAAGACCTAAATAGAATTGTAATGACACAATAGTATTGTAATGACATGATTAAAATGTGTATCTCGAATTTGAGCAGTAGAAGGATTGAAAGCATTTGATAATATTTAAATATAACTTACGACTTAAGAATGAAAGAAAGAAACTTTTAAGTAATTCCCATCTTTTGCAATAAATGCAGAACATTTTTATTTGACACAAAAACACTCGAACAAGGACAATCTTGACAATAATTTAACTGGGTATGCTTGGGATCATTTATATTTTTATTTATCAATTTTTTAATATTTTTTATGGTACTTTTCTATAGAGTTAATTGAAACATGTGGAGATTTAAATTATTTCATAGCAAGTAGGCAGTCAAATAAGAATATTTAAACTCGGGGTCCAAATGGACCTGGATCCCGCCATCCGAATGTTAACATAGGCACATTCCAATATCTTAGAACTATCTCACTCTTAATCGAGACCGCAGTTTATTTACGAGAATCACGCTGCGCACATATCACGTGCAGCAGCCAACGAACTGTTTCACTAATTATGTCAAGAGAAAAAGACCGCCAGGAGAAATCGTTCCATCCGGGGCGAGGTTACAATCGGAGTCAGTTTTATCGCAGCTATAGGAGCAGCTCCCGTCAAGGTAGGTTATTTCCGCGTTTGTAAAGAGGTTCTGCTATCTTGGCGCAAACTTTGTATTTCAGAAGCCGCAGGAATAAGTAGACGGTATAAATTCAAAGAGAAGACGGCAGTGGCTGCGGAGGGTCCCGAGGCGACAGGCCGCAGTCCTTATCAAACGGATTGCAACATGGGGAAAGTTCGAGTAGCCGTGAACCAGAGAAAACCGTGTCACAGGAAAGAAAAAAAAGAATAACCGCTTCCGTCGCGGCGTGCGGTTAACCGGAAACGGGGAAGCTGAAATCGCGTTGGTGGGCAAGCAGCTTGGTTGGTCAACGAAGAACCGCGATAATTGGAACAAAGAGACTCGGCTACCAAGGGCTAGAACGGGTCCCCGTCCTCGGGGCACTTCTTCGTCTCTATCTTTCCATGACGGTGATAAAGTTCAGCTCTTTCGAACTCTGTTAGCGGTGCGAGGCTTCCGGTGCAAGAGGAAAAATTCTCTCCATCTCGCTTTTGCCTTTCCCCTGCTCTACTTATCTGGTTCGTCATATTTGTGGGTTCTAGGTAGGGCGAAGCTGCCTAATATGAGACCCATTTCCTTTTCCAATCATAATTTTTGTATCAAGAACGCTGTCATTTAAACCAGATACACGTTTTAAGATTAAAATATGCATTCTTTTACAATCTAGTAGTAAATATGTACTCTTTCGCAATCTACTGTTAAATACGTATTCTTATACAATGTACTAGTAAATATGTACTCTTTTACAACTAATCACTTTTCTGAATCCTGAGACTAACTCTTTAAGCTTTAATGATATGTAACTAGTAAATTCATTGAATGCACTTGGCAATAGTATTTACGAAAATAATTGTACGCTTACGATTTTTAAGATATCTGCAATCGAACTCGTTAAAAACCTTTTCGCAAGTTTCTTTTATAAATATGATTGGCCACGCTAGACTGATCTGGACGCCAACGAATAAACGAACCAATGAAAGATGCGAGTTAATAATAATTAAGAAAATAAGTTACTGTGTCAAATTAAGAGAAGTCCTCATATTAGGCAACCTTATACTACCGAAAATTCGAACGCTTACAAAATTCTCATAAATGCCTTTAATTGGCGCACAATGCGCAACAGAGAATTCTAAACGCAGAGATTTCCTGAAAGATGAATTGCTCTTTATGGAACACCATTAACGAACACTGCAAGTGTATCGTTAACGAATCTATACATGCATCTTTGACATTGATCTTACGCTGTCCACGAGCACAGAGAATCAAATACCCGAGTCGTATTTACCGGCAGACCGTGCTCAATCACCATCCACATCCACGTGTTCCAAACGATCGATGAATCATTTTCGAATCGGTCGATCGTTAAGTGGATCCTCTTCCCGCCGCTAAACGAGAGTCACGCCGCAAGACGTAACGTCACTCTATTGTGCCAAATGTTGCAGCTAGATTCTCGTACCACCGTCTCCCTCTTCCTCCCCCGCGTTTACGGCTCTCCATTTACATAATGCGCATCGAAAGCAGCGTAATTCCTACGAGCCGAACCTTGGCGCGGTGTAACGCATCGGCAACAGCACGAACCGCACGACGAGCGTAGCCAATGAGGCCACAACTGCGGCCGACGCGTTTTCAAGTATTCTCGAGGAGGAGCAGCTCGGTTTCCGTGGAAGACCAGGCTCTGTTCTGCGTTTCCTTCGCGGAAGATACCAACTGTCGCTCAATCACTGTCGATGAAACACCTGTTTCACTAAACGAAGTTAGGCCCTCGCTTCCCTTATAGGTAGTCCTTGATGGAGGGGAAGAATCTGAAACGTATGGAGATACCAATGAAGTCGTCTTGGAAATTTGAAATCATTCGTCTTTCAATGACTTGACTACGAATTTAATACATTTATTACAAAAACGAGTAAGTCAGGTTTGAAATTGTGAAAAGATTAAATGAATTTAAAAACATGGGCATACTGTTTTCTTCTTCTTAAACTCTTAAACTTTTAAAATTTGTTTAAATAAACATTTCCAACGTTCTATCACTTTACAGTTTTGTTAGGGAGTTGATTACCACATCGCGGAATAGGTGGTCCAAGAAAGTCCCTGAGCGCGGACGATTAAATACACTTGCATCGAGTCGAATAAGATCGCGTTTCACGAAGTTACTACAAGTTGCCCCCGAATCCTGCAATACGAGGTAAGATTTTGTCGATCAGGCTAATACAGTTAGCTGGGGGAGCGAAGCGTGCCCGGATGGGTCCAAAGAAGGGACGCATGTCGTGATCGGCGTAGTTCCATCGCGGACCTCGAAGCATTCTCGTAAAGCTGGTAGTATTGGGGGTTGGCAGGTTGGATAGAGGGCGAACAGGGGCTAGATAGAGGGCAGAGGGAATAAGGCGGAAGCAATATTGCTCGGCGTGGCTGGAAACTCGTTTCGTCCATTAAAGCGCGGTTTCTTGCCGGCGTGTTTTTTACCCTGGGAAGGATCAGCGGAGCTCTTCTAGCCGACTCGTGGCCCCGGCGGACCGTCGAAATATACATGAGGAACACAACGTACGTCTAACGGAGCTCGGGAGCTTGTCCCGATACACCGGCGGGATACTTACAGTGACTCACCCCTGCAAGTCACCCCCGACAAGAGCCTAAGTGAAATTTCGTGCCGTACGCTGCTCCGCCCCTCTCGTCCCCCGACCCCGTTTTGCCACGCTCGGTGCTTCGCCGTACGTCTTTACGACGAGTCGAGATAAAGGATTCCTCTTGGCTCCGCGAGGCACCGTATCCGCGACGAAAGAGCAAGGGAGAGACGGAGACGCTCTCCCGAAATTTCCTAACGTCGATGGAAAGAAACCTTGGCACCAGCGCCGCTGGTCGTGTCGCAGGCGCCTGCAAAAACCGTTTAAAATACGGGGAGCGATGCAGCTACGGAGTATCCGAGAAATTAATTCCCCGAATACTTAAGCGCGTATATCTCCCGCGACCCCGGCACCCTGTTAAAATATTCGCCAGAGTGCCCCGGCGAAGCTGCAAAGTTACCGGAGATAGCGGACGGTTTGATCGAGAACTTTGGACACATATTAATATCAACGTTTCTGAAATTACGGTCGTGCCGAGTGGTACGGACATTTATCCGAGTTTTCTGTGATTTACTTGCTAAGAGATGTGCAGTTGCGTTTTTGTTCGGCAGTCGGAATAGGTTGTTTCACAGTCGATTTTTTTTTTAAAGAAGAATGCTGTCATTGATATCTGTAGAATTATGCAAGTGAGTTGTTTTACATTTCTCAAGACCATATTGCCAATGGAATTAATGAAGGGACGCGTTATGCAGCTGGAATAGCTACTAATTGTATCGATAATGTATAATGCATAGCACCGCGATGAAATTAACACATTTTTCATTTTTCATTTTTTACGGAAATTGATCGAAGACTTAATTCAAGCATAAATTATAATGAAGATCGCACAGATTCTAGATAAATTCAGCGTTATTATTAGACCGGGTATTTTATGCATTTATAGCGAAAATGTGTAAGAGAAATACAGGACAGTGGTAATATAAGAAGAATTTACGAACATCGTTCCATTATTTTCAATTTATTAAAACTGTTAAAAGATGTAATACATTTTCATTTAACTCTTGTTTTATACAGTTGACGTAGACAATTTTTATTTCGCATAAAGATCCGCACTCTAGTTATCATTCTTATAAAGCAACACGCGTCAGTCATTTTCTGTTTCAGGCAATAATTGTTTCCTATTTTGTATGAAAAACCAGTGATAGCGATGTAACACTGACAGAGGATTTTAATGCGGTAACTTTCGAGATCTTTGACAAGGTTTTCTATGGGCCTGTTAAATAAAAATAGCTTGTGGGAAAACCAAAGAAAATGTTGTCAGTCTGCACAACTCGATAGATAATTGCAGCCAAGCCTTGAACTTTGTCTTGCCGATTGAAGAGACAAAGTGGTCAGAGAAAAGTATGGCAATCGTTCCTGTCAATCAGACTCCAGGCGACTTTTCGAAGGCCTGTTTGCGGTGGATTTAACCTTCGCTCGCGTGGGCGTGTTGCCGGTAGAAAACTAAGCACGTTCCACGTGACGAGCGCTTTTGTGGTGGGCGAAGTGTGTACCTACGCGTGCCACGACTCGAATAAAGGGGATAAGGTTCGAGGCCGGGAATATTCGCTGATATATTGCTCGGAGTCCATATCTTCGTATTAGCAGACACAAAAATGGACAGCCCCCTTTCTCACGGCTGACAACCGAATACCGTAATCCGAGCTACTCGTAAACTCGCATTTATTATTGCGATCTTTCTAGGAAACGTTCCGCACTTGCGGCAAGAACTTCCTGTAAGACGTAGACAACATAGAGCCGAAAAGAGGACGCTGTCTAGGCAGCAGATTATGTCACAGAGGCTTCTGTGCACGCGACGCTTCGAGGATCGAGCGAATCGATTCGAAGAAAAAAGTAATTTATCTAGAGCCGTCCATCTCCGGTTCCATTCCATTGTCATCAATCCCCCGAGAACGTCGCGAGGCCTCCGCTATAGAAAACGTCCAGCGCAGCGCGCGCTTATGTACCTGGAGTTGACAAACGCTAGTCCGACTTTAATGGAGACGAGTTTCGTAGGGCAAACATTGTCCGCGATGGCCGACCCGAGGGTAGCGGGATAAACAGCGGCACGAGCGACTCCGCGTCACTGATTTTAATTCGACCACCCGACCTGCGCCAGGTTATCAGGTGCAGGGATTACCGTAGGGGCGGCTCCTCTTTTTTTTCTGCAGCGCGACGGCGAAATCTCGACCCCTAAAAAGAGGGGACCGCCCCGGCGAGATAGGGAATTCGTCGGGAGTTATGCAAAGGACAGGGTTGTTCGTTATGCATAAAGGGAGTGTTACGGCGCAAACTTATTAAGGCAATTAAACCAGATTAAGTTTTTAATTATTAAACCGGCTGGCCGCGCCGTGCAAACGGAATTCAATGTTGCGCCTCTAACTGCTAATAATTCACTCTTTTAAGAATCCTTGGAACGAGTCGCGCCTTACTCGCGCAATTCAACTTTTGACGGCTGGAGAATTAACGTTACTAAATATTACTCTTTCGCATTACGGAAGTTGAATTCGCGATTCTTTTTCTTGCTAGGAGGGATTCGCTTCTTTTCGTTCATGCGCCGCTTACATCTTCGTTAGCCGGTTCATCCTGCTTTGAATTTGCATTTAAAATTCTGTGCGTGTTCTTGTTGATACGCTGAAGGATTGTTTCAGCTTTCGAATCAAATTTTACGACTCCGATGTTACAGAAAAGTTAATCCAATCCGACAAAATAATTCAACATAATTAATAAGTAATGATGAGCTGGTGGGGAATGTATCTAAGAAAAATGTTATCAACCTTCCACCTAACTTTCGGAAGAACTCTCATTGAAATGAGAACACAACTACTGTCTCCTAGAGTTGAAAACAACCTAATCTCGTCGATTGATTCAATTATACCAAGCATCCAGAAAGAAGCAGAAGTTTAGTAGCAGCAGGAAAGTTGATTTTTCATTCTTGCCGTGCAACTTGTTGCGAAACAAAATTTCGCATAGCACGGCTGGAAACGTAGAAGTCCGCTTACTAATGAGCACCTAGGTTTGCATACGGAGCCCTGTATTTGATACCGCGTGTGTTTCGTTGCAACATCGTGTTTGACTTGACGGAAACCCGCTGGAGAATTACGGAGCCTGCAGCATTGTGTGCTCGCCGAACAACGATTTATGAGTGCTGTCGCCACGCATATGGGAAAGCCGGAGGATTAATACAGGAACGTTGATTGTTATGGAAGAAGCTGGGC
Organism: Augochlorella aurata; assembly: GCA_028455555.1. Taxonomy (NCBI): domain Eukaryota; kingdom Metazoa; phylum Arthropoda; class Insecta; order Hymenoptera; family Halictidae; genus Augochlorella; species Augochlorella aurata. The sequence goes on along the minus strand of CM052161.1, from coordinate 7,110,292 downwards.
GGGAAAGAATTTTCGTGGCGACAGTGCCGCGGTACATAAGGGGACCAGCATCGCGTAGACGCGACCCCTATGGCCGTAACGGGGACAAAGTGGTTTAAAGACCCAACAGCGGAGCGAGAACTCGTCAAACAGACCCGTGAAAACGCCTCGTATGAGGGTTCGGGGTTTAAGGGAATTCTCGAACGATGCATCGGCTAATGAAGCGTTTATAGGAGATAACGATCCGTGGGGGGAGTGTCAAGAGTTACCTCGAGACGCTCGTGGCCCCGGGAACGCGGTCGGTTTAATTCGAGCTGATTGATCGACGGTAACGTGCTTGCATATTCACTGCGAAGCTAATGGCGCCCGACGAAGAATCGAATTTTCGCTCTCAGCAGTTGCCGCATGTGCAAAATCGAATGGTTAACCGCGATTTCATGTCACTTCTCGGGGGCGCACTTCCTGCCCTCGTGACTTCGCCCCGGTGGTCCATTAAAGCCCGAGGAAGCGAGCTGCTCGTCCCGAACCGCAAAATCGTGCTATCTTGGATGGCGCTCTCTGCTTCGGTTTGTACTGCTCGCTACGGGAAAACTTGCGCAGATCGTCCACCGAAGAGACGACCGTCGAATTAATAAGACGACCTTCGGTCGATCGGGGACTCCAAAGCCACAGAGAACTAATGTGTAATTTTCATTTTGTCCGATGATTAACCCTTGGGGAGAGGACGCTTGCGACAATTGTATGCACAACTTCTGATAATTACTCAAATTGCGATGCAATTAATTCGTATGCAGCTTCTTTTGCGGCAGTACCCATTACGATGATACGGTTTAAAAGGTCGCTGCTTGTTTCGTCGGGTCCTTCTTTATTTTGCGAGACTCTTTGGTTTAATTGGATACGTTGCTACTATTGACGTTTCTCCAAGAAATCTTTTCGGTACACGTCGAAAGCGGTTCTCTGCTTTCAATTTATATGGGAAGCTCGTTCCGCTTCACGATTTGGTCGGAGGCTAACAAAAACGAATAATCTTTTCGAGGTACCTTCTGAATGATGTCGTAGTAGCTGTAAAACGATGCGCTTAATTATTCGCGTCCAGCAACGACGTACAAGAGTGTACTAAACAGCATTAGTGTGTACATTAACGTGTTAATCATGTTCCAGGTTATATATAATAAAATGCTATGTTTGGTGCGAAGCTACGATCGTTCAAGCTACTTTGATGAGGCCACGTGAATCGTTTTAGTTGGTTGCATCCGTGCATTACAGACTCGAGATTTGATTTTTGCGATTAGAATTGCTTCATTGGTCGCAGAGGTATTCGTCGCACGTCGTGATTTATGGTGTCCGAGGCGGACGCAGCCCGAGACCGTGCATCGAATCGGCAGATTCGAGACGTCCCGGTCGAGCGAGTCCTTTATTGCCCGATGAACCCGCCGCAACGCGACGCTATCGAGCCAAAAGAGATCGTTAACGTTTAGCGGCACCCATAGCGTCGTCCTCGTCCCATAAATTCCTCGCCTCAAGGATGCGAGTCGCTGCCATAGCCTGGCCAACGAGGGTCGTTCAAAGAATAACTCTTGACACGAATAGTTGCGACTAGACGCGCGTATTGCAGATTTCCCGTGGCATTATGCAACCGGCGTTACGTCACCCCCTTTACGGTGGTTTCTCGCGATCTCGGTGCACACGGTCGTGAAAACCGTCGTGGAACACGCACACGTGTCCGGCGATCTATTGGCTCGCCTTGGAAACTCCATGGATGCGGGACGAATTTCTGCGACGGATAATTGCGGCTCGATAAAATCGTGTCGCGAATCGATCTTGAATTTATCGGATGCGATTAATGCATAATTTTTACGAAGAACGACTCCGTAAACAATCGGGAAACTAGCTTCGAAATTGTCACCGAGATACGAATGAATTCGTTCGATCGCCAATGAAATTAATGGAGTACGAGATCTCTGAAAGGACGCTTGCAACAATGCAGACAGTTTTTGTCCCGCGTTATTCCAATTGAATTTGTCGACGCATGTCAAATCGACAGGACGCTGGAAATTCTGTGTGATAAAAAGTGAATATTTTGTGAATTTCTTTTTTCCTGAGCTACGGTAAGGATACTCGATTAATCATCAGTAGACTGCGAATTTTATGCGTTTATGGCAACGATTAGTCGATCAAATATTACATTAGTCGTTACTATCAACTGACTGAATTTATTAAGAGAAGAAACGTTTTTATAGATACAGACAATTTTTATAGATAGAGACAATTTTTATTTGTAAATGTCAAGTCTAGTTTACTGTACAATGATTAAAACAGTTTTTTATAATTTTGTTATTTCTTGGAATAACGAAAAGGATAAAAATTTTCGTTGTAGGCTCAGATAAAACATTTAAAATATGAGAATTTTTTACTTTTTTGTCATTCCGAGTAATAGAAAAATTAAAGAAGGTATCTTAATAATTCTCTAGTAGACTAGTTCCTCTATTAGCTAGAAAAAAATTCAAATAATTTAGTCCAGCTTTAAAAAAGTTATACCATTTTAAAAAGACGAAGTTCCGAATAATTCGTTTTAGAAACATCGCCGGAACGAGGTACAAAGAGATCGAGCGAAACGCGCAGTATCATTTAACTTCTCCGTCCGTCAGGAAGATAACGGAGCGGACGAGGCTGCAGAATTTCAGGACGTCCTCGGATATTGCACCCCGGTGACAGCAGACGGCCGAAAGAGGGTTAACGATCGGGTCGTTGTACTTGAGGATGACCTTCCGAGCGCCGGACCGGACCCGTTGACCGAAAATACTCGTAACGAGCGAACGCTGCTATATACGGGCGCTGACAAAACGACGTTAAAGGGGTTAACAGTTGTTACCGGATAGGAAGAGAGCGATAGAGAGAAAGAAAGAGAGAGAGAGAGAGAGAGAGAGAGAGAGAGAGAGAAACGGAGGGAGAAATAGAGAATCCGTATAAGATATTATCGGGAATAGGCGACGGCCGGCGAGAGAGCACCGGGGGTAGATCTTCTGTGTGCGATACGGTTATGTTTTCTTCGTGTTCCGGTGGTTTCCGTGCCAAGAGATCGCAGGGGAGGGGATGGGGGTGTGGGAAATGCGGCTGTCGAACGAAAACGTTAAATTCATCAACGCGCGTTCGCGCATCGTATCGCGATGAATTCCGGTGCGCATCCTCTCCCCCAACAGACACAAACGCGCGAAAATAGGAGAGGAACAAGCGGCGCGGAGGGACTAGAATGGATTAACGAGGGCGAGAACGACGGAGCGTTCGTTTCATACGGATGTGTGCTCGCCGTACAACTATTTTCCAGACTAACAAACGCTCTGTCGGTTCGGTATGGCGGCAGTGGCTAACGGCGAAAATCGACGATCCTATGTATCTCGGTACAAGAAAGCTTTCGGGGGCTGGGCTTGGATCCAACAACAACCGCCATATTTATGGTGCCGGGCGTCTTAACCCACTGAGGGAGCCGAACGGATCCGGCGAACTCGAATCAAAGTTGAGGGGTTACCAGAGGTCAGGTCCCCCGTCGCACCATCCGAAATTCATCGGGACTGTGTTACCGGAATTTGAAAGTCTGTGCGCAATTGCTTTTTCCAATCTGCTACCAACACCATTTTGCCAACATTTCTCTTGCTATGATTAACGTCTCGTTTTTTTTAGAATACCTTCCGATTGGCTGCATACGCAAAGCTATCGAAACACGAAAAATAAATAACAGTTTAACCAATTGATTGATTTTTTTTCATATTTTGTGCAAATTCAACAGTTTTATATAATATAGAATTCAATAAAGGATATCGAGGTATATATCTTTCTTAACCAGTTAGCTGTTTTTGACGAGTATTGTCTTCACGGCAAAAAATGTAATTTTTTTATGACGAGTATACTAGCTAAAAACAGCTAACTAGTTAAGGATGGCATACTATGATATTCTCTGTTAAATTATATATTTTATAAATGTGTTGTATTTAAACAAAATGTGAAGGGAACAAACCTATACAATATAATTACAATGAATTACACACTTTTCAAAGAGATTGCAATAGCTAGCTGGTTAATGCAACTACTGCGTCTTGAAGAAGTTTAACCAGTATTCTTTAATCAAGTAGGACATATTTCCACATCGACTCATCGTTTATGTTATTATCTATCTATCTTAGGCCCGCATAGAAGGGTTAAAGATCACCCCGGATTTACAACTGATGTTGCGCGATAATTTTTATGTGATTCATAAAAATATTTTCAATTATTTGTCTATAATGTGTCAAAAATTATGAAGTCGTAGTTAAAGGACATGAGAGTGCCCAGCATTTCCCACCTGAAGATACATCAAAATGCACGAAGAAAGTACGGAGTGTCTGCGCTCCGTGTTTCAGGGTCAGAAGTGTTCGTTCGTGAAAAAAATGAGAAACAAAGGCAATTGCGAGTGCCTCGATTCCGGCGCTCGACTTTCCCCGTGTTCCGCAGCGATAGGTCGACGCGACGATAGCTCGAACGGAAACGAGGTGCAGTCTTGATAACCGGAGCCGGTCTTCTAATTCCATTCGCCATAAATGCCGCTTACGTATCTAATCTGGCATACCCAAGCGCTGTACCAGCGTCTACCAAACAGCTTTTAACGAACACGCAGAATCCATGAATCACGTTGCCGGCGACACAACGCGTTCATCTCCTTGTACGTTCTCTCTCTCTCTCTTTCTTTCTCTTTTTCGAGGAACATAGGCTGACTCACGTAGCCGATTATTCATTTGCAAATAATTCTTTGGCCGGATCGGCGACGTCGCGACGCGAGGCAACGCTTGCACGAGTTATGGCGAGCCTACGGTTGCCGAAGCGGTTGCGGTATTGAATGTTTACCGATGCACGGCGCACGAGACCGAAACAGTCTGACGCTTTTGGTGGGCTGCGTCGTCCAGGTGGTCTCCGAGCTGACGCTTAATAACGCGGCTTGTTATGTGCCTGAACCTTCCTGTTAAATGATATACCTGTTCCAACTACGATCTTCTTTTTTTGTGTCCCTTTACTTCGCTCTTGGCTGTTTGTTCGTTATCTTTATTTATTATTGCTCGAGCATGCACTGTGTGCTTTTTAGACAGATCTGATACGATAATAGATGAATTCCAACCTCCGAAAATTGGCAACGTCAATTGGCAAAGCTACTGATGCCAAAATTGGAATGGTAAAATTGTATGCAAATAAACATTTTTCAAATCCTACTAAAATTGATTTCTACCAAATGCATTGCAATAATGAGACTGCAAGGACTAAATAATAAAACTATTATACAAATTATTAGGTACATTTAAAATGGCAGAGGTGTATGCAATATCTAACCTATTAGTACTGTATAGTTATTGAAAAACCTATTAATCAAGAAGCTCATAGCTGTATGAGATCTAAAAGAAGCTTAGCGAATTTCTTTTAATTAATAAACTCCAAAGAAGTTCCTAGACTATATTATTTAAGGAAATATATTGGTGCACGGCTGAAATTGTTATCGTTAATGAAAATTTATTAATCCTTTAGCGTTCACCCCCTTGTCTGAAAAATAATTTCATCTGCTGCCGGCATTTGCCTTTGTAGCTGAAAACACGGCACTACCTTGGTACCAGTAGCATCAGCCTGTTATCTAGCCAGCGAAACCAGGTTGATATCGCTAATAAAGAAGTATTGATATCTTTTTTAATACCTATATTATATCTCAAAGTATCCCCTCGATTATCAGCCAATGAACAGTGCTGTTGTTCTATATAATTTAGTGATTTACCAGTAATGTTATTACCGCCATTTCTAGATACCACAGTCACTAATCTTCAACTTCCAGCCATGCAGCGTATTTTAAACTACACATGAATGTGAATCTTGTTTTATACTATCGCAAATCTACCAAGGCAATAGAATTTGAAGTAAATCATCACAGAGATAAACAAATTATACAAACATGAATAAGGTTACCGCGGAGCTATTGGACCACTGTGAGATTGGACACAAAATAACGTCCGGAAGGCAAATCTGAGCATAATACATGGCTCACAGAACCATCGATGATCGTTTCTTTTCTGGTTTCCAAGAAGGATATGGGGACAGGAGAATGTCAGGTCCATCAAAGATGATTTTAGACACCGGCACGGGAAATCCGGGATGAAAACGGCGTCCGACGTCACCGATCAGTGCTGCCACTATACTTAGCGGCCGCCGGCCGCGACAGCGCGTCGCCGGCAGCGAGCGCGCGCTCGGTCCTCCTCGGCGGCGTTCGGGCCTGCTCGCGTACAGTTATGGTAAGGGAACGTCAGTCACTCTTCGGCGCTCGCGCGGAAGAGTCTGTACGCATTAACGGTCGGGGATATCGTCGCTCCCTGCGGAGTGTTAAATATCTCGTAGGTGTTCGATCGCCGTCGATCCTCAGCGACGTGTGTCCGCTACAGTCTTGGATCATTAGTGACCGGCACCGATCGAGAACGGTGACGCGACGCCGCTTATGGAAGTGTCGCGGGAAAAAAGCCGGTAGTCGAGCCGCGTGTGTTTCTCAGTGCATGTACACGAGTTTCCCAGTCGGAACGGACGCGAAAAGTGCCAGTGAAGGCGTATATTTCGGCATCGTCCAGCCCGTTGCCAGCATAGTTACCACCCATTCATAGAGGGATCCGATGAGAGGAATCGAGAGCAAGTGACACGGCCAAACAAGGAACAGGAAGAAGCAGAAGACGCGATCGGAAAGGGGACGATAGAAGCCGGATGAATCGAACAGACAACGGGTCGCGATTCCGGCCGGCGTTTTGACGTTTCGTGTTCCGCGGTCAGAGAAGATTCCTCGATTGTTCCCCGTGTTCCACGTATGATGGATGCTGTCGCGCGTGTCTCGTGTTGTACGCGACGCTATCAAGAACAGACAGAGCGTCGAGTCGCGCAGCCAGCCTCGTTCCAGTGAGTTTCACCTCTCTGTCACTCCCTCGCCGGTCCGTATATCGTGTTCGTGCAGTGCCGCGTGCGTTTCCAACGATTGTACTAGCGCCGGCCTGTGGCAGCAGCAGCAGCAGCAGCAGCAACAGTAAAACGCCGGTAGGCGCTGCAACGAGCTAGAGAGAGAAAGAGTGTTGGTCTCACGGTACGAAGCAACGGTGTTCGTAGTGTTTGTGCGCGCGCGGAAAAAGGAAGCGGTTAGCCGGGTCCCTCTCTCGTTCTCGTCGTGCACACAGAGAGTTACCCGTGTGGTTTGCTTCTCTCTCTCTCTCTTTCTCTCTCCCTTCCTCTTTATCTTCCTCTCTCTCTCTCTCTCTCTCACTCTATACCCCTATCACTATCCCTCTTTCTCTTCCTGTCTCTCTCTCCCGTTTTACTCGGTGTATGTGTGTGTCGCGGTCATCCTGCTTCAACGGTGACGTTGTGACCACCGTGTCGGTGCTTCTTCGATGATAAGCACGTGTGCGTGCCACTACCTGCTGCGTGTACGTGCGTGCGTTAAAGCCGCGAGCCGCGTATCGGCGTGCAGTTAGTGACCGCGTTGCGTTACCATCTAAAGTCTCTCTCTGTCCCTATTCTACGTGCACTGCCACGATTTTCTATTTGGTTCGTTTCCACCTCGTGCCCGGTTTATTTGATTTTCCCTTCGACACCGTGTGGCTTTCGCCGAGTGTCCGCTCTCGAAGATAGTTCTCGTCCGGATACGGTGCCATCTCTCTCTCTCTGTGCCGGAGTTCACGCAGCAGTTACAAACGGATCGCACCGGAGTAACCATGGATATCCTGCCGAGTGGGAACATATTTAGGGAGTTGCAGGACATACACGACACCGGATACTTTTCTGCACAGCCGTCGCTCGAGGATCATTGGCAACAGGTAAGAATACACATGTTGTTGTTTCAACCATTCCATGCGCATACCGGCAGCTCCTGCTTTACCCTTTCGTGCGGACCAAACTGAAACGTCGTGTCGAACAACGTCTCGCGTTACGAGACACGCTCGTCAACGACGGAGACACGTCGACCGTGAATTTCAAACGCGAAAAGCCGCCTCATAGTAACCTCGACCGCTATGTTTGAGTCTAACGGTCAACGCCGTAATCCGTCCCGGTACGCGATTCCGGGTTCAATGGCGTGAAGAAATAAACTAATTGCGTACACCTCGGTGAACACCGACATTCCAAGCTAGCTCAACAATTTTTCTTTCATTTCTCAACGTTCATATCATCCTCGGTTACTGTTGCGCGAACGATTCTACGATAATCAGTACGCCATTTTTCTTTTACATTTAAATCGCCAAATTCTGTTCCATTACATAACCACAAAACTTTTAGTTTAGACTTTGGAACAACAAATTGGGCTTGTATCGTAATGTCTCGTTTCGACATAAACAGAAAGAATTAAACGTTTCATAGTATTTTAAAACTGGTAATTGGCGAAATCTTGAGGAACAAACGAAGATCAAATTCGATAGTCTGGGTTACTTTAGCGAACAATCATAAAATGACTGTCTGTCAAAATATTATCAAAAAGTGTCTCACAAAATCGAAATACTTTAGTTGAAGAAATTGAAACTACAAAATTTAAATTTACCCTAGACGTGACCAGACGGTGTCACCTATGTATAATTGACCCGTGACAACTAGTTACACATTTTGTCAATGACAACATCGCATCGGATTATCGCTGGTCGTTTGGATATTTGAAAAATTGTTGGACCAGTGACCGAGCAGGAAATTGGGTCGCGTTTTTCGCGGGGATTTTTCGGTTGCGGGCGGCATTTAAATCGATTACCGATATGCAGCCGGGCATTATGACTGGACGACCTTGAGGCCAAGGTATTAGATCGGTGTGTACGTTCAGTGACGCGGCCGAGCGTACTATAGACGGCGCGTCCTGTTTGTTTACGAGTGTGCAATGACCTTCCAGTGGCCGGGGAAGGCAGGAGGGACGTACTTATTCCCCATTCAATATCTCAGGTCGGAGTACAACAGTTTCCTCGCTTCGTTAAAATGGCACGAGTGACGTCACTGGTTGCACCGTGCGCGCCCGCGTGGCGTCGGGACTTAACGGTTTATTATCACGATCGCCGCCGCGCCGCTACGGAGCCAATTTGCATCGCTTTCTTTTTTCCCCTCCTGCCTTTTAATTGTATCTCTGCGAAGCCGCCTTTTGTTCGACTTTTTATTTCCCCCGGAGCTCGGTAAAAATTCAACCGCTCCGTGCTAATTATTGCTTCCATCTATTTCGCTGGTTGTTGTCGATTCTTTTTTGTAATAAAGCAATCGATAAAGATAATTCGTAATATGCCGTGAATGTATTGGTAAGGATGATTTTGAACAATTTCGAAGTAGGCCGAAGCGATAAATCGGAAACTGCCACTCATTAAGTCTTGATAAGGATAATGCTTGGATAACTAAGCATATTTAGTACAATTCGGAGCTCGCGTTGTTTTCGCAACTCTAGTACGGTACCGACTGCGTTGTTTGATTTGTTTTCACATAGACACAGCAGTGTGTTTATTGCGTGGATTTTATTGCGCAAGTTATATTCCCGCAGCTTGTTTATTCTTCGCTCACGAAGTTTATTTTGTTGTCCAGTTGAAACACGTACATGCAGCTTTCGAATAAGAGATCGTTTCGTCGCCTAGCGCAACTAGGCGTGTGGGAATTTCAAAATACACATTGTTCGTTAGTGTCAACACTACGGATTGTTATCAGGCGCAACGAAAAATACGTGGATCACTAAAAAATTGAAAAATTTCACACGATACTGACGTCAATTTATACACAGAGGTAACCACTTGCCATTATCGACAAGTTGCCGATAACTGATTGATGATAAGTTTCGATTTATGTAACGTCGAGACATCGATAATGCAAGGGAATATTAATTGGAGATACGAGTCTTTTTTTAAAAAAAAGGCGAAGAAAATTGAAATCTACTGCGGAAACGAGCGCAACGGTATTGTTTTATAAATTTCCACAACCTTGCGCTACATTTTTCCGTTGTGCAATCAATTTGAATTTCTCGGTAATTGTGTAAGCAGCCGTCCGTGCAACAATACTTCTTGCTCCGTTCCACGGTTTCGCTTTTCCATTAAGTTCTCCCGAAAATCACTCGATAGCCTCCTAGTGAAGAATGTAGAGCTGTAAAGTTCTGTTATTTTCCAACTGAAATTGTATAAGTTTCACTATAGGTAAAAGTTTGACAGTAATTTTCTAAACTGTTAAGAGTACGAGTCGCCGATAACGATCGCTAAATCGGTAATAAACGCGGCACATTCTTCGCATAAAACCACGGAACCACGGCGTCGAAAGCAATCAAGAATTAGTAGACAGCGCGGCGTAGGTCAGAGAGCTAATTGCAAAGACATTTCGAATCTTGTCGTGAAAGCGCCGGAGCGTTTCTTTCGAGTCTTCCCTGTATCGTGCGATTTTATCGAGCGTTTACGTAATGTGTTTCAATTATCGTCCGTTTAATTACCGATGGCGTATCTGATCGTTAGCCCGCAAGCGAAATTTATGGCGAGGAAATCTCGGTTTGTCGCTTGGCACTCGACATTTGACCTGCGCAACATTGTTGGGGCCGGGTTTAGTTTGGCACCGTGCCTAATTGAACGTCTCGAAGGGTTTCCACTGGAAAACCGTCCGCCACTTTACCGACTTTAACCGCTTTCTCCTCTTTCTCGTTAATTACCCGTACGATCGGCTGTTTTTATTATCAGCCAAGAAACACATCGCGCGTCGGCCGCCGCCGGATATCGTCGTCCTGTTCCGAGATCGCTGCGATCCAGCTATCCTTCCGCTCGATTACTGTCTTTTCGCGTTCTCCGTACTGTTTCTTTAATCATAGCTTCGCTGTTAACAACACAATCATATAAATTATTGAGTACACTCTTTATAACATAATATATCATTTCTTCGTGACGATTATGCTCGTCAAAAACAGCTGTCAGGTTAAGACGGATATATACTTTGACGTATTTATTAAATTATATATTCCATAAAAGTATTGCATTTAAAAAACACGAGGAAAGTTAGACATGTACGCCATAATTATAGCAACAGTTAGCTAGTTAAAATTGTGCTCATACTTGTACCTTATAATTAGAACCTTGAAGTCAAGTTTAGACAGAAATGAAGTATTGGGTTGGTGATTTAGAAATGAATAGTAAAAACATATCTTTTTTTAAAAATAATATTTATACAATAATTTATATAATAATTTACATAATAATTAATATTATTTTCCAATGAGTTGTTCATTTATAAATGCCATTTTTAAAGAAGTTCTGCTCTTTTGAATGAATAAACTTGGCTTATATGATAAATGCACAAATATCCGCAAAACTCAAAATAAAGAATTTTGAAAAAATTGTTTCTTGCAAAATATGACGCTGTTAATACAGAATGAGGGGTAATATTTAACGTAATATTAATAACCTAGTTCTTAACACAATGGTTTCATTGAAATCGAACGTGATATTGGAGTGCTTTTTCGGTGAAAAAGTGAGAGTTTCGGTGCTATCGCTTCAGGTTTCCGTAAAAGTTGTCTGCGCATTATCACGTCCACGTTGTTCGACGTAATTTATCTTCGGATTCCACGGTGAAACGAGGAGGATTAGACGAATGCAAAGGTCGAGTTTCTGCGCGCGGGGACCAGTCTTCGAATCGCATTTCATCAGACTTATCCGAGCGGATACAATGGAATTTTCCTGGATGTTCGAACATCCTCGGATCATTGATTTATTTGTCGCTTCGGTGGACGTACCAAAGAATTCTTTGAATGCAGTCTTGGGATTAAGACAGCGATCTTAGCTGGGATTACGCGGAGGCAGTCATCCTCGTCATTTTACTTGCTAATTTTCCCTTCGAGCGAGTGAGTGAGCTATGGCTATCGACGGTAGCTCGTCCAGCGCCTCGATATTTCAAATTTCGATGGACTAATGCGTGAGTCCTTTGCCTCCTGTATTAAAGTTGAAAGCAGAGACATAAAACCATACCGAACCAGAAATCGTACCATAACGTTTGAACATCGAAATCGATGTAATATTACCAAAAATTGAAATAATTGCCGGAATTTCTCGATCTCTGTTTTACATGTACTGAGTTAAGATTTTTGGGCAATACGGTTACAATTTCTGAATTTTATTAAAAATTATTAGTATATAAAAAAGGTAGGCATTGTTGGTGTGTATATGATACTAATATGATATTAATATGTGTGTTATATATACAAGACAATTTTACAATAGTATAAAATACGTATTTTATTTTTGCCAGTAATTTCTGCGGTTTTTATTCTATCATACTTAACTTATATGAATCTGTTCACTGCTCGATTATGCCATTAGGATTGCTTTTAATTTTTGACATCCGAGAAAGGTTACCGATGAATATGTTGAAACGTTCATACTTCAATATTTCGGTTTCTAGATATGTATAAGCGTTATCAAGATAGAACCGGAAAATGCCGTCATGGTAGCGGAAGGAACGTGAATTATTGTACGGTTTTTTTCGAAGGCAAACGTTTCGACGTGTCGAAAAAGAGGATGATGCTTCCCCGAGCGTTTCGGTGACCATTCCCTAAGTAACACGATGATGTACATCGACAGCGTCATCCGATAGGCGAACAGATGGCTGGGTCACATCGACAACACGACAGCGTTGGTTGCGTGACCGATAATGCGATTCGACAGGTGCTCGCTTGTATATTCTTGTATTCGGAACTTTACACGGTCCTGTTTCGCCGGCAATTATCGTCGCCGGCGACGAAACGAGCGTTTGATGCGCCCTCGCGTCAAAACCTATGTAACCCGGCCGATTTTCGACAAACACGCTGATCGAGCCATTCCGTTCGATTATGCAGTCGATACTCTCCGACCCCCGAAACGCCCGTCTGCTTCGAATCACGAGATCCCGACACCTAAATCGGCGCGCCATGGTCAATTTAAATACGTTCGACCGATGAAAAATTTGCTCGTCATGCTTGCAACTTGCGACGTTAGGCGAACCAACTCGAATCTTGACGGAACGGGGAAATGGAGACAATGTTGCGTGCGACTAAATGCTGCTATTAGCTGTAATCCGTCTATAATTAGCACAACGCGATCGTAGATCTTTATGCAAATTTCTGTTTTTGCGGAACGGTCGATAAAAGCAGCGGTTAGCTAAAAACTTGCTACTTTGTTAATCGTTTCGGTAGGCGGAGACGCAATCAATCTGTGTCACTTAGTTGGAATTCAAATAGCGTATCTTTATGCAAATTTCAATTATGCTCAATTGCGTTAATTTAGTGTGAGGTGGTGTAGGAATTAGAGGAAATAACTTACGAAAATCTGTTCACTCTCTTTACACTATGCGAAGTGTACACTATGCATAATTTCGAGCTAACGCCAAGTAGAAAATTACGAATGATCTTAGACTATCGGGGTAAATAATGTGGAAAAATCAGAGTACGGAAGTCTAAAATTGTCGTCAGAAAATCTTGAATGCTTTCGGGCCGCATTTGTATCGCCCTTGTCAGCGACAACATACTGAAAGAGCGAAGTTGGCCAGCAAAAAGTCCGCGAATATGTGTGGTCGGTTACCAGGTATGCACACCTGGGATAGTTGGACTCACCACGAACCTAGAAAATGCTCACTGGCTGAACGATGCTGGCTCTGGTTTCGAGTCTGGTTTCAAGATACAATAAAGATTCGCAATAATCAAGCTCGCCCCGGACCTAGACAAAATCTAAAGCTATCCTTTTGACGATAAGAACCGACTACGTAGGTTTGCAAGAACGCTGCATCGGCCAGGAACAGCAATTGCGTTAGAGGATAGATCACTTTGCACCGATTGACATTTCGAAATGGTAAGATTCGCGGTAATTTTCCAGCATTTAATTAGATGCAACTCGGTGCACAGGATCGATCCGTTTCCTCTGTTTCGACTTTATAAATAGCGGTTCTTACGAGAGTGTCTACCGACGCAGGGATAATTATGATAATTATGAAGAGCGCGGAGCACCGCTCCGTGGAAAAAGAATCGACGATGAAAATAACGAATGTAAGACGCTGGACGACCTTGTTGATGTTTCCTTTCATCTAACACCTGATGCAATTACTGAAATACGTCCCACGTATCGAGCTGCGATGAATTATGCATTTCCTGATACGCTAAGCGGATCAGCAGGCCTGCAATATGCGAGTTACCGCGCGTCTGACGCGACGGGCCAATTCTCTCTCTCTCTCTCTCTCTCTCTAACACACACACACACACTCTCTCGCACCCTTGGTTTCTTCTTTCACGAATCATTACGTATATATAGAAATTCTTTTCGCGGAAATAATACAATGACGCGTTGAATAATCAATCGACCCACCAGTTTCGGTTCGGGACATAAATATTTTCTGCCGGTATTGTTTTCGGCCGGTCGATTAACTCGCGACACAGGATCCGTCGACTTGTACGCCGCAGAATATTTTAAAAAACATATACATATGCGCGAGTGCATGCACCCAGCGAATTGAATTTTTCATCGTTCCGATCGCAACCGTTTCTCTGATTACCGAGCATTTTTCCGTCCCCATTACTCTCGTGCTCGCCTGTTTGTAATCAGCTATTGGTTACCGGATAATTATATGCCGTTCGCATCGCATTAATTAAAATACTACGTGACGAGTTGAAAAGTTGCGAGGGACTCGGATTTCACCGACTGTGATGTATTAATATTGATGATTATTCGAGGGGCGCGGAGAAACCAATGGGATAGAAATATTGATTTGGTCTTCGCTGCCGTCCGAAGGATTCGCGTCGCTGTTTCACGAGTTCACTGTTTAAAATGTAATTTTATTTCACAGCTGGACTCTTCGTCAAACGAAGCTCGATTTTGTGATATTTTGCTAGGTCTATTCGTTTTCTAAGCATCCTTGGTTTAAATGTTGAAAGCTGCTTTTCATACTTGCAAAAAAAATGATAACTGATTTCTCGAGAGTCTGTTCTTTAGGCTTTATTTTTGCTCAATACAAATTTCATCTATCTCTTACTTCGCCCAACACACAAATTTTGTATGACTCCATACACTGTAATTTACTCAGATCCTGTATCACGAATGATTTCATCGATCTATTGATAGCCTGCCGACTTAATTTGCATACGTCAGAGACAATGATGCCTAGATTTATCGAGATCCTGTTTTATAAATCGTTTCATCTGCATCTTCACTGTAACAACATCGTATGCTTGACACAGCGATCTTAGACTGTGACCATGTTTTACAAATTGCGCTAGCTGCGTCTTCAATAGACGGCATATCATCTTTGATCTCTATATATTCTACATTTCCCCTAGAAACCGTGGTCCCAGCATTCGGATCATGTTTTATGAACTTTGGCAGCTACATCGTCGCCCAGATCTCTTTCACATGCGTTCGAGGTATCGGGTCAGAATGGACCCAGGCTCCAGTTAAGATCCAGCCCAAGGATTTTCAGCTTGTTTACCGAGCGACGCGCGAAATCGGTCTTTTAACGATGTTGCGTCGCGCCGGCTAGGCTCCGTGTTTTACGAGCACGCGTGAAACTCGCGTAAAAGCAGCAATGATCCCCGGGAACAAGAACCCGCACCGGGCAGCAGGGCATGCAACACCGATGCGAAACTTTTCCGCGCATGAATTATAACCGGTCGTGACAGTCGCCGCGGCATCGGCGATATTTTTGTTTCCTCCTCGCGCGCGTTGTCGCCGCTTCCACTTCGCGTCGCGTATTACGACACACTCGGCCCGTGCGCGATATTTTACGGGCGCGTGTATCGGCGCACATCCGTGCACGTGTATGCACGTGTATGCAGGTTTCACAATCCCCCTGTATATCCCTTCTCTCTGAAAACCGTCCCGACCGCGCCGACGTGTCGCGTGTATTGCCGACAATCTCTTTCCCGCTGCTGCCGTCGCTGTCTCTCGTCCTTTTTCTTGTTCTCCTCGCCCAGCTAGCCGCCTCTCGAGAACGGCGACGCTTATCTATCGGGAATTTCGTGAGAGAGTTTCTTTCCCGCCACTTTCACCCGGTCTTGTATTTCTTTACCTCCCCATCGCCTTCGCCCACGATTTTATGGACAGCCGATATAAATAACCGGGTACATGCGAATCCGCGAGATTGAAAATTCGCTCGTACAATCCATTGTAGCCTGGAAGATCTCGGGAATGATCGAGGTCCGCTGGGATCCGCGGAGATCGAGACCGGGCAACGTAAACTGATCCGAACTTGCGAAACTTGCGGCGCACGGAACGAAATCACGTACTTCGTCGCTCGCGAATGCAGTTTTGACGGATCTCGGAAGATCGGGATGTTCTACTTTCAAAATCTGGTGTGGGTCTGAAGGATCCTTTGATTCGGGGATTGATAACCGTTCGTTAGGAATGTCCTTCGATTACCAACCCGTTGCCTAGTGAGGTGAAGAAACTGTTAGAGAGGGCGATCGTGTGATTGGCTGCTCGATAATTGTCCTTTCCCGAAGAGCTCGTCGCTAAATCTCCAAACATAGCAATTGTTAAGTGGCCAACCATTTTTTTATCAGAACTTGAAAAGGTCCGAAAATAGTTTTAGTGAAATTTATTAAGAACCCTCGCTTAGTATTAACACATTAAAGGCGGGAGTCGTAGTACTACGATTTGCGAATATTTTGAAAATGCTGTCAACATTGTAATACGACCGCCGAAAACGACAAATATTTACATTGTAATTCGAAACCGTTTCAAAAACTGCGTAAAACCTAAGAAAATAACGGTTACTCATATGAAAACTAATGCAGAAGCCTAAAGCTTAACTGACGTAATTCATAACAGTTTCAAGTACTTTGTGGTGACTACCTCCGCTACTCGCCAACAGATGGATTCCTTTCTCGCAAGTTACGTGACATGTCCCGATTTGTTTATATAATCGTTCTGTTGACATCCCCCGCGTCTAAGGCAGGGCCCGCTAGTTAGAAACGCTCCCTTCCTTTTCTTACTTTGTTTTCTGTCTCCCCACTCCTTCCAACTTCAATTTATCAATATAAACATGACCCCCCACAACTTAAACCTATATTATAACAGTTTTTGAGCTCTGCATTTGTCATGCAAATGCAAAGGTACATCAGGTTACATAATTGCTATGCTCAGATAAAGATCTTCAGTCCAGTAGCATCTTCGAGCGATTTTGATGGAAACGCGTACGAATCAGGGATACCCGGAAGAACTAGATAACCGGAGTCATCGAGCAAGGTTGATAAGGCCTGCCGGTAACTATCCGCAAACTCGCTGGAGCAATTCGATCCCGTGACGTCTGAAATTACGACAGTTTGGCAAGCGGGACACGCGGCTGGGAAGAAAACGCGCGGCGGATCGGCTCGGTAGAAAAGGAGGTTGTGCCATCGAAGGTTAACAATGCCACGTTCCGTAGCCACGGCTACAATGGCATCTTTCGCATCACTCACATTGCGAGCCATTGTACCGGGAAACCATTGTTTCTCGTCCCATTGCGCGCATCGGTGGCCCAGAGGCGGCGGCCGAGGGGTGTCGACGGGGCTGCGAGGGGCGGGTTTGCCGGCGCAGTGGGAGGGAGGGAGGGAGGGAGGGAGCGAGGTGAAAACGGGCCGCGGCGGGCCGGGAGAGGAGTCGGGAATACGAACGAGACAGAGTCGCGTACCGTCACGGCGGCCCGTGCTCGAGACAAAAGCGTTACGTCAGGCCCATTCACCCAAAACGCCTTTGTGCGTCCGGATATTCTTATTTCAATGGCAACAAGAGGAACGGAACAGTGGAGACACCGGCTGCCGGAGGATCGGCATGGACTGGCAGCGGTGCACCGGCACAACGGTGCAACGGCACTTGGTCAAGTCGCCGAGAGAGTCATGTGCCGTTTCAAGTCACCCTCCACCCTCGACCCGGCCCGACCCGACCCGACCCGGTGTATATCGCTCGTAAAGCTGCTCGCAGATCCACCGCACGAACGCGAAATAAATTTGAAAAAAATTTACTGTTTACCGACCACGCGTATCGTTTCGCTACTCGCGCGGATTTTCACTCACCCCCTCCAATGGCTCGTCCTCTCCCTGCACGTACCCTCTGTTTTTGTTTTCCAAACAGGAAAAAAATACCTCCGAGTTATTTATACGAAATTACTTCTCCGCGATAACCGCGCGATGCTCTATATCCCCGTGTCCCGCGATTCGGTGATTTTTATCGTCGACGCTTTTTATGGAAACACACACAGTTGAGTCTCCATCCAATTCAACGGTACTAAATCGCTCGGAAACCAGCCGCCGCGCCGTGCTGCGACGGCCCTCCGGGAGGGAAACCGGCCCGCGGAGCTTGCGATATTTCGGCGCGGGAGTTTACCTTTCAGCTGGTCGAGCAAAAGTTGCATCGGCAATGTTGGACTTCGGATAATACCACGATGGATCGACCAATAGAAATCGCCAGTTACGTTTTTATTGCTCGGCGGTCGTTGCAAGAACAGTGGATAAATCTTTCATCTGAAATCTGCAACAGAATAGAGTTTCGATCAGGTTAAAAAGGACTCCACTATCTCAAGAATAGTAAACAAAACAGAAATGTAAATGGATCGCATTGGCTCAATGCTTTAGAGCGATTGGTGCAGTTTCAACGCCAGCACGTGACAACTCGCTGTTTATCAAGTGTTTCAAGAGAATCTAGTATGAGAATCTGTCATAGATATTGTCGATGTGGTAGTAATTATACACAAAGTGTGCGATTGGTCTCGAGTGGGTTAATTACCAGCGCCAGCACCGTTTGGTGGCTACAAGGGAGTGATGCACTAAAGAGTGCTCGCAACGCAATGAATCCGACGGTGCATCATCTTCTAAATACTTGTCCTTTCGTATCACAGAAGAAACGCGATGGGCAAGTGCAAAGTGAGCTCGTCGCGACTGAACTTTCCCAGCGGGTCGCGCAAAATCCTGCGCTCGCAGTGCTCGCAGTGCTCGCAGCTCGCCACGCATGGGAAATATCGATGCGCCCCGTGAAAACCTCGAACGCAGGATGTTCTCGCGGTTGTTACCGTGCGCTCCGCGTTTATCCCTCGCTCCCGGCCGCGTTTCAGGGGTCTCGCCGGTTCGTTTCGTTTTGTTTCGTTTCGAACGGGGACTCGGCCCCGGGTACACGCCGGTTTATTTCTGAGTTTCGCCGGTGCGCTCACTACGATGGCACGTCGCGTTTTATGCTGCTAGCGCGTGCCAGAATGAGTCCTGTCGCTCCCGTTCGTGTCCCTGGCCGAGTCGTTACGAACATGCCGAGTTTCTCGTTTATTGCGTACGCTACAATGCTCACCACTGTTGCTCGACTGGCCTCGAGAGCGCTAAGAATTCGCTTTTCTGCCATGCCGACTGCAAAGCTACCTTTCTACTTGCTGGCAGGCTAATGGTCTTTCGATTTACACGATGGGCTACTCCGAAAGTCGTTTCAGTACGAGCCTACAAGCAGAAAGAACGTGTACTACGATCTTCGGTATTGCAGCCGGTTTTGTCCGAGGTTCGACGATACATGGATAGTTGTTTGTTTCACCTTTAACTACTATTATCGGCCTGCGAGACTGCTACTAATTACTAATTCATCTATGGTGATAATGTAAATGTTAATTCATTTTAAATTGTTAACTCATGTATTTGCTTCTATTCAATCAAACTGTACAATTTGATAGGAACAATTGATTTTGATCTTTTATTTACGAGCTTCATGTCAATAATAACGTGATGAACATTCAGCAGTCTGTAAGATCACTAATAGTGTTTACGTAAATTTTAGTAGGTGTAGTAGTTACGGGTTAAATTGAGTGGTCATCCAAGGTACGTTTACATCTGCGATTATTGTAGGTATACATCAATCGCCCTACAGAATTGCATCGTTAAAGACGGACAATGTGTATTTGCCTCACAAGTTCTACGTTGATACGTGAACAAAATTTTGACCGATCTAATGACGAAATTTTGCGTCGAATCGGCTGAGTTTGACTATATTTGAACTGCACAGTGAGCAAATCGTCGCGAGTTTTCAACGACGGGCGCTATCGAATTGCTGGAAATCGCTGTCGGCTACGAATTCTTTGATACTGAAATCACACCTGGAGGCTACTCGGCGGCGAAAATTGCTCAATCGTTAGTGAGTTTCGTCCTGTGTGTCAAGGCGCTGCGCGAACCAGATTGCAACGCGTTGTTGCAGTGGCATAAAAGGATCGTGTTTCCCCATACACACGACTGTAAACAGAAGGAGTTTGTTTGCGAGATTGAATGGCGCAGCTTCGGCCGGTCACGAGACCGCGTTCCGTAGCGGTTTTCTCCCGTTCGGGTCCCAGATCCGCGGTATCTATGCGCATATCCGACCGATTTCATCGAGATACGGGTTTCCGCGTTGCAGGCTCGCGGTAACGAGCGCATTTCGCTGCGTCGCGGTGCATGCATAGGTGAGTCATAGGGAACACGCGAGCAGTCAACACGTCGAGGCGCAGCCGGCCGCTTACGCAGCGCATTAATCAATTCGGCCAGGTTGTTCGGTTTGAATTTTATCGCGGGTCACGCGGAGGTTAATCGAACTCCTATCCGGCGTACAACTTATTACGGAGGGGCCGGTGCAACGGCGTATAGATGCGTTTACACGATACAGCCCGGGCAAAAGCGAGAGGCGGGCCAGCGTGTGCTGGACGAGGAGAAGGATTCGTTCTCGTTTAATCTCGCGATCCGGGTCGGCCAGGAGGTTTAAGCTGAATGGAAACCGGAAGCGAAGGAAGGGAAAGAACCGCGCGCAGGACAAACGAACACACGCGCGTCGGTTCTATGCCCGTTTGTCGAGAGAGCAGACCGCCGCATCGCGCCGCGACGGAAAGAACCAGACGAGAGAAACGCTTGGGAAAGCCGACAGAAAAAGGCGACACGGCCGATCAAACCGGTCGCTAGACGGCTTGGCCGCGTGGTGGTTCACCAGACAAGCTGGAAGGACGTTGCCCGCGTTCGAAACCCTCGCCTCGTGTTTCGAACGAGACTTTGCGTAACGATACGTGTCCTTCGGGTTGGGGTAGGCTCACCCTTCGGTGCTCCTCCTTCTCTTTTACCGGGACTTGTTACCTTCCCTTCGCGTCTTTGATCCGCCCATCGCAACTAGCAAATGTGAACAATTGCCAAGTGATCGCGATATTATATATCGCAATAGAATTATCGGATTTTGGAAAGTATCAATTTATAACCTTTTAATATTTGTATTTCATTACAGAGAGAGATATACCAACGTTTTCTCTTTACGACACTCCGAAGCTAACTGCGTCACCGCCTGGTTACCAGTTCTCACCTGTTCCTAGAATCTATGGTTATACAAATGAAAAGAGAAAGTACATTTTGTAATACAAAATAATGCGCAGGCTGATTTGCATGCAGTCCACATCTTAACGAATTCAACACTCGATGTTTACACTTGGAAAATATCAATAAATATTTTGGCCGCTGCAATCGCCGATATGCTCTTGCCAAATTTTCGCTTATCGCAAATGCATCTTCGTCCGAAAATCCCAACATTTATGTAGGCTCTATTGCATACATTCATCGACTGAATCAGGATTGGGTGGTCCTTGATAAGCCTACGGACTGAGAAGTGAGTTGGATTCTGTCTATTAGCAGTGCCATGTTATTTCATTTCCAACTTTATCCCTCTCATTAAATTTGATGTTTTCTAGGTTCTATTTTGTTCCATATCGTAACTTCAAGCCTACTCGCTCAAGATAAAATAACTGTCGACTGCATCTACACATCTTCCTGTGCAACGAGAAAAGCCTTCTCTTCTGCCTAGGCATTAGATTATAGTCTCTTTGGAGATTGGTCTAGAGACAAATCACTTTAGGAATTTGACTTCGATTAAACACTATAAGCTTTCCTCCTGCTCTTGTCGGGCTTGAACTTGAGCATTCAAGGATTAAGAGAGCGACGCCAGAGAGAAGATGATGAAAAGTATCAGTATTTCACACAACTCGTGTCGCACACAGTTTATGTATAGCAGGGTGTAATACCATTGTATTCAAATTCCTCTCTGACCCGTGTTGAATAGAGCCTGTATGGGAAGACTTATAATACATACATAATAGAGCATGAAAGTCTTCTTCGGCCTAGCTGTGATCCGCTGTAGGTGCATCCAGCGAACCTTCTTATCATTTTTATTCGGCGCACGTTTACGTTTGCACAGCGAAAACGTCAAACTTCGGGCATTTAATGGAGCCCGCTTTCGAGGACAAACGGTTAACAGGTTTTGTTAATGTCAGTCTTCTTTCTGGAAATTCGAGTGTAGCTGATCATTTTGAAGTTATCTCTCAATTGAAATGAATAAACTAAGTAAATAAATTAATTGTTGTCACAAATAATTTATCGACCCATTACGTTTTACAATTTTAGGGTTATTTTCAACAAAGGTAATAATTCTATCCATTATGCGAATACTCGCGTTCGTTCTATGAATTCGGATAATTGATGTTGCACCATAATTCCAAGCCAAAGTCTCAGATTTGCGACGGGATTCAGGATGCCAGGGCTAAAATTATGCCATAAAACGGTCATAGGAAGTGGAGTTACGGGTCGAGCGGCGATTTAGAGTAAACAGTCGGCCATCAAGGAAGACAGAGCCAAAGAGAAGCATTTGCGTAGATAGTCACATTCGAATTAACGCGGGCTGTGCGAAGCGAGACCGGCGCCGGTATCGAGCCGGGGCTGGCAAAGCGATGGGGAGGTCTAGCGGGGGTGGGTCGCGGCACAAAACCGAAGAGAGAAACAAAGGACCGATAAAAACAAATTGGTCTTCCTCGCCTCGCCCCTTTATCCGTCATTCGGTCGGCCGGTTTGATCGGTCGGACAAATTTTGCGGTCGTTTTGTCGGCGGCGGGCGCGTGCGAGCGCGATCACAGTGAGGAAAAGAAATATAATCCTATTAAAATTTATCAAAGCCACCGAACGAACGGTCGAATGTGTGCAATACCAGCGATCGCGAACGAGGAGCACTTGTCCGCTAGATTGCGGCCTCTTTCTCCGATAAACGGCGATAAATTACCGAGCTCCAATTGCTCCGATGGCACGAGGCCTCTCTCCCGAAAGCTTCCTTTTTTTCCACGTTTTCAATAACTCGCTATCTTTGATCCTCGCTCGACACCGCGCGCCGCCTAATAATTCGCGCAACCTAATTCGCGGCGTCTCGATCGCGCCGAGTTACTCGGCCGATTAGATAAGATAGTGCAGCAATTAAAACGATTACTTTTACTTTCGAGGTTTGCGTTGTGTACGAAATGATCGCTTGTAATCTCCGGTCGCTATTTATATGTACAGCACCGGGCTTCTTTTTCCGCACGGTCTATCACGTCGCGTGCTCCCGCCGCGCGTTTGACGGATCGCTCGATCCGCCGAAATTAATCGGCGCGGCGGTTAACGTTTTTCCCCGAGAGAAACGTCCTTCCGAGTAATTCGGTTTCGCTCGCCGGGAAACTACGCGCGCAATCATCGTCTATTCTCGTTCCACTGTTATATTGCGCCGCTATTATCGCCCTCCTACGCGGCGGCCGACAAACGACAATGGTCGCGCGCGACAACCTGTTCGTCAAGTTCATGCATTTTCGTGTTATTTTTCACCGTTTGCTTTCTCGTTAATGTCGCGGGAGCCGTTGCACGCGCGTAAATGTTAGAAACAGGGACGCGAACTACCCCGTCCACTGATAAAAACGAGCGGCGATCGATGCGCGAACAAAAAAAGCCGGAGAGACAGAGAGTACAAGGTAGAGAGAGGGCGAGAGAGCGAGAGAGAGAGAGGGAGTGAGAGGGAGAAGTTCGCGACAACCTGCTCGAAGCGCGATAAAATTCCCAGAGTCGGCCAGTTCCAACGGACGCATCGTAAAACGAATCGAGGTCGGAGTAATCGTTTCGGAAAATGTGTCGGAACCGTTCGAAGGTCTGCGTTCGATCGCCGCATCGCCGTGCCGATTTTACAAGCCGGGCAGGATTAAGACACGCGTCCTAAATAGGAAGAACCGAGTTTCGCGTTGCGCGTAAACGTCATTAGGAGAACTCTGCTAGTTGGTTAGCTACCGTTTGCGAATTACTAGCGGAAACACGGTCCGGTTGCTCGGCTGACACGATTCTGGTTTCTCTTGGCGAACGTCTTTTCGTTCGGATCGTGTGGAAATAGATCGGCGACGCGTATGTACGTCCGCGCACGGTTTTCGTTTTCGCAGGGATCGATACATCGAGTGGAGCTCCGTATTTTAAGCCCGATATTTTTATCGCGTTTGAAAAATTTGCCGTGTCGATTCCTGGCGAGACGCGGATCGTTATGGTCTGTCGAAATAGTCGATGGCTGCGAAATTCTGCTTCTCCTCGGCGGCACTCTCTGCGACAGTTTGCTTCGAAACACAGTGGAATTGCGGTTGCACGAACCAACCAGAGAAACAGGAATATTCGAACAGTTACTTATTTACAATGCTGCATCAGCTTCATTTGTATGATAAATAGTTAGTTTAGGGTAATTTAGATTCTACCGAGTATAATGACACTGATATGAGCTAATCGATCTAATAGAATGAAACAAGACGAAAAGTAATCCGATTAATGATTATAGATTATAAATCGTTAATTGTTACAACTAATTTATAATAATTTAGTAACTAATTTATAATAACTGACGAGTTTGTATTCAATCATAATTACATTCAATCTACATGATCGAAATCGAAAAAAGTTGGATTCTTCTGTTAAGAAAATCTAGGATTGAAAGTGAATCTAGATCATTGTTCTGGAAATTCAAATAGTCTCTTTCTATTAGGAAAATGATTAAAAACAAGAAAGTTCAGTCAATGAACTAGTCACTAGTTTATAATTCGTAATTTGGTACTTCGTATTGTGCACCAGTTTCAATGCACTTGGAGCAGAGAAGAATAAACTGTAGGGGAATGTCCGCGAAATTCCAGTTTCTTCCAGCAACTTTCGTGTCACAAAGAGTCTCCCCAGGAAATGGGCAGGACGGGGGTGGAAAAGCTCCTTGAAGAGCGCAGAAATTTTACCTGAGCCATTCGCTTGTCTCTCAAGCTTTCCCGAAAACGAAGAACCATACAGGGGAGTCTAATTTAAGGGTCGCGTACAATTTCTTGTTTGTCGAGTCGCTCCACGTTAATTCCCATTCTCTGGGAATGTAGCAGATGGTGTTTTCTAAGGGCGACTTTGTCGGAGTGACGGACAAAGGTCGATTCGGCAGCCCCCACGGGGTCAGGGGTGCGTTACGCGTCAAATATTTAACATTTGCACATAATGTAGTATTTACGTATGCGCAGGAGGGAGCGATCGCTAAACACGATGATTCGTAGCCGAAATTACAAGCTCGCGTGCGGCGACCGACGGCTGCGAAATTTTCGGGGAAAAGAAGTTCTGCGAACGGATTCGGCTCGCGAAATTGCGACCGGCCACGTTCCGGAGAGCGTAATCGCCGACACACATGCGGCTCGCCAGGCCGAGCCGCGGCTCCGCTTCGGAAACATGTCAGATGGTCTTTGTTTGTTTACAGCACGACACGGCGGAGTTATTCTTAGCGGTCGGAGAACAGCGACTCGGCTAAGTTTAGCGCGGCGCCTTTAGGCCGGGTTTCTAAACGCGTCGTTTGCGATTCCCCGCGGAAAAATCGAAGCCGGCTTCGCCGCACGAGTCTCCCGCGCTGTCGAGCGTGAAGCTCGCGCCACTCCGTTGCTCATCCTTAAAAGAAAAAAATCATTTCCTCCTCCGAAGCAGCTGCGAATATCCCAAAACTATCACTTTTCCAATTGGCCGCGACGCGAGTCTAAGAATACTCGGTGATTCTTCTCGGTGTCCCGTTCCTCTTTCAGTCTTATGCATCTTTAATGTTGATAGTAGGTTCGTTCTTCGTAGAATTTCATCGGGGAAATGGCACTTTTGTATCTATTCGTAGAATTCAGATTCAATACTGCATGCACGGCTTAACGTAAAGTATAAGAAAGATGCTTTAGATGTTCCGATCTTATGCACTATTTTGGAACTTGTTCTTGTACTTAGAAATAAATAAATAATTTATAAATAATAAATTATAATATTAATAAATAATTTGTTCTTGCATTTAGAAATGTTCTTAATCTTTCGCGAACTAGGTGAAAACAAGCGAATGTAATTCATCTACAAATACACAATTTCAATAAAAGTGTACACATTAAAATGACGTTTTAGAGTTTCTGTAATAAGAACAGGCTTCAATAAAATAAACATTGATGTTTCAAAAATAAACGATTCATTACAGCAGTAGTTTTGAAATCGCTGGGGTTAATTTAACCCTACATGGTTTCACGGAAGGTTAAAGTTTCGTTGAATCGTTTATTCAACGAAAACTCCCAACATAACATAAAACAAGTTCTATTAACAAGTTCTATTAAATAATTCAAAGATGTTCGTCGCACCGTTTCTTTAAAACAATTTTTTCACCTAGAACACTCCCTTGGCAAAAAATGCCGTTGTGCAATAAATGTCAGTTTGAATTGAGAGACGTTCCGTAAAATGTACGACTTCGGAATTCTTCCAGAAAATTCATTCTCGAATTCCCTCGTCGTTCATGTTCCTATAAAGAAGCGTTTTTAATCCGAGGCCTCCGGTTGGTAATATCTGCGATGCTGGGCGGGTCGCGGGCGTCTAATTCGACGTCTGGTTCGCCGGTGATGAATGAAATTCGCGCGTTAACCGAAACACCTGGATTCCGGTCGGACCTTCTTCGCCGATTGGAAGCTGCCGCCCCCGAGGCCGTCGGTCTGCCGGTTCCGTCGCTAATTCGAGTCGGCCCGTTTCCCCCTGCGAACGTCGATTCGTCCGGAATAAATGGATCCGCGTAATAAGCGCGAAAGGCGCGCTCTATATTTCAACGTCTCTCACTTTTTTCCTTTCATCTCCCGGCCGCCCCTGCTGGTAGCCCCAGACCGGATACCACTTCGCGTTTGTAATTCGCGACGACGCGATTTCACGATAAATTTGCCGGCGTGAATCGATTCGGACGAGCAGCCGCCTGCCAGCCAGGCCGGTGACTCTGACGGGCATAGAATCGAGGGAAAATATAAATAGAAGACGCGGGAGAGAGCGCGGAACACGCGATACTGTTGCCGTTTGATTGATGGCCAATGGTACGTGTAACTGGTATGATTGATAGACTCGTCTACGCAACTAGTACGTTTACCTCGAATTTTTCTGATTCGCCGATAAGCAGCAATCCGATCGGCGATCGATACCGACGGTTAATACGTGCTTACCGGGCTGATGACTCAGCCTAATCAACGTTCGGCTATCGAAACGGGATGCGGCAGCCACCTCTTTGCGGCATGATTCTAAGAACCCGCGTCGCCTTTTAATCAGTTAGCTGTTTTCGATAAGTATACTCGTCCTAACACAAATGTTTTCATGGCGAGTGTACTCGTCAAAACCTGCTAACTGGTTAAGAGGGATGTGTGTCTTGATATTCGTTATTAAATTATATATTTTATAAAAGTGTTTTATTTGAACAAGATAGGAAGAAAATAAAGTAACAGCTGAGTGGTTAATTAATAATTGCATAAAGTTCTCTGGAATCCATGCATCGAAGCATGTTGTATATTAAGTAGAGTGAATCAATTGCATTTGCAGTATAAATAAACTGACTTCTTAGCGGTCGAAATTGATGGTCAAACTTCAGTTATCTAAACGTCGACTGGCATCGTCGAAGCTAATAACAGCAGCTGGTTGGGATAACCGGTGAACCTCTATTTTCAAAACCAGCTGGTTATCTGAACGACCTTGTTCCCAACAGGTTCGGATAAACGCAGCTCTACGGTATCGGAATGTGATTACAGATTGAATCGACGTAGCAATTATTATAAGCGAACGCAATAGGAGGGTCATACAGCCGTTAGCTATACCCTGATTAATAATTTGCAATGTTTCCGCCCAACATCCTCGAGGTAGTTACCATGAACACGCAGAGCCTGTTACCAAATAATCTACACAATCCTACGAAGATTACTCTTTGTTAACACTCTGTTGTATAATTCCTGCTGTAAAGTAACCCAAAAACAAGTTCTATTGTAAATATGAAATATCTACAGTAATTTTTCTCACATTGTCCCTGAACTTAAAAATAAAGATGGACAACGCAGATACGATTATTCGAGCCTCGCGACTCGTTTTTATAGTTGCTGATAATCGGATAATCTGGTTTCTTACAGACCGCTCGATCGAATAATATCGATTTCGAGGCCTCAAATTTTATTTTGTATGGGCTGCAGGGTCTATAGTACGCTCGGACGATTCACCTGCTATAATCGTGCAAGCTATTACTGGAGCCCGCGGGGTAACGATATCAGCGGTGTCTTATTTCCGCCAACGCTATTTTTATTTTCGTTACACAACCGGTTCGAGATTCGATTCTGACGGCAGCGCGGAGCGATCATGAATATTGATGCGCCGAGGACGATATTTCGATTGCACGAAATTTCGGCCGGCTGCCGGAATTAAAATCTCACGGTCTCTCTCTCTCTCTCTCGCTCTCTCTCTCTCTCTCTCTCTCTCTCTCTCTCTCTCTCTCTTTCGCTCGCCCACTCAATTTTCTCTCGCGGCTCCCTTGATTCCGGCCGCTTATCTCGGTTCTATCTCTCTTTCCATCCCTGCCGGCTAAGCCGATCGGTAGCGACATTTGCATCGATCTTACTCGCAAAATTTCGGCGTCGATCGGCGCGCACCGGTAAGCGGATCGACGCGGAAATCCCGGGCGCGTCGCGCGACAAGCACGGCAGATAGGTTAGGATGGCTCGATCGTTAGGCATCTTAAGCTACAGAGGAACGTAACGGCGTTCTCACGGCCGGAAGCGAAACGATAAGTCGGCTCCTCGTTCAGCCAGCCAGCCAGCCCCGCCGTTAACAACTGGCAGACACGCGTTAATGGGTTTCAGCTCTGTAAATACATTAAGGTTGCTCGTCACGACGCGCTGCACGCATTCCGCATGAATTTCCACTCACGTGTGGAACAGCGTCGACACGGAAACATTGGCCGTTGAGAAAAGTTGAAAACCAATCGCCTTTTGCATCGGCTAGGTTCACAATGTGTTTCTGCGAAACCTTTGCACGTAGATTTACTTGCTTAGAGTCCAAATTCTGAACCCCAAAAAGTAGTTCCTTGTCTTGTAGTTTGTCACGTTACAAAATGATAGGTCATGGTTTCTAAGTAAGTAAACAGGTGATAACATTTTTCTACAGAATCTTTCTGTACATATTTACTTCGGTAGATTGCAAGTAGTAGATCTTCATTGCATTGTGAAGTAGAAGGGCGTAGTCTCCATTACTAGGTAATTAAAACATCTTCTGTTGCTTCTGGGTTTCTCTCATTACCCAACTGGACATTAACACTAGAACGACGAGTCTTCAACAAAGCTAATGTATATTAGTTTTTAACGATGACAACACGAACTTAATCATTGTTTTCATTTTATTATTACTGCTATTATTATTATTATTACGTATTTATGTAGAAAAATTAGAAGAACATTTGGCCCGTTCATACCGAATAAATAAATAAATATTGAATTCATTTAAACTTCGTACGATTTATGCTTGAACAAAGGCTTTGGTCTAAAAGTTAATCGTAGAAACATTTCTACAGTATCGCGAATTATCAAAGAAAAAATCAAGAGCCAGTTATTTTGACTTAAGTTTGCTGAAACGAATTTCACAGGGAACTCAATCAATGATTGTTATCTTCGTTTACTATTACCTCGATCAAGTACAAAATCGATGCAATAAAAAAGAATATAAAGGTGACGGATTTTTCACGGTCCTGACCTTACCCGTTTAATTGTCTAGAAAATTGAAAACATTAGAGCAACGGCTGCCAAATGCGCAGTCTTTAGAGGCACAAAACGTTCGCCAACTGGTCAACAACACCGGCGGAAACGAGAATTAGAAATGCATTCCGCAAGTGTTTGCTCGGTATCTATTGCTAGTCGCTGTTCAAATAATTTCGGGAAACGAACGCGCGAGCGCGTGTTGACATTCAAGACAGTGGGTTTGTATAATGCGCTGTTTGAACAGTCGAACCAATCCCGTCGTCTCTGCGGTTTGGAAGAGTGTTGTCTGATACGCGAGCACGCGCGATCAAACAGGACAAATTTCTTTTCCGAACAAAGTCTGCGCTGCTAATCTCCACGCATGCGATCGTCGCATCGAATTCGTTCTATTTTTGTCTCGCGGGTGTTCAAACATTGGAACACAGCGACCTGCATCGCGGAGCCTTTGCGCCCGATCCGATTGATCAGTTTCGCTGGTCGTGCTCGCCGTGCATTGCAAATATAGCTCTTCATCTGTAGCTGCAACAGATTACCGTTCGCTCGAGCTGAAATCAAATAGAACGATGACTGCGACTCGTCGTAGAACCGCAAAGGGTTAATAAGTCCGCGCCCGGTACGTGATGTTGCCATGTTAACAATTAATCGATAACGCGGCGTCTGCACGCGTTACGTGCACCGCCGCACGACAGGATAATGCGTTCTGTAAATTTAATCGGCGCACGCGAGATAATCGTTGTCATCGGCGGGGATTGATCGGGAAGAAACCCGACGCGCAGCCGATCCGGCTGAGATCCCATAATTCACGAATCGACGGAAAACTCGTCGAAGCCTCGTCTCGCGCGTAATTCGACACGAAATTTCGAAACTGTCGTGCTCGCGGCAGGAGGAACGGCGAATCAGAAACGCATCGTTCGGAGACGAAATAACTGGTAATGGTAACGCGAGAGGGGAGGCACTGTGGAGGTTTGGCTCGGCTCGGCTCGGCTCGGCGTGTGGACGACGCTCGGTTTGTAACGCGAACACCGTTCGTACATACGTACACGCGCGACTACATGTTGTATCATTGTCCCTTACGAAATTCGATACGAGCGCGACATCGATACCATCGAACCGGCCGAGTGTGCTTTCGTTGCGCGGCTCTCGCAACGGTCTGCTCGTCGTAGGCTAGGAATCGCGACGCAGTCGCGTCCTTGCAAGTTCAACGTGTTCTCTAATCTGCCGGTGCTGCGAAACGCCGGCTCCCATTCAGCTTGATTGAACTCCGAGAACCAGATTGACCTACAAGCACCGAACGCACTCGGATGACATTGCTGATTTACTCACGGCCAAGTAGAAGCTGCCTCGGAAGCCGGCTTCTCATTGAAGCATCCATCTGCCGAAGAATGCGAATTCTCCTAGCTACTGTACAGTCTGCGAATTGGTCGGACGAAAGAACGGGAGTCTCCATTGGCTTCCGATGTACAGCCCCACCATTCGGCAGAGACTACTGACCACGCTTACTGTCACGTGTACTCCCGTCATTGGTTCAAACGGTCTCTCCTTCTAGCTCAATTGATGTCGCATGTAACGAGCGTAGAGCGAGGTAGACAGCTATTAGGATCATAGGTAATGTCTGTTTTCGAAAGACGAGCTATAGCGCCGACCCTATCGACAACTAGGCACTGTCAGCGTCGTTTCCCAGAATGCGACTTGGTTGACTGCGCAATCGAATGTAATTGTGCAGAATGGACAGTAGGTTAGTAGGTTTCGGAACGAGCGATGATGATGTATAGAGGCAGTATCGAGTGCTTTACTACAGCGCTACATCAATACGAGCATCATTGAGTAGTGCATACAATTTAATGCAATTTATCTATTAAATTTACGGGCGCATGTTCTTGGTACTATATAAATCGTAATCCTAAATAATTAATGCGTAATTAATCAATGAAATATTTAAAATTGTTGACATTGATAAAGAGACGATTTGAAGACTTAAATCGACCATACAGTGTTCGGTGAAATTGTTCTGCGAGGATCGGGCGGCGTCTAAAAGCTATTCATGATACATTTTAATTAAATTCCGATACGACAAAGACGGTGGAAACAGTTGAAGTCAATGCAGTGCAGGCTAAGCAGTTTAGCAAAAGGTAGCCTTGATGGCAACCTAAATCAGAATTAATCTTCAGCCAGTTCCAATTAGAACCAAATCGCTAAAATATCCTCGCTCCTCTACCTTGAGCTAGGAAAGCAAACCGGCCCGATTAGAACAGCTAGCGGAAGGCATCGAGATCATGTTTGCCATCGAAGAAGCTTCTTGCGTACATAATGCGTACAAGACAGCGGAGCCAGTATTTTCCGTTTCACTGATTTAACAAGTTGCGATCCCCGTGGATGCTTGCCGCGCTATAGATACGAGCGCGTTGCGTTCGGCTCCACGGCATTAATTAATTCGAAAAGGTCGCTATAGGCTCGTTAGGTCAGGCCTATTATCGGGTAATTCGCTGTCGCGCCGAGCTGATCGCGTGCTACGCCGCCCTCCGTCGCCCTTCCCGGCCGTTCTGCTATCGACACTGTCCTGGGACACGTGAATGCTTGACCGTGATATCCTAATAGACGCGTTATAAATTGCAAATTATGATCGAGTCGCCTGCACTGATCGGAATGAGCAATTAGGCCGACGCGACGCACCCGGCCGCGTGCCCGCGCCTTTCCCTCGAGACTCTCTGCAGATATTCACCATTACCGATATCAAAAGGGACGAGTCAAACATTTTTGGAAATTACTCGTAACAGGAATAGCTGCGCACGTATTGGACACTTTGTAGAACAATTTCCTACCTGACGGGTTGCACGGAATATGACAGTCTGTTGGGAACACTGCTTTCTTCAACTTTGGTCCATCGAAAAGCTTATTAATACGTTCATAGACATATAACAACCCTAGGAAGTCGCGAGACTTTAAAGCTGTTTTGTTAAGGAAACTAAAACTGGAAAGTTCTAATTGATTAAAGTATTTATTTGTTCAATACTTGTGGAATGTTATAGATCTTAATAAAATTTAGTCTGCTCGAATATGTTACGAAGGAACACTTTATTTCTAAATCCGATCGAATGCGTATCAATATATGATCAGCGTTATTTTTGGTGAGATGTGTTTACTTTATAAACTTTAGACAGCCTTTCATCGATTTTTATCATTACTGCTTTCATCGATTCATATCGTTCATACCTTTCTTAGCTACGATGACTAGCACTCGTTCGTCGTTAATATTTTCTTAGATAGACCTAGACAATTCTTATTTCTTCATGTATGTCTTCATTTATTTTCATTCCTAAATTTTTATAATAGAAAAATCAAATTTTGTTTCGTTGAGCCTGACTGATATATTTTAACGCTTTTTTTGAAGCTTTTAACGCTAACAATTTATTTTATTTAATTGTAGAAAATTCAGTAAAACTGATCCAGCCACCGCATTGCGAGGGTGAATAATGCAAAGGGTTGAGATAACAATTTACGTACGCGAAATTCCATTCGGACACAGAATTCACAGATAAATTGCACACGTTGCGAGGATACCATGGATCTTCAGGCAAAGTGGATGGTTTCTGCTTCAGTGGCACGAACTAAGCGAAGAATAAATATTGATCTCGACTCTGAATGAAACAAGGACGAGATTAGTAAGCTTCGCAGAGTATTTCCTCGGGAAGCACTGCTCGGACAACTAATTACACTCGGATGAGGGACGACCTACTTTTCGATTATTTACGTGTGACCGTTCGCCGATAAATATTCCCGGCACAAGATATCGCGCGGGAACGTTCCCCTCGGCAGGATGAAAAAGTCCGAGTGCATAAATCAGTGGCAATAGGCGGCGGAAAAAGTGAAAAACTATCCGGGGTCGGAAATGCGTGGCTGTTTGCAGGCCGCGGGCTCGGCTCGGCCCGGCTCGCGTTTATATATTGCTTAATTCCGTTGAATTACGGTCAGGAAAGTTTCGGCGCGCGATAAATTTCTCCGGCCGTGAAATACTATGGATTCCTAATGGCGGCGGGGGTTCGTGATGCGCGCTGGAAAATCCTTACGTCACTGGAAACGCGCACGTGTACTCGCCGAGCGGAATGGAGCGGCGCGGAGCAGCGCGGAACGGAGAGTCGTAGTACTCGCGAGTTGTACACACGGCACGGCGCGATCAATATCCGTTTTCCGACTTCCCGTTTCGATTCCCGCCTCTATCCGTCTCTGGAACCAGTGCGGCGTGTTACCCTACGCGCACACAGACTTTCCGAGCGGACTTTACAACCGGGTATCTCGACGCGGCGGGACTCTTCCGGCCGGGAGGGTGAAAAATCGATCCCGATATTCGAAGGAGCGTCCCTCCCGGCGAACCGGATACGCCGGGTGCTTGTAACTAGTCGCAGGTAACGAGGGTGATCACCAGCCATTCGATCCGGTAATTCTATTTCCCGTGGCAAGGTGCGCGGACCCGCTCGCGACCCGCAATCCGCGTATCACTGTGTCCTAATTATCGGCAAGTCCGACTAAGCTGCCCAACTTCGGCTCGAATCTCTGTTGTTAAGTACTGCACCCTGTTAGTGGCAATTGCAATTTATAATTGGATCTGGCGGGTTGGCGAAACAACTTCTACCACATTTTATTTCTTCCTGTGCCCTTCAATGCCAGATTCTTTTGTAATTGAAGATTTATTTCAATTGGGTCGTGCGGAAAGTTGTTTCTTTTTGACATTTTTCTGGTAGCTTTGATATCTTTTGCTCGCAGAGGTTCTGTTTTCAGTGGCAAAGTATCGAATCCTTGCAGAACGAATATGTTTAAAAACGAAACAACTTTTCGAACGATCCAATACACAAAGTAATTGTACCATCATCTTTTTATCGATGCATGTAATTTGCTCTGAATCTACTTCAGCCGCGTACTTTGAAGAAAAGAAGCAGCACCCTAAGAAATTCTACAGAATCGACGCACTTGGGGTACGGAAAACGAAGCCGCGAAGATGAAGATTTTCATTTCTCAGATTCCGAAACGTCAATATTCGATTCGCGCAGCTCCATAGTGACAAAAGTGAAGGGTATCACCGCCCAGCACTAAATAAACTTATGGAAGTAAGTCGTTCCTTTTGTGGAAGGCTCCAAAAATGGAGTCTGTCGGTTCTCATGTTTCGAGTAACTGAAACAGCAAGTTTGAGGTTCAGACGCACGGTGTTCACAGGAAAGTGGCAGCGCGATAAATTCCGTGTTTTCTCCTCGGGACCTCGAAGAATCGTAAATAATCGTTCGACAACGTTCGACGGGGCCTATCCTACGCAATACCGAGAGCAAACCGAGTGCAACGGTGAAACACGATGATTAAAGATGGTATCGCGGGCACACCTGAGAATAGCCGAGCCGCAAGAGCTGCCTACGGGTACAATGGCCACTCATCGAGGTTTTCGCCCGATTTGGCGAGGGAACGCTTATGAAATATTAATAGCGGAGAAACTTAATGTATTCGCGGGACGAGTCACCGACACCGGTATCTAAACACAGTCCGCCGGACGCCCTAACACGCTCCGGCAGACTTGTCTCGCGGATACGTAGGCTCACAATACTGTCCATCATCCGGCCTGACAAGAGAAATCATTCCTACGCAAGCGGTACGGCGGCAGCGGAACTGGTTACGCAGAATCGTTCCAGGACATCGCGTCCGACCGAATCGATCCCGCAATAGGATCGGGCTAATAATACCGTGGACAAATACATTAGTTGTACCGGTCTGGTATCCGCCAGCCAGTGGCTCTCACCTGCCGCAGGACGAATCGATTTCAAATGTTTACTTCATTTCGCGGCTCACATGCCTCTAACAAGGGAACGCGTAAAGGTGTTTAATATGAGGCCCATTTTTAATTTAAATTTGTTTACGGTTAATAACACTATTATTATTATTATAAAGTAGATGTAAGTCTAAAAACTAATATATGTATTTCTTTACAATCTACTGGAAAATACAAGGAAAAATTCTGCTGGTTCCTTATAGAGAAACGTAGGACATGTAACATTTGTTTCTTTAGCACAAATGTTTCCGTGGGCATTATACATTGAGCACATTCTGCGTCATAATTTGATTCACAATGACTTTCATCATTTAGAATAATTTCATCTTCACCATGTGGTAAACTATCACTTTCTATACGTTTTCTTTTAATGATTTTTTTGGAATTGACATTTTTTGGTTCAGTATTATAATAAGAACTTCCAAAGATCTCATATTTGGAAACAATAAAGATTTAAGGGCATAAGTGCAGAGAACTCCGCAGATTTTGTTTCTGATATGGAAACGGGATATTGCCTTGCCACGCAAATCCCTCTTCGAAGAGACTAGCTGCCTCGAGGTTTGAAGTTTTCTGAATCCACCGGAGTCTGTGCACATCGAAGCAGAGTTCTCCCGCAGATTTAAGTAACGTATTAGCTCGAAGTGGTTCTATCTTGAAGACAGATTAAGCTTACGCATCTCCGAAAAATCCGTCGACGAGAAAACAACGAATCGGTTGCCCGAACGATAAGACATGTGGTAGAGATAAAAGCGAGGTAGTCTCGTCTACGGAGCAGAGGATGAACGTGGAATCGGGCGTCTCGGTGCCGGCGCTCGTCATTGTTTATTAGCGAGATTTATCGGACCTGCTACGCCCCGTAATAACACGCCGTGCTGATTTATTCAGATTTCATTCATGAAATTACGGCTGCACGAGGGCGCGCATGAGGCGCGTGTGCACGCGTGCAGCTTCTTAGGGAACCGAGATGCGCCGCCACGCCGATCATTCGGTGCTCGATAACTTTCGAACGCAGGACAGCTTTCCAATCCAGCTCATTAACATCGATGATGCTCCGTTACAACGCGCAGCTCGAGAGCGTTCAGTGGCGCTCACGCGAGATCCGGGGGATCCTAGAGATCGATCAATCGGATCGCGTGCTTCTCGTTTCGCACGAGCCGCGCTGCGATTCATCGTCGCAGGCTCGAAGAAATTGTACGTACAACGGTCCCGAGAGGCGCGCCGCGACGCAGCGCTCTCGTCGCTCCCAGCGATTTAAGGTTAATGGATTAAGTAAGCTGAATCTAACGCGATTGGAAAACACATTTGTTGGCAATTAGTTGAAGACGGCTGCGACGCGGCCGTCGCGCCGAGTCGAGCCGAGCCGCGCCGTGCAGCGTCGGGTTCCCTAGCAACGCTCTGCTCGGGGAATAGAACGTTCCCGCGGATATTTGGACAAGCTTTTGAAATATGCTGCCCCGGCAGACTTTTTCCTCCCGACGATTTTTACGCGGCGCTCACCTAAAAAAGCAACGCCGGCTGCTATATCGCTACCAGATGCTCCAACAAA
The DNA here is from genome assembly GCA_028455555.1 of Augochlorella aurata. Lineage (NCBI taxonomy): Eukaryota > Metazoa > Arthropoda > Insecta > Hymenoptera > Halictidae > Augochlorella > Augochlorella aurata. The sequence continues at coordinate 7,073,138 of CM052161.1, read as the reverse complement.
TTTCTAATTTCCTCCCGCCCTTCGGACTTTCGACGTGGCAAAAATCTTCGCGTGGGCGCTACACTGTTACTCGTGAGCCTTCCTGCCACGATTTATTTCTTCCCGGCTCGACCCGCCGATTTTTCGTAAACGTTGCAGCGCTGAAAAATGTCTAACTCGTGTGCTTCGCCCTCGGCGAACTCCTTGCAGTATTCTTTTTCGTTCAGGATCCTAGTTGTTTGCAAGATTTAATGCTTCAGACATGTTTTTATATCAACTCTATACATATACAGATCGTTCGAAGTTCGTTCTAAACTGGGTAGAATCATTTTAGATTGCGAGTTGTTGATTTACTCTGTCCTTCTTTTTGTACATGCAATAGCTCAGTCTTGTGTGCAGTATTTCATCCACAAACTTCATTTATCAAATTAGGGCAACAGCAATTATTTCGTGACTCTACGCCTTGTATTCCTGTATTATGTCTAAATAAAAATCCTCTATCTCGTTTGCAACAAACAAGACTTAACTAGACACTAATTTTCACCCTTACGATTTTTAAGAAGTAGAAAGTAATTTACTATCATTATTAACTGTTTCTCCCATGGTTACTATTTTGTACTCCACCCACTCACTTTTGCCATAAATGCACCAAATCCGCCGTCCAGTTATTACTTTCTATTTTCTCTGTATATCACGAAGGGTTCGTTGTTCGCTAGAGGTGTAATGGTGAAACGCATGTTCCTGTAGAGTTATACGTTCGCGCAAGTGTAAGTACACCTGAATTGCGGTTTCTGTAACTGGAAAAATATATAGGAACCGTGCTCTGGACTGCGTCCTGACTGCAGTCATCGATACCGCAACAAATCGCGATCGGGATCGTAAAAACGCGCGCCGACGGGGGTTAGACGCAGAGAGGCAGTTCGGGGGGGGATCGGTAATTACGGGGGTTGTGCAGCGAGACGGTATTACTTCCGTCCGATATTTTTCCATTTTTCGGCCGACGGTGGTCGCGGCTACGTTTTTCGACGGTCCTCTCGCTTTCTTTCGCGAGATCAATAAATCGCGGAACCGTGGAGGTTGCACGGTCGTTCCTCCGCGTCCGCAGCAGCCCCGCCACCCCCACCGGACCCGCCGCCACCCTCGCAGCCTCGTCCCCGATCCCTCGCGCCTCTTTTCCGGGGCAGCATTCGAAGCCGACCGACCGAGCGATAATAAAATAATTCTCCGCCACAATAGACAATGCTCGCCGGGATGATAGTAATTCAAACCGGATGGAGGAAAAAGAGGCCAGTCGTTTTCCGTACTTCCGCCGGCTGCGCGGACGCGCCGCCGTGCTCCCCGCGTCTTCTCCTCTCCACCGTCACCCTACCCACCAATTCTTCCCCCTTTTTCCCCTTTTTTCGCTTCTCTTCTCTTTCAGCCCCCTTATACACCGACCGATCCTCGGTTCCACGGCCCTGTCACGAGCCTCCGCCAGCCGCCCGCGCCCTTTCCTCTTTTCCACGTGAAATTTGTCACCAAAGTGAAATAATACGGTCCGCGTCGCCCCGCACCCCTACGCCCCCGATCTCCACGCGCTCCCGTCGTAATTCACGCGAGAGCGCCGCCATTCTACCCGCCGCCGCGCCGCTCGGCTACGCGAGGGTGCTCGAGGATTTTCGAGATCGCTAAAAAAATCGCTCGTCCCTCCGATCGCCCTTATTCTTCCTGGTAGCCAGAAAAGTCACTTAGAAAATATATAATACCGTCTGCTTCCCTCGTTAACTACGTTGTGCTTGTTTCTCTTCTGTGATTTTTGCCATGAAACCTGACAAGTTGACGGTAGAGACTAGATTCTACAATTCTGAACGTATGGGGGAAAACAGGTTCACGAAAACCGTGAACCATGTCTTCGCGAGTTCAGTGTCCCCGTTCATAACACACGTGTAATTATGTATTTTATTATCCGTTTATACGGATGTAAATCCCGAACGACAGGTCCCGTCATCATATACGTGCTTCAGTTACGTGGCAAGTGCAACCGATAAGTTTTGTTTCCCAGTTTCTAGAATCATGTTTTAACATCGTCGATTTGCATAAATTCCTGAATAACCAGTCACAATAACAGCAATAACAAGTATACACAGCAGGAAATTGTCGTCTCTTGATTGCCAGGAAGCTATATTTCCGCGAAAGGCGGGGAACGGTGATATCGCAGTTGAATTGTTTGAAGTAGTACGGTCCAAGGAAAAGATTCGTTGGATCGCGAGTTAGGTTGACCGTCTGGCCGGTCCGGGACAGTTTCATCCACGGCGATAAAGTGCTCTCAAGTGACCGAGTGTCTCTCGCACTGGTAATTGCTCCGGCGCGGAACGGCACGGAACGACACGGAACGGTGTCGCGAGTAGAAAGAAAATCGTCGCTCGACTCACGGTCTTTGGCCTGCAGGCGAGTTTCTCCGGCGACACCCTATTCTCCTTTTCTTTGCCCCCTCACGCTCCCTTCGCTTCCGCCCCTGGTCGTACCCCGGCATTTCGAGGCCTTTGCTCGAAAGCTCGGCGAGCGAGTTTTAACGAGAAATTAATATCTCGAGTAAGTCGACGACTCCTTCAGAAGGAGATCTTCATCCTTTTCTTGGCCTCTCTTCTCCCCCTGTCTATCTGTATCGTTTCAACGTTTTCCCCTTCCACTCCGTCCCCGAGTCCACTTTGCCTCTGTTCAACCCCGCCCGCCTCCTGATTCTCGCTGTTTCTTCTTCCGTTTCGTCTCCTTACCCGTCATTTTGCAGTGAGAAAACGATGGACATCGTTCCCCGTCATCAGCTTCCCGATTACTCTCCTCGGTCGTGTTCCGCTCTTCCTTTTCTTCTTTTCCTTTTCTTTTTGTTGCGTTATTCATGCCATCCGTGCGCCCCCTACGCACGACTGCGCCCTCTATTATTCTCGGAGGCACGGTCGGTCGATGCTTCATTAACCCTACGCCTCGGTCAATTAGCTAATTAATGCCGGTAGGAAGCGTTAGAATCGCAACAGGGAGACGCCACAGAGAGAGAGAGAGAGAGAGAGAGAGAGAGAGAGAGAGAGAGAGAGAGACCCTTCGAACTCGTAACTGGGTTACCAGATGCTGTCATAGAAACTTCTTCCTCCCGGAGAGCCCTGCTATCCTCTCTTTCTCTCTCTCTCTCTCTCTCTCTCTCTCTCTCTCTCTCTCTCTCCTCGTTTCACCGAGAACGACCATACAAACGGGCGCGTAAATCCGTCCTCTCGTGGGTGTTTGTGTAATTTTTAAATCGACCGCGTTCCTGTCGAACACGCTGCTCCGCTCGTGCCGAGGATCCGTCTTCCAACTGCGATAACAACGAAACGAATGAGTCAGAGAACGTTTTGTCTGGGTCTGCCTGATAAGTTCTCTAAAACCTATTCTTTCTCTGATGAGACCTCTAGCAAACGTAGATTGAAACCGTTCCTTACGTTTGCTCTTTCTTAAGAGGCAGGCTCTGTTAGAGGACTCATCAGGCTGCCTACTAGACTCTGTCTACTCGAAACTAGGCTGAATCCTCTTTTAGAGTACTCGTTAATCAAACAAAGGAAGCGTTTCATTCTTGATTTACTAGAGCACTCATCGCTAGCACTGACTGGTAAATTCTGCAGTAAATGTAGAGATAGGCAATATACATTTCACAGCACTGTCTTAATCTGTATGTGGAACTTTTAATGTGAGATACAAATGAGTACATATCACTTACATATTAGCAAATATTGTTGAAATATTTTACGAATACAGTTTATTTTAATTACGCGAATTCATTATATTGTCCTATGAAATTAATGCTATTCTTGGACATTATGAGCAATATATTTAATAGCAAACAATATTGCTTTAATTACTGAAGTGTACATTAGCGGAAGGATGCACATACTACTGGCATGAAGCGATCAATTTTTATACAGCCTTATCCTTCAGTCTAGCCATCTTTCACAACGCAATATATTTATTACGTTTATTTCCGACGAGTATTGCATATGTACATTAATTTAGCAGTCTACTAACCATCTAATGTGATACATATTAGTGTATGGGGAAGCTAGCTGAACAGCCAGCGGGAAAATTTCATGGCTCCAGTTTGAGTTTGTTATATCTTTTCGCTAATATACTCCTGCGCAATTATATATAACGCTCCTTTATTTTTGCAAATATATATAAGGAGCGTTTTTCATAAAAGGACGGAATCTTCTCAATATCCTGCGTGAGGTCAGAGGTGACCAAAAGTGGCGTACACAGTCGAAGACAATTAAGGACAATTGCTAACAGCAGAAAAGAGTATCGGTCACGGGGAAAGTAGAGAGGATTGTCGTTTTGGCGCGAGCAATGTCGTGAGTCTTGACGATCGACTAGAGTCCCTGTTGCTTGTGTTCGAGGAAATCCAGTTGGAATGGTATCGCCTCCGGCGACAATTGCACAGTTTCCTCGGTGGAGTCTAGCTTTCCCGGAAGGATGGCTGAAGCGTGTTCCTCCAGCAGCTTCTTTCGACGTGGACACGCTCACCTTCGACGGCGAGGCAAGGCGAGGCTAGGCAAGGTAGGGCGAGACGACCGGCTAATACACAGCTGTCGCTCAGTCATCGGCTTCCGAGCTGTTGGACTTTTGGCCAGGTTCGCGTACACATCCGAAACACACGGCTTTGCCAGACATCTGGCAAACATCCATGCCGGATACTCGAGAAGCCCGGCGCACGCCTACACCTATACGCGCCAGACGACGCTGATACAGACGCCAGAATCTGGATCTAGGTATTTCGAGATAGCATCGGAGCCACACGATTCTCCTCTCTTCCTCTCTTTTTCTCTTTCTATTGTAACGCAGGCTTCTTTTTGTGCTTGCCCGTGGTAGGCCACGTGGACGGTGTATTGTCTCTCCAGACGCTGCGATTTTTAGACTCCGATTGCGAACAGGTGATCCGGTTTGCAGGCAGACTTTCCTTTTGTAGTTTGACTGAAATAATTAGTAAATGAATGACAACGCTGAAGGAATAAAAAGGATTTAAGATTACTGGCGCATTGGAAAGAGGAAAGAGGAAAAAGGAAGTTAATCTATCTGTGAGAATAGTAGAAGATTTAAAAATAATAAGCTTTAAGCAATTGTTGTTTTTAAACGAGGCATTCTCTGAACGCTCCGTCTTACGATTTTCTTCTCTGTCTCTCATAATTACTTAGGAGGAAAAGAAAATTGGTACAGAAGTGGTAAGCATAGCAGAAGCACAGCATTTTATTTTGACTTTAAAGGAAGAAACAATTTGTTTACGCAAGTCTTACGTGAGTCCTTGCCACTGAGCTGTGAACGTCGAGTATGTCCGACATGAGGAAATGCCAACTATAATGATGATAATGATAATGAGTATAAATTAAATGGCAACAAAATAGTAAAACAACAGCATGGATACAATGTAGCGATGCAACGTCGATATAATACACGCTCTGAAAAAATAACTAAGAGGTTATGAGATTACACGAAGTCATAGTTCGTTATTCCATCCAGCAAGCCAAGATCTGATTTGAGACACGTGAAATTCATGTGAAACTATCCACCGAAACTATCCTGTCGCCGATCGTCCTTGTCCGCAAATCGGAGCAGGATTAAGTGAAATTTCGAGTCACTAGAATGAAATTCCTCGGGATCGTTTAAAATCGATTACTTATTTGGAAGTTCGGCTGCGACGTAAAACGCATAATCAGTCTAGACGTCGGGGTTTTCATGCCGTCGTTCTGCGCAGAATCGAGCGACACGGCGTTCCGTTCGCTTCGCTTTAATCCACGAAGAACGGGACGCGACGCCAGCTGCTAATGAATTTACACCGTCGTGTCTCCTCCAACGTCATTAGTATCACCGTCACAGTAAACAGAGCTCCGGTTCTGTCCCCTTTCATCGACCAGATGCGTATGATCGTTAAAAAGATTCCGTTCGAGAGACGCGTCCTCCTCCGCCGCTCTCTTCGGCGCACTCCTCGTAAAAGATTCGCGGATCGCAGACTCCGTTCGCCGCGAATTAAATCCTGCCGATCGTCTGCGAGCACGTGTGCCTCGATCCCATAACTTCGAGGCGAATAAATCCGCGACAGGTTGCGCCGGTTGTGTAATCAGACGTTCTTCTGGATACAGCAATCTGGTTTCAGCCTCCATTCTTCCATTTCCAAGATCCCCCGTGCGGATCCACTTTCGCAACACGCAACGAGGAAATATTTTTCTCGCCCCTGTGCAAAAATATTGGCTCGCTCCGAGCAATCTTATTTCGCAAAGGGAAACAAACGGGGATAGTAACCGTTTGGTTGTTATTCGTGCCATCCGGCTGGAACGAATCGATTAATAAAGATACACCGCGGAAAAAATTTCCAAAGCGTTCCCGAACTTCGGGAGCATCGGGCTGTTTGGCAACAATAATAATCGCAACAATGTTGTCGCTGACCACGAGAGGAATCGCGCTCGTTGCCGTGCAAATACGCGCGCATAGTTGAAACGTTTCGCATAGATCGATGTGTACGGATTCTAACGGCGGCGGGCTGGCGCAACGTCGATCGATTGAGCAATTTCGTGGAAATAGTGAAACCACGGTGGCTCCCTTATTTAGCCTTCTCCGAGCGAGCCGTTTGTTCTTCCGCCGTTAAGGAACAGGATCGGCAGGATCGCGTATATGGCGAAACCGCGTGTCCATGCCGCGTGTCGGCGTTATTGGAATTTATTTAAAACGAGAAGCGGTTTCCGGGGATCGCTCGAAAGTTAACAAACAGGAAGATCGGTGGAATGAATTTTACGGTACCGCAGTACGTATTCGAAACTTTTGAGCACCTTCGAAGACGCGGAAGCTGCGTCGTAAATACGCAAGCTTTTGACTTCTTTAATGTTTCGGCTATAAGCGCGAAGAACTACGATCTGCGTGTAATAAATTTGACTATTTCTGGTTATACCAATTGCGAGGATTCCTCGGAAGATACGACGTCGACAAATGTATCGGAAGACTCTTTTCGCACTGATTTCCAACAATGATGAGAACTCCTTTGTCGTTAAGAATTTCCTAACCAGTTAGTTATTTCGACGAATATACTCGTCATGAAGAAATGGCAATATCTTGTGTTATGACGATTATACTCGTTGTGCGTGAAAATTTCTTGTTTGAATTGCGGTTTTAGTGAAAACTAAAATAGATTCGTAAATTATAAGGTATTTCTTGCGAAATAAGGTTCGTGACCAATGCGATTCAATATTCCAAGGAAATAACTTAAAACTCGTATGCGATGCAACGTTGAACACGGATCCCTATTAACAGGTGACTAATTCTAATTCCGCAGTCCCAGGGAAAATAGAATCATCGCAATCAGCGGAAGATTCCTTCCAACGTACTACAAGGAAACTTACTTCTGGGCAGGTACTCAGCGACACTGCGCTAAGTATGCCATAGAGATAGAGTAACATCGTTGCCCGAGCAAATCTAACGGCGAATGCAAATCGTCGCTGGCATTTCGTGAACGTTGAACCGCTGCCCGTCGGAGAAAGTGGCACGGTCTGCCGAACGGATGTGTCCTCGACCAGCCAACTTTCGTTGCAGATATTCCGCCGAGGGTGAACCACCTTCTCGACACCTTTCTAAACTCTTCGGTCAATTCAGAAGTTGAACTTCGCAATACATGCCCAAAAGTAACGTTTCATCTACGCAACGATGAAGTCTGGATTTTGGTGACCAGTCGATAGGAGTCTTTGAGTTTCTATTGTTGGGATGTCATTCGGTAGATTAATCCTCCGCTATTCTACGTCGCGCTAGGTATTGACCTTTGCACTAATTTATTCTGTTGATTTATGTTCGTCAAAATGTTTACGAACGTGTACAATGGTAATAAGTTTGCGAACTGAAAGTAATTTCGTTTGCCAAAATACACTTGAGTACAAAGTGGTCAATACATATTGAATAAAATTTATTAATAATGACTAGATATGAAACAATCATAGATCATAGATTAATGTTATAGCAAGTTCTGAAGTGGAAGAAAGAAAACCCTTTGGACCGTTAACCTGGATATCGATTCGGAGCAGCAGATCGAGTTTCTTTCGCACCTCGTGCTCGTTCTCTTGTCATCGGCTCCTCCTTTTTCCGGTTGGTTCCTCGATTGTGGAAGAAAAGCACGTGATACGAGCGCCGAGGCGCGTTTTCGCCTAGAGGCCTTGTCCGCGGAGGGGCTGAATCCGCTTTAATTTTAGCCATGCTCTTCCAGCCGTGCCGTGGGCAGGCCATGGTATGCACGGTGGTGCTCTCGGCAGCAGCCTTGGCATCGCAGACGCATTATTCATACCTTAATGAATTCTCTCGTGCCTCCCTCCGCCCTCCGACGATTTCTGCCGCTCGCATCCGCCGCGCCGCTTCAACCCTCGCTAAGAAGCCACGAAAAGTCCCTCTATTTTTGCGATAACGGATCCTCTCGCCCCTCTCGTCGTCGGACCACCGCTTGTCGCATGATTTCGCGAACGCTCCTTGTCGCCGCTTATTTGTATTTTTTCCCGCGATAGTCTGTCTCCATCTCCCTGCTCTCGCGGTGCACAGCGAGATGAAAAGTCGCGGATGTTTGCAGTCGTCGATGAGCTTCGACGCATGATAATATATTTTGAAAAGGACTCGAATATACGTATATTCTCGAGGATATTTACGTTCACGCAGCCGTGTCTATCCCCCGGTTCCCGGCGAATTCATCCCCCGAAAAGTAATATCGGATCGCGAGTGTGTATCGGGTTGTACCACCACGCGATATTACAGCCGGCGACGCTACATCATCGTTAATGCTCGCCGCGGATCCCACGGTGCCATGCGTCACCGGCATGGGGACCGAAACGCACGATCATCTCCGCTTTCTGTCCCCAGTTTCTGCTAACTCAAGTTCAAGGTATTGATCATCCCGCCACAACCTCTGTCTGCTGACTTTCCATCTCGCTTCGCGCCGAAACCGACCTACCGCTTTATTTGTTCCGCGCGAAATGCTTAAGGGATGACGCTGGTCGCCTTGTTTCAGATTCAAAAGAATAGACTACTAAACCCCTAGTTCAGCGATACCTTTCATTCCCCTGGCACGAGCCGCCGCTGCATAACAAGAAATGCATCAAGTACAATGCGATTTCAGTAGCAAGCTGAAACCGCCTCAAAGTGGCCACGCGTCGATAATTTCCTCGAAAAATCTCTGTTCTTCAATAGAATATCCCTAGTTTCAACTACCTCTGGCGTCCGCGAAAGCCCAGTGGGCCGTCGGAGTAGATAAAACGCAGCTCGCATCAATTTCGGTGACCGAGCCTTCAGCGTCGAAGCAATTTGGTTTGGTCGGAGGGTGGCGCGGACGTTGTAAAGTTAATTCCCGGTGCCGGACAGCGGAAACAATACGATGACCGAGCCGGAACGAGTTGAAATTTGAAATTCAGCGCGAGAAGGGACGCGTAAATCGCGCGGAAGCGGGACACGGAGCACGACGAGGGAGCTCTCTCCGCGACTTCCTCGTTCTGGTCGGGGGTTAGCTGGTTTTCCTACGAAAATTACGTGTGTATTTACGAGTGTCGGCGCCGCACAGCGTTGCGGAGCGTTGCAGAGCGTTGCACAGAGGGCTGCGGAGCGTTGCACAGAGGGCTGCAGAACGCGGCGACTGCACACGGAAAATGGAGCGGCGGACGCAAGGATGCGTGACTCGCCCGGCAGCAGGCCGCAGACGTTGCGCAGAAACCACCCTCGGGCGGACAACGTCGGGCCGGGGAAACTTCGCGCCCGGAAAAATATTCGGAAACAGCAATTAAAAGTTTCGTGCTTATCTCGGATCGAATGCCGGATTCGAGGATACTGCAATTAAACGGTCGAGTGCGTCGCCGCAAGAATCGTGTACGAGCCCAGGTCCTTCCGCCCACGCTCGTTATCCCCGACGCTAATGGAATTTTTATTGCGTTACGCCGTCCGTCGGCTGATAAGACGCGTAACTTTCGCGGCTACGCGAGAGAGTAACGAGCCTGAAATGGAACGCAAGAAATAGAGATCGCGGGACTTACGCTATCTGTGTCCGGGCGCGAAAAACTGTGCCGCCGCGCCGGTGTCGGCTTATCGCCGGATCGTCGGTTCGCCGATTTCACGCCGGTTTTCTCGGTGATTAATTCGGCCATGGGAGGAGTTCGCAGATAAACGGTCCGACGATCCTGGGAAAGCGGGCGCTCTCGACAACTTTATAGCGACTTCTTCGAGATTTATGGCCTAGCCGAATGATGCCTTCAAAATGTCGAAATTGTCCCGTCTACCGCTAGTCGAATGGTGGAATCTCGCGTAAAAGAGACGCTAGAAAGACTCGGGGATGGCTGGATTGCGCTCGAGGCTAGTTAGCCAACATGCATATTAAAACCATTCAAATAAAACGGTCCGTGCCGCGGGAAAATTTCTGTGTGTGCCGGCCGAGATAGTGCAAATTATGTTTACGAAACATAGCATCGGTTGTTTCGTTCCGGTAGTACTGTCCGGGCATTGCTGTGGACCAATCACTGCGCGGGGTGTTGTAGCACGTGGACTGAAACAGCCATTCACTGAAAATCGTTAGGGGATGTTTGAAAGTTAGCATTGTGCCTATATTTTTCTATAGTTTACCTGGTTGTCGCTTCATTGCTTACGACCTCGAAGAGGCCACTGTTCTATACTGTTCAAAAAGCTGGCTGTAAACTAATCAAGTTCTAGTTTGCAAGAGAAAGTTTCTACATAGCTACTGAGCCTAGATAACTCTAGAATTATTCTTCACAGCTTCCAAGGGCGATGCTTGGGAACAGACAAATACAATTTGTTGACAACGTTGTGACATAACCTTGGCATAATCTTTTCGCTCTTGGTTTTCAAGAGAGCAAGGACAATAACCCAAAGGGCAAGAGCTTTTGGATGTATTGATATGTTAATTTCAACTTATTAAAATTATTTAAAGAGAAAAAAGATTACGCTTGGTTCCTACGTCTTGCGATTGATGCATACAATTTTCGTTTTGCACGAAGATGTGCAGCCTATTCATTAATAATGAAACTCGCGGTAAAATTATCCAGAAATAGGCGTGGCTTGGTTGCTCCCTCACGAATTTCGCTAGAATCGAAGCAGTGGTACTTTGTGCCCCCTGATCTTCCATATCGTGAATGTTTTGGCTATTGTAGTTTCCGAAGCGCGAGTGCAGTTGGTGGCGCGATCTACGACGCCGTCGGCTGGCGCATCCCCAGCCGGCGTTCGAACGCGTCCCGTTACGATGCATTTATGCGGCCAAGGCTGCAGATAAGGAATGACACCGCTCTTCCTCGGCCCGGTCCAATCTTCTTGCCATCTCCGCGCTGTTCCCGAGCCGGCTTTTACGTTCGATAAGATTTGCATGAAAGGCCTCTCCGCCTGCTACCGCTCCTGCCGTGCCGTTCGATCGTAATGGCGATTTACATCCACGTGCTCCTCTCCAGGCCGGCACGGCGCTTCTTCTTGCTGCTTCCTATTTGTCTGGAACGATGTTTCGTTTACAGCTCGGCAAGAACCAGCCAGTCGCACTGTATCATACCGTAGGGGACGACGACGCGCGGGAATATTTATGCTGCCCGGCGACGAATTCATTTGCTTCTGTCGTTAAACTGTTACATAAATTCCTGTCTGTGAATTTTTCAGTAGGCAAGCGACGGCTTGCAATTTTTCCAGCCGATTATTAAACATTGTGGGAGACAGGTAATTCTAAAGAATTGATGGGTTCCTAGGAACATGGACGTTTCTAGTCAAATTTTTTTTTCATTGCATTTTTAGAATCTTAGATTTGTCTGTATACGCCAATAAATTATATTGCAATAATTCGATAGGAGACAGGAGATTCGATTTAATTATTTTTATTGTAATATATTCATCTTGTATAAAAAGAAAAAGGTATAATTAATTTTCGAATTTGTTATTGTATTATATTTATACAATATAGCGTTTTATACATACGTGGCAACCAATGTGACGCCGTTGAAATCAATTATATAAAATTAAACTTTGAAACCGAATGTCTTAAAATACAATGTTGCCAGAAATGCTCACATTCCTAAGAAGCCTTCGATTCTATTTTGGTTCTTAGAGAATCTCAGTCGAAAATCGTAGCACAATTTCTCGATTGGAGCTTGTTCGCGTGGAAGGTGTGGAAATACCGCACAAAGAAAGCGCGCGATATTTAAATAAATGTCTTAGAAAATAGAGCCAAGAGAAAGTAGCAAACGGCAAAACCGTTTGTTACGAACAGATTCCAGAAAACTACCTCCGCGCGAATAAATTTCTGTTTCAGCGTTTTCTCGATGCTTCTTGGAAAGCGCATAACAGGCGCATAAAGATCAACAGTCTAGTAATTCTATTAGCGTTTTCGCTGTTCGTTCTTGTCCCCGTTTTAGTGCCTGCCGGTGCGATCGCTATCGGACAGCATGTGTTTTTTACAATTTGACGAAAGTAATAAGATATACGGTCCCGTGCAGTCTCGCTTTACGAGGAACGAGTCCAGCGATTCCCGTCTGATAACGTGGCTAAGTTGAAATGTTCCGCAGGGTGAGCAAGGCGAGATAATATAACAACTTATAATACATACGTGTATCATCATTGGAGATCTACAGGCACGAACAAATAGATCGTCGGTGAACTCTAACTTCGGTTATGTGTTCGTTCTTGAATGGAATTATATACAAATGGAGGCAATAAAGACCACCCTAGGACGGCGCACGGTTTTTCTTTGCTGACGAGACATTACCATTTTCAAAAGTCAAGCGACATCCCTGCATTACTGTCTACTCTTATCTGCTACTTAATCATTCAATTTGTACCGCATGATTGCTCTCTCACTTCTTCTAATTTCTACCAACCTTAACGAAACTCAGTTCGCTCGAACGTTCGCTATACTGTGGATTTCATGCATTTATGCGGGTAATGTTTAAGTGAAATATCGAGTCGTCAGAAGAATCTGCGAGGGTGGTTATATTATTTCGAATCTCTCAAACCTATGTAAATAACAAATACATTTCTCAGATTTTGAAATGAAACGGAAATAGCGCCCGCAAAATCTGGCCTCGCTTTTTCAGTATACTAGAACTCCACTTACCTGAGCTCTATTTATTGGAACGAAATTTGGTGATGTTGTTAATTAAATATTATTAACATTATTATACAATAATGTAAATAAGGAAGCAAGTGAAAGTGCAAATTAGGTTATGAATAACTTTTTCTGCATTTAATTTATTTATTCATTACGTATACATATAAAACGTATTCTGATCCTGTGCTCGAACTGTCGGAATTAAAATCAAATAGAAACCTGGCGAAGTTTTGTTCTTCAACGCGTTACGATACATAGTAGAATCGCGATTATCAGAATTCTCTATTATCCAGATACGTTTCACATGCAATCTCTATATATCAATGAAGATTAAGTCTGGCAGCGTAACCAAGTAACTGCTCCATTATCCGAACGTTCGTGTCACTCTGCTTTAGCTCGAGTAATCTAGGTTCTACTGTATTTGCCTATTCCCGTGTCTGTTTACGAATTTCCCCGGGGTTTCGAGCGCAGAATAAAATGAAAAAGGGGAGAGTGACACCGTGAAATCCGGGCTTGGCGGTTCAGGAGAGCCAGCAGAAATAAACTTTCGAGATTACAATGGAGGGACAGGCAGACACGCATGCGTTCCGCTCGCTTATCCTTCCCTGGAGCGTCTGAGGAACGTCGCAGCTCGTGAAATGAATTACTTAACCTTCGGCAGTGCCTCTACCATTCAAATGTCACTGCATGTCTTAACGTATTCTCATCCACGACGTTCCGCATTAACGAGATGACATCATCGATGAAGGGAACAGAGAAAGGGAGCGAGCGAGCGAGCGAGCGAGCGAGAGAGAGAGAGAGAGAGAGAGAGAGAGAGAGAGAGAAGGAGAGAAAGAGAAGGAAAGAGAGATACGAGTTGTACGCTTGACAAACCGGTGAACGAAGTTGTACGAACCGCCTTGACCGAGATGCAGGGAATCGAGATAAATCGATCTCTAAAGGGCGATCGGTTGTCGAACCTTTTTCGCCTAATGGCTGCGGGAACGACGATACGATGGCCGGGGCGAACCATCCGAACCGTAAATGCAAATGTCGATATCCTGAATTGCGATACACGGGATTCGAGAACAAGCTCGATTGCCTCTCGAATTTGTTTAAGAGGGTTGTTCTGTCGACGGACGCGCCGCTGCGAGTCGATCTGAATACAGTTTCCTCTCGACATTGCAATTCCAGCTATCTCCGCGAGCAGCGCGAATACTTTTTAATCAGAACATGCTCATATAGCGCGTTCTTCATGCATCGAGTTTCGGTCGCTCGAACTTTCGCCTCCGGCTTCGTTTAATTTCCTTGATATTTTTAAACTCCTTTCGCTCGACGAACCTGTCCTCAGCTGGAGCCGCTGCGAATGTTCGCGTGTTTACAGCCTGCAAATATCTTCCAACACTTGTCGGAACGTTAATGATTGTCTCGTTCTACTTTGAAACTTAACGGCGATCATTAAAGTGGCATAAATACCGTAATTCCAGAATTACTATCATTAACACTCGAAAGGCTACTCCCTGGCAGCAGTGCTATTTACCATACTGTAATTTCAAATAATTTTCCCGTTATCACATTTGTGTGTATTTAATAAACTGCTAAGAATCCAAGCGTGGCACGAGCAAGTGTTCAATTGTACATGTAAAAGTAAAAATCGAGTGCAAAGTCTTAATACGTTCCAGAATAGATCAAGAAACTTTTTAGTAGATACTAGTAGCAACTTTTCACGTTTTCAATTCTCCTGAATCAGTCGGCCAAACGAGAAGACTTGCACTTTTGCTTGCAACTTTCGGAGAACGACTTCTGTTTACCTGTCCCCGATCGGCGTTTATTTTTCTGGCAGCCAGCATCGTAATTCAAGCGGCACCGCGATAAGGCGAACAGACAAAGACTGGGAATTAATTATTGTACACAGCCTTATTACGTATCGTTATCTTAATAACACGGGTACGACGCGATAACGTAATCTCTGCAAAGCTGGATCCGCCGTGACACGGAGCGAGCGTGCTATGGGCAAGATTTACATAATCGGCCAATTTCCAGATGCGTATTTTCGCTAGGCGGCGCAGTGCAGCGCGGTGCAGCGGTCAATCTCTCTTTCGCCGTAATCCGGATAATCGATTCATCATTGTCCGGCAATCAAACGGTTGAGTAACGCTGGATAGGTTCATGAATCACGCGTGTGTACGCGGTCGTGTCTTCGGCCAGATTTTGATCGACGTACGTTGTTGTGTCGTCATTAAGGAGATATCCCGGTGTATCTGGAGCGCACGTGTCTCCTACAAGATCTCGGAGGAAGAGGGGCTGGCGCATCCCTCCGAGGGTAGCGCATCCATTAGTATTCCTTCTTTTAGCTCGGATTATTGATGATCTGGAATGGAGACAGCTGGAGACTACTGGAAGCTGATACCTTCTTGTTGCATCCTCCTTTTTCGAGTAGGCTCGGAGCCCGGAGTAAAGGTAACTGGAACACGATGTTTCCGTAACACATTCGCATCGGGAAACGAAAATTTTCGTTCTTACCCTAATCTAAAGTATAGGTAGCACGATGCGAATGTGTTAACGCGTAAACAGCCAGTCTGTGTCTGTAAAAGCTCCATGAATGTAGAGCAATTTGTTTAACCAATTAACAACAGAAAAATAATGTCGCAGAAATTGTCAGGAGCATTGCGAATCTTCGAATTTAACCAGATCTTATTAGCATGAGATTTCTAAAATCTGACGTTTTCTAGCGTGTTAGCTACCAATCAGTGTTTGCAAAACTTCTACAAAATCAGAAATATTGGTTTCACATACTGTGAACAAGCGATTTGTTCCAAGATTCAACAGCAGTTTTTGTAGGGTGATATGCACAAACGTATAATAACTAGAGTGCAGATTTATATGCAAAATCAAAATTGTCTGCATTACTTGCAGAATATGGAAACTGTATAGACATTTCTTTAATTTCTTAAATTATTCGGCTGGGTTGAAAATAATGCAATAGTATTTTTAAATTCTATGAATGTTTTCACTGTTTTGTATTTCATGTGCTCATTTTTGTCATAACTAAAATAAATTCCATAAGCAAAATAAACATCGTCCGCAATAACTGAAACATGCAGGAGTACAACAGACTTTTTAATCATTTTAACGAATTACTCATAACAATATAGCATCTTTAAATTCTTGAAATGCTTTTACTACTTTAAATTTGACCTACTCATTTTTGAGAAAGAAACCCTAAACTATTTATGGAACAGAGTTCTCAACCAAAATTGGTTTTCTCAAAAAAAAAAAAAGAAAAAAAACAGTGTTTCAACCGTCTAAGTCGCCCGGCAGACGTTCCAACGCGTCGACTGTTCGACTAACTGTGCACTTCCAAGCCAGCGACGATCCGAAACGAAGGCAGCAGAGCTCACAGAAGCGAATAACAAGACTGGCAAGCCAGAAATGCGGCAGTCGAAGGGGAAGAAAATCCACAGAAAATCGGGATACTTTTCGCGGCTGAGGAAAACGAAGATTTATGGTGCCGGTTGTTTCGCGAGTCTCTCGAGCTCGCACAAGGGAGTGAAATACTCGTTGCTCGAGGGGGTGCGAGGGGGTTGGGACCGGGAGCGTCGTGTATTTGGGTCGCGCGAGCCCTTGGGCTGGCTCGTCGCGCGGAAAGACGAATGCGTGGCCACGCGTGAGTTCTTTCTGCACACGCGTTGCACCCTGCTGCACTCTGCTGCACCGCTCGGCCGGCCTAGCTGTAAATTTCCGAGCGACGACGTCGTCGTTTTGCCTTCCGCCGCGAAACTCGCGTTCCGCTCCTTTTGTTCCGCCACCTCTACCCTCCTCGTCTTCGCCCTTGCTCGCAAAATGCGCTCTAAATTATTCTTGCAGTCGGAATTATTCTTCCTTTCTTGTCTTTGAACTATGCTGCGCTGCGGTGTTTCCGTTCTGCAGACTGCGGCCTTAATGGTCGATAATGGGCCACCTCGACTTTTCAAACCTTCCGCAGTATGTGTATTTTGTCTTCGCCGGTGAGCATACCTTGCAGTTCGATTGTGGGCCACTAAAACACAGGCATTTCCAAAAACGTTGCGGTTTTCATTTAGCTAACCAAGTAGTTTGATATTTGAGAAGCTTCCATCTAATTCAACTTATCAATGCATTTAGTATGTACTTTGTTATTAAACGCTACTTGTGCACAGTGGATGCAAACAATGTAGAACTGTTTGTAACATCAGACAGGTCTGTAATTATACTGTATATATTTGATTTTCTCCATATTTTTTTAACCCCTTCAATGCTATACAACAAGATATCTTTGTTGGTTGCACTTGAGAAAATGCTGTTTTCTTAATATCTTACATAAACGACAGTTTCATTTCTTTCTGCTTTTTAAATTTCTTAATTATCAGGTTTTAAAACATTTTTAACGAGTATTCTCGTTACGAAGAAATAGCAACATTTTATGTCATGCCGAGTATAGTTGTAAAAAAGAAAAAACAGTTAACTGGTTGAATCGTCATCGAAACATAGTCGCCGTTGTAGCAAGTCGAGCATCCCCGAATTTAGCCGGAAACGTATAATCGAGTTTGATTCGTCCGTTCCCGTGGGTGCTCTGGAGGATAGAGGAAGGCTAGCGTTATACTTTCTGAATGATAATCAGCTTGGGGTCCTTCGTAGGTCTGGCCTCCGAGACCGTATAACGCGGTTCAGCCCGAGCGTGCATAGAAATTGGCAAGAATTCGTAGAAATAAATGGATATGAAGAAAGTGCGGGAGAGGGAAAGAGGCGGGATGGTAGGATAGCAGGAAAGAACGGAAGGAATAGACTCGTAGGATAAAACCGTCGTATTAACGGTAATGAATAGCGACTGCGGGGGTGGAACCAGAAGACGGAACATTCGGAAAGAAAAAACGATGGAATCGTGGGGGAAAAATAACAGCGATAGAGTAAATCGGCGATTGGAGAGATGGAAGTTTGGCAGGGTTGTCGCTGCAGAGACTGCAAGGCCAGCTGGGGAGAGGGAGAGAGAAAGAGGGGTAGGCGGAGAATCGTGTGGCATTATCATCGCTAATGAATATTCAGTTCTGCTTGGTTCGGCCATTGGCGGGCTCAGGCCGATGTCGTGACTCTAGCTGCAGGTCCCGTGACGATTATCGCGATTACTCGCGGTAATCGTCCCGCTCGTTCCATCCCCACGGCTCGAAATTTCCTCTATGGCCACCCCTCTCGCCCCTTCCCCTCTCGCTCTTTATCATTCCTCCATCTCCTACCCCCCTCTCACTATTCCTCTTTCGCTGTGAACATTTGTCGTTTGTGCTCTTTCCTTCTTACAGCCACTCTCCGTTCCGTCATTTTATTACTTTGTGGAGGGACAGTCAATAACATGGTTACTTTTATCTCTTTCGAAATGAATATTGTCAACTGCGCGATACAAAAGTGAGTTATTATCTAAAAATTAATTCAATTTATTAACGAGCGTGTTGCACTTTATGTCTATTAACAGTAACGGTACAGTGGTATAATAATAATAATAATAATAATACATTGACACTATAGTGAACGATGTTTTAGTTTTATAGACAGGTATTGAAACAGGAATTGGTGTTTGAAAGATTGCAATGAGCCAAAGGAAAAAAAATATTATAATTTGTAAATTTTTAATACAATTAATGCCTTTACTGTTTTACACAGTTTGTATAAGTTTTCACAGTTTTATAACAGTTTACTTTTATCGCAGACGAAGAAGTTCTAATTATTATAGCCATGACACAAATCTTCTCTCATTAAGGAATGAATTTGATGTTTTTCGACGTAGGCCAATGAAATTAATTTAATAGATTTTCAGAATTCTTTTCGCTTGGAGGCATTTGACATAACGCATAGATATGGCTGCAACACGTTGAGCGATTTTCAAAGTAGGCGCCCTCGGGCTTCGACATTACCAGAAATCCTTATTTTTTGGGTCCCCGTTACTCCTTTCTCTCTTTTCCAGCAAATCTACCCGTGTCCACCGGGGCTAGCACCGTGATGACGGCAAAAGCAGTCGTCGCGCGGACGAATCTAGCGAAAAAGGAAAAAGAACGAGAAAGCGTTCGCTCTCCATAATGTCGCCGTAAAAATTCCAGCCGAAGGCAATTACTTTTGGGGAGAGCGAGCGCGGCGCGAGGCGGGCTCGCGACTGCTGAAATTGTGCCTCGTAATTAAGCATAATTACCGGGCCGGGCTCGATCAGTCGTCAGCTCTCGCAGAGAGGAACGCGCGCTCTCTGCGAAAATTAGGCCGAGCCTCGAGTTTTGCATAATATTTCTTCGACTTTGTTTTTTCGCCGGCAATTACCCGGCCCGCGCGTTCTGTCGCGTTCTCGAGAACATGGTTGCGCAATCTCGGTCTCGACCCTTCCACGGCTAATGGTAACTTTAGTTCAGGCATAATCGCCTCGAATATTAATTAATTAATCGCTCGCGGCGAGGCGTTGTTCCTCGCTCGGCCGTTTCGGTTGCGGACGAGCCTCTCGCCTGTCGCCTTTTATTAATCGATGCCCGGTCCCTGGTTGCTCTCTCTGCGGAATTTCCGATTTGCATGCACACGATGCTTCGGAAATAATGCTGACATTTTTTCAGCCATATTCTTATCGGACAGAAAGTGGTCAGATTTGTGGATGTCCTCGTAAAGTGAATCGTAAAACGTTTCGAACGTCTGAGGCGAACAAAAGCGAATTTATTTAATTTAATACATTTAGCATTAACGAGCCAGATGCCCTCGTAATTTATCTAACAATAACAATGACAATAACAATAACAATAACGACAATAATAACAACAACAATAATAATAACAATAACAGCAATAGCAACAACAATAGTAACGGTAATAATAATAGAATTGCGTACTCGGTTCGGCAGTACATATACTGAAGTGATAATGGAATAATTAATAATAATTAATAATAATAATCGAAATGAAGATGAAAACAATATGAATACAATGTACAAAGCGAACATAAACTAAACATACTAGTTTTTGATTATATGATATAGTTGATGTTTAACTTTATTAAAGTCATCAATGAAGAAGTCAATGTCATCAGTGTGTTAGCCAAATTGAGAATCTTAAACATCAGTATAGAGAGAACCAGGCACATAGTGGTGCGGCAAAAATCGCGGTAAGATCGCGGATTTAAATCAGAGTGTAAGAAAATATTTAGCATGTATTTCGTAGTCACGAGAATTTCGAGAAACTAGCTTTGAACGTGTCAATATGAGCGATTCTCGCTCTCGAAAATCGGAAAGGTGCATTCCGCCGCGTCAGAACCGTGCAACTAGCAACGGAAACTTTATTACCGCACTCCTGACTCGTTATACCCGATCTGCATTTGTTATTATAATTGGAAATAATCGATGCTCCCGCCGTATAACGAGCGGCAGCCCAGAGCGTTACCACGCCGCCGGATCGGGACAATTACTGCCGGGGAAACGAGCCGACTCGATTCAACAAAGTTTTCCTCAACTTCGCAACGTCTTCCTTCTACCGTTTGCTCGACTCGTCCCTCATCTTCGTCCCTCCTGCCTCCCGTCCCCCTTTTCCGCCACTCGATTCAGAACGATTTTCACGCAGCCGCTCGTAACTTTCCACCGAATATGATAAATTGTCGTTGTAACTGAGGTAATAACCGAAATTATTTATGCCTGTTTCCTTGCTCCAGCCCTCGCCACCTCAAATTACCTTCCCTGCTCTGTAACTATCATAAAAGTTCCGCTCCCGTGTAAGTTGATTTGAAAATATCACATTAGCCCCCTTTGATCGGTTCAACTTTGAAATCACATACCGGTTCGAAAATATCTTGTTCTTCATGATTGAGTAAAGATTAATATTTTCTGATTCCGAGCTACTTTACTGGTAAAATATATTCTCTAATATAGTACAAAATAAATACAAAAATCGTAATAATCGTTAATGATTTTATAACAGTTTTTTACATCTTAATTAAGGAAATGTGCACATGCTTGTGGACGGAGGTGTATTTAATATAGTACAAAATAAATACAAAAATCGTAATAATCGTTAATAATTTCATGACAGGTTTTTACATCTTAATTAAGGCAATGTGCACATGCTTGTGGACGGAGGTGTATTTAATATAGTACAAAATAAATACAAAAATCGTAATAATCGTTAATAATTTCATAACAGTTTTTTACATCTTAATTAAGGCAATGTGCACATGCTTGTGGACGGAGGTGTATTTAATTTTAGTTCGACAGAACATGATCCATACATATCAATGTTCCGCAAGATTCGCATTCAGCCGAATTCATTTGAATATGCTCTGTACAGTTTCTCTGCATTTCGGAATCTAATTTATTTTAGGAATCAGAGGGGGAAACTCTGGCACAGTTTCTCCTAGCGCAGCGTACAGCTAACAATTTCTGTCGGCAAACAAATTAAGCTCGCGTAATATTTTTACGAAAAACTGTCTCCGAGTGCGGTATATCACACTCGCGAAGTAAAGGAACATCTGCCGCGACGTTTTCTATTATAACTTTTACAACTTTACCTTCCACTTCTGTCGCCCGGTCCAAGATAAACCCGCGGCAAATGATTCACGCTCTATTAATATTAATGAACGGTGTCTTGGTGCGTGGTTGCATGCGCCAAGTGACAAATGTCTCTTCCCAGGAGACGCGGCGGCGACGCAGCAAGCCGAAAGTGACATCGTTCCCACAATACTCGTCCCCGAGTCACAACAATCTATAGGTTTCTTCCGCGGCGCGGATCCTCCCCGAACTACCACGCCTTTACTTTGCCTTGGCCTCGAAGCGTCGCGAGTCGCGACGCCACGTGCTCTGCTAGTGACAAAGTGAATCCGCGAGTCGTTGCTCACAGATTCCACTGCCGTCCGCTTTTATCCTCTGGAGTGCTCAGCTCTGCGAAAATCTGCTTGCAATTCGACGTAAAAGCATCCTCTTTTAGGATATCATCACGCCGTTGAATACGTTCATTCTGTAATCACAATCTAAACCCGGGTCTGCTTCAAATGATAGTATTCAGGGGGTGTTCTAATGTAAATTGCGTTTTTCTTCAACTTTCTTTGGCACTTATTTCCGAAGAAATATTTTTCAATGTTGGAGCTAAGAAATGTAAATAATAATAATTTTTAGTTGGTTCTAGTATGGGGTGTATACCGAATGTCGCACCTACATTTTTGAGGCAATTACTTAAGTAGACTTTTAGACATCATGTCAAAACATGGTAGCTATTTAATTTTCTATGAGCATTTAGAGTTATATTTTTCAAATAAAAACAGCTTTTCTGTAAACTCGTCTTCAAATTGCGGTCATTTGTAAAATTATTAAATCCTTCGAACACCCGTGCGCTAGATTTTAGATAATAGCTCCCAGTTTATGAATCAACGACATTTTCTTAATTCACACGTCCCAGTAGTACTTGCCAACTGTGACGGCCAGCGATATATAATCTACGAGAACGTGTTTCGGAAGCAACGAATAACTCCGGCATTTAGTATGAGTTTTACTTTCATAAAATTGAAAACCAAAGCTGATACTTACATTTGTATTCTCTTAGAAAGACTGAATCTCTTCTGTAGTAATTATTCGGCAATTAAAAACAATTCCCAATCTTTAGCTATTTCTTATCGCCTCAAGGATGGTGTCCCCCCTTAAAGCGGAATTTCACCGACAGCAATAACCCGATTGCTCGCTCGTGCACGGCTTTCATCTTCTTCAGGGCTGGCAATGCGGCTCGGTTAATCACCGCCGCTGAATATAGACACGTACATCGAGAAGGAGCGACCGGATGGGCGAAGGTGCGAGGGGGTAAGGCTCGTCCCTCCCCGGCCCCCTCGGCGTTCGCGCACGTGGTGTAGGTGTTGTCGGTTGGTACGGCGATACCGTAGATCGCGGAGAGGCAAGGAGCCCTCCGGCGGTTGCTCCAGTTAACGCGGCCGAGCACTTATCGGAAATTATCAGCGAGCGTAACCTCCATTACGTAGCGAACTACAGCTCGTTAGGGCCTATCTTCGATGCAGGCTAACCGCGTGCGCACCTCGGTAGCACCTTCTCTCCAGCGCCAGCGTTCCTCTCTTTTTACTCGGCGAGCCGAAGCCGTGATCGAAGTGTCGCCGATGTCGCAGGACGAGAAAGTCCGGGGACGTTCGGCTTTTTATCGATACCCGAGGAGAAATCGATGCCCGCAAAACCCGGCGAACGCCGAACCCTCGCCGTTCCGGCAATTAGCGAGAGCGACGTCCTTCCGCTTCGCCGCGATCGTTATCGCAGCGAGATCGCTAGTCTCCGAGCTGCTTTTTAGTCTGATTAGAACGGTGCCAGGGTGGCAACGTCTTGGTTACCGGCTCCTCACTGTTATTACCCGAATTAGTTGCCTGTGTTGCGCCGTAATTGTTAAGAAGCTAGGAGCTAATTGGACTGCTGTGCGAAACGCGTCTTTTTGTCATCGCGCTGGGCTTGGTAACGCTGTCAAAATCCCCTACATTTCATTTTCGAAAACGTGATATTATAAAGCGATGTGTAGACCGCGGGACTTTGTGCAAAATAAAAACAAAAGTCGAATAAAAATTAATTTCTTTTTTAACAAAAAGAATTTTTTTCTAATTCTTCTAATGTCACCAAAGTTTTGCATTTTGTATTACCATTTCTACCATAAATGCATAAAATCCGCAGTCTAGTGATTAGAGAGGAATGAAATTAACAATTGGTCTAGTATATGTACTTGGAAATGAGATATCAAATTCTAATAAAGGAAACGATATTCTAGAATATTCAAATTATATTTTCAAATTTTTCGATCTCAATAGTACGTCGCTAAGTTAATCGTAAAACCTGTACAGATGATCGTTGCACTGGACGATTCGACAACGATGTCTTCTATTCGGGTTGAAAGTTACTATCACTTTCGCACCAAACGGCTCGCGACCAATTCCTAGCTTTCCAGTCCGAAATTATCGCACCGGTTGCGTCGTCATTACCGATCCCAAAAAGTTCCGCAAAGATCACTTATCATTCTGCAATCTCGGTGTTCGGCCGTTAGCCAACGACCCAATAGAAATTTCGTAAAAGGCCAATAAGAGGAATCGCCGTAGGCGAAGCGTGCCCAGCCGTCGCCGCGCATCATAATTTCTGTGGACAGAGCGTTGAACGAGCGAACAGGCAAATATGGGATTGTGTTTACCGTTTTCTACCAACAGCCGCGTGAGCACGCCCGAAGAACAGGATCTCTCGCGACAGGCAGGACATTTAACGATCGCTGTTATTTCCGTGTTATTTTCATTACCTTGGTCTCCTAAGACCGAGACCTTGGGAAATAATTACGCTGGCTATTTCACGGATCATCGAGGACGGAAAGAAGGAGGCCCGGCTTCCCGACAAATTGAGTAATAAATCGCGATAGTTCACCTCTCCCCCCCCCCTCTCTCTCTGTGTCTCTGTCTCTGTCTCTCCAGCTCCGAGTCCGCTTTGCGGAGGAGTGCATTACCGTGCATGCACACGCGCACATCCGCACAGAGCAAAGCTTCTTGCTGGCAGCGATTCTCGCTCGACTGATTCGAGCAGGTGCGTTAATTGGAAAGTTAAGTATCAGGAAGCGGAGTGTGGGAAAACAAGCCCGCGGTACACAAACTCCGGTAATTGATGTCAGGCAGCGCTGCGCCGCGCGTCGCGTCGCGGACGGATGCTCCCGTTTCGTGTGACCCATTTTTTCACGGGTCTGCTCGGAACACTCGGCCAGAGGGGTTGAAGCGGAAGGGGGCGTCTGGCTGAGGGGGTGCTTGAATAATTCGTCCCCCCTTTAGGCTCTTTATTTCCACGCAGAGCCGAGGCGAACCTGTTGGCCGCCGAGATCCGGAGACCGAGAGGCCGATTCAGCTCTTTGAGCGCGAACTTCGCGCCGGATTAGGCGAGTCGAGGAGAGACCTCACTCCGGTTTTTCTCCGGCACGGCGCGGCGTGTCCATTCAAGACCCGTCGGGCCGGCCCGGCCGGCTCGATTACGGAACACCGCTCGTTAGCGTCGAATTAAAATCCACGAGGCCCGGGGCACGCGCCGCGTCCGGATCGATAAAAATAGCCTCGTGACGCGCCAAGGAAAGATACCGACGAAAGTCTGCTGTCGAAAGCAACGGCCCGTCATCCTGGCAGACGGGCGGGCGAGCCGCGCGTTGCGTGCGCAGGATATTACACGGTGTTATTCTGCAATCAAATTGTCCTGCCAGTTAACTTCGATAACTGGATTGCGTCGCGATAAGTGCTCGCTTAGGACCGCCCTGCAACTGCCGGCAAGTTTCGTCCGTTTCATTGTTAGACCGTTGCGTGTAGACCTTGTTCCTATTGTTTCGAGTGCGGCTGCCACTCGAAAACTCTTGTTTCCAAAGCCGCCGCTTAATTATTCCCCCGTAACGTGCCGCGGTCGGATCGGTTTTAATTGATTGCTCAAGGCCACTTCCGGAGTTCCGAACCCCCCTCGCCCCTTCTACGTCGTTCCGCTGACTGTTCGAAGCGGAAGTTACAGTACGGACATTGTCGCTCTTGTCTTTCAGCCTCTGCTTTCGGCGACTCTTGTTTCATTGTTTGTCTAACTTTAATCGTTCCTGCTCATGCGAGGATTACTTCAGAAATTAAAAAGTCAAGGCTACGTCAAGGGGACCCTTTAGCAGAGGAAGTAGGTCGGAGAAGTGTCGCCCTCAAAAATTTTCAATGCCCATAATAATCCTAAACTGCTCATGCAAGCCCCGATAGAATACATATTTTTAAAATAATTACCAAGAAGTAAACAAGATAAAAGAATGAGAAAATGTCATATGTCTTATTCGATAAATATAAGGTTAGTTATGTCCGAAAAGAAACCAAAGGCGCTGCAATTGGTCACTGGCACGATAGCCTAGTAACTTATTCAGATCCATCACATGTTCTCCTGAAGCATACCTATCAGTTCATGAGCTTAGTTCCGGACGAGATGGCAAACGGAGCAGAGAGATCTAAAAATCGGTGGGTCGGGTCGGAAACAGGGTATGCTAATTTCCTTTTCAGAAAAAAACTCGATCGCGCAATCCGCCGCGGTGGAGCGGGTCCGTTCGAGCGGAGGGGAGCCGGCATAAAATTCTCATAATTCGTGCTCGTCAGCGTGGCGTCGCGCGCAAGAAGAAGGGAAACGGACAGACACCGCGGGACGCGTGGCACCGTAAATTCAGTTCTGTTTCCTCCTCCGCTCTCCTCTCCTCTCAGCTCTCGCAGCCGTCGGCTTCCCTCGTCGTTGGGAGCCGGGCTGAGGAAGGCAAAGAGAATTTCACGAATCGAAGCACGACGAATGCACCTTCTTCCTCGGAGGCACAACGGCGTCGCAAGCGACTACGACGACTACGACAACGACGACGACGACGACGACGACGACTACCACGCAGAAAATCGATAGTCCGCCTCAGCCTCTCTTTGAGAGTTTCTTGCGATCGCTCGTCGAAGTCTCACCTCCAACCACCGCACCGTCACCAGGCTCTTGCTCTACCGCCCCTCCTTTTCCTCCTCATCCTCCACACCTCCGTTCCCACCCCTCATCGACGGCCCCAACTTATCCTTGAGCCAACTTCGATACCTTCAGACTCGATCCATAACGGTTTTTGTCCGAAGTCTCCGACGAGGCAAAATAGTTCGAAACTCCGGGTCATCCATCAAACGAACGCGATTCCCGAGCACCCACCCCCTCAAGATTCCTCCACCTTCGAGCTTCTATTTACTCCTGGAACGGTCTCGAGGGCTCTCGCAGCGTGCATGCGGCGCGCATAACGGATAAAATCTTGTACAAGGGCTACCGCAGTTTTATGACCATCAACGACCGAACCACCCTCGCTTCAGCTGAAAGTTTTATCAATTTCGAGGAGACCCGGAGCGCGTTCCAACGCCGGGTATCGGCGTGACGCGTATGCCAATATCAGCCGTTCGCCGGCCTGATCTTTAATTACCATTACGGGAACGATTTTTGGATCCTAGGTAGTTATTTTGGAGCGGGATCAGTTTTCAATCGCAAAATAGTGCGATATTCGATATCGAATCCCGGGCCCTCTTATGTTTCGTTTAACCCTTTTATTGTGCCAACCGCTAGAATAGTGTGTATCCAAACGAGAAATATCAAAAGTTTTAGAATGAAACTATACAAATTTTGTGAAAATCTGTAATCATAAAATTAAGAAAGGAATACAAATTAAGAAATAAGACTGTAAATTAATCGAAATAATGAGGAAACGATATCTTCTCAAGTATAACCAACAGCAAGATATCGTTGTTCGCCACTACAGGGGTTAACTCTCGCTTATTGCACGAGTACACATTTCTTTAAATCAAGGAATTTTCACCAACACTTATCAGTCTTAAAAAACCCGCCTTTTTTAAGTTTATAAAGGAAGCCACAACTTCTAGCCTCGGTTTCCTATTAACCCTTTGACTCGTTTTTGTTGTTGTCTCCGAGCCCCATTGCTCTTGTCTTCCGACACTTTGGTGGGCCCTGGAGGTCTCCGGGGATCGCCGAGGGACTTCCGTCAGGCTTTTAGGCCGCCGAAATAAGCTCCAGATCCTCGACGGGACCTTTAAAGGCCCAAGTGTCTCTCAGTCGGCGGTGAAAGTGTCCCCGTTGTTCCCGAAGTCCCTGAAAGGGTCTCTGTTTCGTTGGAAGGACTTCCGATTGCCTAAATATATCACAAATCGAGGACGTCTGACGGGTCGGGAACAGAGGCATCGTGTATTCTCGCAGGCTCTATGAAGATCGACTCGAGCTGCCAAACTGTACGAACCTAACGAACATTTCACTCCGCCCGCGAAGTCGATAACTGGTTCACCATCGATTTACGGGTCTTCGGTTGTTCTCGGAGGGAACAAAGAGGGAAGACAGTGTGTAGGGTGAGAGGAGAAAGAGATGCAAGATATTTTTTCTCTCACACTCGATCGTTTCCGCTCGTTACTAACCGGCAACGAAAGATCGTGGCAAACGATCCAGGAATCGAAAGAATACACCGCGCCGCGGTCCCTCTGCCGGGAAGTTGTTAAATGAAAATCACTCGAATCCTAGTGCAGCCCGGTGCAGCGTGGAATCCGCGAGACGGATGCATCGGAAGGCAATTTGTTTGATTTCCAGCCGTTCGCCGAGAGAATTACAGGCCTCGCACGGAATCAATTCGCTGTCTGACGGCACTGGCAAAACTACCCCCGTCGTCCTCGGCTCTCATTATCCCTCTTCTTCCCGAAACGATACCGTTTAGCTGCTTTGTCCTCTCCGCCACCGCCTAAGGTCGCTTCCCCCGGAGCTTTCTAATAACTGCTTTCGAGCTTACAATGCAAAATTATTCCGCAAAATATTAATCATGAAAACACTCTGAGAGCGGCTCGAACCACCCCGAATCAATTTCCTAGGCGGCGCGTAATTCCCGAAAGCTTCCGCGGGACGAATTTTCCGGTGTTCATTTTTATTCGAAACGCTGCAGACGCAGGTGTGTGGAGCCGCTTGTACATCACTTTGCTGTAAGGCATGCCTATGCGGAATGGACATGATAAAAAGAAATATCGCGAAGTTACGACGCGGCTGGGAGTTCTCCCGGTGGTGCGTCTCCAGAGGCCGGGTTCCGGGGGTGAAACGCTCGGTAAAGGCTGTCGCATTCCTAGGGGCCCGGGTCTCACCCTTTACGACTGCACGAATACGATAAAAACGTATTATCAATAAAATACTAAGACGTTTCCGGCAAGATACCGCGACGCGACTCTCTCGCGCTGGTAAATGTTATCGGCGTCGTTCGCCGGCGTATTTACCGACGCCGCCGCGATAAGTACGTCTTACCGACGATTACAACTGCTCTCGAGAGATATCGAACGACGACGATTCCCATCGAGCGGGAAAGAGAGAGAAAGTGAGGGAGACAGAGAGAGAGAAAGACAGAGAGGAACCGGCGTCCATTGGTATCGCGTTCCTTTTTATTTTCCCGCGAATCGCGAGGCTGTGCGCGATGAAACCGCCCGGAAGCAGCTCCCGGAGCTCGTGCATCATCGCTTAAGTAAATGATAGCCGGGGAGAGGGAAGACAGACATCCCAGACGCATCCAGGGTTCCCTTCGAACCCGCATTTCCACGGGCCGCTTCGCCTTCCATCCTCCGCCCTCCGCCCTCCGCCCTCCGCCGTTCTTCCCAGGTTCTTTCCCGTCTAGGATCGTCCGGCGCGCGGCTCTTTCCTCCCCGAGCGGTTCCCGAGCCCTCCGGTGTCATAATACGATATTCCCCGTGAGTTCAGGGGTCTCCTAATGGAGTTTGCGTGTAAGAATGAGACAAGCTCGGCGGTAGACGCCGAGGGAACCCGGCATACTGGAGCAGACGATGCTACCGGGGCAAAGGAGGACGAGGAGCGAGAGGAGAGGACCGTGCTCGGAGACTCTTCTTTCCTCCCTCTTTTCCCGTCGTTTCGCGGGGAGGGTGAACTATATAAAACGCGCGAAAGGTTAATTTTATCTCGCGCCGCTCTGGGAGCAGCCGCTTCTTCTTCTTCTTCTCTTTCTTCTTCCTCTTCTTCATCTTCGCCTTCGTCCTCCTTCTCTGCCCATCTTTGATGTCCTTGCCGCGGCTGCTCCTTCCTCGATGCGTGGAATCGATGGCTGCCGAGAGAAAGCTCGGTAAACAATCCTGTCGGAGGCTCTCTCCCTTTCCGGGCGGAGAGGACGCCTGTAAGATTGATTCGGGAGGAGACAAGGGGATGGGACGGGACGAGGAGACAGAGCCGTCGATATTAACATCTTCGAGCGAACAAAACGAATTATTCACACGCGAGACGCTCGACGACGCCCGGGCGCGTCGCCTCCGGAGAATAAAAGAGCGTCGCTGCTACGTGGCGTCGACAGAGCACGTCGTCGCCGAGCAGGGCGGTGAAAAGTTGCATCGAGGAAAGAGCATCGCCATCTTAACCTCCCCTTTTTGCCGTGTCCCCGTTGATCCGACGGTGAAAAGCACGTCTGAGTAATCGTGCCGGCCGTTCCTATTGCGAATATCCAATTCCTTTCTTCTCGTCTCGCGCACGTGACGCCGCTTTTCGTCATTATTCAGTCCACGCCGACGTCGAGACGCAACGTTCCGTGCTTTTTACGAAACCTACACTCCCCTGCCCGCACCCCCGCCGCCACTGCGGCTCGGATCACCAAGATTTTCCGTTCGGCGGGTTCCTTTGTTTTTCGACCGACCGCGATCGCAAATACTCGAACGAAACCGCCGCTATTTAGACTGCTGCGTCTATCCCCCATTCATCCTTCAATCGGCGAATGCGGGTTATGCGATTTTAATGGATGCTCCGGCTGCCTCCCTCTTTGTTCCTCAATTTTATATTACTGCCACGAGTCCCGTTTGAGTCTCCTCTCGTCTCGTCTATTAGACCGGATTGTTGTCTGCACTTTCGGATTTCATTTTTATTCGCTCTCGAGCTCCTATCCATCGCGCTAAAATGCTGCTCCGAATCTTCGATTTTAAACTCACAGTGGACTTCCCTACCGTCTGTATTCATTATCCAACGATTATAAAAAGAACTCGTGTCCGTGCGAATGGACAGACCCCGATCAGCTTAATTTCATCAACTTTTGAGATGTCTGATCAATGTACGTGATTCAAGATCTTCGCTCGTCCGACGAATGTAGCGTGAAATCAATGTTATGCTGTGACATACCTTACAATGACGCAAAGTAACTAATGAAGTCGAATTCGAAATATTCAAGTGGAAAAGAGAAAATTGATTAAATCTTTGAAATTATCGACATCGATAAAGACGCCATTTAAAGTGTTCAATCGGTCATGCAGTATTCGGTGAAATTCTTCCACAAGGATCGTGTTTAAAAGCTATTGACGATACATTTCAATTAAATCTCGGTAGAATACCAGGGCTCGAGATACGTTCCTTTACGACTTCATACGCAGAAAGTAGATTCGAGATAATGTGCGGCGATGTTACAAAGATAGAAAATTGATTCTGGACGTAATGTATGATTACGACCACTTAGACAGTGAGAACGAGTCGCTTCATGCAAAATGCATCTGATGCTATGAAGGATCTTCATAGAAGCGGAAAGACGTCGAAGGACACGGCGAGCAGTCGGATCGAGCGCGGAGATCGAAGGTGGTTTATCGGCGATTCTCGAACGATAATGCGACTACGATGTTCGAGCGTCAAGGTGTGTGTACAGATAAGTGGCGCACGGAATAGTGAAGCGTTTTATCGACGATTCGCCTGCGATAACGGGCGCACAACACCGAAAACATAACGATGTACGTTTACGATAAATAGCACGAGCAAACGGACCGATGAATCGCATTATCAAGCATTGTTGGTTGGGGCCCCAGTCCTCACGAACGTCGCGGAGTAATTTGCTAGTTCCGAAGAAGGGGGCAGCCGCGATTCCGTCCGAGTTTCAGGGATCGAATCTCGGACGAACGCTATTCTCGAGCGATGCGTCAAACCGCGTATTCGCCAGTCTCTGCCGGTCCTCTGTTCATTTTCTATTGGACGATCCCCGGCGTGCCAAAAGTCCTCGTATCCTTAATGCGCTCGTTGAGCACTAAAGGGAGATTTATGTGTAATTCGAAGTGTCATCGGGAAACTCGCTCGATTTTTTACGGCCTGAGAAATGGACCGCGACGACGCGACGGAAACGCGGAGCCATTAGAAACGGCGCTGTCGTCTGCCGGACAAAACGCGATCGGTACTACTTGCGCGAAATTCTGGACGGCTCCGTTTATGGCTCTGGCTGCGAAAATATCTCTCTTAATATGCCCACCACGGAAGTCTAAGTCATAGTACTGTAACTAACTATTGGGAAGTGAACGTTTTTCACTCGTTTATCAATTGATCAGTACCGACAAAAATTTCCGTGAAATTATATAATTGAAATCAGAATTGACTTTCCGGGAATTCATAAATTATCTCAGAGATAAACGTCGATAATAGAAGGCAATACGTCGGTAATTCCTTATGCAGTGACTCATAACGTTTATCATACAATACATCATCCATCACCTGCTTATTTTACCTGTTCGCATACTTTTTCAAATAACAATTACGTGTTCGTATAGGCACGTGTCGAAAATGTTGTACCTAAGCGAAAACTACTGAGCCGAGTTGACGGAATGTGCTAAGTTTCGAGGGAAAAGTGATAGAAATTTTGTAGAAAGTAACAATTATAAAATCGATAAAGGAGCACGCTAGGAAATGCAAGATTTATTTATTAAAGGCATTAAGATAATCAATTTTTCTCAAATATTGGCTACTATATTGTAGAATGGCTTAATCGCAATGAAAGTTTGTCGAATCTGTTCACCTAGTCGCGAAAATCCGCCAAGTCCTCAAGTGAGCAACTGGACTTGGTAGCAGAGCCTCGAATAATCCAATTCAGAGGAAGTCGGACACCTCGAGACGGGAATCGAGCGATCCGCAGTCGAACCCACGTCTTGCTTATCGCGGGCCGTGTATCCTCAGTCTATCGTGTCCAGAGTTAGGTTGATCCATCAGAAATTCTCTTCAATATACCGACGAGAAAAAGCGGCGAAGACCGTCCGGGTCGAATCCGTCAGAATCCCAGAAACGAACGGAGCGTGACAAGATCGTTGGTTACCGACGCGACAGGACGTGTCAGAAAAGCTCCGGCGCTTCGCATGAATTTCGCATCGGAACAGTCTGCTCGCGTGTCAGACCAAATGCATGCATGCTCGCTTTAACGTCAGCTCTCTTTCCGTAGCACATGCATTCTCGCGGTCATTTCTTCTCTTCGGTACGTCTCTCCGAAGCAAACAAGATGCGCTCTTTGCTCTGGGAGCGCTCTAAATTGCCCCTGGGAGCAAGCGACGTCAGAAGTGGGCGGAGACTGCGAGTTCAACATCGATGTTGGCGGAGAAGGATCTATATTCTGCTTTCCGGTTTCGGTGCTTTTGATTTCTGTGGTGCTGGGATGTGCCCCATGGGGTCAATTAGGTTCTCCAGACGATATACGTATCTGTTGAAATTGGTATTGGGAGGGCGTGGCTTCGAAGCTGTACCAGACTTGCAGCTGTACATCTTCGTAGAAGGGAAATTGGAGCTCCCAATTTTATTATAATCCTGACAGAAGAATTTGTACCCTGTCTTTGTAGAATTTTGTACATACAACGCTTTATTAAACGGGTGTGGTTTGGAAGCTGTTTATGGGCGTGATTTCGTACCTCTCAACTCGCACGATGCTAGGATATTGCTCCATTTTAAATTCAAACTTTTTAGTAACCAAATCATTAGCTACTATTAACTACCATGTCTACCAAAATCAATGCTCAACTGAAACAGACAGATCGAAGAATATAAAAAGAAAATCGACGCTCGAAGATTTTAATGGATTAAATCACGGCTGCCACGAAATTGTCAGAAGCGTCCGCTTAAGTAAGACGTTTGGAAGCGTTACTTTCGCGGAGCCGGTCCGTTTTCCAGCATCGCTATTTTTATGAGCAGAATGGCTGGTGTCCCCAACGTTCTACGCTAGCTTGCACGAGAATTCCTGTGTAGGCGAGCAACCCCCTTTACCACTCGTTCTGAGTTATGGTGGACCCGTTATGCTTCTACGTGCCGTACTGCGCGGACCCGCGTTGAACATCGCCGGGTAAAACGGGTAAAACGGGGCCGTCGCGGAAAACCGGCGGGAAAGTGGCCGTTCCGACGAGCGTTACCCTGCCACCAGCGTCGCGTTACGATAGAAATTTAAGGGCCGCGGGTGGCGCGTTCCGGAAAATCGAATTTCGTGCGGAGAATAGCCGCGGCTGTTGCCATCTTCGATGTTTCATGTTTATAGAGCCCACGTACATACGTACCTACATACACGCCGGCGAAATTCAATTTTAACGACGTCCCGCGCGGCCTTTTTGCCCCGCTCATTGATTCCGGGGGATGGTAATCGATGATCGTCATATTTTCCTTCGATATGAATTTACGAGCCGCGTTGGACACGTTTTTCAGATCCCGGAAAATGTTTCTGTCGTTTTGTCTTTTTATTCACGATCGAAAAAGAGGAGAGAGTACTGGCCGATCCGGAAGCTGACAAAGACGATCGATGTGCTAATCGAAACGAACAATGCTTTGCTACTATAAAATGTGGCCATACTAATTTCATTGATGGACGTAACAGCCTCCGTTGATTTAGGTACAAGTTACTCCCTGCAATAGATAATCACAGTTTCGTATAATTAATGTAAATGCCAGGATCACCGTTGCGAGATAACAACAATCGACGACTGTTAACGACGACAGGAAACAACTCGCGATGGAATTAACATTACATTTTAACCGTTACCGGAATGTGTAACCGGATTACATTTTGTCCGATCCCTGTATAACGTAGAACCTCTGTTAACTGATCAGCTTATCCGCGTACTATAATCCTAGTTCGCTGTATATCTCGAATAGGTGTGCGTCCGATTTAATATTAACGAGACGCATGTTTTCTGATGTGCATCTTCGCACTTTCAACCATCGTTGAAAAAATTCATATTCGTTACAGCGATTGTTCCAGCAAACCTTCTGTTTCTTTTACGTCTTCAAGAAGTCCACTTATATCCTGCTGTATATATATAAAAAAAAGTAAGATTAACAATAATTATGTAACAGTTACGGTCTCATAGGCCATTCGATAGCTTTGCTATAAATGTTCACACTTGTTAACTTGACACTCCACGGTTTTCAAAAAATTGGTCACTTCATTGCGAATTTAATTGTACAGCAAAACATATCCAAAATGTTCATTCTTGTTAATTCGGCAATTCATGGTTTTCAAAAAATTAATCACTTTATTACCCATGAAAAACGAATAAGTGAAGATTTCCACTATTACACAAACACTATTTATGTATAAATAGTATATTGCATAACACTGTTATGCAATAATAATGCAGGATATTTAAATCGAAATTAAACGACATCACGCGTCATTATTAAAAATAGCCTGCATCAGATTTACATCGGCACTTCCTTCTCAAGTTCGCTCAGGTTATCAACCCTGAAACCTCCACACGCAAGCATCTCTACCAGCAGTATTCCAGCATCGGCACAAAATAATCGCGGAATAAAGAACCGGATGAAGAAAAACCTCCGCAGTCCGGAAGAAACGCGGATTAAAGATCGACGTTGGATTCGGCAGGGAAAAAATATGGTTCCTCAATCGGACTGCTGAGCCAGGACTCCATAGAGGAGTGGGTTCCGGGAGAATCGTTTCCACGCTCTCTCGAAAATTCCCGGGGAAATAATTTTTACTGTGGAAGTTGCGTTCTTGCCAGGCTCGAGTTTCCGCGTCGGAGGAAGGAAGGAAGGAAGGAAGTTTGCGGGACTCGCGGTCGGGAGAAATTTCCCTCCAGCAGCCTGGAGAAAAATCTCAAAGCTCGGCGAACCGCTTCCTCCTCTCCCTCTCCCTCTCTCTCCCTCTCTTTCTCTCGAATCGAGTTGTATCTAGCTGGGCAAACAGCTCGTTGCGTCACGCGTTCTATCGGAAGGAACAGCCGGCGTGTGTACAAAACGGTGTACGTACTACCGCCGGGGACGTAGATCGTCGGGCCGGTCCGGGCCAACGAACGTGGAGAAGAAAGGAGGACGAGCACGTGTAACGTGCGACCTGGTGTGACCGATAAGTAGCGCTTCGTCCTCGGTTACCCGTAAAACACGTAGCCCGAAGCGAGTCGCCGCGGCGGGCCGCGACTAGCAGCCCTCTCCAAGCCCAAATGACCAGTCAGCTCCCTCGTTCTCTACCTGGCATGAATAACCTACCGAGGCACGTGTATCGAATGCCCGATTTCCAGCGTCGATTCGACGCTCCGTAATCATGGGCCGGGGAGGATTTACCGTACGCCCCGCGACGAGAAACGAATATTTAGTTATTTATTCGTTCCCCGCCGAGCCGGAGGCCTGGAGGAACGTTCTGGGAAATGGGAATAAACTCACGGAGACACGGCATACGGGATACTCCCTGGCCCGATGCAAATGTCTCTCTGGACTTTTTCTCTAACGATCCTCTTTCCATCGACCAATCTGTTGGAGCACTTACATCGAGACCGAGCTTCGCTTTACATTTTGTGTTTTAGAGGACAGTTGGCACGTTTGATTCCTACATTGAACTTGATCTACGTGATTTCATCTTTCTTCTCCAAGGAACATTGTCATGGTTAGACAGCTGGCTTTTGCACACCTGTGTGCGAATTTGTAGAATGCAAGGAAACTCTCAGGTGGCATAAAAAGCTACTGTTAATCATGGTACTTTTAAAATTAAATAAAAGTTGAAAGATTCGTACAGATTTTTACGAAATAATTTTTTTAACGTGTCAAGCGCCGATAATCAACCTCAAAAAATTTCCACGAAATTAACATAGCTTAGTTAATGGAACTGAAACTAGATTGTTAAAATTGATTGCTGTAAATTGTATTTTAGCTCTTTTATATTCTAAGCATCCTAGTCAAATTCTGTTTGTTCGAGTATATTTACAATTTTGTTATGTTTAATTTCACCAACGTGTTAAAGCATTATTTCGCGAACGAACACGTTCGAGTATATGGATAATCCGTGAAAATCCACTCGTTGCAAAGGGTTAATATCCGTAATAACACTGCAAGCGTAATATCCTGTTGCAAAAGATTAGATTACAAATAAATCATGGGAAGCAGAAACGAAAGTTAAACGAGAGTCGAGTCTTCTTGTGGCGCGCAAGTTAGGTGTTCGAGGAGTCGGTGTAAATTCCGAAATTCCGCGTGGGCGGAACGGATAGTTCGTATCGCCCAGGTGACGACGGAATTCGTTCCGAAGATACGACATTCGCAACGCAGATAACATCAGCAACGTCGCGATTGTTTATCTGGGTGATAAGCGGCCCTGCCCGACTGCCAGCAAAACTGCTCTAGCCTAAACGCGAGCGCAAACGTCGCCGTCGATTTTGCAAGACGGGCGAGATTGCCGGGAAAAAAAAGTGGAGCAGTGGTTATCAGGCGTCGTGCAGAAGGGTCGTAACACGTTCGCTGCGACTCGGAAAATACCTGTAATAGATTACCTTGTTATCGTCGCGGCAGCCACGTGTTTCGAAGAGAATAACGCCGACTATCTGACTTTTTCTCGCGAACAGCCGAACACATTTCTGCACGCG
The DNA here is from genome assembly GCA_028455555.1 of Augochlorella aurata. Lineage (NCBI taxonomy): Eukaryota > Metazoa > Arthropoda > Insecta > Hymenoptera > Halictidae > Augochlorella > Augochlorella aurata. The sequence goes on along the minus strand of CM052161.1, from coordinate 7,035,937 downwards.
TTTGCGCCGCTTGCGGGAGACGTGCGAGGAAATTAGGGTTCTTCTCGTTTCTTCGGATGCAGAATTGTCCACGAAAATATACGAGTATCGTCGCATCTTTACCTGCCTGTGAGAAACACACACTTTATCTACGTAGTACGATTTGACTCGATGACAGTAACGCGAAAGGAAGTACAATCTTATCCGACTTACAGTTCTTTAAGTCTCTGTTTACAAATTTCATGA
>CM052161.1:6840885-7020577 GCA_028455555.1 Augochlorella aurata | reverse complement strand
AACAATAGTCGCAATGGTAGTTTTCGTATCTTGCTGTGATATATGTATATAACTGTAGAACACTTTAGTTAGGCAGATATAAGTTTGTGACAAAAACAAATTTAACAGAAAGGAACTGGGGTTCCCTGGCGAGTATTCGTAGCCAGTAGGAGTGCAATAAAGTGCAGGTCTTGGAAAACGGAAGCCTCTGTGTATAAAGTGTCTGTGAATTTCAACGAGATGATTTTATAAAATGAACGGAACTTGTAGGAGAAAAGAAAATTATAAACTGTGGTTGGAAGAGCGAAGGAACGAAGGGATAATTGTCAGCGTTCGAGAGAGGTGGTCGATCTCGTTGTCGAGTAACGACGTCGAAGTAAGACGTGGTCACCGATGGTACGTTCGAAAGTTTTCAATCAGCCCCTCGGTCTTTCCCATCGTTGGCGCATTTGCTTTTTAAGAGCCGCAATTAAGGGGCGTTGGTGGGTCATTACTCGCGGCGGCGGTTGCAGTAAAATCGAGCAGTTCCGATCACTTTAGAATCTGGACTGCGGACACCATAACCGCGACGCGGCGGGACTCCGCGGGTGGTGGCACACGGCAGTAAATACTCGAAGTCTATCGGACGAAGAAGAGCGTGGCGATCCGGGCCCAATCGCCCGAAAGTTACCTAATTACTCCATCAAATTTGCATAGGAGTCGCGGGGCCGGAATGGTCAATTAAACGGGGAGGCGTCGGAGAAATTGAGCGGCTCCGCTTTATTGCTCGGCCCGACGCGCGTTCGATAATAAAAGAGCTCACCGATACGACAGTTATAAAGCGTCTTTATAGAGCGTCCCATCGACGCCACCGTGAATATATGAAACCTCGACGGAGGTCGAGGCGAGCCGTCGATTTCGCTTGAAAAGCACCGCGTCACTTTTGCCTTCGTTCATTGCCACCTCCGCTCCTTCCACGGTTCATTCGAATACCTTGACGACGCGGGTAAATGCACGCACGCAAAGGGGTTGACGGGGGTGGCGGACGGCCACGAGCACAAGCCCCGTGCATCGTTCCCTGCTTAAAATGGATATTAATGCACTTGGCGGCGGGGCCGCGACCTAGCCTTAAATCCTGGCTTATGAATGCGTAATGACCGCGTGTGCAACCCCCAAGCAATAAAATATATTGGCAACAACGCAACCCTAATGGCCGCTCAGAACCGGAACGCGGCCAACTGGCGGCCAATCGTGGTCAATATCGAAAATTTATTTCGTTTTTCCCGAAACCATTCGAACCCTTGCAATTTACAACACTTGGCCGGTGCAATGTCTTTACTATACATAGTTCGCCTTTCGAGAGAACGAAGTTATGGTATTATCGGCTGTCATGGTAGCTGGCCAGCTCGATCCTGCAAGATCGGACTGGAACGAGCCGCTGGTGTCGATACGAATGTCACTTGCATTTCCTCCTTTTAAAACATAAATATAGATTTAAGTATTCGGACCAACATTTTCAATATAGCAAGAAGAAAGCGTCAATACCATATTAGCAAAACGCGCAAATAATTATATATTTATACGTAAATTTATTCTATAATTAAGAAAATTAAGCAAATTAATTTATTCGTGTTATATAATTACATAATATACGAATGCATAATTTTTCTGAAACTGGAGCAAATTAATTTATTCAATCATATTTATCATAACAAATTTACGTATATTAAACAATACTTTAATTATATAATTAGGTTAATTATACAATACAAGTAAATTAATCTTTTTCCGTTTCAGCAACTTCATGTTTTTAAAGAGCGTAGTTAAGGATCGTTTTAATGCATTTTATGCATAAGTTCAGAAGAATCCTAATAATTTCCAAAAATTTGTTTGCTGTATTTGCACGCGTGACACGGTGTTTAAATTGCCTTTTTGCTTTCTGTTACAGGTAAGGCAGCGAGACCGGCATTTCGCGAACTTTCTTGGCAGACCGTCGCCCGATGGCAGAAATTTCTTTGACCAGCGTGAGTCGATTTTTTCTACCGTCGAATGTGTTGCATATTTCACAGTTCACTCCCACTCGGGTATAACAGATAGGGTGTCCGAGCAGCGAAGCGTTTATGCAGTATTTTCAATAATCCCAATGAAATTCGCCTCGTTCTATGCGGAACACCTTGCGCTTTTATTAAAACCGATCCACATTTTTCAATGAATTCCATCAACCGCTAAAATTCAGACCACAATATCCCCGACGCGGCATGCAGATATTAAATTGTAAAACGTTGAAATTTTCACCGTAAATTGACGAACGTCCGCATATATTCTAGGTATGTATATATACACACATACACTTTTATATATATATATATATTAAGGATCTTGTGCATTCGTTACAAAAATGAGGACGTCAAATTAAAAATAGTGAGTACATTTAAAGAATTCGAAGATACTGTAGAATTATATTCGGCACATTAAAATTATTACGAGACGAAATAAATATCTCTATCGATGCAGGCAATTTTTATTTTGTATAACAAGTTATCATACATTCTAATAAAAATAATAGTGTGATTGCTTTTGACTCGCCAAAAAATATTTTCAGGATCGTCTACAATATATCCTCGCACAATATAATTTTCAATCCGACAGAGTAATCCCGGGAAAAAATACCAATTAATACTCAATAATGGAAGTGGAATATCCCGTTGCGTCGTTGCGCTCGAAAATTGCGTGCGTTTTGCAACAGAGTCGAGTTCGACAAGCTCGTCGGAATATCAGAAACTTTGCTTTCGGAATCGCTGACGCGGCCAGCTCGGCGACCGATTTAAGAAAAATATTTAGCCGTAACATTTGATACCGTGGAAAAGTGCGGCGCAGAAGTTGAGGTAGAGGAGGAACCAGTCAGGGGGATAGGGAATTACGGTGCGCGGCCGGGGAATAAACCCGTCGAATATCATTATCGTGCAGGCACACGTGGGCATACATACTTCGGTATTGAATTTCATCGCGCGTGCAACGTTGCATCGGCGATACGCCTGCCCAAACTCTTCGGGCCGCGTGCATTCTAAGAGCATTCCGTGCACGCACGTGATACGCGACGATCCGAGGACGCGAACGCGTGCGGAAAATTCGCCGTCGAGAAGCCAGCTCGAAAACGCCATCGTCGCCGTCATTGTCGTCTTATAGCATTCGATTTTTCTTTAATTCGCAACAGACGGTACCACGCATTTGCTCGATTTTTTCAACTATGCCAAGTGTTTCAATATTAACTCTCGGACGACGGACTATTTTCACAACTGTGCTATCGACGATGTTTGTAACAATTCTAAGCTGTAGTCAGCAATTTTTCAAAACATATTTCTCAAAATATTCCTTGCACACGTAGTATATCTGTTGCTCTTAATGTAACAGCAATGTATGATATTTCATGATCGAAAATTCAGTAATTAAGTGAATGATTTAAATACTCTGGGTCCAAATTGATACCGCCTTGATACCAAGAGTAACAGCTACTAATGCGTTCTCCTTTGCAAGTATGACAACACTGAATTAATTTACACTGTTTGTCATCTTTATTATAATACACAGGGTTAGTCATTTAACCCTTTCTCCCTAATTTCTCTTGTATACTATATGTTGTATAAAAAAATGTTTCGAACGAAAATTCTTTGTTTATTCTCCACTTGTTACAAAAGAGTCTTAATAATTTCAGCAATTCCAGAATAAGAAATGTAAAATCGGTCATTTTAACAGAAAAAAATGTCTTGATACGGAGTTGTATTTGAGACAATCGATTTAGAATCTCCGAGAACAGAACGCGGGGTTGGCAAATGTGGAAAACGAAGCTCCGTGAAAGTATCAACTTTCACGTCGAATCTTCGCCTAATCAGTCATTTACGTCCTCGCGGCGATATAACGTCATCAACGAATTGCAAAAGTGTGGATTGCAACAAGTTTAGAATCGCGCGGCGGTGAGAAAATTCTGCAATTCTCGTGGATAAGGTTTCGTCGGCGATACGAGCCGCGCGAAGTTTATGGCGTCTCTCGCGAGACAATGGCCGCAGAGGTGGTTCGCTTATTAAGCTGACACCGTGCCGCGCGTGTCCAGAATGATCTTAATGAGACTGCCTCCGCGGGTTTTAATCGCGGTATTATTCGTTACTATGGAGGAAGTCTTTAAAGCCGACGCTTTGTCTGCCTCGTTTAGGAGATTTCCTTTTATGAACGTCCGTATGGGACCACCATGGCCGTGCAGATATGAGACAGTGAAAGTGAATGACGCTTTATGCCTGCGCGCCTTACGTGTTGCGCAATTTCATCGACGCCGTATTAATTTTTATTAAAACCGATCCTTCACTTGGCTTAATCCTCGCGCGATCCTCGGCTACGGTTATTAAAAGCAAAATGAACCGGAGGAAATTAATGGCATAGACAAAACGTTTGAGACAAATCGAGTAAATAGTGCGGATAGAATAAATGGGGGAAATGAAACGGCTGGAGAGATTTAATGAGTGAGTGAACAGTTGATTGCGGCAACTGAGTATATTATGATTGACCGCAAATTCGTTTCTTTACGCGAGGATGATCTCCCCACTATATGTACAGGTTTTTAATTAGATACTCTTTTCAGAAAACGTAAGCCGAGGAAGAAATTCTATATAGCAGTCCTCCTCCATTTTCTCCTCGGACAGAACTGCTCGGCTTTAGCATTAAAACTTCTTCGTCACCTATAAATCCCACGAACAAAAAGAAAAGTTATTTTCATTTTATGTCTCTATTAACTCTTAAATACATACGCTTCAACACGCCTGCCTGTCGAAATGACCGGTCCGGCATTTTTGATTCTAGAATTGTTGCAATTTGAAAGAGTCTTTCGTAGGAAATAATTGAATAAATTTCTTAATTGAAGCTTTGTAATTCTTACAAAGCATGTCAGACAGTCAAAGGAAATTAATGAGTCCCTAGTCATGAGTCCCTAGTCATCACATAAGGGCTGTTTGCAGTTTGTAATAACTAAACTCCCATCGCCGCTATAACAGAACCACTTACAGTTTCTGCCAGCCGCGAACTGAAAAATCAGACACAAAGGAAAGACATCGATTATTCGTTCGAAACATCGCAGTTCGAATGTTCCGCTCCGAAACGATGCAACAAGGAAGAGCCGCGGAGGGTCGATGGCCCGAAACGAGCTCGTCCGACTACATCCGCCGATGCATTCGTTTATTGTGTCCGCGATCGGGCGATCCTAACAGCAGCAGTCCGGATTCTCGGGCTCGTCGACGGCCACCATTACCTAATGTCGCTCGAATCACCTTGCAAATTGATAGCGGCAATTTTCGGTCGGTCGGTCGGGAACTTGCAGATTGCGGTGTCGGATTACCCGCGATAAACAGTTTCAGGACTTAGAAATTTCCAGGAACGAGGGGCTCGGGCGCCTTACGCGGCTTCGCTCTGCAATTAATATTTCAAAGGAACGAGACGGCGAACTCGCGTCTCTGCAGAAAAATCGCGCTTCAATTGCTTTCTTAAACTGTCTTCGAACTCGGCAATTAGCGACGGTCAGTGTCGAATCATCATTATTGTATTTTGCGCAATATCAGCTTCGGTGATCCTCTATTCGAGATATTCGTGTGGGTCGTAAAGGCGTTCTTAGGTGGTGAAGATCAACAACGCGTGTTACCGATCGCCAGTATGCTTTTCTAAATTTTTCTTTGCTCGAGTAACTATACAGGATGATTCATCCGAGACTGAGAGAACCTCTAAAGGTTATGTCAAGGTTCCTGCTGAGGATAAAATTCAAATGGAGTCTTCTAAATAGCAACGTTACTCTTAAGTCGAGAGAAGATTGTCTGTATTTTAATATATTAGTATCTGTATTTATGCAGTCACCAATAAAATTGATCTTTTCAGTGGCAACGTCTAAAATTGTAAAGTAACATTACTTAACTGGCGGAGAAAAGCTTTGCGACCCCATTTGTACGTTACACGTCGCGTACGCTCTACATTCTTTTCTCCAAATTCCCTGCGTGCTACACTCGGCTTAGGCCCGTTATTTCAATAAATAAAAGCGATATTGTTCCGTTATCAATATCATTGAAGCGTACGTAAGCCTACGATTAAGTGACCGCCTTCGTCGCGATAATCGCGACAATTTCCCAAACGGTCGCAGTTACCGTGAAAAACGAAACCTTTGACGCCAATAACGTCAAAACCGAAACGGTTCCCACTGCTCCGTAGCGACTCCAGATCGCGATGTTTTCGCAGCCGGTGCTATGAAAACGTCCGTCACTGTCGGATCGGAGTCTATCTCGGCCGGACGGCTATTTCAGATTAGATCGGATTAGTATTCGCCGGAGGAATACGTTTTCTTCGAGAAAGCGAGAGGAGAAGAGGTGGAGAGAGGGAGAGGACGAGGTGGGCTATTCAGCAGGTGTGAGTGCCGGGTAATCGCGGCGCTCGATTAAACATAGCCACGCAATTAATTACGCGGCGGAGCAAAGTTTAGATAGCGTCGGTCTCTCGGTGGATCGTTGTTTTTCCCTCTGACTCGTTACTTTTCTTCTCCCCCTCGCTCCTCTCTCTCTCTCTCTTCTCTCTCCGTTTCTCTCCCTTTTTTCCCGGCGGTTCTCGTTCTCCCTCCCCCGGTCGGAGCGCGGTTATGTGTCTTTAACGGAGCTGAAAGCGGGGGTAACTGCCTCAAACGGATAACAGGGAGTGGAGTAACCAGATCTACCATCTCCTCCCTCCCGCCCCCCTCGCGTAGCAATTCACTTGCTCGCCAGCTCGCTCATCCGACCATCCACCCGTCCGTCTTTTCGGTCTTATCGACCGCAGCCTCCTATTACGCCGTCGCTGGCATAAAGTCGCGTTCGTGACCTCCTCCTCCCCCTCCGATCATACTCTTTTCCCTCTATCTCCTTCTCACCACCCTTCGTCGTTCCAGCCCGGCTTTATTTTTCGGGGACCTAGTGTGATTCATCGCTACGACCATCACCGAAACTTGTCCAACTTGTCGAATTTGTCCCGCCGCGCCGATCCGAACCTGTCCGCCGTTGTTTGTTTCGGGGAAATTGTCGATCGAACCTCGACCATAAAACGCGGCATGACTATGGACCGCATTAAACCACGGGAATCGCGATATTTCTTCCTAATGGGTCTAAGAAGTTCGTGCGCGTTCGTCGATCCTTCATCGTTACTCCACGGTGAGTCACTTCTTTGTTTACATTATTTCAGGTTCCCTGTAAAACCGATCTGTAATAGCTTACCTTCTCTAGCTGTGTCCTAAACATGATGTAAGAAGGGGAAATGCTTACCCTGTTGACCTTGGTTACCCATCACAAAATTTCTGTGACTCTAAAAGTCTACTTCCACGAACTCCCGCGAGAAATGCTCGTGAAACATCGGTGCTCACGGATATATTTCTTATTTACATTATATTTGCATTAGCGTGGTGTTATTACTACTACGGTAGTGTTACTGTAGTGGATACCGCACGCAGAATAGAACTCCTACAGATAGTTCGAAAGTTTCATAGAGCACTCAGCGGACTATATCGGAAGTAAACCTTTAAGATCACGGGACTATGGCTGAAGTCGGTTCACCCACTCTTTTTTATATTCATGTCAAAGTGGCATTTCATCTTAAGTATTCTTTTCATACTGTAAGGTAATCATGTGAAATACATATGGATAAAAGCACAAAATCTTTTACTTATTAATTCTTATAAAATCACAATTTTTGTCAAATTTATCAGAAACATCTTCCGAGTGCTAAGATTTTAAGATTGTTTGGCACTCGTTCGCTATAACAAGGATATAACACGCCCCAAAAGACTTTGTTTCAGCTTCGAATCTATCGTTTCGCAACTTCGTTTCCTATCAATCCTTCGCCCGATTATCAGGATCTTTTTCCGGCCCCATAATCGTTTACCCTGGAAATGGAGTGGCCTAGCAGCAATCGTCGATAACACGTCTTACCCGATTTCTGTTCCTGCAATTCCTCCTCGCGAGAGCACGGCTCGTCAATATTTGTCGAGATAAACAAGTCTTCGCCTCGCTCCGGCACGGAGGAATTACTCAGACACTACGACAAAGAGAGAGAGAGAGAGAGAGAGAGAGAGAGAGAGAGAGAGAGAAACGCTTAAAAAGTTAATACCGTTTCCTTATAATCGGTATCCTATGTTTGTCTTCTTGAAAGACGGCTGACGCGATACACACTCCTCGTTCCCAATCAGCAATAAACTGTCCGATAGCCAGATAGTGTACAAGATATTCCCGAGGGATTATTATTTTTTTCATGTTTTATTTTTGTAGTCCGATTATCGATCGTTATTTTTACCACTCGCCGTACTATTCCATGGAGGGGATATCGAGATGTGACGCCGCTATCGGGATTCTTGGGCGCCCTCGCGAATCGATAAACCAGGTCCTCCGCAACTGCCTGTCGATTACGTCGTTGACAGTCTCGCTAACGAAAATTCTGAGTCAATGAGAATGTGCATGGCGTCTCGCTGTAATCGTATCGATAACGAACTCTTTTGAATCGCCAACGCAGCTATCGAAACATCCAAGGCAAACATACCTTTCGACGTGTACGCACCATTTAAACGAAGTCGGAGATTAAGTGGATTTCGACTATCTTAAGACACGATAGCGGAATTCTTTATTGCGTGAGTATATTTTACAGATTTATTGTACCAATCAGGCAGAATTTAAGCTATAGTATCGATTTCGTAATAGATATTTAGTATAATATCCATTGGTGTTATTTATTTGAAAAACTTGTGGCTTTAGGAAAATTTCGCAGCTGCTCTTTGGTAAAATACGTAAATTTACGTTTTTTTTTTATAAATAGATATTGTATCTATGAATTGAATCATGAATTTAATCAAAATGCTATTCATGTAGTATTTATAAGATTTCATGAAAGCATCAAATGGCTTTATGGGAATTTTGAGCAGTGTATGATTCCTCTCTCTCTCTCTCTCTCTCTCTCTCTCTCTCTCTCTCTCTCTTTCTCGAAAGTCACTTCCTTCTAATCTCGAGAAAGTAATTTCAAAATGGCACGTTCCACATGTGAAACCTTGAGTCGTGAAAAGTCTATGACAGCTACGGAGGTTACAAAAATACAATATTTATTTAATCATTAGACTGTTGGTTTTCGTGCAGAATTCTACCGTGGCCAGAGAGCAAACACGTTCGGGAAGGCAGGCAGAAATGTAGTAGTTGGCCGTGCTGGCGGGGACGGCTAGAAAAAGGTAGAAAGAGGGTGGAGAGGGACGAAACGAAAGGGAAAGGCACGAAGTAGAAAGCAAGGGACAGGGCGCAGGGAATGCGGAAGGGAGTCGGCTAAGATAATAATATGCGTGTAGGTGAATGTGTCGACGGCAGCATGTGTGCGCGCTCGTACGTGCACACCGGAATTCACGCACCTGCTCCCCGGCGAGTTTTCGGTCTCGCCCTTTGGGACGTAATTTGTGAGGTTTACAGCCACGAGGGGGTCGAAGGACACGCCGTAAAAGGGATTTCGTGGGGGCAGAGGGACGAGGCGGGAGACGCGTCGACCAACCGGATCCGGCGGTGCGCGGCGTGTCCTCGCAGCCCCGGGGACTCGATCCTTCGATACTCGATCCTTTCGGCTAAATAGATTGGCCTGTGCCCGGCCCGGCCCGGCCTGCCGCGAGTCGATACCACTCGACCCTCGAAATCTCCCAGCCGTTCGACCGAGGTAATATTATTTTCGTCTTGCGGTAAAATGAAAGAAAAACGGAGCAAGGGCTACCTCTTGCTACTCCCAGACCTGAGATCTATACAATGAACTCCGCGATCTCCTTTCGAATCGGATCGATCAACGATTTTCATGCGTCTGATCAATCGTTGATCCTTTCGAGCATTCTTCTTCCTCAAGCTTCTGTGATTTTGCAGTTTGTCTGAACAGGCGACAATCTCTCGTTTCTACATACTTCTTTTTTACACTCGTTTGATAGTGTTTCTGACTTTTGGTTTGTAGATTAAATCGTCGATCGCTTCAGAATCTTCGGGTGTTCAGTCCTTCTAAGGATTTTTGGGCAAAAATTTTGTTCTTCCTAAGGATTTTGTTAGTTTCTTGAAGACTCGTGTGCAAGAATGTAGCGCATTCTAGCTTGCATTCTCCAACACACTCACTTGTCCCGACATTGTGTTTTCCTATCCGTGATCTTCAAGAACAAAGTCCGAGTTCAGCATTAATGATTATTCCCCTAATAAAACTGAGAGTATAAGAACCGTGTAATTCAACGTAAAATTTGCGAAATTGCCACACAGTATTATAATTACTAGTCTGTGGATCTTCCTGGAAAATAGAAAATGCAGAAATTGCATCGCTTACAAGTAAAAAATAATTACTGAATTCTGAAATTGCTTCATTTCAGTTTCATCCTTTCATTCTTGTCAATTGCGCAAAATCCGCAGTCCGATAATTACATGATTGCAGATGCGAATTCTCATTTGCAAAAACCAATTGCAATTTGACCACTCGTAATCATTATCTGTAGCAATTTTTCGATACAATTCCCAAACATAATCCGATACTAATTGCAACCGGATTGGTTCCGTTTTCGCGAACATCTACCTCGTCCACGTCTCTCTTTCTCTCAGCGAGACCGGTCTCAGTCGGAGAAGTGGTACACGAGGCGAGAAGGCTATTATATTAGCATAATATCGGCACCCGATGCTTTTGAATACATCGCCGTGGACTCGCGGTGAATTTCATGCGAACGCTCGGCACCGTTATTTACCGGGGCCGAGTTTTCACCGTGGCTTCCCTTATTTCCTATTAGCCGGATGTCAGAGGCGGGACGTGTGTGCGTGCGTGCGTGCGTCTGTTTTTGCGGGGCTTATTCAAAGGTAGAACGGTAGACTCGCGTGTTCAACGGCGATTCGTCTGCACCCCGTTGAAATGAGATTCTACCCGATCGTGGTACGACTATCCTGCTCCGGGTAGATTTGAAATATCGCGGCCTCGAACTTAACTCGCACCCCCCCCCCCTCCTGCCCCGTCTGGTCTACCCGGCTGATTCACTTAATTACCTTTCGCCCCCGAGCACGAATATTTAAGTAGAAAATTGAACCGCGAACGGTCCGTGATTTCCGGGTAAAAGGTTACCAGATTGCTGGTATCGTTGCGATTTTTAGTGGTGTAGATAATTCGGTGTAGATCATTTAGAATTATAGTGACTTGAGTAACATTTACGAAAATTTTCACTTGTCTTAATCATTAAGTGCGGACATTGGAATCGGTGACAACTACATGCTCACTAATGTATGTTGTTTGCAAAATGAACGTGATATTATTCTTACATTTTGTTGGATTTATCTGGTAAATATACGAACATCATTTTCTATATTACTTCTTTGTTTTCTTAAAACAAGGTTACTTTAGTTAGGCAATGTCATTTTGGACGAGTTGTTTATCCCCGTTGTTTATATTAGAACCTTATAGGGGATGCATGACGAGGTTCGGTTTGACTCGTTACTCTGAGAGTTTCTCAGAAAATGATTACTGTAAATCGTATATGTGATTTAGAGATCGCTTCGCGAAACGCAAACAGACTGTCGAGTGAAATTAGCCGCTCGTTAAATAGGATTTTTAGATTGATTTTAGATGTAAATTGTTGGTTTGTTTCTTCGTTCTTTTTTTTTATTGGAAAGTGAACTTCACCCACTCGATATCCATAAATTCTGCCCGGACTTTCCAATTGCATTTTAATAACAAACTGGAGAATTTATGTGTGAACGGTATCGGCAAAGTATCGAACAGGTGAGTAATGGTCGCGCGAAATAGTAGGCAACGCGTCCCAGATTAATTTTAAAATCAGCTTATCGCATCTTATCGTGTACCAATTAAATGCCGACGAGGAACGACATCATTTACTCGAGTGTCTACGTTGGTCGCTCGTTAAGTAGGTTACCGCCTCCTTGCACAACGAAAACAAACTGCAGAAAACTACCTTCTTACTACGTTCGTGTTTAGATATTACCGTAATTGATTGACAATTTTCGGGAGCTGAAACTATTCGCCTGCGTGAGAGTTCATTTCGATAGCTGATGGTTGACGTCGCATCCAATGGCAAAGAGTGTTTCGAACGACTTCAAATTTAGCATACATGGATCACAATGTTCTATCAACACCGACGCTTAACAGTATCTAAGTATATCCAATGCACTGACGCATTCTTGGCATCCAACCACATTTTAATTTTTTTAATTCTCCGATCGCTGGCAACGTGAAATACGGTCCTAAATATCTTGCAAAATTTATTAAACAAAAACTAAATTTTTAAACTTAAAATTTATTCTGTTATCTTTTTGTTTCTCTTTCGATATCCTTTTTAATCTAATTCTTAGGACGTATCTGTATAATAAATAAAACAAATCCACGATTTCATACCGAAAAGCCAAAAACTCGCCCGTGGTTAGAAGGTTAATAGATACAATTGTACAACACGTTTCAAATTAAAGTCTCCGCGAGGTATTTCTTCTCTGGAAGAAATTATTAACTACAAAGAAGATCGAATCGGTTCTGAAAGAAATCATAGGACAAGTAGTTAACCAATTATCGTTCGGTCCATCTTCTGGAAATCGTTGTCACTTTTCTGTTACGAATATTCAGCCTAGCAAAAAGTTGTGCAGCTCACAATGAACAAAGATTACTACCTCTTCCTCTGAACGGTTAATAATGAAGCATCTTCAATGATTGGATCGTCGAGAGAATCCGCGAGCCAGACTATCGTGGAAGGAAGGGGAAGTGATTTACTTATAGGCCGATTCTCGCGTCATTAAATATTTTTTACCGGCGGAATCGAACGCATAAGCCGAAGATATAAATCCCGTGTATACCCGGAAGCCCTCGAGACGGCGTTCAGCTCTCCGCTCCCCGCTCATCTCGCGATAGGAAGTCGTTCGGGCGGCTCGGGATCGTTACTGGATTTTACAGTTCCCAGATCCTCGCCGGTATTTATATATTTACTGTTCGCCGTGTCGGCGAGGAACGGCCGGAATGCGGCAAGATTACCGCGGAAACGCGGAGGTTTTGCTGATCGAACCGTTATTGTAGTTGCGCCAGCGATTGTCGGCGTGTCATTCACCTTGCTGTTTTCTGCGCCGACGTATCGACATTTTCCTCGCTCCTTGGTGGCGCACCGTGCGCGCTATTTTCGATGCGTTCGCCGATCGTTCCCGTCGATTAATCTCAATATTCTGCGTCCTCGGTGTGCACTGGACGATCGATGAATCCGCGGCGCTGATCAAACGCTAGGACGTGTTCATCTTTCTCGCCCTAAACGAATGTGTTCGTTAGCACCGGTCCCGCCGGAACGTAATCTCAAAATAAACCCGCAAAATTTTTGCTGAGGTTATTCGCGTCCGTAACATCGACATCGTCATTCAATTACTCAATTAAACGCGAGTAACATTATCCGAATGTATCAATACAGTGTGCAAGTTTAAGTAGTTTAGTTTCGACAGCGAATATTATTTCGATCGTTATTCAATTACTCAATTTCCAGTAATTAAATATGATTAACGTCCTCCAAATATGCCAGGGTACTGCTACACAAGTCTGAGGAGTTTAGCGAACTTCTGACTTCGATAGCGACGATTATTTTGATCCTCAGCATCGAAATCATCGATTTGAGTAGTTTAGTCGATGCGGTCCTCTGGTCACGATCATTCTGAGGATTTAATTAGAATTTAATTTCTGGGGATTTAATTAAATGAATAACATCGTCCAAATGCACGAAGAACAACAAAATGTGTCTACAAGAAGCATCCACAAAAAATGTGCTCGAGAAAATGAATGACTGAAGCTGTGAATGATCTTCGGCATCTAGTGTACATGGATTATTCAATGTCTAAACCAGGTCGAAGAATAATGTCACTAGTGTATGGCCAATATTGCAGCCAACGCGGTAGTCATCAGGTTGACTATGAATTTTGAAACCGCACACTGTTCCGCGAGGCTCGATAACAACGCTTTCTACTGCGGTTCGGGTTACGCATTTTGCAACACCGCTTCCGCTTCCAGCCGGAAACGCGATTAGGTTCGACGACCACAATCCCGTTCGTTATTTTTGCTTTTTGGTATTTATTCGTCCTCAAATATTAATCTTTGTCGCGACAGTCTGCCTAAGTTGAATATCGCTGAGATTTGCGTGGTTAAAAGCGTTAATGGTGTAATCACTACGGCGGAACAATCGCTCTGTTGTTTTAGGTTTCGTTAACGTGCCTGATACAGGACAGTATTGATCCTAAACAACCCGGTATGGTTTCGTACCAGGACTATAGTTTGTCCAACCAGATGAATAATCTAAACAAAACATGCGTGATATTCGTGTAATCGATGTTATTGACGGTAGCTATTCTCTGCCTGGGAGATTTCACAATTGGTTTTTGGAGATTGAAAAACTTCATGTTTCCCAGATGTATACACTGTATGCGTGACACATTTATTTTTAGTCACAATTGAAATGTACAATAACACATTTTCTACGGGTCACAGATCGAGCTTTACTTACTACAATATATTTTCAAAACTAACAATAAAATTTTTATAACAAGTATATAACCAAGAGTTTTAGGATTTCAAAGGTATTTCTTTCAAATATATAACTAAATTTAAAAAGTAAATTTTCGAAAAGATATTAATATCTGTCTCGCATGTAATGTATTAAAAAATTTGTTATAATTCGAGCTTTTATTAAAAATCTGCTGTCATTAAAATTTCGAATGATTTCACGAATGGAAGATAGACTACAATGAACACCAGACAACCGTGAAGCTAACTGCAAAAAATCGATTTACTCGCGGTTCAAACAGACACGTGTCCATCTTTTGCCTTGATCAGGTAACTACGGTAAATTCTCTCTAATTAGCTTGTAAACAAAAATGGACAATTTGGGAAGAGAAGATACAATTATTCAAGCCTCGAGGCTCGTTTTGATGGTTACCGATTATCACAACTATAAAAACGAGGCGCAATGCTCGAATAATTGCTTATCCCTTTTCCAAATCGTGCACTTTTGTTTAGAAGGACAATCGGAGAGAATTTACTGTATTCGGAAAGCTGGAGGCCGCGAATACAGGTTCCCTCGTCGACGTAATTTCGATAGCGTCCGGCGCGAGTTTCGACACGCGTCCTCCTTTCCGCGAATGGGAGTCCTGGATGGTCTGCTCGCGTGCAGGAGAGCCTGCCTATAGGTTCCGGTGTCCCTGCGGGCCGGGTTCACGACGAGATTCTCCTTTGTGGCGGTACGGACGGACGAGGACAGGTCCACGGTCAAACAGAGCGCGTGCACGCGAGAGTCGCGCTGTAATTTCGCGTGGGAATCCATTTAAACCGATTGAAGCGGGAGGGATCTCGTCGCGCCGCGTCGCGCCGAGCCGCACCCCTCCGGAGAGGGTGTGGGAGAAGAGGGGAAAAAAAACTATTCGAATCGTGGAATCGCAAACGTTTTATCGCGCGATCGCGACGGTGGATTTAAATTTACCCGATTTCAGGCAATCCAATTTGGCTAATGAAACGCTTCGAGCGACGCTGTTTGTCGGTACACGCTCGCGCGCGCCCGTTCCCGGTCTCCTCTCCCCTTCGTTCCTCGGCCAACCTCTGCCCTCTCGCTGCCGGTAATATACAGTCTGAACGGCGGGGTAATTAAGTTGTAATTGATAAGCGTGTTATTTCGACGGGCCTGCCGCGGAAAAGGAAAATTACGTCGATTCGGAACTGGCTGCGATAACGTGTGCACTGGTGAACCAGAAAGGGTTGAGCCCCCACCCCGACGCTCTTGGGGGATGTTTCCAGCGTATTTTCGTTTCCTTCGGCCCCTTCAATCGTGGCGAATATATCATTTGACCCAATGTTACAAACGTCCAATTTAAATTTTAATTTCCTACTGGCTAGTTTAAATTATTCGCATTCTAGTTTGGCTTCAACGAGTTTACTTTCAAAGAGGTGGATTCAAGAATGCGTAACTGAAAATTGATGCAGAAGTGTTGGCTACATTAGCTACCGCGAAATGGAAACCAATGTTTGCTTAACGAGATCGTTATTGTTTGCAAATGTGTTTTAAAGGTCGAAGAATCAGGTAAGCTGAATTCACAACGGAACAATATTTTCTCTACTGGATACTTCATGATCCATGGTACAAAGTTGATATGGCGGTAAATAAGATGGAAATGAAGAATAACTAAAATGCGTAGAAGTTTCGTTATCGAGAAAATTACATTTAAATATCAGTCGAGTACAGGCGGCTTTAATTAATAACGATGTCATGGATTTCGCTACAAGCCGCTGTTGCGGCCATTTTTATGCATGGTGCAGTGTCAGGATTTGTTTTCTATCGTATCGATTTGAATCGTATCGAATTGGAACGTTATGCTCAAGCTGATAGATTCTATTAAACAAATAATTTATAATATCGGTTATTTATTAGGAACGCTCGATTGATATTTAAATTTAATTTTCTCGAAAACGAAATTTCATTATTTTTAAGTTTCATCTTATTTCCAACCGTAGAATCTACCTGACCCAATTGGTACTACGAATTATGAACCATCCTGTGTAATTTTTAATAGACAGGCTTTCGTCAAGCTCTATTCAATGTTCTTCGATTAGTTCCATGATAGCGGCTGCCAATTCTAATAATACTTATTATATTCTGTATCATTGATGACGTCAACTTCCTATGCGAAGCTAATATCCAAGGGTACCGTCGTTAAACATTGCAAGCTCATAAATAAGTACAGGGCTGTCACTGTTTCCATGCGGCTAATTGCGCAAAGAAGCCAAAAACACGCTGCAGGCCGAGGAAAGAAAATCGACTATGCCGTGCCAAGAGCCGCGTAATGGCAAAGAAATTGCTCGTGGCTCCCGATTCCGGCAATCAACGTGGCCGTTTGCACTTTAGTGCCCGAAACTCTTTTTCAGGAGGTTGCATACTACACGCGAACCCGAAAATAACATTTCGTGCAACAATTCAGTCACCTCTATTCCTGGCGCCGGTTTCGAGCATCGTTCGCTGCGTTGCAAGCACATAAAAAAAGACCACGTTGCATCACCGCCAGAAAGCACTGCTGTCGGATCGTTATCATATTTTGATTAGACCTAGAAATTACTTCGGCGACTACCCGAAACGAATCCACAGATATCCGACGGTTCTCGCACGACTGTGCTCCATCCATCAGGTGAATCATCGTCAGACGATACTGACGAATGCCCTATCGCAGCAGGATGACGATTTCGGAACAGTGAAATCATCGATGCTTGCGTACACTTATTCTGAAATCTGCGGTTGCAAGATTGGAACAGTATTACACACTGTGATAGTGGAAATTAGCCTTCGATAAAGATTATCACGTTAATTTTTAATGCGACGTATACGAGTTAATTAGATTTGATCAGTTGTCAAATGTTGCAGTGAATTTGAAGTAGTAATCACTGATGTTGACACGAAACGATAACGTCGCGTGTAGGCGTAAGCGTTTAGGCGCAATTGTGTCGACGCATCGGGAAAACATTCATAGTCCTATAATATTTTTCATCGATTTGTAATCTTCTGCATTTTTACACATTTTAATAAACTTCGTAATGCTATTTATTGATACAAGCAGATGCGATGCACGCTCTATACGTGTCTCACTCTTCGCATTGGAATGACGTATCTATTCACATAGCGTATACAACGTGTACTTATTTACGTACACATCAACCAAGGCAACTGTAATTTATCCAAATTGAGCGTCACTAATTATTTTGATTTTGTAGAACCCTCTGCGATTGCGTTAAAAAAGTTATTCACAGGTTTCCGTTGGCAATGAAAAACGTAAAGAGCGGAACGAAGGAAGAACATCGAGCCGCGCCATTGAATGGGGCCGAAAACAAATTATAGCGGCGGCGTGACGATAATTTGCAGTGACTACTTCGCAACCACCGAGTACATGTAACAGGGAACGACAAGGCGAGCGCAGAAAGTCATCGCGACGAGGAGAAAGTTTCCGTGGAAACGGACACGAAGAATACCAGCGGGATACGCGAGTCAGATAAAATAATAGAATAATAGAAACCGTGGAGGCGGCGCGGACCGAGGGGCGAAGGGGGGGAAAGGGGTGGCGAGGAGGAGAGCGCAGGAGGGGCGCGTAAGCTCGCAGCAGCGGACGATAAAATTTAGGCGTTAATCAGAATCTTGTTTCCACGGCGGGGACGATCTCTCTAACGAGGGACCGTCGGCCATTGTACCATTTACACAATTACACGTTTCCATTCCCTCCGGACGTTTCCACGTTTATATATATCGGCGCCGGCCAGGTGGGTGGTGTATACGTACACGACCCCCCTACATACGTGTAATTTCTGCGTGCACCGTCGCGTGTCTCTCCCCTGTATATTCGCAGCACTGCCGAAAGTATGGTATAAAGTAGCACGAGGCGATTCCTTGTGCAAAAGTGAGCAGATATTGTAGAACAGAATTTTTTCGAGCGAGCTTCAGTTCTCGGGAAAATTCGAACTCGAGCTGCATCCTTGTGTCTGTGCATAGCTGACCGTTTCTACTTATTCAATGCACTGCCACTCGGCACGTTTTGCGTCGCAATTTCCTCGGCATCTGAATCCAGATCAAAAAACACTGTTCTACAGTTTTTGGAGAATTTTCGAGGGAGAATTTACCTGTATTTCGAGCACCGTCCTGGATCGTATGATGATGCTCTGTTGCACAAGATTGTGAACATTTCCTTAGCTGCGAGACTGGCAGGTCTAGTAGTGCCTAGTTGTAGGATTATGTTCTTAAATTACGTTGAATTGACAGTGGTGCGAATAATTATAGACTCAAAGCAATTTTTACATTTCTAGTAACATTTAAACAAAAAATTATATTTGTATATTTATATACTAGAAATAATAGAGAACAGAAATATACAAATATGATATTTTGTTACTCTTTAGTTTAGATATCAATGTAAAAGTTACTCTGCATAATAACGTATAGTGTGCAAAAACAACTGTACACACCACTGTATTAATATGATTAAAAGGATAAAGATACTCTTATTCATTCATATATTCATTCATTTTTAGTCATCTATCTCTGGCAATTGATTCAAACGATTTATAATTTGCAGGACTATCCGTAGCATACTAATAACAATCGAGTGTCCACACACTTTTGAAAATATTTTGAGAGCTCGAGGGGGAAGGTTTGGTCCGCGTTTGAGTCGAAAGAATAGGAGGAAAAGATGGAGAAGGTGAGACAAGGTAGCGGTGCTGATCAGGGGGTGTGCGGGGGTGGTTTGCGGAACTGATGGCGACGGTGGTCGTGGCGGCAGTGGTTGTGGACCGGTTGGGGGTGCCGGCACACGCGCGTATATTCGCTACGGTGTGTAAAAGTGCGTGCGGCTCCGGTGTGTGCGTGTGTGTGCGCGCGTGTGTCGGTGCGTACACACGTGTTATTGATCGCGGCGAGCGCTGTCTGCCTACTGGCCCTACCGGCGACGTAACAGAAACGCCAACCGCATTTTCCCGCTAACTCCATTCTCTTAGAAACCACTTTGCGCGGTCCGCGACGCGAGTCGACGCTTCTCCGCGCAACAACGCTGCGATACCAGCGTGCTTTAGAAATTTCTCGATGGACCGTGGGATACCGGCATCACGGCCACTGCGTGCAAGCTGTTGCTTCCAGGAGAATCTGCGAGGCACGTTCGCCCCGGATAATTGCGTTTTTCGGTCCGGGGACCATATGGCGACCGACACGGAAATGCTACTTCCGAGATGAAGTTTGGTCTTCGGGACGATTAGTGAACGCTGGAATCTTTTTAGAGGATGCTACTAGGGTCGGCACTCGAATATGTATAACAAAATTAGATAATAATTAAATTTTTACTTGACACACTGCAGAAGTCTACCAGGAGGTTGTTTAATAGTTGCGTTACATAATACTAGCTTAATTGTTTGACCATGGTTTATTAAAATCAAAATTTATCAAAATTATTTGATTTTCCACAATTATTAAACTGCTTTTCATAAGAAGATTTGTATTTTACCCTTGGTACATAAAATGTTCGTAAATTGTCTCTTTCAAAGGACGCTGGTAAACTCGGTGGTCGTTTTATAGAATTTTAGTATGATTAGTTGACGGCAGACCTCATATATTTCTAGTAAAAACGAGTGCATGCGATATAAACTAGTACCTAGAAATTTCAGGAAATTTTCGAAATATTAAACTTAATGGTGGAAGACATATGGTATTTTACTTTTATTCCTAGCAATTGCCCCAAAAACATTTGTTCTGTGATAAAGATCCGCAGTCCAGTGATTACTGATTTCACTGAAACTTTCGTAGCAGAGAATTGTATAATATCAATTGTATCTTCCGGATGACGCGATTTTTATTTTCCCGTCCTTAATGCCCGGCCGAACAACAAGAACAATTCCTGGTAAACAGACTGCGTGTTTGGAAAACTGGCCGAGAGTGCGGGGATATACGTACTACATTGTGTTTAAAAGGATCAGAAATTAATTATGTGTGTACACATCGAATTTCGCAGATACGTAATACAATATTTATTAATGCCTATAATTTATTTATAATCTCCGGACGGGAACGTTATACGGGTAAGCCAATGTATGCGGAGATTTACCGATCTCGTATAAACGAACAAATATTCCGTGCTGGCCGACTTAAAACTATATCACTGCGTCCGCCGACCGGGAATCGTAAACACATTTTACCTGGCTTGCGGATGTACCACTTCATTTCAACGCTAGGACAAATAAACGCGATCCATTCCTGATTCTTTATTTCGCAATCAGTGAAACCGTAAATCCCGTGATCCCATTCTGCGGCAACTTTTTATACATGCTCCGCAGATCATAATAAATTCTTTAATCCGAAATAAATCTCGAATAAATCTGCTTCCGCAGCTTTTTGACGCGGAAACGATGGCCCGATTCTTTAATTACTTTTCGAATAAATCTTACCAACAAAGCGGCTTCGCAATAGCTGGATTTAAACCGAGTTGATTGGACCTAATGCGCGCAATAATTTGTATTCTGCTTGCACTACCATAAACTCTGAAAATACTTGTCTTTTTCAAGACGCGTTTGGATTTAATTTATTTTCTAAATTTAGTTTATGCATTATGCATGCAGGCAATACATGCAGCCTGTAACATTTTGACTGGCGTTCACGCATATATGAGCGGTGAAATCATTTGTTCAGATTCGAAAATTAATTACGCTATTAAGCTAATCTGTTATGTATGTTATCAGTATATAAAACGTGATAATATTTATAATATTTATAATACTTACAAATTAACCTTGATAATATTTATCTAACGCGATTAGACAAGTCAAAGTGTTAACTGCAAAGTGACTTGATATAAGAGTTCAACTACCATCCTCTATGTGATAAAAAATAAACGTGTTAAAAAAATCGTTCTGCAACAGATGGTGAAGAGAATCTTTTTGCACCGAGCTAATTAAGAATGTCGTTTGACGGGCGCAGAATCGGGTTAATTATGGGGAGCGCGGCATCAACGGAACAATTATTCGCGTTATTGTGGGATCCTCGAATTTTCAGGCTGGCGTATCGCCTATCCAGGCTGTCTATTGTAATATTTCCATATTTGTAATGCTCGAGTCGCGGGCAAATCCGCGGGATTCGAATAATACGAGTATCCCAGCGACCGGTCGGCAATATCCATGCCAGCCGAATAATGCGAATATTCGTATAAGCCGGATCATACGGGTGTCCGTCGATTTATAAATTCGCATTGTCGCCGGGGCCTGCGCACGCAAATTTCGACCCGGATGAAAATAAGTGTATCCCCGGTTTTCGGACGTTTTTGATTAACGCTCGCATTCGACTGTTTCATTAGTTTGTCGCCGCGTAATAACGTTAAATTCTCCCCGCGGATAAACCCCGCTCATCGATCCTGCGCGGGGACCAATATTTGTTTCGTAACGGCCGCTCAACAGCGAATTCATCGACAGCTCTCGAGCTGGCGGACAATTTTCGGGACTGTTGAAACATTTTTCCCCGATAATCATTCTTCTACTAATGGCGGCCGCCAATTCCAACTCTTCCGTCCCCCCCGCTTTTAATCCCCTCGATCATCACTTTGGAAGACCCGTTCGCCGAGTCGGGAGTTCGCAAATAGTCAACGCCAATCCCATTATAAATATTCTCTGCGCCATGTGCTTCCCCTAATCCTAGTGAATTCGTAGCGGTGCAACAACACGCGAAAATAGTGCAATAAGGAAGAGGGTTAAGTTTTATTCGGATGCCGGATAAGAGATGAGGACCAACGAATAAAATTTTATTCGACACTATCGAATAAATATTCGGTCGAATAAAAATGTATCTAGATAAACATTTATTCGGATACATTTTTATTTCAATAAGAATTTATCAGAATATAATTTTATTCTTTATTCGAATAAGTTCATACTTATTATAATGAACTTTTTTTCCAACTATTGCATCGAAGAATTTGTTATTTTAAATAATCTTTCTACGGTTAATAGTTTAATAACAATTTATGACGAATAAATAATTATAATAAATAAATTATGACGAATCATTCGAATAAAGCAATCGATGAAAATAAATTCATTCGGATAATTATCTTAAACAAACAATCCGAATAATGCCCAACTCTGGTACGTGCGACGGTAGGAACCGGAAGTGAGCGTAGATTCCTCGCAATTCCAAATGAACCCATTTGCTAGATGCGTACCCGAGTTGGAGCACGGAATGGTGGCTTGATTAGCTGCCGGGGCCGAATTTTATTACCGGTTCTCGTTCCGCAAACGCGATTTGCAAAGCACTTTATGCGGGTACGCGCGTCTCGTGTATTCGCGGTTGTGTTTTCGCGCGGAACAGGTAGCTAAAAGTGCGCGGGTCGGTAGAGAACGGGGGCGGGTGACGGTAACAGACAGACAAAGGAGAACCCGGGGACAACAGGGTGTTGCAGTCGGACGATGTCGCGATAGGGAGGCTGACGTGTACTATGCTGCGACAAGGGCCTTTGACCCTCCGGAGTCGACCTCTCTGTACCTTATCGCCATTGGGGGATGTAGTGGCGGGTATCCGATCGAAAGGAAATGGAGCCTTTTGCGTGATTCATAGCCCCGAGTCCGGCACGCAATATATCCGTGAAGGAAAGTTTTAAACCGATCCGCTATGACCGCTCGAGAATACCCACGGTCCTCGCGTCTTAAATCCCGGCAGTCCTTCTGCGAGACTGCCCGGTAATATTTGCTGCCTTTGGCGCCAACGCTTTTGTAATTCTCTGAGCAAAGACGCCCATAACTAATCCGTGATCTCGTTGGTGATCGCTAGAATATGATTTGCGACCATTTGGTTCTCTGACAGGCTTCGATACTTTCTTGCCAAGTGCTTTCTACTGTACAATAACCGTCAGTCTATTTATACGTTTACGTCAATAAAGTATAACATACGATACGTAAATATAAAAGTGTTGTTTGCACCATACTAGAGTGCAAGAGACGTAGATGTATACGTATGCGTGTTGCTTGTACCCAGAGTTGGACAAACTTCATTCGATTGACAAAATAACGAATATGAATAAAATTTGTATTCGTTGTTCGCGAATGACGAATGTCTGCACATGAAAAAATCTTAAATTTTATTCGTGAACACGAATAACATTTTACTCGCGGAATAAAATTATTCGAATGATTATCTAGATAAAAAGTTATTCGAATAATGGCCAACTTTGCTTGTTCCATACTGGACAACACATTTTATTATACACTTAACATTGAGTGATTTAATAATACAGTTTGCCATCTTTAGCATAAGATTACTGATGAAGTAAAATAACCTCTTCATAACTGCGCAATTTCTTAACGAAGTCCACAGATCATTAAGATGCCTGAGCAGATGCCTGATTGGATACAACATTAGTATTATTCTACTGCTCGAAACATCCCACTTAACGACTCGTATTATTGAATGATCAACTTCATTCACGACTGTGTAATTTTCCATGAATCGTTTTAAAAATTACCCAATGCCGATGTCTTACTTCGACATATTACGCAAACTATGCGGAACAACCCGTAAGATTTCACAACCGAAACGAACAGAATGAACGTCCGAGTGATCCTAACGATCTGCCGACTCTTGCAACGTGATCGTTTAATTGGAATACGCCGCGATAAACTGCTCGAGAGTCCTCGGACAGGCAACGAAACGATAATTCAGCGACGTCGTGGCCGGCACGCGATTGTAATTTCAATTTCCCCTATTTACCTTGATAAAGCGTTACACGTCCGCGCGAAGAGGAACGTGTCCATTAGGCAATTTGCAGAAAGTCTGTCCCGTGTCATTAGAAAAGTTGGGAGCCGCGAGGCGGCGACCATGAAGAAGAGGGAGTTGGCTACAGCTTTCCGTGAAAGTTGCGTGATCCTCGAGGACCTCCCGTGTCCCGATGCACGCACAAAATGTACCTACCGGTCATTAAGACCCCGGCTTCTCCTCCTCTCTCTCTCTCTCTCTCTCTCTCGCTTTTCTGCTTCTATTTCCTCAGTTCCCCGTTGCCCCCGTTCGCCAGGAAGTCGGACGGTAATTACAGGGACTTCAAAGGGTCTGCTTTTGGCTTCGACTGACAGGTTCGTGGGAATTCCGAGCGACCGGGAGGGTGTTACCTCTTTTAGATCGACACGAAACTCGGAAGAAACGAGATTTAAAACAGCGGTTTCGCGTCCGCCGACGATTACTCTGGAAACGCAGTCTCGCGAGCGAATCGACCTCCGCTCGCTTTTTCGTTCCGCCCGCAATCGGCCCCGCCATTATAATGTCGCTCCGACGGATCCCTGATGCTGCGGATTTCTCGACGAACTTCCATTCCAGAGCCGAACAGAACTGCCGCAAAGTAGAATCTCACTTTCCCGTTTTTGTCGTTTTAGAACACTGAACGTTCTGCGGAAGTTCTATCTCCTCGATTCTTCTGGGCAATAAGCGCGTGGGGTCGATGTTAGTTACTATCTCTAGATACCGCGCCATCTTCGGGTTCCTTCTGCAAAACGTACTTCTGTATACTTTCGACTGGCAAGAAAAACAGAACTTGCTGATTTAGTGCTACCCGGGCCGGTCAGAAGGACATTATTGAAATTATAGAGCTCCTTTTTGAATTTTGCCAATTCAAGCATTAGACAGCGGATTTTTCTGCAAAATAATAATCGTCGACACTTATTGCAATCTTGGAGCTACGTACACGTTTGTTTCTTTCCTCAATCGTTTAAACTTCGTTTAAACCTCATGTTAACATTATTTTGATTCTTTATATGTATTTCATTTTTTGCATTTAGCCTACTCATTTCTGCTATTCTGAAATTCTGAATAAATTCAGTTTTGTCATTTTTCCAAAGAAACCCTCGTTAATCGTTGCCGGTGCTTTTAAAATGCGAAGTGAACTCGAGCATGATAACAGGTCGGAACAGAGTAGAGTAATTACGGAAACCATGACTGTGACGCAAGTGCCAGTATATTGCAATATCCATTAGATCTTGCTTCATTCGATAATTGCTCGATTGGAAATTAAGACGTCGCGGTGCGACAGAGGAAGAAGAAGAAAGTGGGTGAAGTGTTATGCCAGGATTTCTCGTGCAGCTATTTCCGAGAGTTAAAAGACAGGTGCTCGGTGACAGAGCGTTACAAGAGCGAGTCTAGTCGCCCGTAACCAGACCGTATTTAGATCTGCGAACGCGAGGAGTCGGTTGAAGCGACAACAACGTTCCCCCGGCATACCGAACTCAGCACGGTCTTAATCAAGAACAGGTATCAAGGAATGCATATCGTCACGGGCCTTAAGTTTCATCCACGGTGGCAGAGACCGAGCGGTAGTTGCACGGTGCGCGTTCGTTCTACAGTTTATTGTGAGCGATGTTATTGGAGCCTGTAACGGCGGCCGTCACGTTTCCCTCGGTAAACAAGCTGAAACGAGACACGAAATCGCGCGTGCACGTTTCGCATGGTACGCGTTCCCATTTGCATGAGAACGGCTGACGACGGAGAAAGGGAGGCTTTACGCGATGATTGTTCCCTTGGAACGCGAAAAACTCGCGTGAACCATGGGGGAGCCTAATCAAATGGAGCCTCTTGGCCGTCTTTCCCTGATCCTGTTATGTCGAGTGCGTACCCGAATCTACCGGGCCCGCGTCCCTTCCGCTAATCAAGTCGGCCTTGAGACCCTGAGACTTTTAATTCTGCGACGATCTTTGCAACAAAAATATTTCTTCTTTCTTCTCTTCTTTTAAAGCATTAAAGTCGACATCGAGACCATTAACGACGCGTTCTGTTCGTAGATTTTATTTTATTATCAGTGATTTGGAGAACTTATTTTCTTGATGTTGATGTTGCTGTTATAGTAACTTAAGGGAGGGCATTCGGGCGAAAATCAACTACCAGTAATTTTACTACTTTGATTATCAAAATGCGGACTTTCAATATTTTTATCTAAAAGAATTACTGGTACTTGATTTTCGCCTGAATGCCCTCCCTTAAGTACGACGAATCATCCCCAACTTCCTAATCGTTCTTTTTAGACTGAAGTAGAAGATAGAAGTACACAAACGCTATGTTCTAGATTTGTGGTACAATGAAGCCCGCGATCTGCTTTATCACGCAACGTACAGTTGCTCTTAGAAAAAGAGAAAAAATAGGATTAAAGTAAAAGAATGTAATTGAGGGTTTCCAACAACGCTTATGTCGATGTTACATACGTAGTATGTACTTAAATTGCAGGATGAGTGGAGGAAGCGACAAGTGAAACGTAAGAGGAAAAACGCAACCAGAACTCGTTTGGCAGCGTCGAAGTCGTCTCAGGCGTGAAAGTCACCTGGCCGAGCAAGAAGCAGACGCGAATGATTCGAGACTCGCGGATGATTTGAGGACATTAGGGAAGGTGTAAGAACGGCGTCGACGCTGCCGTTCGGGTTCGTTTGTACGGAACAAAGCGGTGAAAAGGGAGTCGTGAACGTAACGCTCGCGCGGCCATATTTGTATAGACGGAACGGCGACGGCAGCCCTTTATCCCGGCGACTGGTTTCTGGGACGTGGAAATCGGGAAACGCGGGAAAAGAGAGAAAGCGAGTCGAACGAGCTTGCTGATTCGATAGCACCGTTTCACCTTATTCCTCCGAACAATCGCGATCTTCGATTGGACCGTAGGGAAACGTCCCATTCGAAAGACATAGCGCCGTGTGACAATAGATGCGTGGAATGAAAGTGGCCAATCAGGAAATAATCATGAAGAATATCTACTGTACGATTTGTTGGAACTTAATTTTATATTAAATTTTTATTCTGCAAGTCAAACCTCAGAGAAACGGAGCTGGCATGGAAATATTCTTTGCAAATATTATTCCCGTCGCTCGGAACCAGAGTTGGGCATTCAAACGATTATTCACGTAAAAACTTATTTATTATATGCAAAACTAATGAACAAAATGACAAATGAGAATTTAAATAATAAAATAACCTTAAAACTCAAATAAAAAATAACGTTTCATTTGCAAGTAAGAAATAATGAGTTAATTATTTACGAAATTATTTAAATGATTTTTTAATTAAATAAAAGAATTATTATTTGCAAATTAAATATTGATTTAATTGTTAATTTGATATTTATTATTAAAATTTGCACAACTCCGCTCAGAGTTAATAAAACGATGTACAGAACATGCTATTTATTCGGTGTCGAATTGACACGAGGCACGGATGAGGTTTAATTGATACCAGGAAGGACACCGTCAATATTTTCTTTTCCGGGACATACGTCGGTCCAATCGAGAAGATTAGCTAGCTCAAATTAGAGTACCTACCTCTTCCAGTAGAACCTGATATTCGACAAAAAGATCGCACAGCTTTCAGAGCACTCGATGTCACCGGGAGACATGCAAAAATAAGGGAGGATCGGATGAATGCTTTTCCAGCTGCGGTAAAAGTGTCGACGATTGGTCGAACGTCAACACGAATACCCTTCGCTCGGTCATTATTAACTGCAGCTCGGATGAGAGGCGCGAATTAGGGAGAAAACGAGGGCATCTCCATCCCCTAAGTATAACAGCGACGCTGACTACGTTGTTCGGCTTTAAGGACGTCCCAGGCTGCCACAGGGTGGAAGAATCTCCGTCCACTGCCGAGATAATGTCGCTGGGAGCGGCGCAGCAGTTGGCAGAGCGCGTGCACGCAATAACATCGCGATAGGATTGTCGTGGTTTACCGAGTACGAATCGTATATTCGATGAACGACCGGACTGTCCCGAGGTACACGCGAGCGATTTATTAATGAGATTTCGGGCTATTTGTCGTTTAGATATTACCGAAGGCTTTATATTCGGCTGCGTTCGACGAACGCGCACGCACGTTGTCCGCGAATTGTTAATGAGATTTCCTGTTATTCGTTGCCACCGACCGATCCGGGATTTACGCGGCTGAGCATGGCGCCGCGCCGTTAGGCTGTCCACGGGGAGTCCTTTCGCTCCTGCCGACCGTAGTTCCATCCTGCTCATATACATTTCTTTCTCGAATGTTTCATTGTGCTTCCTTTTCGGAAATTTCACTGCGCCTCTTGCTCCAACAATTTTGCTGACATTGATAGCTTTTTTACTGTTGAACTGCGGAACTTTTTATTGCCCACTTTTCCGCCCACTTTTCGATGGATTGTAACAGAATGCATTTGGTCTTAGGATAATGGCATAACTTTGAGATATTTCGGAGTTTATTTTAAAGGGCACTGCAGTCGGAAAGGGACAGGGTTTTAGGTTAGAACGGTTGACTTTGCGATTTTTTCACTATAAATCTAGAAAAGCTATTATTATGCAACCTTTTTCCCTATTTTTACTTATGTTTTAGCAAAGTTTACAAACTAATATTTTACTTCAAGTGCATTTTTTACCTTATTGTAGTGTTTCAAGCTAGAGGACCCAACTTTACATATTTTTTAGTATGAAATATTCAGTATGAATGATATTTCATTGAACTTCTTCACATATTTCGTTTAGCACTGTGTAAATTTTTGGGCAAACAGAAACCTAAAATTCAACACCTAAAGTACAGATTAGACGAAGTGGATGTTCCAACAAAATGATTTGCAATCGTTATATACCATTTTAAGCCTATGGAAATTTCCGATGAAGATGGTAAGTCCCGGTTTTGAACTCCGTGGTCTAATAACACAGCTCTGTTTGTATCTGAAACTACGGAGCGCGAGGTGTTAAGATCAAACTTTCAGGACTATCCGCAAGTTTCTGACAACTTCAAGCTAGGAATTATAAAGATAGGTTACTTTGTTAGCAAGGCAAAGTTGCGTCTACTTGCCAACCTAAAGTGTGGTTATAAAGATAGGGGAACATATGCTAAGTCATTATTTATACCTTTTCGTAATAAGGTTTCTGGTGTCTCGAGCACGAACTTTCACGACTATCTGTTAAGTTTCTGACAACTTCAAGCTAGGAATTATAAAGATAGGTTACTTAGCGAGACAAACTCGACTTGCTTCGTAACCTAAAGTGCTGGTTATAAGTTGGGGTCACGGAGCGAGCTATATTTTCTTCGTCGTACCGATTTTTAGTTTTCTAGCTCGATTACTAATACTTGTAGCGAGCCAGCAAATTAACTTCCGACAACCTCGACGGATTCCGAAGGGATCGAACAATTTCTTGCGCAAACATTCTTCTATGTTTTAGAAAAAGAGTTGGCAGAAGTTCGCCGAAGGGGCTGCAATTTATCGATAAAAGTTGATCGAACAAAGGTCTTTATTCTAACCGCAGTTAGGTAGATTCAGAGGTCCGGTAACGGAAAGTCCCGAGGCCGGAGGAATCAGTTATTTAGTAGTTCCTAACGAGTCGCAACGGTCGGTAGTTAAAACTTGCATTTTTAACGACGGCGAATATTAAGGCAACATTGTTACTTACGATACCTATTAGGCTACTTCTTCCGAGGCTTACACGTCCGATCGTAACTTCCTCTCTCCGTATCTCCTCTCTTCCTTGTCCCGTTGGCCGAGTTCGCGGTCGATTTCACGCCGGATATAGAGCAGGAACAGAGTCGTCGGAACTTCGCCCCTAATTGTAATAACGTGAAATAGAATTTTGGAAAGTAGGTTGAACGCGGCCCCGAAGAAAACAAACTCGTAACTCTTTAGCCCCGGAAGGGCTATCGATTATCGCGTGTGGCTGCTCGCCCTTTCTCCGAGTTCTGTTTCGAAAACATTTCGAGAATCCCTGGTCACCGTGTTGCGCTGTTATCAGACAAACATGTCCCGGAGGCTTGATAACAATTTATGAGTTTACGGTCTTCGAAATATCAAAAGTTACGCGGCTCTGGAAGATACAGACGTGGCCTCCTTCGCTTTTCTCGGCGTTAACCGCCCCTGGCGACGGTGGGCCAGGCGCGACCCGCCGTTCGAGCGTACAATTTCATTCTATTTTCATTGCGCTATTACTTCCATATTTTCCGGCTTGCAAGCATTCTTGGCCAATGTAAGCTGGAGTCTTTTGTTAGAGGTTTCACATTTTTTAATCGGGACCCGCGAGACGCGAATGCACTTACTAGCGTCTTTTATACTTTCTTTCGTTTCTATGGGACGGTAGGAGTGCATCTGAGAATAGACTATGCGATGCACTTTCTTTTATTCCTACAGGGCAATACAAATATATCTTCCTTCATTTTTATAGGGCAACGGGGTCATATGTAGGAATGCATTATGGATAGACTGCGCAGTTTATGCATTCACAATAAAAATGAATTCACGCAATTTAAAATAGTAGGAAGATTAAAATTATTGAAGAATGTTAATTAAGAGAAGTGCACTAATTATGAGAATGCACTTCTTTTCTTTTTTGCTTGTAGGTGTAACATTATTGACATTAGCATATACCATAGTAGCATCAACGGATTGAGCTGGAAATAAAATACAAACATCTATAATCTCTTCTGACGTTCCTGTGCCCATTTTCGCGAGGGCTGCACAAAATCTGCAGTCCGCAGATCGCGCTCGCAGAAGAAACGTCTCCGCTAACGAGGCTCCAGCTGATCGCAACAGTTCTCCCCTTCATTTTTCTAGCCGATTACACGCCAATATAAGCGCCGAAGGAAATATGATGACAATTTCACCCTCGGTTTCCTGGCAAAAACGGGATCCACTCGGACGCCGCTGGCAGGCTTGCATCCGTGGACGTGCAGCGTTTTTGCAGGCGTTTCGAATCCGAAATTCCGACGCGAGGACTTTCGGTTATTCGCTGACGGGAATATTTTTTCCGGGACACCCTGTGCAGCGAACACGGGGAGCTTGTAATCCGGTGGCTGCGTCGTCGTAGGCAGCGGAGCAGCACCCGCTCGTATGCTCATGCACACGCACCGATCCGCTCTGCTCTACTCTGCTCTGCGCTGCTCTGCTCTCCTCTGCTCTACTCTGCTCTGCTCTGCTCTGCTCTGCTCTGCTCTGCTCTGCTCTGCGCCGCTCGGCGTGTTTATACGCGACGCGCGTATAAAGCAGCCCGCTCGAGTCGCCTCGCAGTCCGTTCTCGCGCGTTAAATTAATTACGGGCGTCGCTATCATTTATTTTCATTTCCCCCGTGGCGAATCGCCCTCTCCGCCAACTCCCCCCCCCCCCTATCTGCCCTCGTTCCTGCATCCGACCTGCACCCCCGTGGCCTCCGACGTTGCCCATAGTCGGCCTGTTAGCCGAACGCAGGCTGCGCAGACTGCTTATACGAGCCGCGACTATTACCGACCGAATTATCGCCATCTGACCCCTGGCCCGGCATCTACCTTAAATGAAAATAGACACCTCGCTAATGCCCCGGATGCGTTCTCGCTTTTAGCTCGCAATTCGAGCCCGGCTGCGCCCGCCTTTCACCCTCTCCTAACCTTCTCTCTCTCTCTCTCTCTCTCTCTCTCTCTCTCTCTCTCTCTCGCTCTCATGTCGTCCACGGTACTCTCCTCTGCAGACCACCGGACGGCCCGTGATTTGGGGGACCGGCTAACGCTCTCCGGCCTTTGCCATCAAATTTCCGATGAAATTCTGGCTTCCTCGGTTAGCTGCTCCAGGATATGCTCTATTGTACACAAAGCATTTCCAGCAATCGTTCCCTGCAACTTCCTCGATCATTAGAGACTACCGGACGCTCTGATTAGCGAGACTCTAACTGGACCATTGGTCGGAGCACTCGAACTGCGTTCAGTTTTGCTCTTTCTTGGGTCGGGGAACCCATTTGCTGGACTCTGAGCTTCTGGAACCTTGGACTGGAGGACCGCAAGGCCATAATGATCATTAGGAGTTTGGGCGACTGTGCGAATGATGGAGGAGGGAAGGAAAAGAGAGGGAATGTTTGAACTGGAGCTTTCTAGAGAACACGTCGGTAAGGTTATCTAGTAGACCCTGCCTAGAGGCGAGGATATCGTAAGGACGATTGCGGATGGTCTCTGTCGTCGAGTTCGTTTTCCAATAACATAGAATATGAAAAGATGCGAAACGGTATCAGTGATGTGCCAGCACGTTTGACATGCTAGACTGTTTGATGGTGTGAGAGTCCGCGAAAGTAAATATGCTATGCTAGGTAATTAAGTGTAATTTGTATGAATGTCAATCGGAGTGAAGAACAAGTATGGATCGAGTGTGGGAGACCGCTTGAGGTTAAGAGATTGATTTTCAAACGATGCTAATAACCCTTCAGTTCGAAAGATGCATAGAGTAAGAGTTAATAGGACCGCTGAGAGAGAGAGAGAGAGAGAGAGAGAGAGAGAGAGAGAGAGAGAGATCGAAACGTTTCATTTTGCCTAAAGTTGCGTAGTCTACTAATAAAGTATCTCATGATCTCGTAGCTCAGGGAACAAGCGTCGAAGTAGATCTCACAGCATCTTACTGGAAAATGATCTCAAAAATACAAGTGTTGTTAAGATGATTTGGTAAATGCCGGAGTCTATACTGCTCTAAGGACGATCTTAAGCCCTTAAGATCTTTAGCATTTCAATGATAAGGAACTAGAAGTAATCCTTGGCGAGGTGTATAGAGAGCCTCAAGATTGACCTGGTTCTCTGACTCTAGATTGCTCTGAGCAACTTTATGCTATTCTCTAACGATCAATGTTATTCTCTAATTATCAGGATTTTGAGTATCTCCTTCGTTCGGTCAAGAGGAACTTTGCCTCAGCAGGACTTCTAAAATCGTTCCTCTGTATCAAATTGTACAACGTTAAAATGATGGTTTCTTAAACCTTTTCTCAACCTTCGCGATCCCAGGACTCTAGCGTCGACTCCTCATCCCAAGGGTCTCCGGATTCTAGCTTCCTGACTCTAGGTCGCTCTCATTCGAGTACTCTGATCCTCAGTTAGCCCAGAGCTTAACGCCCAGCTATTAGATCTCTGATTAGTGAGATTGAAGCAGGACCATTCTGCAGCTTAAGCATTTGTGGATCAAGGGAACCATATTTGGGATCTCCGGGATCCAAGACTGGATTTTCGGATCCTTCGATCTTAGACTGAGAATCTGAGGATCCCAGAATTGATCGACGGGATCCTCGAGGGTCCAATTATAGAACTCTAGCTTCTGACAATCGCCTGGCTTCGATCTTCGATTTCAAAGGTCTTTAGACCTAGTTCTCCGAGTCCAGCATCACGTTACCTTGATCCTTAGTTAGTCAAGGTGTTATTCTGTGTCCTCTTCCCTCGTTTCAAAGTAACGTCGATGTTCCATAGACGTATCCAGTTCTTGCATTCCGCGTCCCTCTATAAATGTCTTGCGCTCCACTCGACAGCCTTATCCAATAACCGGGCCAGCCTCGCGGCAAGCTAATTATTTAGGATTAGCGCTGATCAAATTTCCACCATCTGATCCTGGCGGTAATTCCGTTGTATATATCAAAACGTGTTCGGCCCGGTAATGGCGTTCGAGCGCCGTTCCCCGAATTCGCCATGTGCGCATTGGATTTTCGGCTTCGCTGAGCGCGGGGAAGGGGGCTAGAATTCAAATGCCGCTCGATACGCTAGGATTACCGAGTTGTAAGGAAAGAACTCGCGGACGGGGGCCCTCTTCGATCGATCGATTCGTTGTTTGCCGCCGTCAACCCTTCTCGCCGATCGATCGCGACCAGTATCCGATTCCTATCGATCCGCGGCTCATTCCGGCGAGAGCACCGAGCTTCTCGGCGGGCATTGTGATCGGAAGAACCCTTTTCAAATTGTAACGCCGCCGTGTTGTTTGCCCGTGTGCGCAATCTGCTCCGCGCGAATCGATGCGGCCATTATGTTCGCGCCTTCGGACCGCGCTGAAAGAAAATGTATTACCGGAGGAATTAATTTCAGCTCTCCTCGCGATAAATTTATCGTTCATTTGCAATGTCTGCTGTTTCTTTTTACTCGGATTCGTGTTTTGAGTGATCCATCTTTTTTGGAAACTACGATTCTGATGGAAATCGTCAATCCGATGTCTAATATTGCATTTGACCTCTTATGCCACGATTTCTTTCATAGTTGGGTTGACTAACACTTCTTTATCTTTAATAATTTTCCTAATGGGAACATTTTTAATATATTGCGTGTCATCGTTTACTTTTATTTTTAGATTTTGACACAGAAAAATCATATTTTCATGTTCATTTCGTTTGAAATATATTGGTTAAGTTAGGGTATATGCAATGCAGATTAACACAAGTGCAAGCTGCAGCTAGAAGAAACCTTGAAATATCATTTTACAACAGGTAGCAAAAATAATTTCTGCAACTCTAACAGCACTTTCTGTGCCAATTTTACCTATTCTTTTAAGCTCACAGTCTTGTATTAAGCATACAGCCTATACTCAGATCGAGTCGTTGGAAGAGCCGCAAATCAGCTCGCACAATTAATAATTTAAGTTTTGAAGAACTGTCACCTGTTCCGTTTGGTATCGGCCACCCGGTACACGGGGTTTCGCGATACAGCACGTCCAATGAGAGGCATTTATCGTCGGAATGTGCGTGTGCGTGGCTCGTAACGCGACGCGTTTTACTTCTGGCGAGCGAGCTCGAGTGCTCCGGGAATCGTAACGCGCTTATGCTGAACTCTGCTGTCACCTGACAATGGCCGTCGCATCAAACGCGACGTTACTTCTAAGAGCTACTTTCCCCCGTCATCTGCACTGCCTCCTCATGGTCTCCCATAGCTACACCATTTCCTTCCGCAACGAACCCCTGTCTGGAGTATTCGAAACTCTGCAATGATTCAAATTTTCCATAAATCAAAAATCACGAAATCGAATTTTGTTGAAGCATACCGAATAATACTAATCGGGATATCTATTCTGTGACACCGGATATACGTGTGTAGAGTACGTAGACTGCGGGTTATATGCATTTATGAGAAACATTAGTAAGTCAAATGGAAACGATAATCAGAGCGACAACACGTTTCAATACCCGTCTTACAATTTTCTATCACGCCACGAGTTCTAAAAAATTTAATTAAAAACATAGTTGTACCTTCTTCTGAACTCAATCGATGTCCCGATATTGCCGTGCGTGGATATATGCTCGACGTCATCGTCTAGCCATCCCGCGTCTCGCGGCGGCGATTATTCCGCGAGTAATGGGCCAGGGCGTCGGCGTCGCGGTTTTTGCCGAGGCATCCGAAGATGAAGCCGTCGCGTAATTGCCGGCCTCGTTAGGCGGACGCGCTCGTCCCGGTGTCGGCGCGACTCGTATTTAATTAGCGTTATCGTTCCGCGCCCGGCGGGTTCGCGAAAAACCGTATAGAGTCCGCTACGCCCGAAAATTTCGCGCACGGAAGTCGTGCCACGACTTTAACCCGCCACTGAATATTTTATCGCTAACCCGACAATTGGCTGTGTTCGGTTTAGCGACATCAACGCGAACGCTCGGTGAAGATTGGCGGCTGTCGCTTATAATTCCCGAAGTTCCTAATTACACCGAGGTTCAAACGACCGCCACGTGTTGCGCGCAACTTGTCTCTTGTTCGGGTCGATCGGCAAATATTGACTGTCTAATCCTGTAATTTCTCGTACGGGAATATTTTGGTCTGCTTGAGAGTGAACATTGTTTCTGGATTTTATGGTAAGAATTCTTTTGTTTGTTGCGTTTAAAAAATGGATTAAAGATAAATGTATTGGTTTGTTGTATTTTTGGGAAAACTAATTCGTTTAAGTGTGTGAGCATTATTAATTCTTTATTGGACTCTGAACAGTGCAATAAAGGGATCCAAGAAAATGCAGAATTGTCGGTGACATGACTGTATGAATGAGAATTCGTGGGCTTTGTCATACTTTGGGGTGGTCGTGGGTTAGGGGGCGTTTCCCTCTATGCAGACCGTAATCACATTTGTCTCCCCTCATCAAATTCGCCGGAAATATCGGAGACAGATTTCTTCATGCAAATGGCTCTGCATCGACGTACGACAACAATTTCTGCAGCGACGATTTGCATTCCTCGGCATCTATTTCATTGTTTCCGCTTCCAGATGTCAAGATTGCAATGCTTCGGCTTTGCGAATCGCTTCCAGGACTAGAAGCATAAGCGGTGCGCTATAAATCAATTTAACAAATAAGCTCAAAAATGTGTAGATGTATCGAAGAGATCTTCGATGCTTGCAATCCATGACTCACAACTGTATAGGAGCTCGTTATCTTACTATATTCGGTGGAAATTCTGATGGAGCCAGGTTACGTGTCAATTCTCAGAAACCGTGGTGTCACCAGGTACCGATATCGGCCTTAGGCGGCCGTGCTTGCCGAGTGATCGATGTGTCCACAGGATTTCGCAATACAGAGATAATGGATACCACGATGGATCAAGGAGCTCGACCATGATGCACCGATTCTATATCGGATACTCTGATAAATCGTGAAAGGGAGCAACGGAAAATATCTGGCACGTCGAATCCAAACAACAAATTCGTACTATCATCGTCTTCTAGTAACTAATCTTTCTGCCAATCCCAGACTAGCATATTTTTAGAGACGAAAGTAGTATTTAATTAACACTTGGGTCACCAAAAAGACGTCTTAAAAAGTCTCATGAAATCAAAGTTTGTCAATCAATATTTCCTTAAACACTAAAAATATTAACGAATCACGGTTTACGCAACTGTATCACGATAGCATTTAATTTCTAATCATTCGAACGAGATCTCGTGTCACCGTGTGACTAGTATTCATATCGACGACATCGATAATATACCCAAACCTACTTACCGATAATTAGGCGACACCAACGCCACTTTCTAATTGATTATAGAAGTTAAATACGGTTCTCATGGACTCGCTCTCAGTCTATCGAACATAGCAAGACGAGTTACACGTGTCAGCAAATCAAAGTCAATTAGAAAGCTATTTGTAAAGTAAGAAAGTTATTAATACGTGCTTTCAGTACAACTGTCCCACATACTTCGCGTTGTATTTCAGCAGATCGTGAACCAGAAGTTGGAAGATAGATTAAGATTTATCATTAGTTCGTGGATCTTATCGCACAAAAATTGAACGGAATTGAATTTCGAAGAGCATCCACGTAATTACCAATCACACGTGGATTACTGTAGAACATTCGAATTCTTTATTATCTAAAGACGTCTAAAGCAACTGTTCCATTATCCAGAAACTCTAGAATAACGAACGTTCTACCGTATAGAATTGCCGAACGCAGAGATCCAGGTACGTAACGAGTTCCATGATGACGTCGGGCAAGGTTGGTGTTGCGGCAACTTACGGAGGCAGGCTTTTCTTCTCGAATTGAACGGGCCATTAGCGGCCTAACTACTTCATTGCGCTCGAGCACCGGTCGGTGCTTGACCCACAAACTGCTTAACCTTTGCGCCTCCGCCGCGACATTGTCCGCGCGTGCCTGAAGGGGGACAAATGATTCTAAACATCGGATGGCTGCGAAAAACGCGGCGACGGCAAGGCGAGACGAGACGAGACGTGGCGAGACGAGGCGAGACGAGGCGAGGCACGCCGGCAACCAGCACGTTGCTGCCTGTACAGAAGAGATCGATGCACGAGGGTGAATTCGAATGCACTTGAACGGGGCTCTCTCGTTCACCTCGAGAAAGGCCCTCGAACCACGCCGAACTTTCCGCCGCAATGCGACGAGCGGGACGAGTAACTTTCTCGCCTCGGAGGTGCCGGGGAAAAAAGGGGTAAGGTGAAAAGGGAAGGACATTTACACGAATAAGAGGGAACAGGCTGCGCCCGAGGCAAACTTAAGTGACCGCTCGAGGCCATCGAGGGGTTCAACCCCCGTGCTACTCTTTCTCTCTCCCTCCCACCCTCCTTCCTTCTCGCTTCTGTTCTCCTATTTTTACCCTGTGTCTTTTCTCTCGCCGCCCTCGATACCCTTGTCTTCAAAAGCAATTACAAAAAAATTAGGGTCACTGGCTCCGCTCTGCTTTTCTTTCCTGAGTCCGCTCTTATAAATATCATGCCACTTTCCTGGATCAACCCTTCGATCGCGCCGCTACGTCGGCGTACTTCGTTTCCGTTGGAATCCAACGAACTCCACCGCGATATTAACACTAGATCTCCCTGAGAGCGACTCATGTATTTCGCTTTAGAAGAATTACAAGAATTCATTTATTTAGATCGCTGGCCAATTTTATGATCGCTTGGGCTTGAGTTAAGGAATTTCTGAAATTGTTTCCTGTGAAACGGCCTGTATGATTTCAACAGTTTCGATACGAAGAACGTGAAACCAGTTGTTTACGTTACTATTTTATGCACCGAGTGTTTCTTTTCACTTTACTAGTTATTTCTGCCTAACATATTCAAAATACAGACGGAGGTGCAAAACGTGTTAATACCTTCATCGACGTGTTCTATGGATGACATCATCCTGCGTCAAGATTTAAAAATGTATTATCAAGGTACTAAGTGGTGGAAGCTTTGTTAGAATCTCTAGAATGGATGAAAGTGGAAATCGTTGTAACTTGTCTGTTGACTGTTCAACATCGGTTTCATAAAATGAATAATATCAATTGCAAGATATTCGTTAGGAGACTGTGGATTTTATGCATTCTTGACAGAAATGGAATGGTGAAAGGATTGGCAGAAATGAAGGATGTTGATGTATTAATTCCAACTTTAAAGTTAAAACTATTTAAGAAAGGTTAAAATATTGACGTAGATCCGCAGTCCCTTCCTTATACTGACCAGCAAATTGTATTCACGTCACGTATGACATTTTATTCTTATTTGACTGATAGTATTGAATTTTACTATCGCACAACTGAGGCCGAATAACCGCTATAGAGGCACTTCGGTGACTGAAAGAGTATGAATCGTTGCGCAGGTATGCAGCGTAACATTTTTCGGTGCAGCTTGGTATACGCCAGCCTCGTTCTTGACCTTACGGGACCGCCTGCAATTATTTCTAGCGCGCAGTTGCATTACGCAACGGTGCTCCCCGTCACGTTCGATCCGAAACTCCTCCGGTGGCCGACGTGTAATTAATCGCACGGCCGTGTCGCAATATCGCGAGGGAGAGAGAGAGGTATAAAGAGAGAGAGAGGGAGAGAGAGGACCGTGCGGTCACACGCCGCCACTTCGCAGGCATATGCACCGCTTGAAAGAGCTGGTCCTTTTGATGTCGACCCTCTGATGTCATTAACATTATTCCCAATCCCTCTCCTCTCTGCCGTTACTTCCTTCCCCGATCTCGCCCCTAAACGTATTTATTTACGCGACCGCCCTCATTCTGTCGGCCTTTCCAACGACAGCTCGCTAATATCGATGCTCCGCATCGATCCGGAAACTGGTTTATCCCCATTTTTCCAGTCTGCCCATTCAAAAAGCTCTCACAATTTTTCTTTTGAACGTGATATTCGTTTGCACCAGTTAATGCTAGTCTTTTACTCCTCCCAAACACGGTGGCATAATTAAAGTTTATCTAAATCATGCAATATGTAATCATCTCGATACAAATTAATCAATCATTAGCAATATTTCAACACGAGTCTAAATAAAGTTACGATTACTTGAACTTCCAATAGTTCACTTGACAATTGAATTGCGTCTTAAATGTGGCGAGACAGCCAGCACAATTTAACAGACGTTCAGTAACAAGGTTACCGAAGATCAACATATTTACTTCTCCGAATGCCGGAATGGCAGAATTTAATCTAATACAAGTCTCTTTAATTTAATGCAAATTTTATTTATTTCATATCTTGCTAGTATGAAAGTCCATAGTCAATGAAAGTCTCGTTCGTTTAATACAAGTTCTTTCCATTTAATATAAGATTCTTTAAATACTATTCTCTTCAATTTCATACAAGTTTTTTAAATTCAATACCAATCTCTTCAATTTAATACAAGCACTTATAATTAAATGTTAGTATCTTTAACTTAACGCAAGTTCCTTTAATACTATCTAGTCAAGTATAGTCACACTGACCTTATCAGAGTTGCGCATCTTATTCCAGAAGTAAGAGATCAGGGTATATTGTTCATTTTTCCCACGATTTAAGTCTTTGATACATAACATAGTCTGTAAGGAAAATATTCTTTATACTTTAAAAACTGGTCGTCTGCAAAATGCTGGTTCATATCGATGCAAGTCTCGATTCTCTGTTTGCGTTACGAGCTCCTGCATCCTCTTTCTTTCCAGCGATTCCCTCAGCATTCTCGCCGAGGCAGTTCGTTGCACGAAATTGAGATGTCTGGATATAGCGACGTCCATCCTCGTTCTCCTACCGCCCCTGTGGATCTAATTCGATCGAGAAGGGCCGTTCTCCTTCCTTTCGATTCTTCTCGCGAGAAAGAGAGAGGAAGAGAGAGAGAGAGAGAGGAAGAGAGAGAGAGAGAGAGAGATTCGTCAGGTTTCGGAATCCGGCGCGGTGCGAGGAACGCGGCAGAATTGCAACTCGTATTTATCGGTTAGGGGCCAGTGAACGTCGTCCGCGATCGTGAAATACTGTGACTACAGTCTGCGAGTAGGGGCTGTCGCGCAGAGGGTGCGCACCCGAAACATCCCAGCTCTTCTAATGGGACTTTAAGGCTTTGCTGCAACACTGTCTTGATAAGATCATTACGAAAGACATATCGCGGCGTGGATGTTCATTTCCGACCCCCTCAGCAGCGAGTAGAGATCAGGATTCAAAAATTGCATGAGCTACAAATAAGAATTGGAGCTCGAACGACAGAGAGTAGAGCAAAGGTGTGACCATCGATACCGTTTTCGATAAATATTTCCGATAATTCAATACCTCGATAACACCAGGTTATCGAAGTAAAATAAATTGTGATAAATTTATATTATTCAGATAAATGTTTTAGTCACAGTTAATCTTTTCCTTTTATGAACGCTTTCATTCCTGTTTATATTTAATAACTGAACTGAGGTGAAACCAAAAAACTGATATTAAGATTCTTTGTTAGTTTATTAGAGTTCAAGAGAGTTTGAAGAATCTTTTACAATAAGGACCAAGATGTCTTTCTTAAACGTGAATATTCTGTATTTTATCTGTACGTCTAATTTTTTATGAAACAGTGGACTGATTAAAATATGCGCTTATGTATGTTTATAATATATAATTTACAATGTATAATGCATTAAGCACGCATCGAGGTAAATCGACATATTGTTAAATATCGATGCTAAATAGAAGTTTTCGAATCCATTGTAAGGAGTGGAATTTTGAAGAAAATGTATTCCTTCGACAATTTTAGTCAGTTCGGAAATAGTTTGAGAACATTCTTGCAGTTTTTAAATGCCTTCGCATTTTTCTTTTACCAAGACTATAAACTGAGAGCCGAAAACAACTAGTCAATTTGACGAAAGTCAAAACAGTGAGAAAACTTTGCATTCGCTAAAGTTAAGCATCTTTTAAAAGAGTCAAGAATAGATGCTTACCGAAAATGTCCATGAGAAAATACCTCTATCGGAGGGAAGACATTTTATATTCTACTGAAATCGGTTCGACCTTTCCGTAGTAAAATGATCCCTCTTTTAAAATTTTTAAACAAGATCCTCTTCACACAAACTCGTCATTTTCCATCCCCAATCTTTTTGCAGAGGTTTTGACACAATGTAAAAATAGCGGTTTGCGAATTCCCGGTGACAAGACGTTGATACGTCTGAAATCCGTCGAGGACAGGTGGTGTGACGCGCTTGAACTGTGTCAGGGTAAAAAATACGCGAGGTGGAATCGTTAGGTAGCTTCTCTAGCTTCTACATAGCGACGTTAATCGTTCGCGCGAGTTTCTAGAAAACTGCCACTTGCAGTATCGTATCGTTAACGACTCCTTGTCCCCTTACTCGGACTTGGAGAGTACACATTCCGTTAATTTAATCGATATCTCGGGTAACTGATAACCGGGTAGCATTACACTATCGCGGCCAGTGATAACGTCGCGAAATGTCGTTACGTGGCCGGCCGGTCGCAGAAAAACGCGATCGCCGGCACCAGTCACTTGCGTGTACGTCAGGTCGTGTGTAAACACCGACGATTCTCGCCTGGCCGAGCTGTAAGTCGCATGAATCAATGGAACACTATGTACACGCAGCTATCGCGGCCACGAGATACAAAGGGAAACGTTTGCTCAACGTAGACCACCATAATCTCGGGCACTTGTGGCTGGTTTCGCAATCCTGCTGTCCGTTTCAACGATTCCGACTTCGACGATTGGCAAAATGGAACTGCGCGTCAATGCGAATTCTGTAATCTACCACCTATGCGCATAAT
Source organism: Augochlorella aurata (assembly GCA_028455555.1). Taxonomy (NCBI): domain Eukaryota; kingdom Metazoa; phylum Arthropoda; class Insecta; order Hymenoptera; family Halictidae; genus Augochlorella; species Augochlorella aurata. The sequence goes on along the minus strand of CM052161.1, from coordinate 6,977,897 downwards.
CTTGAAGTGCACGAGGTTAGACGAACAGCAAGATACATAGATACAAAATGTTCAAAGATTTCGACGAAACATACAAAACAGAGAAAACTTCCCGTTTATTTTGATGGATATATGGAATGAGATCTAAATATTAAACTAATCATCGCTATGTTGTGGATTTTATTTATTTATTAATTTATTTTTACGGAAAAAAAACATATTAGCAGAATGAAGAGGTCACGTTTTCTAGTTAGAAGCAATTAAAGAATTCTAAAATAGTGTTATACTAGTTTCGACCCATTAAAATAATTAAGGAAGGAAATAATTTCCTGAGCAGCTTCTATATCATACAATGAATGCAGACAATTTTTATTTTGCACAAGTATCTGCAGTCTATTATAAAAAATTACTAGGTAGCCGATGCGACGTTAAAAAATGAAAAAGTAGGATAAAAACAGATGCAAAGGATAGTCCACCGCAATAGGAAATTCAGAATGGTATTCCAATAGCCACTGGCGATTTTCGAGCAAGGGATCGAGATTAAATAGTTTAATTAGCCGAGAAATTCGTGCGTCTCGCATCTCGCGTGACTCCGCTCGGAATACGCTTCGGACACGAGGCGGTGCTTCACGCGAACCGCTTCGCATGCGGCGATAATAGGGGCTGCTCATAAAAGGAGAAATATACGGAACGATAATCGGGATCGGCGGATGTCGTTTTATTAGACGCTATCGTTAAGGACGAGCTCACGTACTCGCGGATAGTTAATTAATTATACGAGCGAGATCGACCGGGGAACGACGGCTCGACAAATCGCGTCGTAACGTTTCAATCGTTGCCTTCGTTCTTGGAGCAGTGCGCATCGTAGTTCGACGACTTCTCTTGTCTATTGCGTCATAACCTTGCGTTGACTTTCGTTTTCGTTTTGTTGCAGGTAAGGAAGCACGCTATCGGAGATTCGCGATCACGGAAGCCGATCGAGCCGCGATCGAGCTTCGATTTCTCAATTCCCCGATGGGCCATGGTAATGGAGGCGCGTACGCGGCGCAAGGATGCGGAAACGCGTGAGTTATTATCGCGAATTGATTGCTCAATGCTATCGGCGATCGCGTTATTGGATCGACGAACCAGATTAAAGTTTCAATTCAATTTAATGCGCTCCTTGGGAGTAATGCCTCGTCCGTCGGTAATATTTCTATCAATGATTCAACAGCTAATTCCGCACGTTCACAGGCGCGTTCGATTTATTTATCGAAAGCGTTCTTGCGGCGCGTTTTGTCGGGATCGGTTGACGGGGCCGGCTGTTTCAGGAATCTCGATTTTTATGGGCTCCGGCCTGTCGCGGACAGTTATCTCGTTTCAGATCGATAGCGAGTCAGTTTCTTATTTTCTGATGACTTTTATGGCGGACGAGTTACGCGGCCTCTTTACCAACCACATTTTATTCGTAACTAGTGCGAAACTTCCTTGTGAAACATGATTGCGTTTTTTACAACAATCCTTGGGAGACTGTCCACAGATCCTAGAAAGGTTTGGATAAATTTTCAGTACTGGAATAGGCGGTAGAAAAATAATAACTGTGTAAACATTTGAATTTCTTCAATCGATAATTTTCATGGCAAATGCGTGGAATGTTTCTGTGTGAATGCAGATCAAAGTGCAATTTTCTTATTGCGCCATTGGATGATTTCCTCATGAATTGTTCAGTATCAATAATTACTTTAATTGCGAGCCAACAAATTGCTCTTAGCAACGCTCTCCAATCGTTTCTTTTGGGATTATTTCACAAATGAATATTTCTACTTTTAGATACAGCGAAATTATGGAGAATGCTACGAACAGTTGGTAAATTAATAACAAAATGTTCTTTTTGCTCGTTCGTGTGAAGGCTTGATACGATTCCCCCTCTGTGCAATCTGAATAAAAACTGTACAAGTCCCCGGTACACGCTGCATAATTGATTACAGTAAAATCTCCGGGTGTTGCGGTGGCTGCCTCGTTAATTGTCCTGCGGTCGCCCCACCGCTTTTGGAACAGCTTCAAAAGCAGACGCAGGGAGATCTTTTCGAGCCCATTGGATCAATACGAGGAGATCGTGTTCCATTCGCTTTAATAATTTTTTGCCACTGCCCTCGGTCCAGGTGGCATTAAAATCGCCGACACAGGTTTTGCGGGCACAGATTTCTCCGACGATGCACTGAAGCAGCAGATCCGATCGACAACAGCTTTGATCGTCAACGTTGTTTCGTTTATCGCATCTACTTTGAAATCTTCGTTACGTTTACAAATACGATTATTCCCGACTGTATGTCAAACGGTCATAGAACTATTCTTTAAGATGCAATACGATTACTTTGCAGTACTTTGTTTTAAATCGCGTTAAAATAGCTGTGAAAATGTTTGAAGTTGCTACTTCAGCCACGTAATTTATACGTGTATTATGAACATTTTCAAACAAGATTTTGCAAAATAAAAATCGGTCTTTATCCACCAGAAGGAGAAAATACCTTCACCTTCGATCAGACAACCTCTCAGCTCCAAAATCTTTCCGAAATAAGGTGTTAAGGTAGAGCGCATAAAGCCAGACTGCAAGATCGTTTAAATCTCTGCTCGGCCATATCACCGCGGAACTCGCCGACGTTATTAATCACGGTTGCTCAATACGCCTGTGTTCTCCTGCGAAAAACGAACAGCCAAGCCCGTTGGTCCGACAAAGGGTTAAACGTTACATTGTTGCATCGTCTCCTTAATGTCTTCCGCCTCTGTTTAACGCGCGCCACCCCCACGCGCAGGTCACGGGCTGCGTATAATAATAAATTACCGCGGGAGTCGGTCGTAACGAAAGATATTTATTTTACGAGATCCGGCGCTTTGAAAGCGGCCGTGCTGCTTTCATCGGGCTACTTTATCTGCCAATATTCCCGGGGCCCGGGTAAATCCGGCCAAGAAGAAACTCGCCGGCCTGTGTTTCCAGGCTGGCCGTGCTGCGAGCACCGGCAGAAAATATATCGGCAATTTTCATGCGGCCGCAACACAATAGAATTGCGACGCGCCATTGTCCCGAGCCGATCGTCACGCGCTTAGGCCACCGACCCGCGGAAATACGTGTTTTCGGACTTGTTCGCAGCATCTAGCCGCACCTGGCGCTGCTTTGCGCTCCCTTCGGAGCTTTCCTGATTTATTATTAATCCTGCATCCAGGTTCGTTAGCGCCCCGAAGCCGCGTTTGCTCTTTATCTTCCTCTCTCTCCCTATCTGCTTCGCTCTCTCTCTCTCTCTCTCTCTCTCTCTCTCTCTGCGGGTACTTTGATCCCAGAGCCTATCCCACGGCTAATTTATTATTGAGCGTAAGCAGGTTTTCCTTTCGGGGCTCAACGCGGATCCGTCGATAGAAAGACGCCAGCTGAAGCACGCTCGCTGCCTGTTTGGAAAACGAGACGAAACTTGCCCACCGCCTTTATGGATTTCATATTATCGGACCAGCATTGTCGCTGCTCCGCCAGGGAAATGATTAAGAGAGATTGAAATGCAATCGTACTGCTCCAGCCATGTTTCGCGAGTTTGTCCTCTTAAAGAATCTCCAACATTTTTAAGTACTTTACGAGGTTTTAGAATTGTCGCGATAGCATAAAATTCTCAGTCTAATGACAACACTATCGATTCCTTCGAAGAATGGATAGGGTGCTAGAGGTCTGTTGCCAGGATTTAAACGGCGGCATCGATTGCACCTGACCTCTGATTGCGCGGACACGTTCCCCACCGGGACGAGAGTTACTTAAATCCCCCCCTCGCTACCGTTTACCGAGTTTTACTGTGGCTAAGACCAGGGGTGGGGGGACTAAAAGTTCGAAAGCGTCGGGATCACGGGCCGGTAATCCTTCGGATAATGCGCGATAAGTCCTGTGGTTCCCGTGAACTGGATGGTTACGTCCGCCGGAATCCGCCGTAACCCCGTTTTAGCGTCACGGACCCTGGGTGTCCCCTTATTGATTTCTAATGACCGAACGTTTCCATTTTCGCTCGCGCGAACCGCACGCACCCTGTCCTGCCCTGTCCCGTCCTCTGCACTCTACACTAGTCGACACGATTTAACCCTCTCCGAAACAGCGGCTGCCCTAGCGAGTATCGCTTTGACGAACTGCGGAGCAAGTATCGATAATAGCGCAGACAGGGGAGATCCGATGAAATCCGACGGTTTCGAAATACAAACGAATATCGAAGGACGTGAAAAATTTGCTGGCTGAAACCCTGAATTGCTAGCATTCGCAACTGATAGCTAATCAGGAGGCCGGCTTGCTCGAGTTCGACGTTTCAAACGGACGTATCTGTAGGATATTGATTGATGTTTAACAGACGTTCCACGGCCGTGGTATAGACAGATATGAAATTTTTGAAATTAACATGTTCGAGGCACGTTCGATGTTATTTTAATTGCTATATTCTCGTTAAAATTTGATGTATCTCATGATGAATTTTCACGTTATTCCAATTTTTGTATAAAATTCCTTGTTTATCCAATTTATAAGAACTTCTTCCTAAATTAAATAGATAAAGAAATTTTGTTTATTCCGTCTTTTAAGGCCAAATAGAATTCCGTTTTCTTGTCCTAAATATTTGAGTAAATAAAGGCAAATAAGAAATATAAAATTTTCTTCCCCGTTTAAGAAATGAATGCGGTCGAAGCAGTTGTAATCGTTTTAACCGCGAAGGAAATGGTATGTCAAGGGGTTAAGGATCGATGAGAGTGTCGCTATACAACATCGCCGATCTCTGTTATTATTTACCGGCTTCCCAAACCGGCAATGGCTCCCGGAGCGATAAAACGGTCGAAAGGGTCCAGAAATGTGCAGTTTCATCGCAGCGCGGGTCCATTAACTCTCGAAATCCAAACGGTCGACGATATCCGATAAAGATCAAGGAATCATTAGTATCGCTGCGCCGGAACAGAACGCCCGGTGCTGGACGATTTTTCACGAACACCGTCGCCGCGTAAGCCTCTAAACGTCGATTTTTCTTGGAGAATTTATCGGTACATTTACTCCCGGTTCACCGGCGAAAGGTACTCCCGACCGGTTGCTCCCTTGACCGTGTCGGATATCCGACTCCGTGACATGAAACGGCCAGCTCATAATCCGTCGATAAATCGCCTTAAAACTCGGCGAATCGTGGCCGGCCGAGTTTATGATACCTGCACACGTGGCGTCGAACGGTCTACGTGTCTCGAAATGACGATAGACCGTCGAAATTTATGGCAACGTCGAAAGGGTTCCTAGGTATTCGACGCGCGGACCAGCCAATCGGCCGAACACCGTGAACATTTGCTGAGAATTGCCGGTTGAATTCCCTCGACTGTTCCTCCGGAAACAGGCTTTGAACCTTTGATGAAGTAGACGCGCCAGAAAAATTCGACTGCGGACTTTCTACAACCAGGTCTTTGTCCGTTTCCCATTTAATGGCAGGTATTTTTACGTTCTGTATAACATTAGCGTCTGCGCATTAGAGCGTACTTCGTCTTCAGATTAGCACCTTTACCGTGTGCTAAACTTAGAAGTTCTTTCGAAGACACGACAGACTTCTGGAACTACAAGGGACTCTTCATAACTACATCACCATCTGGCACCTGATAAGAATGTGACAACAGAAATGTCGTTTTCGAGTAAAAAATATTACATAAAGGATCGTGGATCCTCTTCTTTGTTGTCCGAAGGATTTTTATTCGTCTGTTTAAGCTTCCTGCTTGAAACACATCAAGTTTGCAATACCGCTACGTACCCGATGCGAAATAAATAAGACAGATATATTGTATGACATCGGAAAGAATCGGACGACAGTTTCCCGGAAGATTTTCATTGACCCATTCGAGCGGCGCGATGGATATGCTAATGAATCGCGTGCAGCCGGAACCGCGAATCAATTAATTAGGCCGGGCCGGTGGCGCGGCATTGTCCGCGAGAAGAAAGTTTTATTTCGGAATTGACGGAACTATGCATATTCAACGGCTCTAGATGCATTTGGAAGCAAGATTCGCGGTTCTTCGGAGTAGACCCGATGCATATAATTGTTGCGGAAGACACCGGAGGACTAATTAACGTAATGATTATCGGACTCCGTTCGGCCGGCGCGGCGCGGCATCGGCGGAATCGATCGCAAACGCGAGCCTCGAACCGGCATCGTTTCGCGTCTCAACCTGATATCGGTCCCGGGGATGAACGGGGATGAGTTCCTCGGCCTCGTTAATTACCCGGGTTACCGCGAAACTTCTCTTCCGATTCGATGAAAAGAGCTTTAGGGGTCTCTAATGGGTCCCGTAATGGCTTCACACAGATTGGCCGGGGGATTCGCGGCCGGAGTCGACTTTTGCACCTCGATAAATAGACTGCGGCCCGACTAAGCCAGAAACATCCAGCTACATCTGACTGAAACGCCTGATTAATCGGACTCTCTTATTTGATTACACCGAATTTGCCATCCGTGTGATCATGCGGCGCATACTCGCGTTTTCGGCATCGATTATCGAGAGACAAACCTAAACGAATCTTCGAAATACCATCAAATTTTATGGACTGCAAAGACGCTAAGATTTGTACTTAGGCCTCCATTAATGCAATTTGATAGTTCTTTGTGCATCATAAGAATTCTCTGCACCACTTGCAGGTATCAGTATTGTTGAAAAGCAACGATAACGCTGTGGCTGGGTTTCCTTCCCGCGATGAAAAGGATTTTTGTGGAAACGTATATTAGGGATCGTCATCAGTTCGGAAAGAATAGTGGACTGAAACAGTTTTTGCACAGTCATAATTATTCGGTTCTTTATACACATCACAAACTGATCCACTGTTAACCAGTTAGCTGTTTTTGCCATTTGCTTTTCTTTACTAAATTATATTATTTTATAAATGTGTTATATTTAAACAAAATATTACGAAATTGTGAAGAAAATATCTAGAGTGTGTTTACACTAACTCATACACTTTTCAAAGAGATTGCGATAGCTAATCTTTGTAAGTTTCATCTCCTTACATTATAATAAAGTATACCATATACTGTGAAAAGCGTATGATTTATATTATTTTCATATACATCCATCAAGTATTGTGGAATTACCCTTGTTTCTCGGACGCTACAATGGTCAAGAATTCGCTTAGCACGATATCGAACGAGGATAACAACTATTTTACGAAGGTCATTTAAATTTGCAATGTAATTCGCGCGAAGGTGTAATAGCTATCACGAGGGGCGCTCTTGAAACGCGTTCCATTTCGTGGTTCGATGTGCCGGTTCTTGTTATGACGTATTAGCATCTTAAGGGATGACTGATGAATATGTTTTAGTCGGGGTCGTTGACACGAGTTTCGCTAACAAGCTGCATACATTATCAACCAACGTAGTCTGTTGTCAGGTGATTTCATTCCTTGTCGTCTCTCGAATGCATTACAACGTCTTCTTCAATTTCCATCTTAATGACAACATCGTGTCTCTGCGCTATCATAGACTCCGCGTGGGTAGACGACCCTTCTACGTTTCCCTTTGCCAAGCGACGATCTTTGTCGTTCCAAGAATCGCGGAAATCGGAGGATTAGATAAGCAGAAAGGCGGCTCCGACTATGCAGGCACTTTGCGCAGGTGTCCAAGAGTGACCCATTTCGCTTGAAAAGGGCCATTTCACCTGCGGATCCCAGTTTCTTTTCCATTGTGCTGACTGAAGAGATGCGACAAAAGATAGAAGTCTGAAAGAAGTGGTTCGTCCTCGAATTGCCAGTGCCCCAGACGACTTAGAAACTATCCAGCTGTTAGGTTATTTAGGAGAAAAGTTAACTAACGGGGAAGCAATCTCGCTGCAATCTATCCTAGCAGAGAGATTGTCTGGCAATTAAATTGTCTAGTAAAGAATTTAACAAGGAAACGTGGATAGAATGAAATGGAATGAAAAAAAAATAAAAGAATAAGAAAATTGAATGTCTTATTTGATAAATATGAAGTTAATTGTACCCGAAAAGAAACTAAAAAAACAATTGATTGCTTCACAGTAACCAGTTCCGCCACCCTATCTGTGAAATCTTGGAATGTACGAGAAATTTTTGTACACCTCTCGAAATAAGCTGACGAAATAAGACGCGACTTACATGTATAATTTCGCAGAATAAATCGCGATGTTAAGGCACGGCCAAGACACCATCAGCATAGCGAAATGGAACTCGCAACGTCGCGTCGAGACTTCCGCAGGGCTCGCAAGACGGCGTTCCCCCTTTCAACATCCGAATATCCGAGCTGTCCAGGCGTGCTTTGTTCCCAGCTTAAAGAACACGTGTTTACATAACGCCGGAGAGCACGTGGGCTCAGCCAGATAGGACAATGACTCAACGCCCACGCCGCAGACGACGGAAGTGTTGTCCGCCGCTTTGTGCTCACCTCGTACAACACACCACTCCAATTTCCCATGCACACGAACACGACAATCCTTCCGGTAATAAACTCCGGAAAAGAAATCGACGAATCGATGGAATTGCGTTAGGCGCGTCTCGGCGCAGACAGGAGCCGACACACTCGAGCGAAACAAACCTGTGGGCAAGAAAGTCGGAGCAGGAGAGGCGGGCGCAAACAAGGGTTGCTCGGCGGGAAGCTCACTTCAGGAATTACGACTTTACGAGCGTTTCAATTTCTCGGCTTAGGTTCCGCCCCGCGGAGCCTCATCCGATTAAGCGACTTTACGATCTCGTGGTATCTTAGAGGAAGACGGACAGGGTGGTTCGGTTTCCTTGGAGGCTGCCCACCCCCGGCAGAGCCACCGGGTGCCGTTCACCCCTCGGTAAATCTGACTAACGTGCGCCTGGTCGGCGAGCGGAATTACGATCGCCTCGGTCGCCTCGCCGGCAAACGGGTCAAACAGACCGTGACCTCCGCAGCCGCCACTCGAACTGCGACCTTGCTGCCATCCAGGCGGGCCTTGAACCTTCCGGAACCATCGCGACACTGGTCACTGTCCCCGGCTAAACAACCTTCTCGATTTTTACTGCCTGGCCCCGGTTTCTTACTCTGCGCCTCGCAATCTCTATTGGACGATGCTGTGCGCTTGTTTAGCGAGCTATTCCGTTTGGCAATTCTTCAATGCGTGGACGATGAACCGTACATCGCCTGTAGCCTTGATAGCATTCAAAGAATTTCGCTTTTCGGAATTGTAGCTTTCAATCGACCCTTAACTACGCACCAAACTTTTGACCTGTTCATTAACTCTCTACACTCATAGATATTTTAATTCCAGAACTCTAAACATTTCTTCCAATCTAGGAGATCACTATTCCTTCTTTTCATTTCATTCTCTTTTCGCGCGTTAAATTGAACTCGTATCACGCTTTAGCAGTTTATTAAATAGAAAGAAACTTACTTTGGTGCGTGATAAAGTTTGGTAAAATTTAATTGGTGCGTGAGAGCCGCCGTTCAAGCGCAAAGGGTTAACCAGTTTAAAGTTAAGCATTAACATAATGTGAAATATCGAAGTAATGAAAATTACAGGAACGCGTTCATTGCTGTTTGTAGAAAAATTAATGTAACGAAGACGGATTCCCCTTTTAGCATATTACGTTACATGTTACGCCGCAATTTTTGTGTCGCGTTGAATCGAAACTGCGTTGCAAGGGGGTTGACAGTCTTGTAGATATCTTATGAACGGGTCTGAATTGATGGTTTATAAACCGGTTATCCAGCGATCGATCGTCGGATCCAAAGGGGTGGTTTCAAGTCCGTAGTTTTCAGGCGTCTTTGCTCCCCGGGGCGCAGCTTAGTCTCGACGAGAACGCGGGCTCGCCGGCTCCCTATAAACAATGTCAAGCATCCTATTCCACGTCGAGACGTCGCTTTTACATAGCACTCGTTAAGAGGGACTTTTTAACAAGGTAGCTCGCCGTGGCTCGTTGCCTTTTTGTCGCGTCGTTGTAAGTTTCCTCTCCCCGGCTCTCTTTCTCTCGACGTCGCTCTCGCGCCCACTAGCACCAGCTCGCCTTTCTCCTCCCTCTGGCTTCGCTTTGATAACCTTATCCGCTCGACAGATACCCTTTGTAATACACCGATTAAGACCTCACCGGGCGGGCACGGTGATCCGGGGGCAGGTTCATTACCGAGTTTGGATTTTATGGTGGAAGTTGCGGTGCACTGTGCGGTGCGTGTTTCGACTACCGACGTTCACCCTGGAATAAAGCAATCTCCATTCCATCTGACACCTTGTATCACGCAGATTCACCGGTCAACGGAGGTCACAAAGGACAGACGCGTTAAGACATCCCTCATGTGCTTATGCATTTTAATATGCCCAAGTTGCGAATATTATGTCAGTCCCTGAATTTGATGATATTCTTATTAGGCAGTTAACGAGAGATGCATTTAATCAGCTTCTTCTGACGCCTCTATTTGCAATTGTTGCATATCAAATCTGAAACTGATTCGTTTTATTGGATCTACTAGATTTATTACAAGGCCTTGAATTTTATTGTACAGAAGTTACTAACTTTATTTAGAAAACTTCTCAGAGTCCCCGTACAGAAATTACTTGGAAATGAAAGTTTCGCCGATGACACCGTAACCAATTTCTTCGTTCATTTGGAACACCGTAATTTTTGCCACTGTTCTACGAAGTATTCGAATTCGTTTCCGGCGTCAGTCGACTTTCGGTGATCGGTGTCCCGGAGATGGGTTCGGGTAGTCTTTGATTAAGGAGTAGATCGGAGGGGACGTCAGATAGATTTTCTTCTGGGCGAAATGGCTGCTCAGGTGCGCGCGTTTTCAAAGGCAGATGTCAGACACCGTAACGAAGCACGTAGTAAGGTTCTCTCTGGCTACGTGAGGAGACACGGAGCACTCGCTAAAGCCGGCTAGGGCGAGAGGTTTTTGGCAGCAGCTGCATGTTTCTTCTTCATCAGCCGCTCGCCACTCTGACGGCTGCGTTGGGGGTGAGGCGAGCGGGATCGAGGGAGAAAAAGGAAGGGGAAGGATGAGATTAGTCTAGGTCCCACTAATAGACTCCTCGTTACGGCTGTCTAACGGACCGTGCCTTAGACGCAGGAAGATTCGGTGGTGTGGTCGGCGGAGCACGTCCTGGCAGAGTCCTGCCGCCATGATCGCGTCGCTTACCATAATTGCACGCACGGTGATCGCCTTCGTTTTTATTACCTCTTCCAATTCCTCGGCAATATGCAATCAAACTTTTTAGTGCTACAAATAGGATTGCAGTAAATTCTCACCAATTGTCCCTCAGCTGTAAACAAAACTGGACAATTTGGGAATAGGAGGTACGACCGTTCGCGCCTCGCGGCTCGTTTTTATAGTCGCCGATTGTCAACAACTATAAAAACGAGCCGTCAGACTCGAATAACCGTATCCCTTCTTCCCAAATTGTCCACTTCTGTTTACGAGCTGAGGGATAATTCGAGAGAATTTATTGTACCCGCCGAAAATGAGGAATATTGTACTCTTAACTGCCTAATTGAAAAATAACTGACTAAATAGGATTACACAATCGTAAATAAAGTTACGAGGTATTCCTAATTTTTATTTATCATGAAATCTTGTAGAAAGATTTCAAACTTATAAAAAGTATTTCTCTCGGTAATAATTACATACTTCAGAAATGTTCAGTCTGATTGGACAACAAATTTTTATTTTTCTCTAATTTTTTCGATTTAGCTGCGAATCTTCGCTCTTACAGTTGTTGTGAATTGTTTAGGACGAGTCGACGGGTTCGTCTGTAGGTTGATTTGTTCATGCGAAGCTTCAATGTAAACACGAAGTGTTTACATCTTCGTTCCTTTGGTGTATCATCTTCCGTTGTTTTCGCTGTTTCCGAGGTTTGTTGGTAACAAAACATCGTCGTGTGTACCTATATTATGTTCTCTTTTTATTATAAAACTCTATTCAAGCCACTATTATAAACATATGCGGCATTCTTACAATTGCGTTTGCTTTCGTAGATTTTCGTTCAGTGCTTGTTCCATTAAAACTTTAGGTTCTTTCCTTTTCTGTTATGTCAGAGCTCTTTTCCATATTAATTAGCGATATTAATTAGCCATATTAATTAAATAAAATAAATTTGAACTTACTTATGTAACTGCATAATGTAACTTCAGTATGTAGCCGTCATTGACCCCATTGGTGCTCCTTCAGCAGCTTACTCTGTCCAGTATGAAAGAATATGGTGAAATGTAATTTTCCTTTTACGAAAAGCGTGTTAAAAAGATAGAAGACAGAATCGTGGCCTGATAACTCCGCAGAGGCGAAAGCGGAAAGCGTTCTCGACAGCTAAGACGTTGATCGAAGCCCGCGTTTCCTCTTCGGTCTGCGATTCTCACACCTTGCCGGGCTAATTACATGGTCCACCAGCGTTTTTAATGAAATTAGAATTTCCGATGCTTGATACCCGGGTCCGGGTTTCTCAGGTGGCAGGAACGGTGGCGGTCGTTAATCACCGACGGCGCGCGAACTCGCTACAGAGTTTCATTTCCGCGTCGCTGCGTCTCGTTACCCCTCCTCGGTGCTTTCAACCCTCCCGACAGTCCGTTCCACCCCCTTGGAACCGGTGCGTCCTTTCGTGCCGAGCCGGGAACCGATTTCAGCCGCTTCCTTAGCACTGGTTCCACCCCGCCGACAATGATGCACCTGTCAAACGCAGCAGGCACGCGTGTACACCTGCCAGATTCGGTCTAAGAGCGCCATGACCGTCGGTGCTATTTAATTCGCAACGTGGGGGCCAAGAGAAGGGGCGGGAGAGCGAGAGTGGGAACAAGGAGAGGGAGGGGAGGGGGGAGAAAGAGAGAGCAACCGTCGAATCGGCCTCGTGTTTACATCGCCGAGCGAGGACGGACCATTAATTGCATCGTTATACCGGGGCGAACTCCAATAAAACGTCACGCGTCCCCGGCAATCTGATATTGTTTATTACGTCGTTCGTCATAATTAGGGGGCCGCCGGTGAAGCGGAAGCGCGTAATTAAACTGCCGTGACGATAAGCGCGGAATACTTACGAATTAATTACGAGATAAACGGGAAACGCGGGCTAGACACGCTTTCTGCGGGGGCGTGGATCTCGCGACTTATCCACCCACGCTGCCTCGCATCCTCAGTGCTCCACGTCGGAAAACTTCCCTTCAGGCTTTGAGGCTGCCGAAGCTCCGGGGATCGCGGGTACCTGCGAATTCGATAATTGTTTCCTGCGTGTCATATTTGCGGAGATGTCTGCGCGCGTGCAGTTACCAACTTTGCTGTCGCGGATTAGCTGAAAACCTGCTCCTCGGCAGGAGGATGAGAATGATAAAATATTGTCGAGACTAGCTCTATTCTACAAGAATTTCTAAATGGATTCTGCTTATTCGTTGTTACTGTTTTGACTTACAAAAATGTCTTGGACGCGTTTCGTGTTTCTAATGTGCACTGTACATGTTAACGTGAAATGCTGCTTGATATTGTCAGATAATATTGTCAACATCGCGTCCGTTTAGAATTCGTACGAAAATTCTTTCTCGTGCTTACGCAAATGACAAATAGAGCACTACTCTTGATATGACTCGCATGCACAAGAAAAGTTTTATTTGCAGCAGAATCCAAAGACCTGAAATAAAGCGTTTATTTGGAATTGTTTTTAATTGTTTAAATACATGACTGTTACCTTCGCGTATACTACGTCTCGTCCTTCGTCCACGCAAGCATACACATGAAAATAATCACCTAATTAGTAAGCCGATAGATATCGCACGTGTACAATATTTACAATTCAAACCTGAAGACATACCTGCCACAGAAAATTTTGATAAACACGAGTAAAAGAACAGCGAGAAAGTCGACAAAATGCAGCAAAATTTCTGTGTACTCTGCGAGACTGTCGAAGGTGAAAATTGAAATCTGGAGCTAAAGGCGGACTATTTCCGCGAGCCCGGCCGGACCGCAGTCACGGTGAAAAAACCGCATTCGCGACAGTTCGGTCGGAAGCCAGGAGCGAAAGGGACGGTGGTGGAGTAGCAAAATGCCGGAGGACAGACAAGTTGCCGGACCGCGGTCGTAAGTGGCCGAAAAAGCGGAAATTGGAGTAGAAATCGTTGGCGATGGCGGGGGTGTTGTCGCGGGTCCCTGGCCACGGAATCCCAGGGACGTGAAATCAAACTAAATCCCTGGGCTGGCGACGGGTCGAGGGAGAGTGGACCCTCCATGATTTATGTCCGCGGGGGTGCTGATACAATGGGAGAATAATGAAGTTGAGCCACCGTCGCTGCCGCTGCCGCTCTGCCCGACCGGTCCCGGCGGCTTAGGTTGGCAAATTAGACAGAGAATATGGGGCGAGAGTCTGTCCGAGTGCGGGGGTGGCTGTCAGGCCGCTCGGGGAGCCGCGGGGAGGCGGGGCTTCTCGCTGGGGGCACAGAAACAAGGGGCTTCCACGTCGCGATTACACCAAAGGGAGGATCCATATTGTGAATGTCCGAGTGACTGACTGGACTGTTTCCCCTACCATCGCCACGCTTTTCTCGCCCTGTATATCCTCCGAATCGGGTTTTCCAGTGCACCTCCTCGTCCCCTCGCTACCCCCTCGCTACCCCCTCGCTGCACACCGCAGGGAACGGGCAGGCCGTGCATTTCCGGCACGTTAAATCAACCCCTTGCGGACCGGCTGCATTCGATATTACGGTATCACTTTGTGCAGACTTCAGACTACAATTTTACTGGAATACTATCCTCCTGCATAGATGGCATGCAAGAGAAGTACACGGAATTTGTTGGATTTATCTGATAAATATACGACAATTATCTTCTATATTATTTCGTTGTATTCTTAACACAGTGTTAACTTTATATTAATCGAATAAGCATGTTAAATTGTTTTACTCAAGAATAAATAAAATAGATGACTAAGTTATCTTGGAATAAAATAGTTTCTCCGACCAGCTACACATTTTCAATTCCTGTATAGACTCATGAGCAAAAGAAAAAACAGCGAATAAAATGAGAGAATGCGTCCATAGCTTTCAAATTTCAAAGTACGAATTTTACCTCGCTAAAGACTTCTGCGCATCGCTTTAACCTTTTTATCTCTCGCGTAAGCTGCGGATTTTCACGTAAAATAAAAAAACGTCTGCATTGATGGGAAAATACAAAAGCTACATACATCTTTTTCAGAATACTTTGGACGAGTTAAAGACGATGCAACGGAATCCTTAAATTCCTTCAACACTTTTATAATTCCTCCCTGATCCGCGGTTCAAGGAAAAACCTATCCTATCGACCGATGCCCTTGTATTCCTCGTACAAAAATCGAGACTAGCCGCGCGGATTAGCGGAAGCGTATAAACGTCGCCGGTGTATCAGGCGCACTGGATTACGGAGTTCGGAACGAGCACTATCCGACGAATTATGTCGTTTATTTATTAAACAGCCCCGACGCGTTGTATCGTTGAAAATAGCGAAAC
This sequence comes from Augochlorella aurata, assembly GCA_028455555.1. Lineage (NCBI taxonomy): Eukaryota > Metazoa > Arthropoda > Insecta > Hymenoptera > Halictidae > Augochlorella > Augochlorella aurata. The sequence continues at coordinate 6,962,482 of CM052161.1, read as the reverse complement.
ATACCAGAGGCTTAACCGCAGATTGAGCGCGGATACATGCCGGGGAACATAGTTGCGCGCCGAAGGGGGTGAGAATCGATATTGATTCACCAGGGGGTAACAGGAAGGGGGCAGTAGGCGATGGAATAAGAGTGAGAGAGCGAGAGGGACGCAGATGGAGAGAGAGTTGCGTGGCGAGCATTGTTAAGACGCGCGGCTGGAGGTGCGCGAAACTTATAGCCGGTGATCAAATTTAACACGTGTAATAACATTGTACCGTTAATGCAGCCGGATTATATTACACACTTAAGCGTAACTCGCGCTGCCATGCGTAATTATGTCCAGGCCCCCTGGCAACCGTGGGGGAGGGCCGGGATATACACTGTAATATAGACGCCAGTGTCTTATGTTCACGATCCCTTCGGAAGCCTCCGAGCAACCCGGAAGGCCGTTTCAAACGGGAAAAAAGGATACACGACGGAGGCTACGACGGAAAACTGCGAAACTTCGACTCCGAGGGATCCGGTTCCCTTCGAGATGAATTTTAATGCAGGTTCGAGGAACAACGAGTCGCTTCCTTATTCTGGCGGCGTCGTAGACTCGGCGATTGCCGCCCGATGGCCGTTCCAGGTGTAATTTTTCTGTTTGGCGATTCGAGGGACCGATGTTCACGTTCACTGCGATTTAATCCAACCGCTGCATCACCAAGAGAAACTACTTCATCGTTTTATCAGACGAGTCAAAACTATTATATTAACATGTACATTAGGATCCAAAATAATTTGAAAGCTATAACATTCAATTTTATAAGCTACGTTATCACGTATTCTATTCCATATACCACTTATTTTTTAAGTTATAAGTGGTATAGTTTGCATAGGAAGAAGCAACAAGATGTTCAGAATACAATAAGATCCTTTTATTTTGTTTCCTTTCGGATACAAAAATAGAATATATCTTATTCGATAAATGTGAAGTTAATTATACTCGAGACAGTAACGGGTTCCAGTACGCAATCTAACAGTATAAAGTGTAATCTGAAAGTAAGCACAGCGAATGAAGGTAATGCACGAATTTTAATATCGGTAAACGGAGAATAGTGTCAGTTTCCGCGGCAAGGATAGTGGATCAATTAATTAAAGTTCGAAACTCGCGCCACAGGATATTCCCGGGGGTTAATTGTGCGTCGAGAGGCAGTAAGGCATTACGAGGGTGTATTTCTGTTTACGGACTCTTCCCGATTCCCGTAAACGTGCCACGAGGTTGTAAATATCCAACGCAAATATATTGATTCGGGAATAAACCGTTTTAGGAAGATGTTTGCAGGAAGATGGCTGGAAAAGCGAGCCCGGCTCTCATTTTGATAGGTAATTTCTGAACATACCTGCCGCGCGAGAGCGCCGGAGGTGTTCCCCGTAATATTTACTTTCAATTTTGCGCTGTTACCTTATAAAATATAGCACGCGGAATATTCGCGGCTTAACCGACAACCTAGGATGACGGAGGCGTTGGTAGGGAGTGAATCGATCGAGGGGCGAACGCCGGGGAACTTTGGAAAATCGTGGTACTTTCGAGTTCGAGGTGACCAGCGGGAAATCGAAGGTTCCGTGATTGCGTCGCGACAAATGGTCGTCAATCTGCGAGATTTCGGTTTTGCTAGCTGCGAGATAAAATCCTCGAGAGAGAGAACGAGCGCGAGGGAGGGGAAGTGAGAATTGATAGAGGATGGACTGCATTAGGAGGGCGCACCCGGGCGGCTGTCTTCGAGAGGTAAAAATGGCCGGTCGCTCGAACGTGCCAGAGAAGTGCGCACAATATCGCGTCGCCGTTGCTGCAGCAATACCTAGCCGCGTGTCAGTTAAATCGTCGGTGAAATAAAACTCACTGAACAAGAAGAAACGGTTCACCGGATCGGTTTTGCGAGAAATACAAAAATGGCCGACCGAAAAGAAGGCGATCAGCTCGCTGTCCCAAATTCGGAGTACTCGTTAGTTCTGCCCTATAGCGCCACCACTGGCTACGAGGATCCATTCGCAATCATCTAAATCTTCTTAAAGATCTTTTCTGTGAAAATTGTTTTCTTCGTAAAGATGTTTTATTTATCAAACAATACTACCCTCACTGCATTAATATTGAGAAGAAATACAAGAGTATATAACCTAAAACGCGTGTTAGACTCTGACGGCTATTTTCACCCCTCCAATGCGCACATTAGTCGATCAGAATACCGAACTATCTCTCATCGCAGCTTTGGCATACTCGGGCTGGTGCAACTCGAATGTCTGTATAGTCTGCGCGTGAAACGCAGCATCGCCAACAGATTGCTCAGGCGGATTGATATCGAGCAGGCAGCGTCCTTAAATCGCATCTGGCCGCGTATGGCAGTCTATTATCGGTGGCTGCATCGGAATCCGATGCTCTTCTGGTGGCTAGGCGAGCAAACATCGTTGCGTATCGCACGCAGCCAGTCCGACCGATCTCCGGTGCCCGGATCGGGCTGTCGGCAGGCCAGGGTGCAAACGAACGGACTAACCGGTCCCAGTTGCATATCGAAGGACGAAGCCTAGGCTTCCGCAGTCCGTGTTTCCCGGGGTTCGTGTCGGTTTCGTCCGCCCCGGGGTGCAACCGGAGCAAGAGCGTCGTGGATTTACACGGTGTTTACATGATTTAGCAGTCTCCGTGACGCACGTACGCGCCCCTGCGCCGTCGGTTTAGCTACCCCGGAACTTAGCTACCCTTTCGCTGGGACCGGCATCTTGCTCTCCCAGGCCAGGGTACCCGTCTGCAGGAAACGTCGTGTCTACAAAGTTTCCCTAGCCGTTTCCCTCCTTTAACCGACCCCCTCCTCCCACGCGAGCCCGTGTCGTCGTCGATGTCCTTCCAGCTACGCTGCCACCTAACCCTTCCTGCCAGCCAGCCCCCTGGCTTCTTCTCTGTTCTTCCACCGTACTTTCCGACCCTCCGTGTTACCTTGGCCGCCCCTGTTCCTCGCGGCTGCTCTGCTACCCGGAGCTTTCGGTCCTCCCGTCGCCATGGAGACGCCACGCGGGCCGAGAGCGAGCAAGACGGACCGAGGAAGCCAGGACTAGGACTCTCTGCTCGGCCGGCACCAACTTCTGTCCTTGCCCGGAGAGAAAGGAGACACCGGTCCCCGGTTTGAATTCTATCGCGCGGACAATGCGCTCGCGATAATGCCCGTTCGGCTTTGATTCATTGCGCCGCGGGACCATGCCGCCAGACCAAGGAAAGCTTGCTCGGCTGACTTTTTCCTCGACAAGCGAAACCGCTCGTTCCGCGAGAAATTCTCCGGAACCGACTTCCCGAAAATCGTATCCCGTTGATCCTTTGACTCTCCGCGATCCTGTTGCGACTCGACGTCTTCAGCTGGAACATTTCGTTCGCTGCTTAAATTCCCTTCTCGGCCTTATTGCAAAATGTATTGTTCGAACTGTGGACTTAGAAACGATGTAGAAATGATTGGTTCGTTTTAAATGTGAGGTGCTACTGTAGGATATATAGGAAATTATTATTTTACCGCGTGCGAGGATGATCTTTGCTTAGTGAAGCTGTAGCAGCTATTATAGTAACACTAATAATAACTTTATTTATCGACGGAATAAACCATTTGTTACAGTGGGAGAAAATAATAATGTAATAGTCGTACAAGAGCGAATAAAATACTTAAAACTAAAAGTAGCTCATAAAAGACTTCTTCATACTATTTTATAGACAATAAATGTCATCAAGTTAAATATTGACAATCCAATATCTACTACTTTCAAATTTACTTCAAGCTAAAAGACGCAATATGAAGATACAATATATCCAACAATGCAGTAAATCGGATCGAAACGAACACGACTGCATGATAATTATTCGAAGACATCGCGGAAAGGTCTGGCGAAGTTTCCTAGTAATAGGTTCGCAGTTTTTGATTAACGAGTCGACCGATTGAATTTCTATTCTACTCCCGGCCAGAGGAGATAGTTTAATAATTCACGTTAACGATGCGCGGGCGTTTTCCAGACCTTCCGCAAATACTAATCCGAGCACGCCCCCCGTGCCCCGTAATGCGCTTACCCCTTGCGTATAATGTTACCAGCGGGGTAAATGCAGCGAACAGTTTATCGAGATAGCGCCGCTCCGTTTGGAGTTCGGATCTATTACAGTATTTTAACGGGTAGATGATCGAGAGTTGCCCGGGCGCAATAGCTTTCTCTCAAGTTACCGTCGATACTCGGCCCGACCCGACCCGACGCGCGGCTAACTTTATAGAAGCGAACTTCGCTATCGCGACCGATCTATCGGCTCCCTATAAATTGTTTCGATCGGAACCGTCCATCTTCCCGGCGACAAATTCGTACATTTCCCAGCGACGTATAAATCATTGACGCGCGGGAACCGCGGTAAAATCGGCCATTTACCGCGGTTATTTACCACGCGTCGACGAGGGGCTGGAAAGAGCATCGACCGATTCCGCTGATCCCGAAAAATCCAAGCGCCCACAATCCTCCCCGTTCAATCTGAACTTCTAGATCTTTTCACTGTTCTTTGGTCATTTCGGGAAGACCTTTCAGTTGCATCGTCTAGCCAAAAATGCGCAAATTTTAATGCCAAACCTATCGAACCTTCAAAGCCTAATATGTCTGTAACGACGAGGAAATTCCATTTATTTAAAAATTCTATTTTTATTTTTGTATATTTGGATTTGTTGACAGTCCTCTTGTATCGTTTATGGCACTTCCTCCTTGATTGACAATCCGCATATTTGTACTAATAAATACGAGTAATACTTTACACAGTAATACCTATATTTTGTATACACCCACACAACAGGATTAAAAGTTTATTCAATGAGTTTCTATCCTTATAATTTCAGGAACTTTAAAACAAAGGTGCGAAAATATGTAAACGAACGAGTATTCGACTGTTCTCATTTTCTTGCATTTTCATTTATGTTTTTATTAGACCAGCATAAATAAGACGGAGATTGTTTGTTCTAAGAATGAAATATTGGTGGACATTTAATCGTCCAGAAAAATATGCTTCAAAAAGTGATAACTAAATGGTCAATATAACGTCATCTTTGTATTCGCAACGGGCTCCTCCTCGCGTTTCCGATTGCTGATACGAAATAATAAATCTTCTGTCTGTTTGGTATTATTCCTACTATGTTTTCGACCCGCCATGTGTATTTATCATTGTTGTTTCTAGTTTCAAGCTCAATACTGTTGAAATCTTCCTTTAACTATTGAAGGGTGGGTTTCAAAACAACCCTCGGGCTACACTTTGGTATTCAGGCTACACTACTAGTCTCTAGATGTTATATTCGTATTTTCGCAGTGCTTCTGTACAGGCTAGCACAACAAAGGCGATATAATAATAGCTAAATTGCAAATATTTATCGATTATCAAAATTACGGGAGGAGGAATTACACGCAGCGCTGGTTGCTCAGATATTACAATGCGGATCTTCATGAGAAAGAAGCATCTGTGGAACATAAAATGACATCTGGTAGACGTCGCTTGTTTCGGGTGTACGTCATTGTAGACTTTGACGCCTTCCAGACGAGAAATTATTGCAATATTCTGCAACAAGCTTAAAAATTTCGTTTTGTTTTCAAGCCCGTTCAGTTCAGACATATGGAACAATATTTTTGGGTCACATTGACTTATTGTTTATTTGTATATCATAGTATATCAGTATCATGGTATATCAATTCAACAGCAGGCGTCAACAACTTTTTTTGCAAAAGCAACCAAAATAATATAAAATAATAATACAGATTTTATTGACGAAGTAATTACAATGTGCTTGAAAAGTTTAAACAAAAATTCAAAATCATAATTTTAATTACTATAATACAATTGTATTTATAATACAATTATCGAATGCAATTTATAATGCATATCGATGCAAAATGATTCCGGTTTCGAGATCGGGGGATTAAATGAAGCCTGCGCGTTTCATTCGTGAATGGACATGCGGGAGCATTTCTTCGGCGCGGTCCGCCTCATCTTCGCGCGGATTACTCTCGACCGAGTGGAATGGCATTAAGCCTCGCCGCGGCGGGTTCCCGCGGGAACTTGAAAGTATGGATTACGCTCGCACGCGTGCGCGCGCACATGTTCTCAACGAAAAAGAACCCTACGCGAGGATGGACGCGGCGTGGGAGAAAATAATTCGCGGAAACGCTAATAGTTTCTGCTAGTTTCAGGGTACGAATCGATCGAAAGCGCGGAAAGCTCCCACTCTTCCTCGCATCTAATTATTTATTTAAAGCAAAATTGTCCACGTCCTCGGGCGCATTTTAGGAATCCTCGATAGCCGCGACACAATGCCGTCTGCGGAAACTGATAGGAGCACGTAAAAAATTGATATTCTTTGTCATAGCTATTGTTATTAGTTGAGAGCCTGACAGGACGGAGTTTTTAGGGGATGATGAATCTTCCCTGGCTATTCTGCGCTCCTCTTTTGGCGCCTTTCTTTGCCGGCAAGTTTTTTGATTGATTGTTCTTTTCAGGGCGGAAAGAAAAATTGCAGTGTCCAGTTGCAGCGCAGCATTGTTGCGCTTGCCTGTTTTCAACAGATATACGCAAGGTTTCCAAGCATTGGAAATTGCTATTTTCAATTGCGACTGCTATTTCGGTACGGTGACTCGCATTTATATTCTCGCAATTTTTGGAACAGAATAATTAAAAAATAATAAAAAGAAATAAATAATTAAAAGTGGTTGAAATTAATTGTATATTTCTGAGATATTAGATAGCAATGCTTATCAATTTTTCTTTTCAAAATTGCAATTGCTGGGAGTAAAAAAAGATAAGAAATTCTCGTTTTTCTTTAACTGTGTTGCATTTCCAAAAAATCGTCATTTTGTTCAATTTGAGAAAAGTTGTTCTGTTTTAAAAGGCGTTCGACTATTAATGCGAGTCACTGCATTTCGATCGATTTCAATCGATAGGTTGATAATTACTAGTAATATTAAGAAACTTACTATGAGATTTTTTTAACTCACGATCCTCGAAAACGACTCAGACAGATTTTATCTCGCGCAGGGTTCCGCAGGCCTCTATATACTTTCTCTAAACAGAAGATTGCTCGAAGTATGACAGCATTATTTGCAAGAAGATAGCGTTGCGAACGACTCGTCGGCAACGGAGATTAAAAAAAATTGCCCATAATCCGTGGCCTGAGGTATTGTAGTATCAGTGACGCAACTTTCTTCGGTTTGTTTGCACGTCCCGTAATCTTAGAACGCCGATCGTAACTAATTCTGAGACCTTGATTACGCAAGTCTATTTACGAGCATGACGGTATCGTCGGCCCTCGAAAACCGCGCGTAATTACGATTTTCACCTTTGATTTGCTCCTGTAGAATTGCCGTTCGCAATCGGATGAATACCTAACGACTCCATTAGCGACGGCGCTGCTGCTCGAAACCGGAACGATGCGTATAAATCCGTGCACTTTTTCCAGCGCATAATCTTCCGTCGAAGGACTTCGTAAACCAATCAAACGAATGGCCTAGGATTGCCTAAGTAAAAGTTTTATGGTCAGGAAATACAGCCGTTTAGTTTACAACAGACCCGGCAGGTCCTTGACCTGTCCTATCTCCAAGAGAATTTGACGTAAGTAGTCTTTTATGATTCTGATCGAAGTGAAACATAAATAGGAAGGTCAAGGAATGTTCGGCGCCATCACTTCTTTAGCTGTCATCGTTTGTTTAAACAAGGCTCTTGAATTTTTTTTATTTAATTATTTAATGTTTTATTGTTTATTTCCAGAAGTGCGACTTGTAGGTTCTTTAATGCTGAATTCGCTCATGTAAATATATTTTTAAGAAAGTTTCTTCTTTACTTAATACGAACAATTGCTAACAGCTATCATTTGATATTCGGCGAGTATATGAAACAATTAATAATGAAAGAGTACCGAATACTGAATAGGCCTATATAGAAAGTTTCTCAACAAATTTCTTTCTTTACTAAATATTGATACATTAATAGTCCCATCTCGAAAGTCGTCTTTTACCTCTTCAATACAAAGGATGCTCACTGAAAAGTACGTACCGAATATTTGTCTTAAATTTTCCGGCTGGGCAAGCTTGAAAGTCGCAGCTATCATTCTCAGCGGGATTCGTAGAAGAAAGCTAGCGCAAAAATCGCCTAGCGCTATCAGGAAGAGAACCTCGCGCCAACAAAAGGTTCTCCAGCTAGAAGTAGTTTCGAATCGGATTTTAATTAACCGAGGCAGACTAGGCAGACCTGGCCTAGCGAGGGTAACATTTAATAGGCGGCTGGGGGGGGGGGGCTGGTTCTAAAAATTTGAATGAATGATGATCGGTCACTCGAGACTCGAGACGCGGGGCTCCAGCTGCTAGCAGAAAATCCGGCCGGGCTTCGGGAGCCTGGCGCGGGTCTCGAAAAGAGGCTGGAGGCAGTTGAATGGATGGACTGTGGAAGTATTTCCTAATGACTGGCCAGGAGGGGCGGCGTGGATGGTAGCTGTCGGTTGATGGTAGCGCAGAGGGGCCGTGGAAACGGCGGTCGATATGCCGACGTACTAATGACCCGTACGGAGTCGGGCCAACAGACTGCTGGCTAGACGCGATGGCACCACTACCGGCGGTTTTCGCTCAATTATAAATTGAATTACTCGCTGGCCCCGCTGAAAATGGCCCCGGTTATGCGCCATAAAAGGGGAGAGAGAGAGAGAGAGAGAGAGAGACGGTCGTTCGACCGACCGACCGACCGATCGACCGAACGAGCGGACGGTTGAGGGAAAAACCGACCGGGAAGCAGACACGCTCCGCGATCATCAGGATAGCTACCGTAACTGTTCCGACTTCCGGAATTTTCCAGCGAGTCGATCGATCCGTCCGGAAAATGAGTAACGAACCCATAAATCCGTCCGAGCTGATTACAAGGTGCGATCTACCACGGATAATTAAGGGTCATTGTCGCGACACCCTGTCATTTGAGTAATTGGACGGTAATTGGCGCGGAGATTAACGACGATGATGCCTTCGGGCTCATAGAAATTTCTGATTGCTCGCTTCGACATGAATATGCATCGTATGTTTTTCGAAACCATCCACACGCTCTAGTGGCCCGATGTCCACCGAACTTCTGCTAACTCAAAGCAAATTGGGTGATCTTTTCTGTTGGGGTAGTCGTAAAAGACATATTAAGAGCAATGGTACTGTTTGCATTAGGAACACGTGCTTTTGGATGGATTAGTCGATGCAACATTGGATATGTTATCGCAATATGCAGTTGGATATAGACACAAGAAATTATTCTACTAGTATTGCGACCTTATTGGTGGAACAAATCGTAGAACCCAAATATCTCAAACACAATTTTGACAGAAATGTCCTCGTAGAACCTTTTAATTACAGTATTTCCCAACTGTTCTGAATAGGCCGGAAGTACAGATACGGAAATACGTGGCTTTCGAAATGAAATAGCAGAACCATTTTAGTCCGCCAACTTTGAACCAGATGTGTGCAAATCAAATTTTTCAGAACAAACCATTAATGTATTTAATTATCATTGATTTCCTCCTTGTAATCTACTATTCAAAGTCTGCTACGAACGCACGGAGATCCCCAGTAAAGCACATAATCGCTATAACGAAGCAAACTTTCCCGAGTTTCGGTTTTGCCAGATAAATTGCAGTAATTTAGTGTAATCTTTTTGGACGAGCCCGTGCATTCCATGGCGCCCCAGGGAGGTCATCAGGGCGGTTATCAAGGATTCCCGTAAAAGCGGGCCGCGTGCAAGAACGGTTCAGGAATTACGTGGAAGTTTTCGTGGTCCTCGCGACTCGCAAGTAGGACGAGGTCTAAAAAGTTCCTGCAGCGGCATGCACGTGACAACAACGTATGTAGTTCGGTTCGCGCGGCGACCTCGCGAGCGCATCAGCGTTAATTCAACAGGACCGGTGCACCGCTGTGGTGCAACGTGCAACTGCGTTTCCACGCGATCCTCCAGAGGCTCCCGGACTTTTTCAGCCGAGCGTTATTTTTACCAGCGTGAAACTGTAGCAGGACGACAGGGCATGGCAGGGAAGGGCAGGGCAGGGCAGGGCGGAGGCGACACGCGATGCTAAATAATAGCAGTTACCGCTAACGCGGCGAACAAAGTTGTCACGCCGGGACCGGTTTCCCACGTCGAAAAGCGAGTCCAGGCGAGCGCCGCTCGCTTTATTAACTTCGCAAACCTCGTTACGCCGCGGCGCTATTAGCGAGGCTAATCCGGCGGGTGTGATTTATTGACCGGAAGCCGGCCGGCCGCCGGCTTATGAGGACTCTTTCGACGCTCGCGTGAACATCGGTCCCTCAACGTTCCCGTGAACGAGTGCGAGCGCGACGGTAATTAACGATCGATCGCCGATCGAACGTCCCCGATCCTCGTTAACCACTTTTACGACGCACTTATCAGGCCGCCGCGAAGGCGATCTATACTCTATGATCGGCCATTAAACAGCCTCCGGGTTTTGATCGATCGATCAGTCGTTTTACCTGTTCCTAATCTGGAATACAGTAGGCCAGTACAGCCAGTTACTGTGGGGTAGGCAATTATTGTTCCTTTTGTTTATTTTTAAGCGCAATTAACTTTATATTTACTGTTTAAGAAATACAAAATCTTTTTATTTAGATTCAATTAATTATTTATCTGTTAAAATTAAACATGTAAAAGATGATAATTTCACAAAGATTATTTGAACTTTTTGATACCGAATTCGTAAAATTTTCTGTAATACTTATGAAAAAAGCTTAAGAAAATACTGAACGAATGGACTGTTATATTTTTAAAGAGGACAAGTTACCAAAAGTTCATCGCTCCACTGTCGACGGCGCTAGGATAAACTATCATCACATCTAACAACAGTGCATGGACGGAGCATATACAGTAATCTATCAATTCAAGAACCATATCCGGGAGCAACGAGGCTCTTGAATTGAGAGAATGCAGCGAATTGCTGTGATTTGATTGACTGACGATTCACAGCTGAATAGTGCTAGCCCTATGGGCAATGGCAAAGAGACAATAAAACTGCTCTAACTCTGTCCTAAATATGACTTAAAACTGCCCTGTTATTCCGAGCTTCCTATGCATAAAGTAATTTTCATAAGAGCTACTTCAATTTTCAGGTAAAAGGTAATACTTTTTGTAATCGACACGGGAGTTACGTGCTCAAATATTGCGAAAGGCGTTCGATTGAAGCATTCACCCTCGGAACAACATGATTTGAAAATAAAGATGATTTATACGAGCTGGAAGAAATGTTACATAAAAGAGAAGATGCCGGATGTATTGGAAAAGTGTCTTTTCAAGATAGCATTGATATTGACGTCGAAAAAAGAACGTAGAATAGCTTCTTCCGTCTGTGCCTCCATTCGCGCAAAATTTATGGAACTGCTATTTAAAAATTGGTAGACGCGTCATTGCTATTTATTTATTTTTGGAGAATTTGATGGCTGCGATATAATATTTATCACTGTTTACAGAAACGTTTGCGCAGAAGAATTTGCATTCGCCCGTTGATTTTCGCGCCTGTCCGCAAACAGTGTAGACGTGCTATGTATTTTTGTTATCAGATTATGACACAGGGAATACAGTAGTGAACAGAAGTATTAGCACGGTACGTGACACCACATACGAACGGTTGTAATCATGTATAGAAATGATTGTTTTCATCGCTACTTTTGTCACGATCTCTATCGACGATAATTATCAATGACAAACGTAGAAGAATGTACTGTGCTCAGCGCTAATTTTAGACCGCGAGTCGTTTGATTTACAGAGTCTGGAACACGATGGAACAGATATGCCATTAAATGTCCCAGCATTTAAAAATTCAGCAGGTTCCACGGACGCATAAAAATCCGCGGTCCAATAACGCGGAGCGCTCGACGCGGTGATACGATTAAACCTATCAGCGAGCAAAACCATTACAATACCAATCCCATTTACATCTTACAACCGGGGAGTAAAATACCGAAATCCGAGTCTCGTGACACGGATCCAGCCAATCAATCTCCGCAGCATGCAAACACTGCGAGATAAACACGGAGATACGTTTCGGGGGTTGTTTAAACGCTGTCAAAAACGCGCACCGTCCGCAAAAATCCGTATCCGGCCGCAATTTGGGCACTCGTGGACGGGAACTGGATATTAAAAAAAAATACACACCCACCCTCGCGCGCGATGCGAGAGGAAGCAATAACAAAAAAAATAGATCGACTGATAGGATAGCGGTCGTTACACGCTGACATGGATAGCATCGAAATCCGCGGCGGATGGAGATCCGCACGAAAGCTTCCACGCAATTGAGGTTCGCAATTTGCGGCCTCGAATATTTTTTTGCGACGAGAGGGCCGAAAGGTAGACAAACTCCGGATTGCGACGTCTCGACCGGCTCGGCGTCGAATGGAATAAAGTGTTTCGAGTGCACTGCGACAGGCGGGTCGCATTTTTCCAGAGTTTGTCTTGCCCCGGCCCGACCCGGCCCGAGCGGTTCTCGAGGCGGTAATTCCTGCGCGAGCCGTGCTCCGATCGTTGCTTTAATCCCGGCATCGCGGCCTTCGATCCGTCCCGGCGACGTATGAAGTGGCATTTGCCGGGCAGAACCGACATCAACCCCCTTTGCGCCTCCGATCCTCGAGCGCCCCCGCATCTCGCCATCCCCTTGATACATAACGGCCGTCGTCGCTCCCGCCGACGTCTCCTCCTAATCCACGGAAATGGGCACAGTGTCGATGGGATTCGTATTTGCGTTACGCCGACGGAAACGCGGAAAGTAACGCCATTTCGTCATTTCCGCCCGGCGAGGAAAACGGGTCCGTCTGCCTGCCGGATACCGAGCTAAATCAGCCGAGCGGAGGCAACGGGCTTCGCGATACTACAGCTAGTCTTTTCCGCTGATGATTTTTCCACGAATCGGTGCCCTGACCTTGCGATTTAACATTGAACCTAACACTACCAATAATTATTTTAAAATGTAGATTGCGAATTGCGAATTACCAATAGTCGCGCGCGAAACAGGAAAAACATTTTAAGAATTTAAAAATAATGTTTTATTGTCAGTAGAATGCGGTTTTTACGCATTATTGATTAAAATAAGTGGGGTAAACATAAATCCGCGAAGACATTAGAAAAATCGAAAAATATTTTTGTAATGTGTGCAACTTATTAGAATAACTTAAAGAGGAAACAGAAAACAAACAATTATTATTTTACACGAAAATTCACAGTTACATGTTACGTTAAAAATTGCGTAACGTCTACAAAAATTGGATCTTGCAACTTTTTGGCAGACAATAGGTATTAATCGTGTTTGATGTACTGTATAAAAACAGTATTTTTATCGCATGGTAAATAGACCGCAAGATAATTGGTTCAATTTTTGTAGAATAGTGTGAGACTGTTATATCCAACTTGGAGCAATGCGTACTTGTTTTTTAAATAAATAATCTTTAAGTTAAGCTTTAAACTCTTTCTGGAACTTGAAAGTACATCAAACTTGTCTCAAACAACTACACAATTACATGAAGAAATACAAAGAGTATGTGTATGGAGAATCATTTTCCTCGATTATTACTTGCTAAACGCACTCTTGCGTCAAAGAATGTTTCCAGAAGTGGACGTTCAAATCGTACGAAACTGTCTAAAAAACAAAATCATCGCTTTCGTTTCAATCGGTGCATTCGCAAATGACGATAAAATTCTCGCGATGCGAAACTGGCAGAGCACCGGGTACACTGCACACAGGCCCAGTAAACCGTAGTTGATCCATCTGGCTACCTACCAACCTACCGACCTAGCTTCCTCTTCGAGCTCGTCGCTGGATCCTCCGGAAATGACGTCACGCTCATTGTAACATCCCGTACAACGCGAGCGTGGCCGTAGCGAGACGGTCGGGTCTCTCTTTCGTGTCCCACGGATCGAGCGGGTTCGCGATTACACGTAGCCTGGAGAGCGAGAGATAGAAACGGAAAGAGAAAGTGCAACCCATTAAAGAGAGAAACGGAGAGGGAGAAAGGAGAAGCGAGAAAGAGAAGGGACACACGCACGCAGCGCGCGGGTTGCGTGGGTGTGCGAACGTCGCCGGAACGCGTCAAGTCGCCGGCGCAGCGTACCGTGTAAATACCTAACTGACTCGGTTCCACTCTCTCGCGAAACGAGCGAGTGGGCTGCGCGCCGGGAAAAGTGGACGCACCGATGCAACGATGGGCAGCGAGCCGCGATTCTCGAATTCCTTCGCGCTTCTTCGACGATCCGCTCGGCGATCTGCTCGCGGACTCGGCGACGAACGCTCGCTGCCGTGCCGCGTCGCGCAGAGACGGGTAATCGAATCGCGGCGCTGAAGTGTCGTTAATTTTGCCCCTTTGTGCCGTCGCTCGGCTGCATCCTCTGTACAGCGCCTCTCTCACGGAATTCTAGAGTGCCGAGGGAAATGGATAAATGTCCGACGTCGCTTTGACGCCGGAACTCCGAACGTTGAAGTTGCCGAGAGGTTATCTTGTTTCCTTTGCTGCTTTCGAGGTCAGCTTTCGCTTTTTGAGCCCTGCTCGGGTCAATCTACCTCTCTCACTCTCATTCTCTCTCGCTCTCTCTCTCTCCCTTTGTGCATCCCTGCAGAGCACACTGTCCCCGCAGTTTTTTCCAGGGCGCGTAATTCTATTGAGCCTGTCGGATTCCTGGCCGACTTTTTCACTCTTTATTACCGCAAAGTTCTGCTGCTCTCCTCTCTATGCTCGACCCGTTCCCTGAAAGATGCGGTCCGCTGCAGGGCTTTGCCGCAGTTAGGAGCGCAAAGCGGTCTTGACGGCGACTTCGGAGCTCGCTTCCTCGGTACATCCCGCGCTGGAGGCTATGGCAGACTGAGAATGCGCATTCGCGGTTTTAGAAACTGGCGACAAGGCTGCTTTGTAGTTTCGTTTCATTGAATTTGATGGGAACATACTGCCCTTACGTTGGCTAATAAGAATCGCGTAAAATCGGAATGCAGTCCTGTCATTTTTGTTTATTCGTTATACATATTTAGTTGCGTTATCAACTTTAGTCGCACACAACTTATCGTCTCGTTGGCGTCCCATTGCTTTTGCTTTGGCTAATCAGTAGATAGATTTTATGAATTTATGGAATAAATGGATAAGAGAAATGCAGAGCAACGAATACGTGAGAAGCATTGTACTTAAGGATGTTGTTATTAAGTTGTTTCTCATTTCTCAAAAATCCAGCAACTGTTTTGCAACATTTTTTAAAGAGTAACTTTTTATGGAAGTCGTAAAATGAAAAAGTTCGCAAAAATATGTTTACCCGAATAGTAAAAAGTTGTAGTATAATTTGGTTAACAAAATATTCATCTAATTTAAAAACAAACCATTAGTCTTCCTGGTTGAATAATCTGTATTTCATCCTACGTAACCTAACACATTATTTTAAAATTATTCAGGCTAATAATAGAAGGAATACATTTTTATTTTGAACCCCTGTTTTATAAAATCGATGCAAATAATTTGTATTTTGCATAAAGATCTCTGACCTCTGACATATCCCTGATAAGAGTCGCGCAATATATAAACGAATGCAGGTCGTGTTATTTTCAGAAAGCAATAATAAATCAGTTGCAGCCACTTCGGTGCATTCGTTCTGATGAACGACTCTGTCCCAACAGATGTAGCCGCCGAGTTTATGCTACAAGAATAGAATAAAATTTTGCAAAACTCTGGGCAGCTACGAGCCTCATTTTTCATTTGCCATATAACACCTGATGCAAGCGCATAATGTCCCGTAGTCGCGAGTCTTCTATTCCAAACAAACCCGGGAACATATTTTCTGTCGTGCGCCAGCTCAACGTGTTTTCACGCACGAGATACATGTACCGGGTGGCAAGCTTTAATGCTCTCAACGTGTCCATTATTTTTAGCCGCACGAAAATACACCTGAAGAAAGAAATCACTTTTTTCTCGATATATAAATACCTCTATGAGAGCATTTTGCTCTCAAAGTCGTAACTCTTGATGGTATCTCGAATCTTCGTTGCCAAATTGTTTCTTGCAATATAAACGAACGATCGATCGTTCGATAGATATTTAGCAGATGTATTCCACTGTCTATAACCTCTGAAAATATTTCGACGAGAGCCACAGTATCAACTAATCGTCCTTTGTATAACGAAATAAATCTTGTACTCGGAAGTGGTGGCACAAGAGATCCTAGAACAATGCATCTATTTTCGTACGTCGTCGCTCTGCAAAACAAGCTACAAAAAATTTCATCGCCGCAAGAAAGTTAATTTAATTCTTGGTTTCAAATGAATCATACGCTAGTACGTTGTGAACACTAGAATATGAGATAAGATGAGACAGAGTAGAGGCAATATTATTTGCATCGTGATGTAAAGGACATTGAAACAAAGACTGTCGAGAAGCGAATAACAAACAATTCAGGAAGCAGATGTGCTACACAAACAAAGGCGGATGAATCACTCGCCAGCGTCCAGGAACGGAAAACTGAAGAATCTCCACGAACACACGATAGTCGGGAAGCATTCAACAGTTGTCTCGCTCCGAAAATCTCCGGAACCTTGATCAACCTATTAAATCGCCGCAAACAACCTCAAACCCATCGTCCCGGTGGTTTTTTTTTCTGAATCCTGGTGACCAGCAGCCACTCGACGATCCATAAAACCGAAACGATCGTGGCCGCTCATCAATTTCCCTTTCGATTCATAAAAAGATCGCATTGTGGGCCCGGCCGCGCGTGTTTATGCGTTGCCATAAAATCCGAGGGTGCGTTAAATGAACTGTCAAACGATGCGTATCGGTCGCAGCAACGTTCGCGAGGCGGAGAGTAATTTTAGCGCGGCATCCGCTCGGCGAAAGTCGCGCGACCACGCTTATTAGTATCTTCGCAATTAGGCGAGCGTGGGCGTACCGACTACACGTGAACCGTTCGAGCCGCACGCACGCTCGGGATTACGTAAACGATCGTAAAAGTAGCCTCGGGACGATCTCGTGCGAGCAGAGGCGAATTTTTCCGAGCTGTCCCGAACCGGAAACCACTTTTAACCCACCCGACACCGGACAGATGTTACCGGCTCCGAATGGAAAGAGATTACACGCCGCGTCGCTCGTGTTTTCCCAGTTGTCGGACGATGCCGCGTCACGGAGCCCCGGCGTCCTCGCCTGATAGGCTAATTATAATTTATGGAGTGTCGCGAATAATCGCGGCGACCGCGGTGAATCACTCGACCGACTCTTTGATACTTCCACCGCGAACCGGCCGCGCCGGCATCTCCGTCTTTTAGCTGCCTTTCCGTCGTTTTCCTCGTTTTCTTCGACGATCTTCTACCTTTTTCCTTTGTAGGAACGTGTGTCGCTTGTACATGAGACCTGCGCTATTTCCAGACTGGTTGTCATAGTTGATTGCGCCATGCACAGTGGTCGTCAGTGATTATTCTACAGTCGGGAAGGATTACTGGTTATTAGAAGACAGTAGCTGTTATTTTGATACCGCTTCATGTCGACGTCCGACGACGGAACGTGTGATTCGATTGAGAATCTGCTCCTTGACATCTTTGCCGATTGATTCGCGGAAATTGGAACAAACGTCGAACTTTGGGAGGTACAAAATGCTACAACTGTGTTAAGAGTGGGATGTCTCAGTTCTAAATTTGTTGTAAACTATTTTTTAGCGCATTAAATAACATGCAAGCATGTACCATCGGTGGTACACGCGGTACGGAACGTGTTAAATTTTAGAAAATCGATGCAAATACGAAAGAGATCGAGGTCGCGTCGGTGGGGCACGTGCCGATTATCGAACATCGTCGGAATTGTTTAGAAAACCGGTATTATAAAAACAATGTCGCATGATTCATAGGTCGCGGCACTTGATTCATCGAATCCGCGCAGCAGAATCACGTCGCGACGTGGAGGCACGTCGAACGCGGTTCGATCGCTGGTTTTTTCCTCGGACTTAGATGATTCACGGCGAGAACGCGCCGCGGCATTAGCATTCATCACAGTCGAAGACAAAAATATAGATTATTGGCTATCGGTGGCTGGCGAGGACTTTGTAACCACGGCCATAAATATTTCTCCGCCTGGAACACGCCATTGATTCGCAAGCGTGAGCGCGAGCATGAGCGTGCCGCGAGCATCCGTTGACCGATAACTCGCATTATGTCACGTCGCGGCCAGTAATCGAGGAACAAACAGCGATCGTTACCTTTCGACGGCGTCGCGGAGTTATGAATGGGTGCACGACGGAGGTAACCGCGTCCCGGTGCCTGCTGTTCGCGATCGAGAGGAAAAATTCATGCGTCCATTTGCGACGCTGCAAAGGGAGCTGCGAGGGTAAGGTGCGGTTCCAACGATAACGTTGCAGAGGCAGGCTCCCTCGAGAACTGTATTTCTCTTCGACGTTGAGTAGGCCACGCGCAATGAATTTAACAAAAGGCGTATCATGCCCTGGAAATATAGGAATATTCTTCAGCTTCATATTTTCGAAACGAATCTCATGAATCTTTCAGAACGCAGGATGCCTCGCCTATAGCACTTTATTCCGGGGACTGCCAGCTTGAAAGACAATTGATCGGAACCTCTAACGCGCATACATCGTATCCAAGAAATATTTAACTACCTGAAATGTGAACCAAAACCAAATAATAGAACCCGTACGCAGTTTGTAAATCGCGACTCTGCTTCTTCAAATGTAGTCTGGGTACACAGATCAATCTATGTATTATTTTGTATTATAATACCCACCAGCAACGCATGTTTGATTTTCGACCGTTGATGCCTAATTAATAAAACAAAACTATTAAAAGTTTAAAAAAGTTGAAAAGATTAATTCTTACCATAGCTCGATATTCTAATAAACTAATAAAATAAATACCATTTCGCTGGCAACGCAGATTTCCACTAGTATCTCAAAATCAAATTATCAATTTTCAAGGCATTAAAGGCATCTTCGATTCGCGTTTGTACGAAGGACACGCGCGTTGCGTTCCACACTTTCCGACCACCCGGTATGCCAGAGTGGCTCGGATGATTGATTAATAAATATTAAACGGTAATACCGAGCTAGCTCACATCCTAGCTCGTCCATCAGCTAGTTTATGACTCGAGAGCCGTTAGGGCGACGATCAAGTTTCCAGTCGTAAAAGTCGCCGACGCGGTTGTCCAAAGCTTCCCTAATCGGGGTTGGATTTTCACCATTCTATACAACCGGTTCGGATGTCCTAATTCACCGTTCTCATCGCTATAGTGTTTCTTTCCTGTTGCTTAGCCCGCTTAACCGCGCGAATGTAACGGTTGATGGCGCGCGATTGTAGCGATACGGAACATTGCTGGTTAGAAAATCATGTGCACGGGGTTGAAAGTGCATGCGATCGTCGTGATTCGTGCTAGTGACGCGGTAATGGCTGCGTCGACCTCTTGCGTCTCTCCTGCTTGATTTCAGTCGCGATTGTCATCAAAATGTGTCAATCACGTTACCCGACGCTTGGAACTTTCAATTCTCTCTTATTACGAGGGAACGAGATTGGTTCTTGAACGTGGCGTCTTAATGAGACACTTATTTTCCTGGGATTATAATAAGTTTTCTGAATAGCAGTTCGTGTAAATTGATCCGTGAAAATTTCGATCCGGGAAGATTTCGTAGGAAAATCCAATTGTTTTGCTAAGTGACATATGAGTGAATTCTTGGATCTTGTATATCGTATTTTATCTGAACATTGTTTTATAAATCATTTCGACAGACATGGTTGTATCATGTTCCTACGAGTACAAATATGTTATTAACTATTTTTAAACCTACTACTAATCCTACTAACGCTCGATAAAAAATGCTATTGTATACAATCTATTAATATCCAAATGGCGAACCTTCTTGACAAAAATATGGCTGACTATGCTAAGAATTCTTTAGAATTTTATGAACCAATTTTTTCAGCGCACTTTTTAAAATATTCCTTCTAGATACGTTAGTATTTCTCCACGTCTTAATGCAACTTGTGAAAATTTAAATCAGTTGTCAGATAGTTGATATTGAATCCAATGGAGCCGGATCACGCCGTCGAGTGTTAAACGATCATTCTCGCAATTTATCAAAACTGTACAGTAAATGAGGTGTAAAGATAATTGGTGAATCATCATACCCGAATATAAACGATTCCAAGGCCAGAGTCCCCTCTCAAGGAGAATATCGGGCAGACTGGGACGCCGGCGGAATGGCGACCGGCGATTAACGCAACAATCTTCGATTTCCAGATCGATTGAAAAATCGCCGTGAATTCCGATCGCTGTTGGAAACGGCCGGTTCGCGTCAATTTAATTCCAGTCGGCTGCACGCGGCGTCGCATACCGAATGATTTCTTCGCGGCCGCGCAAAAACGGCTCCAATTACCGGCACAGGTAGGATGTAGAATCGGCTGGTTCCGCAACGCGTCGGCTGCGTTTTTGCCGGTCGGTCTCCAGTCGTGTCAGGTATTCCGTAACCCAGTTTCCTCGGCTCCTATCCGCGCCTTTCCGCTCGGTTTTTCTTTCCGCCACTTCTCGCTCCTCGAAGATTCGGATCCGAATCCTCGCGGCCTCGCGTGCGGCTAAGTAGCCGCGCGATTTTCCCGGTCTGGTGCATAGGTGCGTGCCTTACTCCGGGCTCACGTGCCCGATCGCATGCACTATGGTGCATGCGGCCGTCGTTCTTTACCGCAGCGAAATCGATACGCGTTCTTTTCGACTTTTCCTCGAGTGCCTGCACGCCGAGGAAGCGTCGAGTGGCCTCCGCGTGCCTCGAAATCCTCCGCTCCTAGAGCCGAGCAGCTATGCGCCGCTGCCGGCGATTTCTGGCCGCGTCTCGCTCGTCTAAATAAGGAATTTCCGATACGTAGCGTGTTTACGCAGAGGAGGCCGCCTAACCCACGGTTAATTAATTCCTTCGGCTGCTCTCTGAGTCAAGCGGCTTTTGCAGAAAAAAATGATTACCGATGGAGATCGCGGAGAAAATGCGGAATACCGACTTCGAACTCGCGCGGTGACTTGCATTACTGCCACGCGAGCGGACCATTATGGTCATTGACTGCAGGTCAGATAGACTGCAGATTTGATCCTGTACAGTAAAATCAAGTCTCGATCGCATTTTTAGCTTATTTTTGGGGCGCGGCCAACTCCTTAAAATAATGCTAAAGAATCCTTCTTTCTAACTCTTGAACCGCGGGTTACGTGGAATTAGCGTTCTAAATATTTTGTATAGTAGTAAGTTAAATACGATAGTCAAATTTCCTGAAAATGTAACACAATATTAATAAAAATTCTTCTTTAAAATTTTTGTTTCTCTTTCTATAAACACCTAATCTAATCTCTCAAAAAAATAAACTCCTTCGTTTTCTATCTCTGAACAGTGTAGAATATTTCATCCTCCGATTGTCTATCAGATCGACGCGCTTATTTAACATTTCGAATAAATGGCAGAACGTTATGAGACGAGTGGAACGCTGGAATCTTCGGTGCAATTATTTCCAAGGATCGCAAGAGGATAAACTTTGTCTGTGAAAGTCGAAATTTGCATGAAGCCGATAAAGCCGGCTTCGTTTCTCCGCATGAGCTGCTCAGGCGATTACCTATTTAGATAAACGAACGGCCAGAAGTACAAAAATCGCCGCGGCTACGTTCCCGCATAATCGAGGCGGGAAAAAGAGAGAAGCGCCGATCGAGAGCTGTGAAATAACTCATGCGCTAAAGACAACATTCGCGTGGTAAATAGGAGCGCGGTGCAGTCTCGGCGTAGTTATGGCAGCGGCTAAGGGCTGGATTTCATGCAGAAAGAAGCGTCTTGTTATACAGCGATGGCCGGTGACCGAGGACGAGGACCGCAAATTACCGAGCGCGATGCACTGTTTTTATATCGGTTGCGCGTCCCTCCGGCCAATGACGGGCCGGTTACGTTGCCGCTATAAATATTAATCCTATAATTGGCCAACAAAGTGATTTACTCGCCTCGTAAAAGCACGCGGCCGTTATTTATATCGTCGCATGCGAGCGGCTCCGAGCAGCTCTCGGTAACGGAATCTGTTCGCGTGGGCAACGTGTGGCCAGGGAAACACGGGGGCCGATTATCCTGCCGATCGATTTTGCGAACCGGACGCAGGCCGTCGTCGACCTTATTACATACTCGAATCGTCGTCGCCGAGCGGAAAGCTCGCCCCGGGGAAAAACTCGCGGCGAACAAGCTGTTCGAGCCCGGAGAAAACTTGCCGCAACCCTCCCCGCCGTGGCTCTCTCTCGAGAAATATCGTTCTTCGATTCTGAAATTTTCAGAAAGTTCGAAAACGTCGTTCCATCATCCGGCTCTCGCGGTTTCTTGCCACCGTTCCCGAGCCGAGTGCCCTTTACGTCCTACATATTTCATCCGAACGCTCTGTCCGAACTCGTTCAAACTCGATTTAATCCCGCCCTTAAAGAGCCGATAGTTGAAACGGCAGGAAAATCTGACGGCCCGTCCCGGTTTTCGATTTTTTCGCGACGACTTAAATTAGCCTCGTTTCACGGGACAAAGGCTTTGATCGTTTGCACTTGCACGGGTCAAGCTCGAGCAGACGGAAAATTGCAAGGTAGAGGCACAAGAGCGGGGAATTGGCCGTTGATACGTTGGCTGTAGGCAAAGTGCTCCATAGAGCAGTGTTCTGGCTTTTGGAGAGGTGGGAGCTACGATGACACGCCTTCTCGAAACCTTCCTTGCGGAAAGGGTTAGTTAGAAAAGGTTCTATTAGGACTCTGTCTCGATATAAAGGGGTTCAGTTTTTTCTAGATCGATTTAGATCTAGTGCAGGTTCAAATTGACTTTTGGGACCCTGTCCTAGCTCCGCAAAGATCGAGATCCGCAAAGCCACGCCTCCAAGAGACAATTTGGACATCTAGAACAAGCTATGACCTCTGTCATGACTTGTTCAAAATTTTGGAAAGCTCGGGCCTCTTCCAGATCCTTCTACATTGAACAATGGTCTAAAATGCTGAGCGTAGTATTAAGTTAGCTCTGTCAGAACTAAGAGCAACTCTAGACCGCGTTTACTTAGAGCCGTTCACAAAGAAAGAATAATATTTATATGATCCAACTGCTACTAATGGATAATTAATTAAAAGCTTGATAGAACTACTTATAGCTACTACATAAATATAAAGAATTAGCTAAGGTAATTAAAAATACCCCATTTTCACGAGTAAACTCATATCTGTTTTATGAACTGATTATCTACCTAGTCATATTTCCTAAAGGCGCTAAAAATGGAGGATGCTGGTCAGTAAATTGTTATTCTTTATATATGCTCCCATTTTTTAATTGACTTAACAACGTAACATCTCTCCCAACATCCAGTATCCGATCAATAACAATACCGAACCCATAAAATAACCTTAGATAGCAATCCAGAGCATCCGAGTGTGTAATATTAATTTCTATGAGCGTTTAAATATTTAAAGTGCGAGCACTTCATTCAGAGTTACGGAGACACTCGTTTATGGAGAAATCGGCACGAGAAATCGCAGGACATCCTCGGACAATGAAGTTCGCCGAGCAGAAACGAAACAATAACCGTCCACGGTTCCGCCGTTGAAAGCTGATGTTCTCGCGCGCGATTTACGTAAGCTTTTTCGACGAAGCTCGTTCCACGGATTTCCTGGCGACGTCGAGACCGCGATGGACGACATTATGCATCGCCAGGAAAGGATCGTCGACGCGAACGCGCCGAGATTAATGCATTCGTGCACGTGCACGTTACGTGCAGCGGCGGTGCAGCGGCGGTGCAGCGGCGGCGCAGCGCGGTCTAGGGGTAATCAGCGGCCTAGGATCCGCGGGAACGATTTCGACGTTTAATATAATGATATTAATGTTTTCCGTGAGAGGACGTCCGCGCCGTAAATTAAGGATTGTCAAACGCCGCCGTTAAATTGCAATTCATACCGGTTTCCGCGCGGTGATTCATCGGGGATCGTTTCCGCGAGTGCTAATCCGCGAGTTCTTCATTTAACTGCGGCTTCCCGACCACTTAATACTTCTGGAAAAGTATGGCCCCTTTTCGGCAGATGCTCGCCGAGATATTAATCATCGTGGCTTCTTCGAAAATATTCCGGTTCTTGATATTAATATTTGAAATTCTACCCGGAATTTCGTTCCGGGTTGGGGGTCGTAATTTCTTTGATAAATGTTCTTCGAGTTCTACAATTTCTGAGGATTTTCGGCTGCGAGGGTCAGAGATGTGGAAGATTCTCTCGGATTCACCAGTTTAACCAGAAATGTTAAAAACATGTTATTCCTGTTGAGTTGGAATTAAACGAAAAACGTATTTACCGGTACTATTTTGAAGACAATTTATAGCTCGACGAAAATACTATTTTTCAAAAAGTCTAGCGGATATGGATGGGTATGTACACAGTTCAATACTCAAGTGGACCATTTAATAGATCATTTAGTGTGAAATACATACTTTATAATTTTGCTATAAAATGTATGCATTGGTTACTTAATGACCTAATCAATTCATACGTTTCCAGTGTACGTTCGTGAACTTATTTCACAATTTTCTTGATTCTTCATCATCCTACAATGTTTTCGGCGTCACAACTGAAAATTAAGATCTAGAAATTTGAACAACATTAAACAAATAATTCGATAACAAATTGAAACATACATTCACGTTTCGATAAGATTTGCACCCGCGTATAAAGCATCCTATTGACTCGTTCCCCTATAATACAGAGTCAGTCTCAGGATGAAGATTTCAAACAGATCGAAATAAAATCTGATCCGCCTGTTACCAATACTTAGGCGTTAAGTCAAACATAAACATGCAAAAATTGTAAATTTTCTAATTCTATCAAAAGAATTCCAATCGCCGTAGCTACAAAGAAAATGATACGCCATAGAGTTAACACAGCGTACAAAAATGTCTAACCAACCTTCCTTTCTCTGCTTGCAGGTAAGAGAACTTGATACCTGGGTAGCTCACCTAAAATCAACCACGATCCCGAAGGAATTTCGAGTCTCCTCGACGGGAGTTTACTGGGGAGAGGCTTTTTTTCCCGGCAGCCACCAAAAACCTAAACTAGGACGCCGTGGAAGGAAGGTAGGGGTTCTCTCGCATCCAATTTTGCGTGCTCGCAGCTGCGAGTGAAGCCTTAAATCAATCGGTGACTGGTCCCGCGGGAACGGGGCGGAAACACGGGGTGGCCCGGAAAAGCGTGCGAGGCCGTGGGTCGCGGGTCTAAGGTTGCACTCAACTCCATAATTAGTTGGGAACCCGAGGCCGACGAAGCTCTCGGATTTAATATCTTAACGCCCTCCTTAGCGCGCCTCGAAATTTCGCGCCGCAGCGCCGCGATGCTATTGGCAAGCCACGTCGCCCTGCTCGGCTCTAGTTCCCCGCAGAAACTTTATATCCCCTTCCTCTACCCCGCCATACCACGCTTATTTCTGCGTCTGTCCCCCGCCTGTCTGTTTTCTTCCCCCGGTTTTCCATCTAGATGGGGTCGCGCGGCGGTTTTCGATTTCGACGCGCGAAAGATCTCGGAAACCGGTCCCGCAAAGTTTCTTGCCTTGCCATGCGTTTTGCCGACACCGTCTACCATCTCCTCACAACCTAATCCTTGAGCTACACCTGCTGCGACTCGAGCGATCTTCAGGTACGCACTCCAATTCGCACATATGCGAATGTTTTGGAGAGGATTGTCGGTGATCGAGTAATACTATTTGTAGTTGTTTCCTCTTCAAAACGTTAGGTATATTTTTGATACTGCTAATGTTGGTAGAGGCTATTTCAAAGTCTTTTGACATAGTTTTCATTCAAGAGTGGGGTTTTCTGCAAAACAAAAATTGCCCGCATACATTTCAAGGTATGAAAGCTGATCTCCTTCAGTCTTCTTTAAATGTCTTCACTGTTTTGTATTTCATCTACTCGTTAAATGCATAGAATCCGCAGCTGTGATCATAATTATCTACTCCATTTTCTAAATTTTGTGTTGTTAGAGAAAAGTGTAGGAACGTTTTCAAAATTTTTTAATGTCTTTACAGTTTAATAATTTCCCATTTCGATTATTTTTTACTTTAATATAATCTTGTTAACTAGTCAGCTGTTCTTGACGAGTATACTTAAGGAGATTATATACCTTCATATCCTTTATTAAATTATACATTTCACAAAATCGTAATTAAGCATAACATGAAGGAAATATGTACAGCATAATTGCAACAACTTACACATTTTCCAAAGAGATTGCATCGGTTAACTCGTTAAACGATACTAATCGATTAGTATCGATTCTAAACAAAACACGAGAATATTAATTTTAAACAATTCTGTAGTAGATGTAAGAGTTATAGGGGCCCTAAAAAATATGAAAAGCATGTAAGAATTTATTTCCCCGAAGCGACATAAACTTTGGGTAGAACGCAGTGTGCTCGATGCATCATTCAACCCTGCAGGATCAACGAACAGTCGGAAGGAACCGCAGTATCGTTCGCGTCGCCGTGTATTCGCAGTCGCGGCACGATTTTCCGTTCACCTAAACTTTCCCCGAGTTAGTCCTCGCGGCGTCGACAATGCCCTTATATTCCCTCGTCCCGCGCCCTCACCATGGCCCCCGGCATCCGCGTGTTTCATCCGCGAGAAGTTTGCGGTGGCTGCATCCCCCGCGCCGGGGGTTAATAAATTCTCGGGGTTTGACGTCGCGACGCTCCAACGAAAACCGATTTCGCCTTGTGTAGCGACTGTGTTGGGCCGCGAGTATACCGACTGCTTGTTCTGGCTAGTTCGCACTTCCAAAACACGTGAAATCGTCGTAGACGATTGTTGCTATTCCATGGACAATGTTATATATTATGTCATGCCCCAACAGTGTTTTATTCTCCACGGTGCTCAATTTATTCAACTGTTGATTCTTCCAATTTTTCTTGAATCATTCTGTCGTTTGCTGTGCACCCTTGCTTCTTCTATTTTCGCTTTGGTTTCTAACTTCTGTAGGAGGTTTTCAACTACTTAATCTTTTTCTTCTTAACGCTGGTTTTAGACCTTTAATTAATATATTCTTTTTTCTTGCTTCTCATTTCGCTAGGATATTTTCGAAATTTTTTACTCGTTTATTTAATACACTTTCCACGCTTGTTATCTCCATCTCACTTTTTTTGCGTCTTTTTCCATTTATCTTCTAGCTCGTTAGAGAATATTATAACATAAAATCTCTTCCAGTTATTCTGGATGGTGATTTTAAAAAGGAGAGAAAGTTTTTGTTGGCTAAAATGGTAATGAAGTTTGCAGACTCTACGAATACTATTTTCGTCGTAGATGATTATTGGTTAGTTTGTGATACTAGTGATACTCGTGTAGAAAAATATTTACAAGGGATCATAATAAAGTGGTGTTATCATACTAGAGAGGTAGCAAGTGAATATTATTTATGACATACATCTTCTAGCTCTTCAAATTCGTATTTTTCCACTGAGAATCTAAGAAGCAGAGATTAGATCAATTAGAAATTCGAAGAGAAATCAGAGATCCAGTTCTGGACAAGTTTTCAACTGCTCGTAAACCTATCAAGGCTTCGAGAGCTCGCAAGCTTTCAGTGTGATGCGGTACTGTAAATGATAAATGAAACCAATATTCCTTTGTACAGATAGTTCTTTGTCTAAAAAGTATCAGAATGAAAATTTCATAAAAGGCTGCAGCCTCAGAAATTCTCGTTCAAGATTTACGGAATCCATCGAACCAGTTCCAGCAACGTTTTTCAAGCAGAAACCCGAAGCGTGAAAAGCATTCAGTGATTTCCATTCAGAAAAATATATCAGCGCCTGTGAATAATGATCGACGCGTACAAAGAGCCAGTCGGATAATCAGCGGTGCTAGAGAAAGAAGGAAAAGTGATTATCGGCTGGCAAATATGCTCATCGGCGTCGCCTCTTTATAAAACGTAAATTATATATTCGCAGCGAAGTGGATCACGGGTGATTCTGTTTAGCAGAATTTCGGGGTGGTTCGTTGAATAATTGGCGACACGTCGAACAGGCACGAGGTGGGAGACGTCGGAAAAAGGCCGAGGCAGGTGAGAGAGCCGCGTAGGTCGCCGTGGCCGATCCCCCGATTCCAATTATAACGGGGAGCTTTGTTTAATGCGCAATTGCCACGCGGCTCGGCGCCCGGAACACTTTGCTCCGGTGGCAGAGCGCAGCCAGCCACGGGCTGATAAAACGATCACCGGTCCACCGGCGCGAAGTGTTATCTGTCTGCGGCGAACTGGCCCGGGTCCGCGTTTTATGCTCCCGGTCCCATCATTATCGGGGCCACCGATTGAATATTATAATCGTATCGGCGCTTAAGCCTCCGGACGCTTTTATGGCGCGTATCGTCTCTCCGTTGCGGCGCATCGCGACGCGTCGCGGTGCATCGCGTCGCATCCCGTTGCATCCCGTTGCATCGCGTCGCATCGCGCCGCGTCGCGCGAGGATGGTAATTGTAGATTCGCATTATTACGCCATAGACAGCCGCCGCCGTAAAATAAACCGGCCTCGCCCTGAAATAGTTTAATCGGCGTGCACGCTTCGACGGAAGGTTAAAGGCCACGGATCGATATCTTCCGGTCCCGGTAAAATTATCCAACCCTCGAACGCCGATGTCGCTTTTAGCAAGCCTCCGAATAACCATGGTGTCGATTTCACGTCTGACTCCTGCTCGATCCATCTACCACGCGCGCTCCTCTAACTCGCTATCGAAAAAATCGATCTCGGTTCCTCGTGTTCTAGCGAACGCGCAACGCGGTTCGAAGTAATCCCTCGAAATCCATTTTTCGCCGAGCTACCCACCGGGACTTTGCGATTTTTCAACGGGATTTCGAAGTTTTCTTGAAAACTGAATGGACCTGTCGGAAAACGCGTTTTTCGAGCTGTAATTCGACTCCACGGAGTTAGGAAATTCCTACGGTAATATCTTTCAAAAACGAGTTGAAGTAGTGCTTTGATGTCAAGTCGTTTTTGCTGATGCTCCCCAAATTAATCCATCCTAGCGTGTGCACTCTTCGAATTTTCTTATTGAAGTAACGCCTCGAGATCCGGTAATTCTATTGAACTTTTAGCTCTCGTAATTCTTAATTTTATACGATTGCGACACGCCCTACAAGCATAAACGAATCTATCGCACCTCGATTTTTCAACGTGATTCTACAGACCATTTGCCGACACACGTAGCAACTAACAAGCTTCCGCATCGAAAATTTCCAACGTTTCTCCATTTAAAATATTCCAGAAAATCGTGTTCCCCGATATTCAAACTTTTCATACACGAGATTTCGTGCAACGTTAGCAGCGTTACGCAGAACTCCGGACGGATTAAGTCTTGCGGCAAGAGACTGCACGATTTTCCGTGATTTCAAGACTCCGAGACTCGCTCGATCAATACGCTCCAAGAAAAATATCGAATAAAACATCCAGAACGACGCCGCTATTCCATTTTAATCCGTTCCATTCTACTTTTTCCTGTTCCCCGTGATCGATGCGAACAGCTTAACGGGAGGTAGAACGGTGGTTCGATACACGACAGGCACGCCGGATGAAATATATCCGCGCGCGCGGACCTCCTCTGTTTCGAAAATTTTTTTGATACCCGATACAAGCCATCCGAAACCGCGTATCAACTCGCCGAGATCGAATTCTTCCCGTGCCAATTACAGGGGAGTGTAATTGAAAAATTTCACCAATCTATCCCGGCGATCATCGAGTTATTCACTGGGGTATCGGGAGCAGTGATGATTGGACCCTGCGTGCTCCTACTTCGCTCGAACCGACTCGTGCAAAAATTTCGATCCGAGATAATTCGCTTTAGAGGTGTAATCGCTCTGGCCCGAGATTAGGCGAGTTTCGAGCGTGCACGAGCGAAAACGGCGCTCAGTGTCTCGGTCATAGAAGGACGCGGCGTTTCGGGAATGAAGCGAAATTGATGTTTCCCGGACGCACGGAATCTCGAGCAGATAAACATCTCCGAAAGCCAGCGAGATCCATTGAGGGGGACACGGGGCAAACATCAGATAAGCCGGCCGTCTGGTCGATTTAAGCAATTTAGGGAAGATCCAGAATCGCATGGAAAATAAGATAACAGGACCAAGCACGTGCCATCTGTCGCGAAGCCACCGATCGTCTATCTCCGGCGAGTCAACGACGCCGCGGCTGCCACCATCTGCTTTCCCAGATGCCTCGTCTATTTGGCCTAGCCGTCGAAAAAATGTTTGCCTCCGAAGCGCTATCCCACGAACGATCTCTCCGGATGGAACAATAAATGGAACCGGCTACATAAATCATGTCACTCGTGTCGCTAACGAAAGGAACCCTTTCTGAACAGCCAAATTGCCGGTGGATCTTGCAAGAATGTCCACCTCGCTGGATTTATGGGATGATCTAGATCTAGATTGTAGAAGACTGATTTTGTTGCAGATTCAATATTCTTAAGGACAGTACCACTTTGTGAAAGAGTAGCCCACGTTGTGCAGATGTCGGGAAGCTCGTAAGTCTTTTGTGTTGCGTCCGTGAATTGCGGCCAGGACTTTCCCAAACTTCATATGCTTCTCAAATGAAGGAACTTTTCCGTCGAGCAACAGTCACCCATTTCTCTTCTCCCCAAGAAAGTTCACCTACTTCTTGTCTCGCTCGATGTTTCCCGGTTTTATTCTTCTTTTGTTAGCCATGTTCACCATTTCATGCGTTCGCTAAATGAGTGAAATTATGAACGACACTTTGACAAGTTGGTGATTCAAATTAAATAATATAATATCGAAGAACGCTGCTTTGCAAGCCTGCAAATTTTGTATAAAATTCGGAGCTCTCCAAATCGCTACGTTTCAAAATATAATTTCCGGAAAGCTTTCTAAATTAATTTTGCTTGCTGTGCTCGACTGAACTCGTCGAGAAGTAACTCAGGACGTAGAACACAGCAACCAGCGTTGTGATTTTCGCTTAACATCGCGAAACGATGGCTTTCAGGAACGTAAATCGATTGTGTAGTACGTTCTGCAGTCGGTTTTGAGCCGGCACTCGTTATTCGCGGAGAAACCGCGGTTCCCAGAGTCGCGAAGAGAGAAAGAGAGCACAATCGATGATCCCTCGATCGCGGAGAGCCACTCCTCGCAGCGTGGATTGATGTTTCAATGGTCTGAACGGTTGAGGAGTCGTATTTATGTACAGGGTTTAATCGATGACACGGTTATCCGGCGGCATCGAGGCTCGCGACCCGCATATCCCCGTTCGAATCCGAATCGATGTTATAATGTTTCCCCTTGTCGCGGTTGATGACGCGAATTGTAGTCGTCATCCTCGATTACAAAGATAGCCCAAGGCGGCGCGACGCGGAGACCGGCCGTCGGACGAAGGCGAGGGAAGAGGAAGAGGACGTTCATTGATTAACTCTCGAGGAGGCGAGTTTCGGGGCAATTCTATTTCCACGGCTAATTCATCTGGAGGCTGAATCAATTATATAAACAATCTCGCGTGTGAGATCGTTGCGGTAATTAGTCCAATCGACCATCGGGGGAACAAGAAGCGGATTTGGATCGTTCGGTCGCGTGCGCGAGCTTTTCCACGCTTCTGTGTTTACTTTCTTTAGCTTTGCGAGGCGAGAATAAATACCCGCGACATCTGTGCATTGTAAGCAAATGCTCGCGATATCTGTACCGAGTCTTTGTCGTGTTGTGTTCATTCTGTAACAAGCGTTCCACTCGCGTGACAGCCGGAATCACGTACACATAATTTCGCAAACATTTGATTTATAAACATCGTTCCAACGCAGTTCCTTTTTAAATATACCATAATTATATTATTAAAAAAAATATTTATATTGTTACTAAAGTGTATCATAATTGCGCTATTAAAAGAGTGTACCATAATTTCACTTAACACTGTTACTGTCGTGTCTCCGATATGTGGGTGACAGAGTTATTTAAAATATGATTGTGAGAAACTAATTTTTACACTAATCCACTTTCTTCATTTCACTAAGATTCGCCAGAGGCGAATTAATGTCTTATAACTTTGCAATTTCAATTTAATTGGATAAAATACATATCGAGATTTTTGGCGCGACCGTCAAAGCGTTGAGTTTTTCAACGAACAGATTCGATTAATCAGGCTATTAAAATCCATCAAATCGAGCAAGCTTCTTCGTTTGGTGAACATTGGATGTTTGGAACGGGTTCATGAGATCGAATAAGAACGGTAGGAGAACGCAGCAACACGTCCAAGGAGTCATCAGCCACGATTATCGCAATTGCTGGCCCCATTATCGCGGTAATGAGCGAAACCGCCCCTTAACCAGCTCACGTATTTTAATTATCATAAATGTAGTTACGCGCTCTGTACAAAGCGGCGTCCTAGTGCACGTATCCCGCTGTTTCGGAGCTGGCTTATTATTTTACCTTCCGCCGTAAACACAGTAATCGCAATTAGCCGGGCTCCGGTTGCGCGATAAATCGTGGAACTTCGTTCCCTAAAACTTCTCGCAGATTGCCGCGTTTGATGAGAAAATGTTCCTCGATCCTAAATCGTCCCCTATCGTCATTCGTAAAGCGTTAATTTTCTAACATATTTGCTAAATACTTGGTACAGGTTCCTGTGGTAGAGATGTCATTTAACATAGAATTCTCTATTGCTAGAACTGCGAAAGAACGAATGAGGCGAGAAACAGTCTAGCAGCCTCGCCAAATATTCTCGTTCTTTCTCGTATTTAATATCGCTGTTATTATTTAGATCGTGCAAAGTACAGTTGCTGCGTGAAATTATTACGTGCGAGCCTGGCTAACAAACTACTACATGCTTGTTCTAGGCTCTAGAAACAGCGGAGTCCGTGCGTGCGACTCCAGCTTCGGCCTAGACGCAAACTTTTAGTATCATAGACCGATTCGCTCTTCAATTCTCTTGTTAATCTTAATGCTGTATAATCTGTATTAAGTGGGCTAATCGCAAGCTGATTTTATACATGTGCTATTATACTATTGCTTCTAGAATCCGAACGGAGTCCGTGCGTGTGAACCCCAATGTGAAACCAGTGAGAAGCTATTACCATTTGAAAATGTTCTGTTTCTTCGTGTTTCTTGTTAAATATCTCGCTAGGTAGTCCACTTGAAATGGAACCAATTGCATATTAATTTGGTTACATGTTCTGACTTACGTACGCTTCTAGAAACCTATCCTTGCGTGCGAAAGGATAGCTATCCAAAATGATACCTACCTCTCTAACACGATTACCAAACGATCCACGTGTAATAAAGTCGTCTGTGAACTGATTTTCTTAGTGTTGTACGCATTGTCGCAATAATTGGCTGTAGGTGAATAAAAGAGCATAAGGGACACGCGTTGGCGGAGCCTGTGGAGACGGTGCATTGCTTAACGAACAATCTACGAAGAATTCCAGGCAACTACAGTCGACTAAACTCTCGTAGCAGCTCACGGGTACTCTAGCAATAAAGGAAGAGGAGCGTCTGCAGGCGTTTCGCGATCACGTTCGCAACCTCTGTCACCCGATACCTCCTCCCCCGGGCTCCTTAGGTGTCTCGCTCGTTTTCCCGTGGCGTCTTTCGCCTACCATCTCTCTCTCTCTCTCTCTCTCTCTCTCTCTTTCTCTCTCTCTTCCTCTCTATCTCTCCGCCATTACTTTCCCGTTTCATCTGCATCGCGAGAAGGGAGTCGCGTTATATACGATTACGCGGAGGAGGACGTCTCGAGCCAAACAACGCCGGACGGAAAATCGATATGGAACGATATCTCGGCCGCCCCCAGTCCCCTACGTCGGGCAATATCGTTGGCGAAGATCGTCGAGGATCACGTTCGCGAGAAACGTTTGTGCTAGTCGAGACGGCTGGATTCGATGATTTCAGGAACATACTACAATCTCTCCTTCTCTCTCTCTCCCTCTCTGTCTCTCTATCTTCCTCTCTCTACCTCTCGTTCTGTCTATTAAGGAAAGATCAACGGTGAATAGAAGCTCAGGTAAAGTTCGCACGGGATTAAGCAACTCGAAACTCTAATTGAGATTCGAGGATGACTACGGCCGATGGGAATCAGCTGCTGATAAATTTAGGCCCGGCTAAAAGTGGACCGAAAATCGGGGATTTCTTGGAAAGCTGCGGATCGCTCCACTTGCGTGGAAAAAATAGACTTTGCGGATATATTCGACGACCTCTTCTCTCGTTTCTCGCTCTTCGGCAAAGGCCTCGTCCTTCAGCATCTGCGAACTCGATTGTAGTCGCTCCGATTCTTTTATTCATTCTTTCAGTTATTCTTCTGGCCCAGTTTAATATTTTCGTTACTCTTCGTTATTTACAGGCTTTTTCTTTGAAGAATTCAGATTTCTTTGATCCTCTGACCGCGAGACTTGAGTCCATTTTGACTCACAGTTATAGACATTGCATCGGAGTTCGGATTTTCTAATATCCGGTTCTAATCGTTGGCAGTTTGAAAAAGACCTTCAAGGTAGATGTCAAAGCAGTTTGGTCCAACAGGATTAAAAAGTATGTGACGGCAAGGAATTTGAGTGGATCTAGTCATAGTTATTATAAAATCTTGTCTTATCGCTGAATGAAATTATTGGTTGCAATAATTCTTGACCACAAGTGCCGGATATTAGCGCCAAAAAATTCCACAGTATCAAAGTCATACAATTAATTTCAATTTAGTTTGTTCAATATGTTACGATAAAAGTGAATTCCAAAACCAAGTTAGAAATTAGTCTCTCGCACATGCGACCGACAAGAGACTCAACGTGATAACTGAGAGGTTTCGAAGAATATTTTTGGTATCCTAAGCTCTAGATGAAGGTTCATGGTGTTTCCCTGTTTGGTAGCCAGAAGTAACGAGATCGGATTGCGTTGGACAGGATTCGACAAGCGTCCAGACACCTCTCGAACTTTTCAAACGCGCGAGATATAAAAGCTCATAGGTTTGTTTCCGGCTGCGATGCGAAAGTTGCAAGACGCCCTTGGCGGATACGTGACCGCGCCATTTCCTTCGAATTTTTTCCTTTCTCTCTTTCTCTCTCTCTCTCTCTCTCTCTCTCTCTTTCTCTACTCTCTCTTTCTCTATTCTCTCTATTCTCTCTTTCCCTTTCCCTCCGTGGCAAAACCGTGGAAAGTTCGGTTCGGATTCCGACTACGTAGTCGAACGTGGGCGGAGAGGAGCGCAGCGCGCTTCTTGGAATTTTTACAAGCGGAATGCAAAGTCGAGCGCGGTGTAAAGTTGTTTAATCAAAATGTGCTGCCTCTACGGACGGTATTCTCGCTCGGGGAAATATTTCCTCTTCGGGAAAGGAAACGGGGTTCCAACCGGGCAAGAACTTCCCCGATCGAGGAATGGTGTAAATAAATATTGTCTGCGAAGAATTGGGAACTTCGGGAACGTTTTTTCAACTCCTGCGCTTCTCGTTCGACGAAGGGCGATTTTAATTATCCGGAAGTCTTAAAGGTTCTTTGCAATCACGATAATCGCAGCCATCGTTGCTTCCATAATCGTTCTAGCAATCCCTTACTTACCATTTGAGATATTTGATCGTGGACTGACATAGTTTGGTTTCTTGTTTTCTAAGATCCAATTGTCTGGACTGAGATATTCCAAAGAAACTTTTGTCACACCTTTGGACTTACTGAAAATTCTGCAAAAATTCAGTGTAATATCCGAAAGCTAGTACTTTAGGACTATAAATTAAAATAATTGGAACAAGTTGAGGACGCTTCATACCCGCAATTATTTCTCGATGAAGGAACTAAAAACTAACAAAATAGCGTCACAAATAATTCAATTGTATGGAGTACCATCAACCTAAAATATCAAAGTAAATGCCTTGCAAGCTGTCTGCAGCTAGCAACCAACGGAAAAAGTTCGGTCCGTAGGGGTTTAAGACCCCACAAATCTGCATACTTAATTATATAGCTGTCCAGACAATTACTATACAGAAGTCAGGACAATGCCCTGTACGACCACGCTGTCATAGTCATGTTGCCCAACGAACCGTTTGACTGCAGAAACGCCATCGCAGGTCCAAAATGATCAACGATTCTCGCAGCAACAGTTCAAAATGACAAACAGAGAAAATCGAAGGGCCGGGGTTCCTAATCCACTAAAATTGCACAATGCGGCACTAATTATTCCCGTGAACGATCTCATTGTCCCGAAAGGGTGTGCTCCCTATCCCCTAGAATAATATTCGTTCCGTCGCCGTGCAACCCCGGGCATCCTCTTCTTTGTCACCCCCTCTCTCCATCTTTTTCCCTCTATCTCGTCTGCCCCGTTGCCTCCCCCGCCCTCTTCCGCTACTGTCAGAGTCACCGAAGCGCATTGAACTCGTCCCAACAGTCGCGCTTGTTTGTTGACGTCCGCGTCGGCGGTTCTCCGGTGCAGCGGCTTTTACGAATGCAACGGCGCGCACGCCGGCGTACCTGCACGCTGCACGCTGCACGCTGCACGCTGCACGCTGCGCGCCGCGAGTATGCATCTCGCATGAGAACGAGACCGGCCGGCTCGCATATACAATTTATTGATGCATACGAGCCGAGTCCTCCCGTTCCGATGCACCGCGATCCGCGAGGGTAAACCGCACTCCGCCGATCGGTGCAAGTACGTTCACCGTAATATTTATCGTCTTCCACCCAAAGTTCGTTATTTTAGAAACATCATCGATCGAGTTAACAGCTTTCCACCTTGTTCAATTGATGAACTTCTAAGCTCAATGAAGAAATTGTAGCATTATTGTTGGAATTGCAGGACGAGGGAAGGAACATCTTAGTGAACGCAGTGTAGAACAAGAATTTGCCGGTTGCTATGACAATAGTATGTATATTTCGTGCGTCTGTGCAGTAGCTTCAGGGCGATTAATTACTTGTCATAATGTGTTCCTTTTAGTATGCGAGAATGTCTGTGCCGTATGTCTATCCTGTACTAATCGCACTCGGGGGATGGCGTTGTCCTCTTTCCAACAATTGCGCAGTAACTAGGATGGTGTAACCAAACTGTGGATTTTATAGATTTATGCAAAAAATGAGTAAATGCAAAATAGCAGAAACATTTAAGCAGTTTGAAAATATTATTACAGTATTATCAGGTCATTACATTTATTAAGAAAAAGAAATTAACGTCTACGTAAGCTAAAGTCCTAACTAACTTCGACTTCAGGTTTCATTGTTTTCTGCAATTTGCGGTTGGAGGTTTTGTAATAATTTTCTGGGAATAGTAGTTTTATTGTAAAGTCAACGAGTCGCCCACATTTGCGTAATTCGAACATTTCATTTAGGATTGTTATTTAGCACTTTTAGGATTATTCACAATTTTATTTATCAATTCTTTCCAACATACATTCTGAGGTACACTTTCTGAACGCGTTAGTTTCTCTATAGATCTTGATAAAACAAATGTATTATCAGAAACTAGATAGTTAAGTAACGATATTTATACTCTGAGTATAAACGGATTCGAGCCCCACCGTCCTAGTGTTAATAGGTTTTCTGTCGAGTACGTAGAGTGTTGAATTACAGTGCAAACATTGATATTTCAGTAGCCAGAGTTGAGGAGATTTGCTAGCCACGTGAAAATAAAGCTGAATTTGGAAATTTCACCGGGGTGGGTCGGTTTACAGACATTCATCGGCCCGTTAAACCTGAATTTTAGAGCTATTAAATTATTTTTAACTCGTTAATCGACGGATGCCCTGGGGGCCTCTAACTTAATGGCGCCGCTTTTAGTGCGATATTCCGGGGATAATGGCAACAGGTATACCAGATTTTTAAACCAGATTTTCAATTCTGATGGCTTTTTGCAACGCCACTTGCTTTTGGGATCGCATTTCCGGGTATAACGATTGTTCTCTCTGCCTGAAAGGTACGTAGTTCGTTTCATTTATTCAATGAAAGAACGTATGCTGTGCTAATTGCAATAAATATATGTTCAGCAATATTTATACGTATTTGCGTTCTTTCTCTCCACGCTTAATGCATTTCTAAGGTGCTATTTGTAGGCATCCCTAGAATTTCTACATGGATCATTCATTGCAGAGTTGGACATACTTTATTCAAATAACAAATACAATTTTATTCGTAGAATTTATTTAAAATATTATTCGAATAAAATTTTAGTTGAAGAATTTATTCGATATATCGTTCGAATGAAATGTAATAGAATTTACTCGGAACGTTATCCGAATAAAACTTTATTAAAAGAATTTATTCAAATAAAACTTTATTGGTAGAATTTATTCGAATAATGCTCGAGCCTGATTCATCGATACATAAATATTTCCAGATTCTAGAAAATTGGAAAAGATGGGAACGTCTCTCCAATTTACAATTGCAATCTTCCACATCTGACGACATGAATCTTCAAAATAATGACACAAAGATTCCAATAAATGAACAGGTTCTTCACCCTCGACTCCGTCAAGTCAACCGAGAAAATCCAAGAGATCGAATTCGTAAGAATCTCACGTCGGCTTTCACTCGCTGCGAATAGCATCAGATCATAGTCGCGTTCTCAGACCCGTTTTAAGCGATCGAATCGCCTACTCAGGATCATGGGAACGCGAGGTGGTCACGGGTCCGCGGATCCAGAAGCCACCCTCGATCGAAAACGTCTGCAGCTGTTCCGGAAGCCGGGTAACTCGACTTCCAGGTATCCACTGTCAGCTGGAACGACGCGAAGCGACGCGACGCAGGGAACTCGACACCTCGATAGCGTCGCGAGAATCGTGGGGCCTATCTGCGACGCTGTTGCGTCAGGAATACGCGACGCGTGCCACCTACGCACGGCGTACCAGTGCCTAACCGGCCGATTACCTCGATAAATTTCATGAATGGGCCCGCGACAGTCATTGACTCCACTCGTGTCGGCGGCATGAAAGAGGCGAAGGAAAAAAACCGAGAGCCTCTATAGAGGCCCCCTCCCCCTTGTTCAGCCCTTCCTGCAACGGGCCAACCAGTCTGCCTCCCTCGACAACGGTTCTGGGTTGCTCGGCTGGCTTCAGGGTTTCTCAGACCACGTGTCTCCCTCTTCCTAGGGCGTCGAGTGCGAATTCTTCGGCATCGAGCTCTACCGGCGGCTCCAAATGTCCGGGACTTGGACTCTTTGATCACTCTTATCGTCCACTTTGTAATTCTCACGTCAACGATGTGGTGACGATAGCATCGCTGAGATTGACGCAGAGAAGAATGAAAGCTCAGCTGGTGATCCGACAATGGTTTAACTCGCGCGTCTATACAAAATCAGACTGAGGACCTTTTCGCAACTTCCTATTGTTCTGATGGTTTCGTGGAGATCAAAACGGGAGAATATTTGTTCATGTTGACTTAGCATTTTCTGAAAATTTATTAAGACATTCTAATCGTCAGAGTTCAAATAATCGATACTTGGCGTTGCTATAATGAGTTAAAAGGAGCTGAACGAAACGAAGTCTTTATAATAAAAATAGCAAGACGGCTAAATAAATTTACTCTTGTAATTCTTATAAAGCAGCACACGTCAGGCATCTTCAGCGTTGATCGAATAAAACAGTAACCCTCTAAATCAAATTCGATTTCCGCCGGGCAATTTTCCTAGATCAATATAGACCTGTCCCAACAGTTTTTCTGGAAACGCGCGCTTGTCCGAGGTGAGCAAATGAAAGAGCGACGAGTAGGTCCGTTGAGAAACACTGCGTCGCGGCGCAGAGCAGAGCAGCTTCGTCAAAGCGTGATGCACTTAGCTGCCGGCGTGTACCGTTTCGCGTTACGCTATTGTGGAGGGCCCTTGTCCCTCGGCACACTTCCCATTGTCACGAAGAAAGTCGGTCCGCTCGAAGGCAAAGTGTGCCGCGCAACCTGTGCGAGCCTCGATTTATTTTAGCGCCGTCGGTGTTCCTCTCCGCACCTCTCCGCTCGGTCCGTGGATTTTCGCGCGCGAGTTCGCGGCCGTCCGCGCCGAGAAACGCGGATAGAAATGGCGTGTGTCCTAGAGGCCCGAAGCGGCCGGGGAAAGAGACGGAGAGAAGCGGCGCGCGTATCCGCGTCGGAACGCTCCGCACCGCGCCGGTTCTAGGTTTACGGAAGACCGGTTTCGCGTTATACGAACGTAATCGAGCCGCTCGTCTTGTTTTACTCTAGCTTTTATTGCGTCGCTGCCGCTGGAGACGCGGAATTCTAATTCCGGACCGAAAGAATCTTAAGCGACGCTGAAATAGAGCTGCGGGAATTTAGCATGCATGAGGTCGCGGACGGCGTGTTTAGGCCATTCTCATTCAATTTTCGATTCTCGCTATTGTTCGGCCACCTCGTTAAATCTCAATGGCTTCCTGCTGCTTTACGATGGATTGGCTGGGACACTGGCTGTGCCCAACAGTGCTTTCTTTCACTGCGAAGACTCTGGTTTAGGAAATAAAATACCTTTTGCGGTGTATTCGGTTGTGATTTACTCCCACGCATAGACTTGTTCGCATTTCTCCGTAAATACAAATCACAGCATACGGACAGAATTTAGGACAGGGCATAGAATCTTGTCTAAATGAACTGTAAAAATATACCCCGCAGTTTTCTTGCGATAAATTCCGGAATATTACCAATTTTTATATGATCCGAGGTTAGTCGAGCAAATTGATAGAAACCCGAACGAGTCTAAAGAAGAATCTCAATATCACGATTCAATGGTGTGTGCTAGACGAACGCAGGCATCTTTCGGAGATAATCAAAACTGTTGTTGATTAATCCCATCGTCCGCGAGACCCAGTTCCGGTGACCGCAAACATTTGCGAATCCGGAGCCGGTTTCCAGAATCGAGGAAACTCTCCCGGACTGTTTGTTCTCCTTAGCGTTTTTGCGTAGAAGCTTTCTTACGGATTGTGCATACAGCTCCCCGGGGTTCCGCTGGTATAATGAATATTTTTGGCCGCGACTCCGTCATGCGGCGTTTCACCGAGTTTTCCCCCGCCGCCGGCACCGTTGCCCCGACTCGACGGCAAAGCGTGCCAAGTGGCCACTCGGTTGAATTTTTAATAAATGTCATATCCACGTGTTTTTCTTCCGCGACAGGCGAACTGGGTCAGTCGCTGTTCGCGTCGTCCGAAAGTAGATTCGGTGGATGAATACGGAAACGCATCTGTCTGCAACAGTTACCGACTGCGCCGGGACGCCCTCCGGTCGTAATACTGACCAAGAAACCTTGTGTCACGCTACACGATGCTGGTTGCATCGCTGCGGAACCTTCCTCCACTGCGACCGCGTCCATTACTTGGCCCTTCTTCCAAGAAAGCATTCAAGGAAATGCACCCGGTCCGTTGAAATATCGCATCAGAAATTTATGTCTTACACCGCACTTCTCGTACGAATGACTATACAAAATGTTTCTTGGCAGTTGTACAGAGTTGTACTGGGTCCAGTTGCTGTTTTTCAATTTTCGAGCTCGTGAGTTGGAAATGAGATAGCGTAATGATCGCAATACAGTTGATCGATGGTTTATATAGCAAATCGTGTTGCACGTAGATCTCAGTCCACAAGATACATAAATATATGTTCTGACATTGGTGGTAGAACTTGTTGATCGTGTGTAATTATAATTAGATTGCGTGACTGTACGAAAAATAAACATTTTCTTCACCAACTGCAAGAACTAGGTAACAAACAGGTGTTTTAATAATTTCAATAAACTGAAAATAATCTCACAATATTCATAAATTATCCCGATTACTATGTCACTGCTCTGTCTTTCACGTACCCACTTTTTACACGAATGCATGAAATCCGAAGCACTGATAATTTTGAAGAATCAGGTCACACGTTCGCGGACTGTACTTCTCGCGAGATTTGTTGATATTCCACAGAATTTGCACTGTCTCTAGTTGTTCCTGTCCAACTTTGGAGCAGATGATTAACAATTCTCTTTGAAACCGTCACCTTGAAGAAGTTGTCACATCAACCAGAACTCTGCGATCTTCCATTAGAAGCGTCTGCAAAAATTCCGTCTATGGCTGCGAACATCGGCGAACACGTTCGCCAAACACAATTTACGTGGCGCCCGCAGTTTCCAGCAAATAAATTCGCAAAACAGTCGTTCAATACCGGGGAATTCGGTTCAAGGGCGCTTTTGACCTTCTTCCATGGCGATGCCCATTCCGCAGCGGCAACGTCCCATAAATTTCCTAATCCTGGGTCCTTCGAGTGGTGCCGGAGTCCCGGTAGGACCATCTTCCTTTGCTCTCTGGGAGACACACGGAGCTTGGCGGTCGTCCGCGCAATATTTCACGCTCCCCCGGAACAGTTTTTCGTTCGGCTCGTCGAACGCGCGAGCACACGCGAGCGAAGGGAGAGAGCCAGCCATTGGTAATTCATGCGGCAGGAGTTGCGTTATAAGATTAATGAACAAATAGCCCTCCCCGCGGCGAACGACTAAGAGAAAGAGCGGGGGAGCGAGAGAGAAGCAGGCGGAGAGAGAAAGAAAAGGGAGAACGGCTCGGATGAGACGGAGCCAAATATGGCGTTCTCGCCCTCGGCTCGCATGAATGATGCAACGCGAGCTCGCCCGTGGATTTACAATCGAGTCATTATGCAGCGTGCACAACGGGGCATCGGCCTGCTCGCTTTTTCCTCGGGTTTGCAGCGGGCCTCGGCTTTTTTCGGGTTTTCGAGACAGGGACGATCGTGGCCCGCCGGGCTTATCGCCGCGCCGCGTCGGCTCGTTGCTCGATATTCCGCCGGTAACGTGTTCGATTCGGCTAGTGTTTCGCGTCGAAGTCCGAAATCGCGTTTTCGGATCCCCGGACTATTAACGGGGGACACCACCCTGAGGCGTTAAGAAATAGATAAAATTTGGGAATTTTTTTATCGCTGGTTTCTAAATAAAAAATTTAGCCCTTCTAAGAGAATATAAATGTATGGTTCATCTTCGTTTCTCAATTCTTTGAAAGTAGAAATCTTGATTTCATTTTCTTGATTCATATACTGGAAAATATTATTTAAAATGTAAGTCAGGTTGAAAAATGTAGTTTCTAGAAAAACGTGAAAGAAGTTGGTAACTTTTCTCTTTGATGAAATAAGAGTTTTTAAACTTTACCTTCAGTCTCTAAATGTTTAAATATTAAAATATAATAAAATGATTTATTTTAATCGTTAGAGTGATATTCCCTTTAACCCTTTACACTCGAGTGGCGATTCTGAGGCGCCACTAAATATTTTTCAAAATATTTGTAATAATATGAGATTCGTTTATATTAATCTTTATTAAATGATTGTTAATTTTGTAAATATTGTACTTGCAAATAGGCTCAATTTCATACGCATAAATCGCAATAAATCATATCGAATAGAAATTGTAAAACATGTTTTGGATTTCGAATTAAAATAGCTTTGGGTGCAAAGGGTTAAACCGGCCGATAATTCGAAGCTGTGCCACTCTCGGGCCGTTTTCCGCTGAACGCAACGCGACGCTCGCGTTATTATTCTCGTACGGCCGTTCCGCGCGATTTCTCGCGATGTCAGCGTACTCTCTATCTCCGACGGATTCCTCCTTGATGACTAATCGTCGGCCTTATCGGTCGATTTCAATATTTCATCGGGAAACGGTGGATCGGTGTCACGCGGGTCGCGAACCCGCCGCCCAGTCCGGTCCCGAAGATAACAAGCTCGGATGCGACACAGTCCCCATTAATTCCGTTTCCTCTGACAAATTGCTTTAACGCGCGCGCTTCTTCACCTCCGACAATGCAGAGATAACTCCCATCGGCGTTACGTTATTGCCGATACTGCGCTCGCGATAGTTAACTCGTTTAGCGGAGGAGGACGCGCGATCGACACCGTGAGCCACGCGAAATTCGATTATCTCGAGCATCCGCTTCCCGATTGTTGCCGAGCCGGCGAGTAAATGAAGTGTCTGTCTCGATATCATAGTTTGTTGCTGCGTGATCGGATCCGACTGCGTTCGTGTGTGTTCTTTACCTGCGTGCGTCTTCGTCGTAGCTTGATTGGGTGGCGAAAGTGTGGTGACGACCACTGAGTTTTCATAAAATCTCGGTAGCGTTCGGATGAGTCTCAAATTTGATAGTGTTTGACTTGCTTCAAAGTAATGTCGATATATGTCGAACCCACGTGATTAAAATACTATCGAACAGTCATAACATAAACTGAGTCCATTGTTGATCATCACGGAATTTAATTGTTATACAAGTAGTCCCAA
Organism: Augochlorella aurata; assembly: GCA_028455555.1. Taxonomy (NCBI): domain Eukaryota; kingdom Metazoa; phylum Arthropoda; class Insecta; order Hymenoptera; family Halictidae; genus Augochlorella; species Augochlorella aurata. Next base: position 6,918,289 of record CM052161.1, on the reverse strand, counting down.
AATTATGGTACTTCAGGGAAATGAGGGGTTCCCGAGGTCGTTTGAAGCAATTTTTTCCTCAGCGAAAATTCAATCCGTGATCTTTGTTTACGAGTTATTAACGAAAAACAATGATCAATAAGAGGCGGGCTCGGCTGGCGCGTGACGGCCGAGCCAATGAGCGAAACTGAGCTCCGTCCACTCGCATAATAAATAAATACTCTTAATATTACATGGTTCTGGCGTCAGATGTCGCGATCACAAAACCATTTGATTATTGATCGAGTTTTAACAAAATGCGAATTCCATTTACTCTCGACGCACAAACGTCCTACCTGCCAACTGCAATTTACAGTCACTTCCAATTACATTCCGGTCTAACATTCCGAAGAGCAGAGAATGCTTGAACCGGCAGAAACGATTCCAGCAATCACCTAGCGTTAAAGACTCCAATTTTTATTTCCACGTCGATTAAGCTTCAACAACAGAAACACCGATCGAGGTCGTAGATACAAATTTAGCGACGCAATCACCGGCACGCAATTATCGACGGAACGCGGAATACAAACGGCGCAAACGAATCGCCGACCGATTAAAAATCAGGTTAACAGTGATGGAATGATCAACGCGGTATCCGGCGGAATTTCGCGAGAAGGCTGCGATTATTTACGGCGTGCGCCGAACCGCGGGATATGAAAATATCAATGAGAATTGGACCGGTGCCATTTCTCTTTCATTCTACGCGCGTCTCGAACAGACCGAAATTTGTTACGTGCCAGATTACTCAAATCTAGCGTGGCGCCGCGACAATCGGGATACCGAGAAGCACCGACGGCACCGGCCTTGTTAACGAAATTTATAAATACTTCTATTTCGGGCACCCGCGCTGCCAACCCCCCGACGGCGATCTTATAAACATGTCTCGAACGCCGACGATCAGTTTCCTACAAAGTAACCGGTGGTTTAGGCAAAGGCGTCCCGGAGGAAATTAACATGTCAGTTTGACTCCTTTTACGAGGCATAAACAGCGGCCGCTAGCCGCTCCGCAGATTTCTGCCGCGTGCTGCTACCAAAGTACAACTGCATGTTGCCGAGAGCGATGCACTTGAACATACAAATCGCGGCGAGTTCTTCTAATTCCCGTAAATATATCTCGCTGCTCGCGAAACGCTAAATTATGTTTATTTCAAAGTCGTTTCAACTAGAACCGTTGCGATGGTTCTATTTTCGGAGTTACTGAGAAACATTTTACTGAAATTATTCTTTTCCTATTCTCTTCCGTTCCAGTTACAGTCGCAATATATCTTTCTATTCTTATGTTCCCGTTGACAACAGAATATTCCTTTGCACAAATACACGAATCTCTACGTTGATCAATGTTGAATTCATCGCCTACTTTTCTACACATCTGCAGAGAATTACAGCTTCACTCCACAAATCTGCATAATTATAGACTCAAAGTGACTTTTACATTGTTACCGATAGCTAAACAGAAACATAAAGAAGCTTCACATTTGTATCTTTTTATTTTCTGTTATTTTTCAATATAGAAATGTATAAATACGATATTTTGTGAATATTTTCGTTTATTGCTTATTCGCATTACTGTATCTCGTAACAATTTCTGTTGTAATTTGTCTCATCGTTTCTTGTATCGAATCTTCAGCAACAGATCTCGCAAAACTCACGGGAACAACCGTCGGCAAAAATTCCGCGCCATTCAACCAATTTCCCGCTTCCCCAACCTGGGATCATTTTTTCGTGGCAGCGAAAGAACCCAAAAGGGTTTAGAAGGCTTTCCCGGCAGCCCGGGGTTTTTATAATATAAAATTACAAGCTTTCGCCGTAGCATTGAGCCGTAAGGGGTCGGCGAACGAGTTCAATTACACGCGCGTCGAGCCCGCAGCAGAACGGATCCGGCGTTTTCCCTCCGGCTCCGTTGAAACGACGTCGTTAGAAACGCTGCCGGCCAATCGCGACGGACTTCGACGGTGTTGTAAAACACGGTTGATGGAGCGTCCCCTGGTCAACGATACTCTGTCGGCGAGAGGACGCCCGCGGGACCGCGATCGACAATTTTAATGGACAGATTACAAGGGAACAATGGCAATTCGCAGCCGATTATGCGCGGCGCGAGTTCCCGTTTCGCGTTGCACGCACGCGATTCCGGCGCCGATTGCTGGGATAATTGATGGCCGCGAATCGAGGATTAAATCGTCGGTACGCTAGTTGAGACGTCCTGGTGATAACGAGTCTGATAACGATCCTGCATGCCCTCGCGGAATGAATGGCGACGGGGGTGAATACTCGTTCTACCCTTGCGCCGATTCTTGACAAGGATTTCGCTTTTAACGGCTACTTCCTTCCGAAAGCTAGAGGATTTACCCAGGGGAGAAAACGGTGTTTAAAATCGTGGTGTAATGTCATTCTACACTGTTTATATTTGGTTCCTTGTTTTAACCACTGTGAAACAGCAGCTCGTTGTTTTCCGTTTCCTGTGATCGTACATGCAACTAGAAAATACAAGTTGCAGTTGCATTGTTATTTTTAGATCGAAAATGTGTTGAATATATTTGTAATACGTACCTAATTCTGCCTTATCAGCTATGATTTAGGGTTACTTTTAACAAGCAACATTGTTCTTGGAATGATTCTTTAAGATTTAGGCAAACGCAGTATTAAAATAACAATTGGCATTCGCAGTATTAAAATTAAAATATCTGCGAAAGTAATAGTTTTGTTTTTACATAAATAGGTTAATACATTTTCATTTAGTATTCCGTGGTGCATCGATTCATCCTAAAAACTGATATGATTCCATTAAAAAATAATGAGGATGACCTTCGTATGTCCTTCAAGCGTACACTTGCAAAGAAAATAGCGACACCAGATTACGTTCCCCCGAAATAGAAAATTTTTGTATGAAACATTTTTTCAAATAACAAATAATTGTAGAGATAACCGCATTTAGTAATTAAAATGGGACGCCCTCTATAATCATTCGGTCGAGATAACAGAAGAGTCTCACAGCAAGTAAAGTCTTCACATTGCACCGAGGCGCGGAATGAACTTCGTCGATACATCTCCGGCGTTCTCGTTTCCAGGTTTTTGCGGGAATCTGGAAGTTTCCTCCGACACCTCAAGGTTTCACCTAGCTATCGTCGGAAAGCTCTCCTTTCGCTCTGTTCTCGACGACTCGGATTCGCGCTTGTGAGTAACGCGAGAATGACTTCATTCATTTCCCATACAGGCTCGCTTATTCATTACGTGTTCGTCCGGCTCACACGCGTTTACCATACAAATAAGGTTAGTTCCAGGAGTTTCTGGTCTTCGTTAGCGGAGTCGGTTGAGTGAAAGAGGGTTCGGTGAAGGGTCGAAGCGGGAAGGAGACGCGCGCGCGCGGGAATCGTGAAACTTTAGCATTGAACACTACCGGTATTGTCTCGCCCGCTGCCCGAGAAACCGAGAACAAGGCGACGTTGTAGGGTTTTGCCCTCGGATCTTTTGCTCCGAGCGATAACCCGCTCGCGAGACTTCTCGAAACCGTCGAAACGCGCCGGGTTGCTTGCTTTGTCGCCTCGATTTTCTCGCGGAACCGGACTTCCACGTTTCACACGACGCGCTCGAAACGTTTCCAGCATTCCCTACACCTGGTTAAATCAATTCTTCGAGAAGTATTTCTGCTTGATACAGCTGCCTTTGCGCTGCATTCCCGAAAAATTTTATTGAAAAATTCGTAAAACTCCAGAAGTAACAGCTTGCGATAGACACCCTGCGCAAGCTGTGCTAGTTTCGTGACATTACGAACATGTTAGTCTGAAGGGACCAATTTATTACACGTGACAAAAAAAAAAGTAAAAGATTCTCGTTTCTTTACTTCTTCTATCTGAGTTATACGTTATCGAGTAGTACGAAATGCATTTTTTAAATTTTCGTTATAAGCTCAGATAAAAAAGTAAAACAACGGAAGTTTATTCTTTTGTCATTCCAAATAATAACAAATGTAAAAACATGTATTTTAGTCCTTGCACAGTAAACTGTTGCCTTTGACATTTCCTAAAAATCCAGGTCATTTAGTCCATTTTTAAAAAAGTTGTACGGTTTTAAGAGACGCGTATTCACTTTTGCTCCTTACCGTAGAAATGGAGTGTAGCAGGAATCTCCGAACCGTATACGGATCCGTGAAGTCTCCGATTTTCGTGTCGATCACCAGTATGCGCCATAAGTGCGCAAGGACCGGCAGGCCGGTGTTTACCAAGCACCGTAAACCAGGAGCATATGGTTCGTTTCTACGACGGCTGCCTGATGCAGCAAATTCGGTAGAAGTTTATCTGTTTACTGTCTACCGGGCTCAAGGATCAGGTCCCGGGTCTGCCCCGCGTCAAAATTCCGGGGCAGACCGGTTCTGCTCAGGATCACCAGCGAGCACTCGAGGTTCCTCGAGAGGTTCAAAGGTCGAGGGACTTTAAAAACGCTATCGTCCACCGTTCGGTAGCGATGAACCACCGAGTCCTCGAGAGCACAAAGCGCGCCTCGCCGCTTTGGGAATTCACTTGATCAGACGACCGGTCGAATTAATCCGAATTACAAACGGGACGGATTCGTATTTTTTCACCCCGAGTGCCGGTGTCTCGTTGAGCAATTGTTTACCGGGCCAGCGAACGGCATAACAGAGTGTAAATGGCTTCCGATAAAACAATTCGGACCGACGGCTCGCGACTGTCATAGGGAATTAACACCAATTAACACTGATACCCGGTCGCGTATCTGCGCGACCTCGCGTGTCGTCCAAACGTCGATGTTTATAATCAACGGACCGTTAAACGTTTTATCGGCCCGTCATCGGAATCGCGGACGAGCGACAACGATCTAATTGCGCAAACAGTACCAACAAATTTTAAGGTGGCCTGAATCTTTATGCAAATTCCTCTTCGCGCGGCTCGTTTGATTTTTTGCGTTGTCAGATGTAATATTAGCTACACTGGAATATTCCGGACGCGATTGATTGTAATTATTATTAGCGTTCAGAGACGCGGATTCCTGACTTTTGTCTTAGATCGGTTTGTAGAATGTTTGGGCCTCGAAATATTTCGCTTATTCTTAGTCAAAGAGTATAACGTATGGAGGTTTTCCACAGTGACATTTTGTGATCTTTTTCTGGGAGTCGTGTGCGGTCTACGAAGACTTTCCCTGGGTCGCGTGTTTAGGTTCAAGTAAGGGCCTCTTGACGGTCCCCTGGAACGCGTAAATAGGGGTTCCAAGAAATCCCACCATCGCTGTTTAGACGAATATTGTGGTATAAAAGAGCCACAACTTCGAAGCTCATCGGGTAGTATTTTAGAGTCGATACCCGCGTCTGTATCGTGTCGCCCCCGCATTCCTCAGTGCATGAAAATCGAGAGCACGGAACATAGAATCCGAGAAAACATCTCACAATATATTCAATTGAAACGAATATGGCCTGCCAGTTAAATGTTGTCTCCGATCCAAATGTTAATACACAATCGTTACAACATTCTTGATCCAATCTAATGCCGTGACCGAAAAGTAGAACGACAATTGAACTCGACGCAACATACAAATTTCTAGATTATAGAGAATAGAAGTTAACCCTCGGTCAGAGGTCACCGAGTCATTTTTTCCCAGTGTATTTAAATCGTCACCTAAGTAGTCAAATTTCGGCTAATCAGTTAAATAAATGATCGTTACACTGGGAACAACAGAAAGACTGCCAAAACTGTGTGAAGTATCTTCAAAAATATGTTTTACAATTTGGTAAAGAAGGTTGGGAATTGTCATACACATCATCAATTGTATAAATGGTCCGCTGTCCGCGAGTTGAATGAAAATATGCTTCTTAGTATCGCATTTCAGCTATCCGCTTGCGTGATAAATGCATTCAATCTAATTATACCGGAACGCAGCGTCGGATCTAATCGTTTCGACGAGAGTCAAAACACCGAGCGCCGCCCAGGATTTTCCGGGGGTGTTTCGAGGGTGGCGTGGAAATTACAAGCGTGGCCCACTTGCTGTTAGGTGTATTATCCGTGTAACGCATTTTTCACGGGAACGTAATGCAGAGAGGGCGATAGAGAGAGAGAGAGAGAGAGAGAGAGAGAGAGAGGGGTGAAAGAGAGGTGGTTTAGGAAACAAAGCGGCATAGCAGCAGGAGCAGCCCTCTTCGGTACAGTCGCACACACGCGTGCAAGTCCACACCTAAACGCAACACACACGGGAAGCGACGCGTGCACAAGGGGACGTTCAGGCCGGTCGATTACACGCTCGAGCGGCCAAGAGACGTTGTCTGACTGTAGCAGACAATGTTGCAAATCTCTCGTCGCGTGTTGCTGGCACGGCGGAGTGTGCGGTCCGCGTACGTGCGAGCGCGCACGTGCATCGAAAAGTACAGCGGGTGGCGCAGATGCACTGTGAATACGCCTACAGAGCCTGTTGCATCCTCATCTCCCTTTCTCTCTCTCTCTCTCTCTCTCTCTCTCTCTCTCTCTCTTCCTCTCTCTCGTCTCTCTCCAGGCCGTTCTCCACGGTTTTGCATTTCGACAGATTTACAATTTAAATCACGCGCCCGGATCGCGAGCGCCGAAAAGACACTCGTCGCCATTTGGATCGGGCAATCTAGTCGTTCTTATGGCTCGCCGAAATTTGATGACAAAGAGAGGGTGAGAGAGAGATAGAGGGGGGGGGGGCAGTCCGTGTCCCGTTCAACTAGGCCGTCCGATGCTATTGTGCCGTGTTTTTTCCTGGCTCTAAGCGAGGAGCATCGAATGGCCGAGCCTTTGACAGGTGCCGCGAAATTAGGCTGTCACTACGGGGAAATGAAAAAAGTTGGCATCGGCTTGACCTACTGCCACTTCTCGCCACGGCGCATTGTATATTGATGCCTTTTTTAAACTCCGGCCCCCTTTGCCACCGCTGCACGTGGGAATTCTAACAACGGGATCGCTTTCTCTGTTGCATACGCTCGCAGAATGGATTTTAAATTGTATGTCAGAGACCCGCTCGGTTTCTTTCGCCCGATTAACCCTCCCTTCGTGCCAATTTCACATACTTGCCACCGATTCCATGTAAGCAACTATTAGGTTGGTGCATAGGAAATGTCGGATTTGTATACGTAAAAGAATTACACGAATATCCGCTGAATTCAAACTCGTACAAAGCTCAAATTAAGTGCCAAGAATACAAAATTTTGAACAAATTCTTTTCGGCAAGATACGACGCTGGCAATATAAGATAAGACTGTAAAAGAGGTTACACAACAACATGATGTAAACAGGAAGACAAACATTTATACGTGATAAAATCCCGTCCTTTCGTATGCACCAACCTATTATTATTTAAGCCGCGAACGCCGAAAATAGTTGATCCATTTACAAAGAGAAAATTTTTGGAGCTTGCTATTCAGCGTTTGAAGAAACGCTAAAATGTTTTCCCACTGGAGGCCGCGTGCTTGAACTGCCCTAAAATATATCTACAGCTATTCTCCAACCACGCAAGTGTTCACATAGTTCTGGCCTAGAGTACGTCGTTCTCGGCATTCTTTTTCTGAGCCTATTCCTCGAAGCAATCAAGAAGCCTGTTAACGTCGGTAGTTTGTACCGGGTGGTCGAATACGTATTGCTAGCTCCAGTTTCCAGGAATGCTATCACAAACTATAATGAACAAATTCAAGAATGTCGAAACTGGAATCGATACTTTACTCTAAACTCCGCCTTTTTTCTGTTTCGCGACGCTTCGATAAAACGAGGCACGAAACAATACTGCACTACAATAGAACTCCATTTTTAGGAACTCTGCGGGGGACAACCAATTTATATGTTGTTGCGGAGTTGGTTCATGTAATAGGAGTCCTCTGATTATCCCCACTACTTGCAACTTTCCGTTCAAATAATCGAAGTTGCGCTCAGATTAGTGTTTTTAATCGTACAGTTAATTCATATCTCAGGCGATAACGATTTAGCTTGATCTCGGCGACAACAATATTTAAATCGTAGATGTTCACAGAATTGAAAGTAACGCTCGACAGTAGTTCAGATAATAAGCAGAAGCTTACTAGATCGGGCAGAGTCGAAATGTTTGTTCCGATAAAGGGAGTTCAGATAAGTGGAGTTCTACTGTATTTCTACTTGAGGACAAACCTCTCGGAACATCTAACGAAACACGATCAAGGACAAAGCAGACGCGTTTTTCCCTGAAGGATGGCAAGGTCGGCATCGATCGCCATTGGACCAATTAAAGTTCTCTGACCGTGGCGGTCGCTCTATCGTCTCCTGGGGTTGGTTTTCAAGGACACCGCTCCGCGACAGGAGAAAAATGGTAAATGGGGTCCTCGAGGCTCGGACAAAGCTGAGTCCACTTTTACCCGGCAATGATCCCGAGACACTTTGTCATGCAGATTTCCCATTACAAACCGACACTGTGTCTCAACCGCGAGTTTCGATGCTCCACGCTCAAGAGTCCGGAGTATCGATCCCCGGAGGAGAAACCGATTGAAAGCGAAAGGAGGGACGATAAAAATTTCAATCGCGGGGCCCCGCCATTACCGTCGCGCCCCTCTTCTTTTACTGCGGCAACATTTCAAGCGGATTTCCATCGGATCGAGAGCGGGCTGCGTTGCTCATTGCCGGATACGTGGATCGTTCGACTAATCGGCGAAAACTCCCCCGGCGCTTTCCCCGAGCTTTCCCTCCCGGGGAAACAGCATTTTTCACCCGGGGTGGGGAAGACACGAAGACGAGGCGAACGAACGATTCGCCGATGCACCTTCCCTCGAAACTTCCTGCAGAAGTTCCGGGGGATAGGTTCGATGTAAGCGGAATAGTTGCCGAACTTCCGGGATTTTATATTTCCCCTGGAATCTCCCGCTGCTCTTCAATCTTTATTCAAGCGCTCGATTTTTCTGTAATCCTGCACTCCGATCTCCAGCGAGAGATTGACAGCTTTACGAGCGCTTCCGTCGAGCTTTTTGTTCGTCTTCACGCGCGCATCTCGTTCACGTGTCTCCGGAGACTAGTCAAAACTCGTTCCATTTCTTCGTAATTAGATCTTACTGCGAGCTAGATCTTTTCTGAATCGATTTGAAGGAACAGTAGTTTACTTAATAATTTGTTGTAACATTGTAGTGTAATTGAATATCAACTGGGAGTAAGCATCGAGATCATATTTAGCTCGTAAATATTTACATTTAGATAGTAAACTGACTTGCAGGTTACTCTACGTTCGCAATGTTGTGATAATATTCTCCCGTGCTTTAGACCCATACTTCATCGCAAGATCCAACAGAACAGCTAGCTTAAATGACTGATTGCGAAACTGTATTCTATACCCTTCTTTCGTGAATTTCAAACACCTAAAGGTAGAAACATACTAATGTTGCGTCACATGAAATGGCGTGAAACCATGGGAAAATTACATTGCTGACCTCACCCTACCACGTGACTCGAGATTTATTAAGATGTTAGATAGATTACTAAAGATTGAGCGAACAAAATTTGGCAAAAATTGAAATCGATTAGAATAAAGTCTTTAAAAATGCATACTTTTTCGGGCGACATTTTTATCCGAGCCTATAACGAGCATTTAAAAAATGCGAGTTTCGGTATCTTCTTTAATGTATCCAGCATCTGGAAAAAATTCAATCATTCAGTGAAAGCTCTTAAAAAGTTATCCCGTTTTTAAATGTGTCGGCACACGTACCACAGCGACTGTGAAAAATAAGTAGCAGCAAAATGAGTAACCATTAGTGCAAAAGTCTGGCTCGCCGTAGAGCTTCTAAGGGTTCCGCGGTGTATAAAAGAATCTCTAGAGCTTTGCGAAGAACTGCAAAGTATGCAAATGAACCCAACCCAGATCCCTATAAAGTGTCCAAAAAGTGTTGAACGTCCAGAATTAAAATGTCGGAATAATATCGCCGACTGGTCTTATAATTGTTCGCAATTTCCCCGGCCGTCACGCGAAGATCTCGCGGCGAGTCAGCAGCAGAAATGGAATTCGAGGCGGTCCGACCGCAGCGTATAAACGAGGGAACAATGAAATTTCAAACATCCATCCCCGAGGGAGGCGGGCGAATCCACGAAACTCTAAATTGCCGACAACGTTCTTGGTCGTCGGAAAGTAGCGAGCGGTCTAGGCCGGTCTCCACGGCATAAGAACACTCATAAACTGCGGCTTGTTTGTCTGAGCGCTTATGAAAGGGAATTAAAAGGGCCTCTCCTCTTCGGATCTAAACTCGGAAATAAGAATTCCCGGCGTTCACAAAGAGGGTAGAGCTCGCGTCTCGTCGAAGCTTCCGTTGTACCTTTTAAATGAAAAAATTTCCCTCTGTCTCATTTCGAACGAGGCCGCTGGAGGCTCGCGGTTAAATGGAGTCGCGTATCGTTTCGGACGCGACACGCGGTCGATTTAATCGGTCATAGGATGCGCGACGAAGATACGAATCCGCCGCGCGACCTTTCATCCGCAATTGCGTTCATTAACGCCGCTTCTCGACCGATAATGAGCTCAAATAGTCGCAACACACCGTGGAAACGCGGTCACCGTTAATTGGCCACGGCTCGGCCAAGCCGCGACCACTAAGCCCGGCTGCGTTCGTCATCTTTCAAGAATGTTAATCACCGTGGGGCATCGATTCGATCCGTGTGACTCCGGCAAACTCCTTCGTTTCCAGCAGACTGCTGATTGGAAGAAAGCAGGAAGTCGATCGAGCTGCTCGAATTGGCAGCCTCGACGCCAGACGGGGCTGACGGTGTTACTGAATAAGAATGTCCAGCGAAGTGCTAGCAGCTGCACATTTTTCAATCTTCGCCTGCCAAGCTATAAAAACCCACACAGAATCCAAGTAATTTAGTTAACCGCACAGCTTAAATTTGTCGCAGCGACGACTTCTTCAACCTTCGCTTTATTTAGGAATTTCGAAGTTCCTGAAAGAACACGTTTTTGCGAAATGTCACAGATTATTCGTAGAACCTAGGGACCAGAATTGGGCATTATTCGAATGAATTCCTTCGCGCCGTAACTAATTATTCTAGCTATTTATTTAAATATTTATTTATTTTTCATTCAAATGCATTGTTCGAGTAGAGATTGCAAAATTATTTGAATAATCATGCGAATAATTGTATACCGTCTTTTTACCTAATTTTTTAAGCATATAGGTGTTGTAACTGTATCCTGGAATGTACGATGACTTCCTTTGTACCTGTAGGATTATTTAGTTGTACATCAATGATCTGTCTAAATAATAAACTTTCCGATACAGATAACTTTAAAAATTAGCATGGAAGAAATTGATCAATAAATCGATTAGTTTCTGAATTAATATCTGTAGTAATCAATTCTTATTCGTATAACAATGAACTCCTTGCCAAATGAATTTTATTCAAATAAAATCTTATTCGGAGATCATTAGAGATCGTAACAGTTTTTTTTATAAAATCATAGATAGAGCTTCTCCAGTGGATCTAGAGATAGTTCCAGGTGCTCTACGAGTTTCGAAGCTCCACAGAGGACACTAATGATCCTTCGGGGACGAAAGTAGAGCTCTAGAGGTTTATCTAGGAATCTCGATGACCGTCGAAAAACCCTGAGGAATTCCTTCGAGCAGCACGGAGAACCTCTGAGAGCATTGCATGTTCCTCTATCCGTCTCGTCTATCCTAAGGGTTGGTTTGCGAACTTTGGTGTCCGTCGGAGGACCTCGGGGACCCCCGGACAGCCCCGAGGTTGCCTCCAGAGAATCGTAAAAGTTTCCCACCGGAGGCGATCGGTCTCGTTCCCGTTTCCAAACGCGACTATTTACATAATTATACCAGAGCGTCGAATCTATGAAACGATAATGCAAGAAGGCGGAGGCGGCGGCGGTGGTTGTTCGATCGGCTCCACAGGTGCCGGCGTGTCAAACGACTTTGCTCTTTATCGAGAATGAATAATTTCTCTCCGGTGAACTGCGCCGAATCGATTGGGCCACTGATTTTCCCAATCCCCGGGAATTTCCTTGGGGAAATTAGTCTCATCGGAAGATTCCCATGGTTCACGTCAGGCAAAATCGTAGGATTATGGCGCGAGGGGGTGGGCGGGCTACCTCTTCTCCCTGAGTCTCACTTCCTCGGGATGCCCGGGGAGTTTCTCCATACGGCGTCGATTTTATTTCGCGTCCGTCATCCCTGCCAGTGATTCCCCTCCAGCAGCTTCAGACACTGTCAAACGACCGTACACGTTGCACACAGTTAGGTCATATTTATCAGAACCAGAGTTGGGCATTATTCGGATTGTTTCGAATATATATTTATCTAAGATAAATGTCCGATCGAATTCCTTTTAGTTGAATATTTTAATCGGATAATTCTCTATTCGAATGAACTTTTATGCCATATAAACTATGAAAAATTATTTTATATTCTATCATCTTTATTCAATTGTATTACTATACGAATAAAATCTAATTCGAATGAAATTTGATTCGATTCAATATTTATTCGATAGTTCGTACATTTTTGCAAAACTGTAAGGACATTAGAAGAATTTCAGAATGTTATTTATATACTATGTCTTTTGTTTATTCTATGCCATTTATTTTAATGACTAAAGGGAGAAACGCATTTTTATCAGACATACGTCTTTTACAATTAACTCTGATATTTTTTATTTGATGAATTTACATCTCACAGTAGATTATAGTAGCTTATACTATGTTGATATTATTGGTAACACTGAAAGTATTGATCTTGCATAAGATACCTAACTAAACTAGATCCATAGCACAGTTCATTGCCAATTACAATCATTAATAACGCTCTAAGGCTTTTTCTTTTGCAAGATATTACATGTAGGGGTTTGTTCTACTTTCCTCTATTCATTTGAACATATTCGCGTTACTGAAAGAGTGTCACATTTATTCACGTTTCATTCCAACGAGCTACGAGACAACATATTGTTCAGTTGCATACATTCATTTATTTATCGAACGGCGCACAATCATGTCAATCAGTTCAGCATGAAAGCCCTCATTTGCGTAACGAATAGACCCGCTGTACACATGTAAATAAAAGGAATAAGTTTCTTGCAATTATGCCAATTTAAAAAATGATTTATACGATGCGTTCGTAATCAAGGAAAACATGAATAATTGAAAATGTTATGTCCAGCCAAAATTATAACGAATCGAGTTGAATTATCCAAAATTTTACCATTATATTATGGGTTTTATGCGTTTATGACAAAATGGAATGGTTAAAATAGTTTATTCTGAAGAAATATCTGCGATCAATTGATCAATTTCGAGAGAGCGTTTAAAGATTTCAAGCTCGCTGTTTCAGCTCCAAATGGCGCATAACCCTGTTATTTTTGGGAATTAGGCCACGAAATCGTGGGAGCAGATTCCCGTACATTTGCCTCCTTAAATTCTCGAAAGGTTACGAAACCGGCCGAGCTTTCACGCTTTTGCTTTTACTTGTTCGATTATTCGACCGTACCGTGGACCGGAACGTCGGCGTTCAGCGCCGCTTTTATCCGAATCGATCGGTCGATGCGCGGCCCCGGAAACTTTCCCCGGGAAAAGTTACTTCTCCGATAATCGCGTCGCGGGATATGGTAATTTCTAATGAACAGGGTTTTAATTAAACGTCCGACGAACTCGGCCGAAGTTCGCCGCTCGGCGCTGCGCGACGGCCGCGTCTTATTCTCGGCTCGAGTCTTTCAACCGGCGAGTGAATTAGCGACAATGGCCCAACTATTTTCGCCTCAATTATGCGTGCTCCTGTTCCCATGAGACGCCCCGAACTCGTCGCTTTCCCGAAACGGATCCGGGAATAATCGACGCGCGACGCGCCGCTCGGCGCCTCGCCGAACGATATTTCGTGCGATCGGGCCTCGGCTCGATTGAAAAGAAACCCGCGACCGAACTTCGCGTAATTTGAATGCCTGATTGGACCGGCGGAATTCAATTAAGCGCGATCGGCTCGGCTATAAGGTCCCTCGACGTCCTATCGCCGAGTGCCAACTTTGTCTCTCGGTGATTGATAGGCCACTCGGCTTTTCGATTCTTTTGTGAACCCCACTGCTTTGGGAACGCTGAAAGAGCTGGCGAGATTCAAATGATACACTCCTGATTAAATCGGTTTTGCCTTTTGATGGTGATGGAGAAGCGACCGAGGATTTTGGCGCGTTTATGGCGTCCATTCTTGAGTAAGTGGAACGCTAACACGTTAAGTGTCGTATCGGTCGTTTAAAAAACGCGCAAAATTCAGCGCAGAGCTTTTAAAACGTTTCTAAAGACGTGTGCTCACTTTTGCTCGTTAGTGTTTACGGGCGACGCTAATGTTTAATTAATTTCTATTACTATAATGGAATTTGAATATTAATAAATTCGAACAAATTGAATTTTAGTATAGTATCTAGCATGGTTTTTTTATTTTCTCGTTGAGAAATCTACTCATCGAAGGAAGAATTTATAAAAATTGAAATGCATCGACTTACCTGCTGTAATTATACTTCTCGTTTCATCTGTGTTTAATCGTTGTATTTTCTCGTTGTTAATTAAAAATATGTTCTCACAGCGATGCATTTACTAAAGCTAAAGTTCGTTTAACTGTCTTGGCAGAGGCGGTCATGAGAAATGTTCTTGGCTTCCCGATCGCTGTTTCAGTGATTTTTGACACAGGTCAGCAGCGGCGGACTCTTTCTTATCAGGATTAATCCCACTCACGTTCGTGCTTGAATGGAACTTTTAAACTCTCCCAAGTCGATTGATCACGAGCTTCTGGTGGCAGCGTGTCGCGACTGCATTCCTCTGTCAAGCATGTTGCTGCACATACCAGGTCGAGCCACTCAGATTTATATTCTTTATTGAGCCACGTATGGAACGGATATCGGACTTATGAGGTCGTCATTGTCGTGTCAAAGTTGAGTACCAGGAGAGACTATAAATTCTGCGCTACGTGTTTCTGGACGGCTGGTAATTATATCTCTCCGTGGCGATCGTTATCAGCGCCGACCCAGTGACCACTTAACCCCACGCAGTGAATAGTATTGTTAGCTATTTTACGAGATAGTCGGGAAGAAATAATTGACAATCTCATAGGTAGCCTTGCATGCGTTCACTATCTTCGAAAAAATTAGTATCCATAATGTATTCTCGGGATTTATCGATTAATCAAACTAGGGGAGACGTTCTTCGATCAAGAAAATTGTGGAGCACGTAATTGGAATATTCTATAAAAAGATTTTAGTATTATAGAAATTCTTTGCTGTCTTAAATTGGTGATATGACAGCTTCGGCTTGAAGCAGTTAAATGTTTAATCTTTTCATACTCCGTTTAATTTTATTTCAAATATTTATTCACTGCTAATACTGGCGACGTTGCTTACAAACGTAGTAAGCAAAGATAGAAGTGACATTCCATGTTAGCTTTTAAGAACTGAGTGAATGTGCTATATCTACCTGCACATCGGCTTTTGAGGGTCGAATAAATATTCTTCAGGTCAGCTTGCAATGGCTGAAAGCATTGTAAAATTCAACATTGTCTGCAGACAAGTGACTAGAACTACGGAAAAATCTATTTGCAAAACTGTCCCAAAGCATCTCTTGATCTCTGCCGAAAACTACATTCTTATTTCTGTTGTCTCGTATAGTTTATCAAATCAGTGATAAAAATATGAAAATCTATAAAAGTTCTTAGCAGACTGTAGTTTTTTATGCATCATAAAAATCGTCTGTATTTTTCTTTAATTACTCCATTAAGCTGCAAATAATGTAATAGCATTTTTAAGTTCTTCAAATGGTTTTACTAATTATAAAGAGTACAAAATTGCTCATAGATAAATTTGGAAGTTTAAGAAGATCTTGCCAGTGTTCCAAAAATTCGAAAAATTCCGAAAAATTTGAAAATTACCGAATCCGAGAGACACCATCGGAGGAGACGCTTGAGAAGTCCTCAAGGTAGTGTCCCTATTGAAGCGCTCCAGAAATAGCCCGTGGTCTAGGCTACCAGATTAGGAGAATCGTTCCGTGGGCCATTCCCGCGGTATTTTTCCGCCAATAAATTTCTTCGTAAACATCGAAACGAGGAAGAACGGCCCGAACTCCCACGTGAACCGATCGACCGGTCGAGACATAATCATCAATTAAGCTGACGTGGCTAGCGTGCGTGAGTCACTTATCGCGCCAAGTCCGAGGCAGTAGGGAAAGAGAGGGAGAGAGAGAGAGAACACTAGCTCGAAGTTCACCTTCTAACGAGAGAAACCGTGACGCGTCCTCCCGTGGATGGGCATCGTTTCGCAGCGGAAATTCGTGAGATTGTAAATCAGCCGTCGGTGGTGGACGACTCGTCCTGGCGAACGGAAAATCGATGCGCGGCCAGTGGACATTAATTGCTGGCTTTTATCGGGAAGAAGCGCACGAAAAAGAGGAACGTTTTACGGTCTAATTCTCCGGCCGTCTGTGGTTCGCGCCGAGGCGGGCTTTTCAAGCGCACGCGATACAGGTGACTTATTACCGCACTTGTTACGCGTCCCGAGCTCGAGCCGCTCCTCTCCAGGCCATCTCTCTGGACTATTGTTACCCGCTTACGGTCGCAGTTTCACTCTTTGCCACCGATCGAGCAATTTTTACCACGGCCTTTGCTCGAATGATTATTTTCATCGACGCTACCGCCGCTTCGAACTTCTGTGCTTCGTATTTTATACTGTGCCTTTATTATACCCGATTCGTTGGCTAACTTTGAACTATTGACCCCTGTACATCAGTGCCAGGGTCTCCTTGGACCCTGAACTACGAAATCGTAACTTGATTCCACTCAGTTTCCGATTCATTAGAATTCATTAGAATTAGTAGGTTATTGCGCATGAAATGGTGAAAAATATATAGCAACTGTATTTAACGAATTTATTGTACCGAAGACGCAAGAGACTTAAAAATTCAGTTTCCTATTTTTGCAACTAGCTAATTGTTTCTTTAGAAATGTGAAGGCTTCAAGAAAAAATATTTTGAAATTCGTGTGAAATATTTGTTCAACAATTAATAAGTGCAGCTTTGTGTGAAACATGTGTGCATATCCTATTAATATCGAAATATTAAGAAACAAGAAATTATAATTAAAATGACATCAGAACTATGACCATTTTTATACGTCCTTAGACTCATTACGTTTGTCCGTAACTTTTTTATAGGAAAATTCTAACATTGCACTACAAAGGAGAAAAGTATAAATAATATCCTTTCGTTAGTACTACATATTCTGATAGACGGACCAATACGTTCATCCTCCCCACATTACTCGTATCGTCCATTTTGTTTTCATTAATCAATTAACAGCCACGAATAGACAAGGTGATAGTAAAATTTCAAGAAGAAGTAACGTCTACTCCCAAACGAACACTCAGCACCAAACTCTTTTGCAACCTAATTGATGGAGCCTTTAGGCAGAACGTAAATCGAGTCATTGCCGATTCGACGGCCGAGTTAGAAGATATTTTCGCATGCAGCTGCAGACTATGAACTGCAACGTTTAAGCCTGGGAGTCGGCTAAATGAAGACTTCGAGGCTCGAAGAAGAACGAGCAGCAATTTTTGCAGCGGGCTCTACACGCCCGACTGAGAAGCATGAATTTTAAACGAACTGAATTCGATTACCGATGATGGAACGGCAACCTGGAAGAAGAAGTAAATCCCAGAATAAACGAGCCGGGAATGCAAATCGCGTGTTCTTGCTGCATTTCGGCGGAGTTTGCGACTGGTGGGCTCCTCGTGGCGAATAAAAACTAGGAGACCCCCGGTCTCGATGTCAAGAACGGTTTCGATGTTTCTCTCTCTCTCTCTTTCTCCCCCTCTCCCTCTCCCTCTCCCCCTCTCTCTCTTGTTTGCTAGCTCGTTCTGTCGATGGTCCACGATGGCGAATACCATCGAGGCAACGATGATGTAACGGCGACCGGCCTCTCGCGCATACCTGCGTAAATCCTTGTCTACCTCGTCCCACCGTGTGCCTACTCCTTTCGACTTTCTCTCCTGACGAGTATAAACAGGACCGTTCGCGAGCTGGTGCCAGCTGGTTCGCGAGCTGCCGAGGAATTTGCATTTTTATTGGAACCTTACCTCCCACGGAAAACCTAGGCTGTGCTACTCGAGATTTCCCCTATCGGACCGTTCCGTTTGTCCTAACAGGGCTCGACCGTGTCAGACAGCCGCTGGATTCACACGTTTTTGGCTTTATCGATGCTGAGTTTTATTTATCGCATCTGAAACCACGTACCAGATCCGTTCTTTATGTACGCGCATTCGTCGCTGATTCGAGACTAGACCGAAACATCGTATATCATTTTAAATTCAGTGCATATGCACGCTGTCTATTTGTTCTCCAAACGACGAACCTAAATATATTAGACTTCTGGGCAATGACCGGTTGAGTACGAGTTGATTCGTCGTCGCCTTTCGGTAATTTTTTATTCCCTTCTTCATTCGACCAATAAATCTAAACAAGAAATTTCCCTGAAAAGAGCAGCAGTTAGGTAAACATTTATGTCCATTTTCAATCACTTCTTAAAGGCTGTCTGATATTTTTGCGTACTTCGTCTACGAATATGTGTAACAGAACTATTTGTTAATATTTTTTAGGTAGTAGGTAAATAAAAAATGATAAAAGAAATATACTAATGATTTAGTATCGATTTGAAATCCACAGTTCCCTCATAGTATCAGTATTCCGGCCCATCATAAGACCAATAGACAAGCTAAATACACGGCTGGACGTAATTTCTGGAATAGGCGTTTTCAGTCTGGAAAGGTGAACCGCGAGGAGCGAATTAACATAAGTTTGCTATTAGGCGACGTTTCGTCCGACAACGTCGCCTATCGAATCTTCTTCAAGGCTTGCTCATAAAAGAGCGTCGAGCTGAATGCAGCGTGAATGCGGCCGATTGTACCGCGGCCTTGGACTGTCGAGGATCGCGGAGCACCGTTCAGAACGGCTAAGAACCGTTGAGGACACCCAAGGACCACGAACGAGTTCCATCCTCCACCCGTATTCTATTTGCTGTTCCGCGACGCGTGTCCTCTTCTGTGCCGAATGCCACCATTATCGCGACTGACGCTGCATCGCCGCGAATTCAGTGTTGAATTGTCGGAGAATTTTCAAAACTCTTCTCAATGTTCGTCGACACAGTCGTATTGAAGCAACAAATTCATTCGAAAGATTAAGATACAGGTATGCGACGAAATAGCAGACATCGGCGATTCTGACGACGGAAATTTTGTTACACTAAACATTTTTTATCTATTCTACATACTGCTCGAGACCTAAAAATTCGGTCCAGCGAGTGCAAAATAGCAGCGAAATTGATCATGATCACTTACATTCGCTGCTCCATCACACACGTACTTTTCGATTACTAAAATTCACTTTCTGAAGGTTAAAGATCAATTTTGAGGGTTGGAAGCTAGGTGTACGATGGAGCAGCGAATATAAGTGACTGTGATCAATTTTACTGCTGTTTTGCACTCGCCGGAGCGAGTTTTATGATGTTAGGATGTTAGAAAATTTGATTAATTTTTTTACAGAATTGATTGACACTTGGATGTTCTCGTAGCGATTATTTTTATTTACGGAGGAAGTAATAGAAGAGGGTACGTCAAGCTCTTTTCTTTTTACTTCATTTGTTTCTTCTTTTGATTCACTGTCGCTTCGTTGTACCGTTCACGAACATTTGAATTTCCTGGAGGAAACGACGATTTGCTGCAACACACTGATATTGTATAATCTTCAATAACACAGGAACTATGGTACGTACGCTTCGCGTAGTAGGTGTGAAATTAAGCTTGCTACAGATCAGAGATTAGTATCCCCTGTGTGTTCAAGGTGATCTTTATGTCGTAACAGTAGAGCTCGCTGAGTATATTTTCTCATCAGTGTGACTTTCAAGCGTGCGTTTACTAAAAACTATCTACGATTGCTTTAGACAACTTGTGTAAAGAGCACCGGTTGCTCTGACATTTCTCAAGATTTTGCGGCGAAGAAACTACTACAAGTTCCTCAATATAGATATTGAGGAACTCAAACTAGATACTTGTCTCCGAAATACCTCGACCGGTTATCCCAGAGAAAATTCCTAAAGAATCTCATTGTCAAACGACCTTAGATTCGATGGGTTTATAACGAAAATGAGTAATTTGAAAAGAATTCAAAAAGATTTATATATTTTTAGCTAATTAACCCTCGATCGACAACACTGAGGCACAAATACAATTTACTATAGCGTAATTTCCAACAACCTCAGCATTACTAAATTTGTATGTACTTAATATACTGTTAAAAATTCAGGCGTAGCATGAGTAAATGCTGAATTTTACATACAAAAAGAGAATAAAATCGAGCAATAGAAATTTTCTAGGTCGGAATAAATGCCTCGAGTTCTAGTAATTCTAAATCAGTGGATATAGAAAGCTATTTTAATTTCGTGCAATCGATTCGTGCAATTTTGTTTCGCGTCAAAATCCACGGTCCGTTAATTAGGCATGATCTAATGTGAACGATGACGGGTTCGTCGACGAGGCCTTTCCGGCGTCAAAGTTTCCGTCGAAGCGACGCACCAGCCCCGCGTCCCGATACTTCGCCAATCTAAAGTCGATCTTCATACGCGATTCGTTTCTGGAAACTTTTATGAGACAGCTACGCGGAAAAAGTATCCTGTCACGTTTAGGGTTCCTCTCTCGTCGTGGAGGAGCGACGAGCGACGTCTACTCCACGCCTGTTGCCACTTCCCCGTCGTATTGCCTTCGATCTATATGCTAAGAGAGAGTCACGGTAAAATCTGCGCGGCGGTCCGCGATATCTTATCTGCCGGCTTAACCAGTTTGCAGACTCGTGACATTATGACTACCGTTTCGCAACGGCGCATCACCTCTGCGCGATTTTCCCGCGGGAAAATTCTGACGGGCGAAACTTCCTCGATGACTTAAGCACGCCGTCTTCCAACTTGGGACGTTGCCGGGTTCATTAGCGTCGTTTACGCTGCCAGAAATTCGGCTGTCAATTTCCGGAAATATAGGCTGTCCACCGGTTTATTCAAATTGACTGTTTGGTCTCGTCGATGGCTGCGAATCGATCGTCGCGCGCGATATAATCACTACATTTCGTAAATATTCCCATCGAAATGTTATTTTTAACGCAGTTATATTTAATACATAACTGGCATATCAGGAGTTACCTCAACATTGTACTTCTATTTTATTTGAAGCAGGAGTTGAGTTTTCAATGTTTTATTATTTAATGCGTTAACTAAGAGTGAAATATCAATGACGTCTTTATCTAGAATTAGATTAACATGTTTCCTTACCTTTACATTTCCGGTCTACTCTAACCTCAGGATAGCAGTCATTTTTCTGAAAATTATTATATCAGTGACGGGTCAATATATAATATATTAGTTGCTGCAGTATTAATTTGCAGATTCTTCGACTGCCGAGTTTACTATTTAATTTGAGCTTCTTCATCCAGCCATAATATGCAATAAATGAATTGAAAGGCAAGGATTGCAGGTGCATAATACAAATTGTGGAATATTATTGGTAGTGTAATCGTATTTAATGAATGGTTGCGGTTTAATTTAATTAACGTCATTCGATCATTATTGGCCTACAAGAAGAAAATAAATTATGCGATGAAATTTTTCATCGAGTTTCAAAGATCGCAAAATTTTTATTACACAGAGTTGTTAATGAACTTGTTTCTTTCTCGTACGAGTTACTAGGTACTCGAAATAGTACTTAATTTGTTTTTACAATGCCAAGTGTTTCTCAATTTACATTTACTGCTCTTTTTATTACATGTTCGAAAAGTTAAATGTTCGGATCGTGGAGGACAATAAAAGTTCGACGGGGGTTATGCAACGGCAATGCAGAACAACCGCTGGCAAATATAAAATGCATCAGCACTCTGCCATTATCGAGCATTAATCGCTCGATTTCATTAATTTTATTGGTCACTTAATGCTCTTATCTAAAAAGTTCTTACCCTGCAGACACATTAAGTGCCGTCGTATGTAATTCTAACTGTGGAGCGAAATCCCAGATTTCAATTTTACATTATCTTAAATGACTTCCTGCAAGAACATGCCACCGCGAGTGATTAATAGCCCACAGTTCTTTAAAATAAATTGTTTCCAACCTTGGAAACGTTCGTTTATAGTTTTCGAGATATGTACTTCCATTTGCTTGTCCACGACACAACGAATTTTTTCTCGACCACTACATGCATACAGTATAATATATTTCGTAATTACTTGTAGATGATTGATAATAAATAAAAAAAAAAAACAATTTTTCCAGTCTATAATCGTTGGCCTGCAGATTTAATGCACTTACATCATACATGAGTAGATCAAGTGCAAAAGAATAAAAACATTTAAAGAACTCTTTAAGACTGTTGTACTACTTTAAAATTCTTAAAGTGATTAAAAAAAGGAATAAATTTTTATTTTCCATAAAAGTCCGCAGTCTACTAATCATCTACGTAAAATTGTTTTAAAATTGCACAACGCAATATGTTCTTTACAGAAGAAACCTATTAAATAAAATAGTAAAATAATTTTCTAACAGTCAGATCGAAACACTAACTGCTTGTATCAGGGCAAATAAAAAGATCAAAATTGATCTCAAAGAAACACGTTCGAAAATATATAAAAATAAATTGAATGGCAAGATTTTGAAAGTCTGTCATGAAAACGTCAAAAGCACCTGCCTCGCAAGCATGAAATTATGTTCATCCGAAGCTAGACGCCACGATGGTCCCGCCAAATGACTTTCGACGATGGCAGCCATAAACTAAACACACAAAATTCTGTAGCTTTGCGAAGATTGGAACACACGGTATACGAATAAAACTGACATTTATTTAAAAAACAAACGGTAGCCTCGCTGACGAGTAGAACTACCTCCTTCAGTCTATCCAATGAATTCGAGCGAGCGATGGCTATCCTGCTGCCATCACATCGAGCTGTCGCGGGTCTCGCCCGTTGGTGTCGAACTCTCCGCGATCGTAAACAAAGTTGCCAATAAATTTACCTGCCACCCCCAGCGGCGCTAGGTATTTTCGGAGATCTGAGGCCGGTGCAGCAACGGAACGAGCGATTTTACTGCGGTTTTACGGCCGCGGGAATGATGTCACCGACGAACGCACGGTGCGTCGCTCTAGGGCCCGAGTCTAGCCGGAATTTTCGGCTGGCTCTTGCGAATCCGCACGGAGCCAGGTAAACGAAACACCGCCTTTCCCTCGACTCCTCTCACGAACCTGGAGAGAACCGCCTGCCACGCGTTACGTAACGCTTTACGATCATCTTCGCTAGGCCTTGAGGCGCCTTTAGGCTTCTTTGCCTATTTTAGGACCGGAGAATCGGGGCTTCGCGTTCCACGCTTACGTCGCAGATAATGATCCGACCCGTAAATAGCGGCCGTATCAAAGTGATAAACGTTAGCAGGAACAATTAGATAGGTCTTTGAAACGGCTGACTGATAAGCTCGCCGTTGAAGCCTGCTCTCGGGTAAATGGCTCAAAGATTCGGGAAATTCGCAAGCGGTTCATTTGTCAGCGCTGATTAACGCGGGTGGTTTTTTCTTGCACTCTCTCCGGGGTGACGGTTCGAGCAACTTTGCCAGTGGGTCGTCAAGTTTTAATCCTTGGAGACTCCATTATGAATTCATCATCCTATAGAACCGAAATAGATCTTATATCCGATTTGAGCAGACTCTTTGTTATAAGAAATACATGTCGTCTTCCCTGATTTGTCGTGGGCTATTTGTGCTTGCAATTTCGGCGTTTAAAACAAAATGTGTGTCATAAGAGACAGTTTATAACGGTCAGTCAGAAAATCATTTCCTGTTCTTCAATTTTTGTCGCTGGCCTCTATAGGTATTTATAGTGTTTGCATGTGTAAAGCTTATTTTACAAGACACATAAATCTTCGTAGAAGATTCATTTAATTTCAAGTCTGTTTAAGTTGTTTTACCTGTTTGATGTGAACAACCATGAAATGAAATTAGAATGCGTAAGTCATATTTTCCTTATTGTTAGAAACAAGGAGTATTATCTACTGACGAAATTTATTGTAAAGATAATTTTACTCGTTTTCTTTTAACATTTTGCCATGTATAGATTACGTTATAAATCATGTCAACATTTTCGAAAATATGACTTACGCCACTCCGATACTAACCCGCTCAATTTACCAAGAAATACTGAAAATGGCAAAAACATGTTCACTCTCTCCGTGACTAACTACACCGATCCATAAATTGTCAATCAATCTTCTGTGAACAAAGCCCATCCGTGCGAGATCAATCTGCAAAAAGATCACTTTCCCGTAAAAAGAATACAGAGTATCTTCCGGCAGAAACAGCGCCACAGGCTACAAAAGAAACGTGCTCGCAGCTTGCGCGAAATTACAAAAATTAGTATTCGCACAAAGATCCCCCAGTCGATTAAATCGTCGAAGACCGAGTTCGCAAAGCACACAGAGCCAGTTGGCGGCACAAAAGTAATTGGGATGAAATTACAGAATCGAAAACAGCGTTTAAAACGGCGAAGTAATTTTCGCGCAAAGCGGAATGAATAACGACCGGTTCCCGCGCAGTTCCGCAGGGACCGCGCTGGTATCCGATTAGTTTTCATCGGGCCGGATCGTCTGTTCAATTATTACACGCGTGTTTCCGGCGCGGGGGAGGAACGGCGGGAAAGAGATTTTTCGCGACGCGATAGATGTTCGCGCGGACCTCGCCTCCGGCGAATTCGATTCCGTTTCAATCAGCGCGAGAGCATTCGGCGTCGGCCGCGTCGGCCGTCTCTCGGTTCGGTTCGTTGCCGCTCGCGCGCGTGTTCTGCCATTTAAAGGGCAGAAACTGCATTAATTTAACAGTCGCTGAAACACGGAGAGAGTTCGCACAGTGCATTCCTCCGCGGGGCGGCCCCTTTGCGCGTAGAAACAGGCGTTCATAAATTTTCCGGCCGAGATGCCGGGGTTCCGCGTCCCATTAGGTGGCTAAGTCCGTGGTGGAACGATTGGATTATGATCAAACGGCAGAAAGCAATTTCGCGGTGGGCCTGTTCCTCTTAGCTCCGCTGTATTCCGCCACGAGAATGCGGCATAATAATAACAATACGTCTGCCACGAGCGCGTACAGACTCCGTAAACCCGGCCACGTTTCCAAACGGCTTGCCGCGTACACATCGAATCGGAAATTCAGCCACCCTAAGCGAAAGAACCGCCTGGCTAACGCGGGATTCGACAGAAACTAGAAAAACACTCTGTCTAAATACAGTCTGGAACAAGAGCACCTGCGGCATAATGCCTTCTCTAAAAAATCAAGCCCAAAGATCGCATTGCGATGCCACTTAACCAAGTATGAAATTATTGAGTCATCTAAGAAGTTGCTCCGTTCTTTCGCGAAGAAATGAAAAACGATTTTTTCATGTTTAGAGAAAGAGGAAAACACATTTTGGCATTTTTCTGGTAGCTTTGAAATTTCTCTTGAAACCCTTATCAAATAAAATTCTTTTGAAAAGAGAAACAAGTCTTCGCATGACTCAATATGTCCAATTTTTCTGCAGGTGTTGCTGCCATTCTTTGAACTCGGAATTTTAGATTTAGGATGGAGTCATTTTATAGAAACATAGATGATTTTGTATAATTGCAATGATTCAGATTTCGAGTATCTTATTAATTTTAGACCAAGGACATAATCTGATACCGAGGATGATTTCATTGCGGGAAGTAGAAACTGCCGATTATGGTCAGACTTTCAGATGTTATTTCACAACATGCATACCCAACAAATATTTAGTACTAATTACATCAGCCACACAATCTGGTGTGAAATTAGTAACATATAAAATAAGTGTTCATACGTCTATGAATTAATCAGCGTATAATAATCATTTTCAGGGACTGTAGAATACGAAGTTAATTAAAGCATTTAATTAGGACCCGATAGAATCAAGTCAAATAAATACATTACATCGTTCGCCGATTATTAGTAAAGGCTCCTGGTAAAATCGGCGTCACCAGCCTTCCCCGTTCCCCCTGGAAAAAAGATTGCCAGAGCGGTCTGCACTTTTCGGCCCGGTAAAATAGAACGGCCCCTTAAATAGCTTACGCACCGCCATTAGTCGGCCGGCAGGATTTCACGTTCATTAAAATAGTAATAAGATGCCTAAAGGATTACAATTAACGATCATTAAATTACCAAACGAAATCGGCAATGAAAGTGCCGCGGAAAGTGCTAGATTATCCATCCATTAGCTCTCGGAGATGTGTCGCGATCGAAAAGGTATTTCCAGGTATTTCCTGGTCGCGGTAAAATCGCGGCTGCCGTCGCATCGATTCGCGCGCAATGCGGCCGTCGCTCGATTTAAATCGTCCGGCCTAGGGCGCCGTTTAAGTGCCGATTTCTTCATCCGCGGATAACTCTATTCGCCGGTCGCTGCACCGGTGTTGCAACCGCGCCTCGTCAAACTGCATTCGAGGGACGAGGAGCGCCGATTACGCGGGTTATGGGCCATAATTGGCGAATAAGGACGGCACAGGCCGCCGTTTTTTCTCACGAGGAAACGGTAGCCGGACAGGATACGATTGTTTCACTCCACGGTTTTATCCTTCCTTTCGCGGCGCCAGGAAAATTACAAGAAACGTTCTCTCCTCGAACGCCGTCCTTGCGTTCCGCTCGTTTCGGAACGTGATCCGGATTAAATGCGACGGATCTACGTCCGCGTAACGGTCCCGTCACGTTTACTTTGCGAAAATGGTAATATTTTCGGACCAGACTCTGTCTTCTCGGCCTCCTCTCCCCTGGGAACCTCGAAAACCTCGGTGTTCTCGCAGCGCGAACATTTATGTAGGTTCAATAATTTCTATTAAAACCTGAAGTACGAAACGAAATTGGTAAATATTCGCTTTCGCGATTTTCCCCTAAATCCGTCTATTTTATTTCAGTTTTTTCATAAAATGCTGTATTTTAATCCTAACAAGAAATGAGGTCAAAGCTGAAAAATAGATTTAGGACAAAGCCGGTAAAGTAGATATTTATCATGAATTTATTGGTATATGTGTAGGAGTAATTGAAATATCGGGGATGATTTTTCTAGTCCGAATTCTGGCTGTTAAGTTCTCTGCGACTATGCCCGGTTAAATTCTTCTCGTAGGTAAGATACACTGTTCCGAATGAAATGTTGTAACTACTGCTTTATTTGGCATCGAAACGAGAACTTGTTCCAAGCTTTTGAGCCCCGGTATACTTAACCGTGTTGTGACATTTCGCCTGAGGCGTGTTTATTACTCACTATACCTACTTTTCTTAATCCCTGTAAACTGTGATAGCGACCAGCGCGCCCTGTCTGCTTAGATATTTACACAATATTGAAGACTCGATGTTCACGGGAAGCAGAAGCGGTGAGTAATGGAAAGACTCGACAGCAGAGCACGATGGAACTCCATTGATGATATCCAGACTCGATTTCATCGATAATGTACCAATAAACAACGTCAAAAATCGAATATGCTTCTAAACATGTAGGAATTGTACCGTTATTTCCTATTTATCTGGTACCGTTACAAAAAATTTATCTTTAATAGAAAAATCAATATTCTGGACGCAGTTTACTATAATATTTCTGTTTGCAGTAAACGTTTATTAAATAATATACAGTTCCATGCCAGGCAATTTTGTCAGGAATAAAGTAAAAATAAAAAAATATCAGTTTCAATGGAGAAATCAATATTTAAACATTTAATAAATTTATTATTTAAACATTTATTAAATAATATAAAATTCTAGAAGATTTTGTCGAGAATATTATAAAAATAAAAACACCATTTTGAAAGGAGACAAATTTTATAGAGACAGTTTATAATAATATTTTTACTTGCAGCAAATGTTTATCAAATAGTATAAAATTCTAGAGAATGTTTTCATGAATATACTAAATGTGTTAAATACAATTTTCGATAAAATTAACGAGAGATCCGTTCTGATTTCTGTTCCGCTCTCGAAGGTGTCAGGTGTCTTTTTCCCCTCGGCAGTCCTTCCGGTCAGGCTTTCATTAGCGACAGGACCATCGTCGGTATAATGGCGCGAACGGCAACGGTGCGAGGCCCGGTTCGATGTTCCTCGGCTTGTTCTTCCGGTAATTTATAGTTTCGTGTTACGACTGAGGAGCAGAACTCGAATTAGCCCGAACAAGGAAGTTCGAAAATTATCTATGTCGGGGGCCGATCTATATTTCCCGGCTGTAACCGCCGGTTACAGGCAGGAGGGCTAATTGCTCCCGCGGAATTTTATTATCCCTGGAAGAGAGAGATGGAGGGAGAAAGACCGCGAATGGGAGGGGGGAGAAGAGAGAGCGGAAAAGCCGGCGAGGAACAAGAAGGAAACTGAAAGCGTACTCGCGCGTTTATTATGTAACGAGTGCAGACATTCTTGCTGGATCGTTCGTGCCGGCCTGTTTTTGTCGCCCGAGGATATATCGCCGAGCGTTTTCCTTGAAGTTCCCGAGGATAAACCGAGGATTATTATTGCTGCTTTGCCGGCTACGCGTTCGCGGTATTATGCTAACCGCAATGTGCTTTATTACCGGTATCTCTGCCGCCATTGTCTCTTGTAATTATCGCCGCTTTACGGCCGGCCACTTAAACGAGATCGTTCGGCCCTGCAAACTCCGTGTTATTAGGTTACAGAAAAAATTTATTAACCCTCTCGCGGGCCAGAACCTCGTTCTGGCTTATCGTCCGATGCCTCGAATGTAGCCATCTTTCTGCAATCGTAGTCCGAAGAGTTATACATATAACGGTTGAATGGAGGGAAATATGCTTCATTTAATGGAGATTTGTTTGATAGTCTCTGTCGTTCGGCTTGCACGTTCAGCATCGAGAAATTTAAGACTCTGTCAGATATAAAGTTCGTGACGTTACAATACTCCTCGAAAACGATCTGTATTATCATATCTTTCGAGTTGTGTTTAGAACTTTTGAGTCCCGGAGAATTATGTTGCAGTTAGAGAATCTAAGAAAGCTAGAAACAGAAATGTTTGGAAGTGTAATTATAAATATTACGTGTGTAAAATTAGATCCTTACGGTAACGGTAATGCGTTAATACAGAAAGTAATATTTCGATTAGCTGGCTAATAGTATGAACCGAAAATTGCACTAGCAATAGTTTCACCGTCTCTACGGTAATGAAGATGCGTCTCTTGAAGATTGCGTTCGCAGTAGAACAATAAACGCGTAGAGTTCGAGAAGATGGATTTTACGCGCCGTTTTATTTATGAGATAACTGTGCGTATCTTATCTTTACAACCTTATTTGCCGTAGACATGCAAGTCATCTCGATGAGTCTGTCCACGATAACAATTCGTTTTTTTCCTCCTCTCGTTATTACGTATCTGAGAACCGAGGTAGCTTTACTTACAAAATTTTCTCTCTCTTTCTCCCTCTTCCCTCTCTCTCTTTCTCTCTCGCTGTTCCGACATCGCCCGACCGTATCTCTCGCTCAAACGATCCGCCATTTCCTTTGCCAATAACCACTTTTCCAATCCCCTTCCCTCTAATTACGTAGTTAGTTCTTCTTACGGTAACGATTAAAAACCTCATCGTCGAACGAGACTGGATCTTTACGCGTTTTTACGTAGTTGTAATACCCTTTTACGTGTCTGGTAATACCTTTTCCTTTGCTCGCCTCGTAAATAGGTAATTGAATTAAAGTTTGATAAAAGAACCTCTGCTAAATTAGGTACACATCGGCTCCGGCGATTAGCGAAATTAGCTTCGTTCGTGCTTTGAAGTTTTTTCATTTTCATAGCGGAGGATAGGGTCGTCATGATTTTCGGAAACTGAAGGCTAATTGTCCTCGTTGCTGGTGGTCTTGGTTTCGAAGATCGGGAGCTGGCTCGATGACCTTAATGAAAGGGATTAGCTGAAACCAGGGACGTTTACCCGAGATCAGAATGGACCGTACGTCGGCGACGCAGTCGGTTTAATTCCGGCGCGAATCGGTCGCGAGCACCAGCCGGAAACTCGTTAGCGAATCGTCCTTCCGTGGTAGGTGTAATTAATCCTCCGACAGGCTGCGCGATTTGTCGAATCTCCTTCCCTGGGAGGAAGCCGCCCGGGAAACGTCCAAACAGATAACGATTTCAGGATCCGGAAGACCAAAATCGTCGAGTCGACGATCGTCCCATCTAAAGCACAAAAATTCGGAATAACCTCCTTCGATTTTCAAATATTTGCTGCCTCTTATCAAAAACTGACTGTGTCGGATCACCGTCGCCGTATATAATTTTCTAAAAAGTATCGAACCACGAAGTAACTTAGCTTTTTATTTAATAAAATATGAAGAAATAGGACGAATAAAATGACGTACAAAATATTTCTTTTGGACTCGAATAAATTTTTTTTTATTGAAAAACGTACGTGCGTTACGCGAGATCTCGACTGTGACGGGCTAGTCACTTCAGGAACTGATCGAATGATTAGGAAGGAAATGATTAATCGAAACTGTCGATAGGAAATATTCCGGCCTTGGATAATATCGCATAACCATCGCGAACGGAGCGTAGATTATTTATCGAGCGATTCTCGCAAGTGCGAAGTAGTTTCGGTTAATTGCCCGGGTCTCATAACAAGGAATGTCCCGATGTCAACATCGGGTGTTATCTTCTTTCACGGATAAGGTTCTCGACACGTTAGATCCCACGCCGTTGTCACGGAACAAGGGCAAACACGATGCTCGGAACGCGAGCACGGAGCATCAATTTCACGGAAACGGAAGGTAGAACCGCAGACGCTTGTCGTTCCACGGATAATTATCGTAAATCTCAGATTTCGCGGGGATGTTCTATCGCGATGCTAGCAGTCGACGTCGCAGCTGACGCGATGGAAAACCACGGATGGACGCAGCACTTTGGCCGTCAGGCATTGTAGTATAAGGTTTCGGTTGTCGCTTGCATTCCTCGCGGACTCCGCCAGACGGGAAGGGACGATTGTGTCTTCCGAGACAATGGCAACGGGAAACCGGGTGCTCGCAGACAGACTTGTAATGCACAGCTGACAGACTCGCAAAATTCCGCCGCGTAAATCGTTCCCTTTCCCTCCAGCTCTCGCTGCATCGTCCAGCTGTGCATACAAAATCATCCGGTCTCCTTATCAGAGTTATCTATCCAATCATGCAACTATCTTTCTATGCTTGAACGTCCTACGCATGCGATGCCCTATACCACTAAATAGTGGTATAAAAGATATAGAGGTATAAAGATCACAATTCGTACGACCGGACGCTACAGCTTCATTGTCGGCCCGAAATTGCTGGTTTTATTTTGTTTAGGTTACTCACCAGCGTCTATTAGATCGAAAATACTTCTTCGACAAGAAAACCACTGTATACTTTTGTATAAATCGCGTCTTCGTCAGTGTGAATACCTATGATAGTTTCATCGTGTTTAATAGCAAAGGATTTTCTCACTTATCGAAGAAATAAAATTAAATGTTTAAAATCATCTTGAATATCTAATCTAAGAAATTTAAGGAAGATAGTAAAATGTAAGAAATGATCTATTGAAACGGCGATGAGAGTAGAGACTTCCAACCAGCGTTTTCCAGCGAAGTCAACAAGTGTTCGCCGAACTATGGCGTCTTCCAATCTCCGATCAAGAACTCTTGACAAGCCATACTCATTTACACTTCGCATTCCAGCAGCACTTCACTAAATAGCCCTCGAACTATAATCCATAACGTGACAGCGCTCCTCTAATCAATCTCCAGCTTCTAAGTCGCTAAGCCAACTTTGAACAACGAGTGTCAACAAGATCTCGCGTCTATCCGTGCATCCCGAGTTCTCTTTGTTCTGGTCAGATTGTCTCCAGCGGTGCGCGAAATTCAGATCCGTTCGCGGAAATCTCACCGCCGTTATTTCCCGGTAAAATAGCGGACGGTGTTCGGAGAGGAACGGGATCAGAGAGCAGAAGCATAGAAATCCGGAATCCGCTGTCAGCGATCCGAAGTTCGACAGGACCTCGGCTCCCGGGGTCCCGATCTAAATATTTGCAGCGAGACACGGCCGTAATTGAACCAATTTCATCGGGGGGGAATTATTTCGAGTGCACGCTTACGGGCACGGTATCCGATGTGGGTCGTACGTGACTTAATACGACACGTTCAATAAAGTAATACCTAGACGGGGCCACGTGGTGGCTGGAAGAGGGGGTGCGCGGCGGCCGCGGGGGTGAACTGGTATTCCCAGTATCTGCAGAGCCGGAGCTTCTCGGCTCCCCGGAGATCCTCGACGAGCGCAGCCAGTGTTTCCATAGTTGCGGCGCGAGCTTGTGAATCCAGGCTTCCGAGGAGACGAGCGATGATGACAACGAGAAGAGCATAAGAGAGGAGCGGAAATACAGCAAGGCGACGTACAGCCGGCCGGCTGGAAGCCCGGCCGAGTTTCGTTCCAATGGAACTTTCATGAACTCTGGGGCTGTATGTAACGAGGACTTAAACCAGCGGCGTAGAATCCTCCTCTTATGATGTCTTTCCGTACGAATCGTCCCCTGGACCCGGCCTTTTAACGTTAACCCCCCTTTGAGATGTATGGCGAACTTGCCTGATACATGGATCTCTTCTAATACGAGACCCAAGCTTATTTCAGTTATAGATGTCCCGAGTGTCGCATGGACACTTTTTTCAATATTAATTCGCATCTTTCGTTGGTTCGTCTGCTTATTAGCATCCACATCAGTTTAGCTTCACGGCAACCATATTTGTAAAAAGATATTTGCGAAAATTTTTTGAAACAGTTCGATTATATTAGAGATATGTTAAAAATTATAAGTGTATAATTATTTTCACAATTATCATTGCTCATTCAATTTGTGCTGAAGGAATAAATTTTATGGACAACTTTTAGCTTTTCCTTTATTACGATGGATAAAGGAATATAGTTTCCTCCATTTTACAGTAGATTGTAAAAGAACGCATATTTTAGTTTTTAAACGTGTACCTCCTTTTCATAAAATTGTTTTTAATCAACAATTATGATTTTGAAAAAATTGGGTCCATACCCTATCTCTTAATTATTTACTTTATTTATGAGATCTGAAACAGAAGATAGACAAGGTGTCCAGCGAAAAGAAATTTTTAATATTTTTGTATCAATTAACAGAGAGAACATTAGTTTTCTATTAAGAGAAGAACTTTAATAATTGTAGTGGATTTTGCTGTAGGTAGCATATACTCTCTGGGTCCAATTGAATGTTTGTGCTCTATTTCCTCCTGTTATGATGTTCATATTCTTTACAAACTATTATGCATCACTGATAATAAAAAAGCTCTGTATGAGTTATTTGAAGGGTAAACTTTGCCTGATCAGTTCGCTGAATTTTAAGCTTGAGATTAATTTGCATGTAGTCCAAGAACTCCAGCTTCTTTGATCTTGCTCGAGCTTATTTCAAACGCCGATGGTCGTCTGTGCTAGATCGCAGCAAACAGTTGTGAAATGAAAAGGCGCATCCTCCGGCCAGCAAATAATCGGCGGAAGAAAATGGAGTCATAGATTGAATCGAAATGAAAAATCCTTAATAGACCCGACTGATCCTCGGTCCCCTGGTGTTCACGCCTTTGTACGACTGCTTCTTGCCGCATGCAGCACGCGTTCTCTCGTCAGTTTTCCAGCCTCCTCCACGGGCTTCTCTATGGAACTTTAAAACTTTAATCTCGACGTGGTCAGTGTCCGAAGATAATGCAACAATAGAGCTGTCGGCCGCGAACCGGAGGTCGGATGTGGGCAGAAAGACAGCGGAATCATGATTCTTCGGCGAGGCACACGTTGATGCACCGTAACGAGATCCATCAGCCGCGCGGCTACGCCGCTGCCGCGAATGATAATTGTTTCCCTTCTGCCAAGGGATCTACGGCCGAAATAATGCTTGCCGTGGAGCACCGAGTTCCTCTTGTTTGTCCTGCATCCCCCCTTTGCTGCTCCGACATTCAAAGTGGATTGAGAAAGTTTGCACAACACTTCTGACTAGAATTTTATTTAGATCATTTATATTCGAGTGAAATGTCAGCTTCGAGTCATCGTCATTAACCTCTTGCACTACGATTTCTTTAACAACTGGGTCGATTAGCACCTCTTCGTCTTTACTAATTTCTTTAATCTTGCGAAACAATTCTTGCTTCTTGTATGTCTTCAATTACTTTCACTCCCAGGAGCGAATACTTTCATTTCCTGTATCACAGAAGAGTTCACACTGGACATTGGATTTTTTTGTATTACTGTATGCAAACTGGTAAATCAGTGAAAGGACTAGTAAAAAGAACTGGTAAAAAATTCGATTCTACTGTTTCATGATGCTGGATCTTAATATTCCAGAATAACTTCTTCATGCAGATTAACCCGGAATTACTTGAAAGTACTAGAAGACTATTGCCAATAGTACTCGCGTGGAGGTCTAGTAGATTCCTATCGTTGGCAAATTTTCGTATATTTTAATCGGTAGATAATACTTTTTTTCATTGAGGGTTCATGAACACTCCACGTGGGTAATCCCGGATTAAAACTGCATACAACAAAGTCTACTTTTAAACGAGTGAAATCGCGTCTGTTTTTTGAGAAGTTCCCGTGTAGCCCGGTAACACGTGATTTGTATTATTTTGTTGCAGGTGAGCACGGAACTCCGGGCTAATGGACACTGGCCAAAAAGCGAGAGAAACCGTCGCTGTCGCCGGACTTTCCAAACTTTCACGGATAGCTGAAGTCGTCGAAACTCGGGATTTCATGCGCGGAGGGTTTTGAAGAATGGCCGTGCAAACGGCGCGATCGTAATGAAATTAATTCCCAACACTCGTGCCCGGTGAACGTTCCAGCGGTTGTCCATAATAAAAATCTTTTATAGCGACGAGCGAGAGACCTGGAAATGAAATTCGCGAAACCGGGAAAGTGACGCTGAAAATTACACCGAAATAAACGAGGAGATTGTTAACGGTACACCTTTTAATTCCGTATTTGTTCCGACGATTCTCGGCCGCGGTCTTTTTTATCCCTGCTCGTTTCACGATTTTCTCTTGGTTCACTTACAGTGATAAGATTTTTATTGCTTTCGCCGTTATAAGGTAGTGGAGCCGGTTACCGTCGAGTGACCAATTGCTGTGCCTTTGGTTTGTATTCGAGCATAATCGATTTACCAATTAAGACATACAAAGTTTGTTTTATTTAAATCCAACTAATTTAAACTAATTTAAAATTTAAAATTAAACTTATAAAAAGCGGATGTTCTTAAAATATCACGAAAATTATTTCAACTCTTTTATACTGAATTCACGAATTTTTTGCAAAGTTTACAAGAAAGCTTAACGAGAGTTAAAGAATTTAATATTCAGTGAAATAGATCGTTCTGAGTAAGATATCACAATGCTAATTGTATTAGTAAAACATATTTAAGATTACGGAAAAACAGTCAGTAATTAATTTATTGAACTTTTGTTTTTAGTTTCAATTTCAGTAGTTTATTTATTGTGCACTGTAACTGAACCTATTCTTCGCTCGATGCGTTACTTACTGTGCCGCTGTACAGTAACCTTCGGACCTAGAGTATTATCTAGTTCCTGACAATTAATTTCGATTTTTACAAGTTTCATTAAAGTTTACAGAAAAAATACCGTGTTATATGTTTAAAAAATTGATGAATAAAATTCTAAATAATTCTAAGTATACACAGCCATATTTTTATTAAAAAGGTCCACTGTTCGAGTAAATTCGAACCGCAAGAAAAGTAGTGTCGTTACAATTTAAAAGCAAATTCATCGTCTATTTTATGGGCGTTAATTCGACGCTCGTTCCTTTCAGAAAAATCCACTTGCTATAAACTCTTTACTATTTATAAAATCAAGTTATAATTTAATGCGTTTATATACGGAATTATTAATGAAACTCGATCGGCGAAATCAAAGTGTGAAACAGAAATGCAACAAGAATTGAGATGACATCGGAGTATCATCCGCGGATGAGAGTTGAAAGAGAGACAGTCGGACCATTCTTGAAGAAAGTGCAGCGAGGTCTGTGGTGAATCGAGGTCGATCCTCGTGGTCGTTCCTCTTCAATGTCTCGACCGAATAAACCCTTACGCAACCGCCAACGATCCGAATGGCGGAACGACGCGATGCGAGTGCGTTTTGTCTCGCGTACATCAGCCGCGTAGCCGGTTCGATATAACGCTCGATCGTGCCAAATGTTACGTAACCTATCGCGTGGTTCGAAGGGGGTCAAAAGCCCCGATCCTGGCCTGCTCTTTGGCAAGAATCTTGGAGGCTAGAGCCACGCGGTTAATGGATCGCCGCGCCGGGCCGAGCCGTGGCGATCATCGCGAAGACGCTCCGGCCGCGTGATCTATTCATAGATCGACGGGAGTACACACAGTCAATGAGACAACGATGTCGGCAGCTGTGACGACGAAGCTGTCTTCGTCCCGACGTCCTCCTCCCGACCGGGCCACGTTCAATCGACGTCGACGACCCGCGATTGTTACCAGGGACGTCGTCATTCGCATCCATTGTAGTTTCCCACTGTCTTTCGTTGCGATCCTCGAATGACAACTCGGAGGAAATATCTCCCCTCTTCTGTCGATTCAGTTTTCATGCGCTTCGTTAGACTGATTGGATTTTTCCGAAAGTTTTTAGCAACTGTGGTACTTCCGCGTCGAGCCAGCGAAAGTTGTCCGTGCGATTCTTCCTAGACGACAGATTTCTCATTCGAAGTTCGATAAGACGCCGACAAAAAATTGTAACGAAACATTTTTGGTGAAATGGTAAACAGAAATCGTTGAAAATATTTTTAAACTTCGTGACCACAGTAGGTAAATATATAAAATGGCGAAACTGTCGAGAATGTTCGTGTGACTTTTTTCAGAGACAATCCTTTTCAAAGTGAAATAATTCATGAATAAAACGCCATACATCAAATTTGATGGATACATTACAAAGAGGACATTTTTTAATCTTACATCGAATCTTTCGGATCCACTGTATAAGGGAGTTCCGACTCTTCGAATGTACCATAGTGTGACTACCCGAGGAAAATTTGTCGACCTCCGTAGACACAACAGATCACGGCGGAAGGGCAGAGCAACTATCGAGCCAAACAAAGGAAAATGTAGAATTCCTCTTGGCGGGAGGTTCGAGGAAGGATCCTTTAAATATAGCCGGCCACACGCGAGCGTTTCATGGCACGCAAATCGCCGGCAAAAAGTGGCGGGCCATTCAGCATTCTGTTCGCGCGAGAAAAAAGAGTAGAATCCAAAGCGAGAACATTAAACTCTTTCTTCGCTTCTCCGGCAGCCCGTCGTCTCCTGGAACTCCGCGATCCTCCCCGTCCCCGCTCTGGTCCCAGCGGGGCACCCTCTGCCCTCTCTCTCGCTCTCTCATTCATTTCAGGTTCTTGCGTACTCCGGCCGGGGCGGCTCGTTAAAAAAAATCAAAAGAGAGAAAATAATTACGAGTAGGTACACGAATCCACCCTCGTAACGCTCGCTAGTCAAAGCTCACGTGACCCGGGGCTTTCGACCCACCCTACCCCATTGGTCCACTTTCACGGTAGGTCTCGACACGATTTCGTGCCCGCCATGCGTAACGAAAGAAGCGGAGCGTGGGCGAGACCGAGACGACTGGAGAAGCAGGGAGAAAGAAAGAAAGAGAGTAGAAAGAGTAGAAAGGGTGAGGAAGAGGGGGTTGAACGCGGAGAGCGAGCCTGGGGATGGAGCAAGACGGAGGAGAAGGAAAGGGGAGAGAGAAAGTGAGAACCAAGAGAGAGAAAGAGCGAGAGAGAAAAAACGCGCGGCTCCGAGAAAGGAGAGAGAGAAGCTGCCGGCAAGGCGGGATCGATACGCGCAGCGTTCGAGCGTTCCGTTGCGCAGTACTTAGAGCCCTTTTCTAGAAATTAATCGATAGGTGAAACACACGAATTTCCCTTCGCGCTCGGCCCTCCTGGCCTTCCCGGCCCTTCCGGCGGATACCGGTTCTCTCGCTTAGCCGGATCGATCACTTGTTTCCACGAAATTTCCATGGGAAAACAGAGTCTTTGCGAATCCTGCACCGTGCGTTCTCGCAGGACAACGATTCCCTGCGAATAGGGCTGCGATTCGGATCCGCGTGGAACGAAGAAACTGCTCTGCGAACGAAGCGAGCAACGCGAGTGATAAATTGTTCTTGGATTAGACCAGAACAATGTTTTCGATCATTTGTTACGGTTTGGGGGTATAATGTGGTTTAGGAGTTTGAGAAAGACCGATTCCTCTCGCAGTCTCATTTGTCTGCAACTTAAACGATCGCTGTGATCTTCATAATTCATGAATTTGTTCAATGAGGTTTGTTACGCTTAGTTTCTTCGGTTGCGATTAGATTGTCGATCGTATGCATCGGCGGCAGAAGTGGTATA
Organism: Augochlorella aurata; assembly: GCA_028455555.1. Classification (NCBI taxonomy): domain Eukaryota; kingdom Metazoa; phylum Arthropoda; class Insecta; order Hymenoptera; family Halictidae; genus Augochlorella; species Augochlorella aurata. The sequence continues at coordinate 6,879,856 of CM052161.1, read as the reverse complement.
AGGTGAAATGCGAGGTAACATTGAAAGATTGCAGCGAGATGTACAGTTTACTATGTGTAAATTCTTAATTCTCACATTTTTGTTCTGCGTAAGAATATGATAAAAATCTGATCGATGATTTTGTCGCATAATAAGCGCGAAGGAATACGAATACCTAAAATTTCACTAGCACAATTTCACTGTAAGTTGTACTTAGATTATAAAGTTTAATGTTTGTAAATACATACAAAGTAAATGCGTGATTACGTCGCGTGAGATCGGAGATAGCCGCAGAATAGATTACGTAATTTTGGATCGGCGAGAAAAAAGACAACGAATTAATAAATTGATCGTAAAGTTTGCTACTTAAATGTGGTTAACGATACACCAAACTCAAATCTTGTCTAAAAAATCGTGACAGATCTTGAACCGAATAAACGTTCATTTTCATAAATCGCAATGCAGAGATCGATAAAAGATGACACTTTATCAAATGGAACGTATCGTGCGATAACGATGAAATCAAGACACTTAACTTTTATTCGGATCGACAATCTAGACGCAATTGTTACTGGAATCAAACACGAACAAAGTATGAGTCCGTCCGTCCCGAAGCGTCGCACCTTCCAGTGTATCAATCATTCCCAGTAAACAGAAGATTCTGTTTATAAAAGAAAAACTTCCCTCCGATCGCTATCGTCGTTAGGGATCGGAACGGCAAGCCGAGCATTCGCCTAGCTCGTCGTCGCGCGGCGACGTAGACCGCCGACTCACAATAACAATTATCGTCACTTTAAGCCCATTTAATACGAAGCTACTGGCAAACCGAGCAGGAGCAACAAGAACGTCGGCGACGAGGGTGGCAGCGGGAGTGTCAGTGGGTGCCGGCGGGAAAAGGGGTCGCCGACTGAAAAGTCTCGAGGGTTACGGGTGCGTGCAACAGCTGCTCGCGTAGGTCAGTTTCGTGGTTTGTGCATGCGAGAGCGGATGCAGTTGCGAATGCAGTTGCACGCGGATCACGGACGAAATCGACGCGAGCGGGAAGAAAGACACCGGTGCGGCTCGTATTTCGTCGCGAACCAGGCCCCGGGAAACGGAATCGACAACGAATCCCGATCGAGGAGATATCGACTGGACCATGAAAGACGTTTATTGCTCGCGTTAGGCTCGATATACGAGACTAGAATGAGTTACGGGCCGGCCAGGTCGCGTTTCCATAAATTCTGCATTTTTTTTTAGAACGCACTGCTAGCTGCTGTCTACGATTTATAACAGTATTTTCAGAGATTGTTTCGGAAACATTTGAACCGATGCATTTTGATCACCTTCGTGATTAGAAGTGAGTTTCGCAGTTTAGAAAACATGACTGACGCTTATTTTATGAAAATGTAGTGGGGTGTCTGATACAATATTGATTTGAAAGAGGAATGAGAAGAGTTTATGGTTAATCTGGGATCATGATGCAAAGGTTTGGATGGATTTATGTATGTATGTTCAATGTAGGTTTCTTCAAGGTTCGAACATCGTGCAGAGTCATGTTACTACTACAGACACAAAAGCAACATTCCTATACATACATAATGATAAAAATAGTATTAGTTTGTTCGGAAAATTCGTTTCAAATCTTTTATGCAAAGTCGATGAAATGAACTGTATGAAACGCGAAACGACTTTCTGGACAACCTAATTATAGTTTGTTCGAAAACGATTTGTTAACTTGTTCGAAAGGTTCGTTTCACATTTTCACATTAGAGTCCGTTTCGTTGAATTCATATGAAAGATTTGAAACGATCTTTTCGGACGACATAATACAACGTACGACTTGCTCGTAATCTGTTCCGGGGAAGCAAATTCTCTTCCCAGAAATTTTAGCGTTCCCTGAGGAAGTCGTGTGCTCTTGGTCCTCGTGGTGGCGCAGACTAGCTAATCGCGGTGCTATCGTAGCACTCGTTTTCCCGGGATCCGTGGAGCCTCGTTAACAGCCGCCCTCGTTCTGCGGAGGCAGAGGGGTCGCGGGGGCGTATAAAAATGTCGATTTCAGGGACGGTCATCGGCGATGTGGTTTTTAGACATCGTGTATCGACACTAATGGCTCGTTCGCTCGGAGGTCGGTCGCGGTTTATTTTTAAAGCCGTCCCTCGGAAAAACCGCGCCACGAAATACGTACGATTTTATCATTTGACGGTCATGCATATTCATCGGGCGGCGACGTGCCCCTTTTTACACGGCCGGCCGTGTTTCTCCGTGGCAACGGCCGTACGAGCGACACACTCGAACGCAACGTTGCAACTGGTGGTGGCATTAATGCTCTGCCACCCTCCCAACCCCCCCTCTCTCTCTCACTCTCGCCGCCTCTCTCTTTCTTTCTCTCCCGCAGCTTTTTTTTTTGTTCGCCGCGTCATCCAATCTCTCGGAGACTGTTCGCGATACGCATATTTCGAAAAAATATTTCGGCTTCGTTTGACTTCATTTCCCTTTTACGTCGCTTTTATCGCGCTTCGTTTCCCCGAATTTCCAGCCCCGCGCCCGCCCGACCGCCTCCCAATGTGTAACCACCGATATTTCTCGCCGACTGCTAATTTTTTCCCTCTCCGGAACCGAACGCAATTTTCATTCGCTACGCGATGGCAATGGAAACCGTAGTCCCGTCACGAACCGACCCTTTGATGAAAGTTATTCGCGGATTCGGAGGCAAACCGGCGAAAATAATTCAGTTTCCGCCGTCCATTGCGGAAAACGCGCCGGCGAATTTGGAGCACGGGGGTCGCCGGCAACGATGGAAGTTAGGGGCTCCACTTTTACATTATCCCTCGCTAATACGTCGTCAATGTGCAGTTAATATTTTATTATCGGCGATTGCCGCTCGTTATTCGAATTAGAGTACCTAGTCGCTTATTAGAATCTGTGACATGCAATATAACGCCTCGGTTTTGAGTTTCCAGGTTATTTTTACGGGATGATTGCCACGTCGGTCACACATGAGTGACAGTATTCTCTGACCAGATTTAGAAATGCATACACCTTAATTGCGACGCATTTGAACGAAATCAATTTTATCAGGATCTTTGAAACAATAAGCTTTAGACTTCGGTTTGAAATCAACTAAAATATTTTATTGAATGATCAACTATTCAACTACTAATCTCTAAACGCGACTAATGTATATCGATTTATAACAGTCACATATGCTTTGTACGATTTCTATTATAATAAAGTACTCGAATAAGGCGATTTATCAGCAAGATTTTCACAGAAAGATTTTCATATTTTTAAATTGCTCCGACTGTAGGAGACCTTTATGGTTATTGGTTCGACATTGTTTTAGTTTTTCCATGAAACGCTCCGTGAGTGTCAAAAGGACAGATGCTGCACGGGAGAAGTCTAGAATTCGGACGGTTGGTTTTACGGGGTCGTGTTTACAGCGGGCCCAGTCGTATCTAGTGAAATCGCCTCCGCGTCAATTACGAATTCGCATCTCGCCAACCGACCGACCGACCGTTTCAGAGAGCGACAGATTCTCCGCACGTTGTCCGCTGAACTGTTATTTCGGGGCTGCCGAAAGTGACTTCCACTCTGCTCGCCGCGCCGGTGCTGTGCATTTCAATAGGCGTTTCTCAGTCTGGCGAAAGTTCACGGACCACTGCTTGGAAGAACTACCACAGATGTACAGGGTGTTCTTCGCGTAAGGGAAAGTAACTACTCATCTTTTATTCTATCTCTTCTGTAAACGCGTCGCGGAGACCAGAACCTCTTAGTTTTGCAGGTTTTGCATTTATACTTTGTTCAGCTTCTGCAACAGAGAACCGTTCGTTTTGCTACAAGTGGGCGTGGTTTCGTTGCTCTTTGATGGGCGGAGCGAGAGAAGTACTCCGGAGAGCAATCTGTGCTTTAATTTAATCAAAAAGTAGATGGATCTTCTCAAATTGTATCGATTTCTGTTCGAAGACTACTTATATCATATTCTCTGTACATATATATTATAAGTGGGCGTGGCTTTGTTGCTCTTTGACACAATGTGAGCTATACTTTATATTAACGCTTGATCTATAACGATCTATATGAACCTGAGACTCCTTAAATCATGTTGAAATCCCAACAGAAGATTATCTATATCATTTTTTCTATATAATATTAACATAACATTAATAATATTATTAATATAGCCAAAGTACTGCTCCAAAGAGCAATTCACTTGCCATGGACAATTCCAATTAGTGAACCTAAGCCTGGTAAATATTTTCAAACTGTAAGTTTAATTAACAAATTAATAATATTTAAATCTCTTATACGCGTGTTTTAAGTAATACGTGGTAAGGCAACAGGGTTAATTATAAGACGATAGGCTGCGATGAAATCGGCCTGGACATAAATGTTAATAGTCTGTTATTTTCGGCCGTGGTCGATCGAATTGAAGCCAGGTCTGCGAACGGTGTCCTCGAAGCACCGAACGAAAAGATAATCGATGGCCGAACGTCAGACGATTCCGTCGACCGCGGCGTAATGAATAATAATGCGGGCCAACGCGCAGAAAATCCATCAGAGCTAATGCGAAATGGCGACGCTCGACCAGCAACGTGAAGGATTGCTCGTAAATAAAAGTCCTCCTCAATATTAGCTCGTTAACGCTGGCATGGCGGCGGCGGACGACCAGGGCACAATAGAATTTTCGATGGCGCAACTGCACGCGCAGCTGCTTTCTGTGTCTTATGGGACACGGGTGGAAAAACCGTTGTACTATTCCATTCGACCTAACTTCCGTCGAAGGAGACGTCTCGCAATTGGATGCTAAAATAGAAACGCCAATTAGAACCATGTCTATTTCAGTGTCTTCCCTTTTTCTATTATTCGCTACGGCTTATGGAACACGGCCTTGAGATTGATTGGCTCCGTTGAGACGCTCGTTAGAGAAGTAAAAGAGAAGTAAAATAATTTCATGAAAGAATAATTAATAATATTAATAATTTGAAGTCGACGTTTTTAGACGTTTCGCGAGACCAAGGTGGAGAAGACAAGATAAAAACATGTTCGACAAATTTTCGATTATAGTAATCGAGATTCAAATCTGATGGAATTTTATAGATGCCGTGAACAAATGGGCGGTGACAAAGTTCTTTCAATCATGAATAAGGTGTCACCTGATCTCATCGTCTAAGGTCTCCGATGTATCACACATAGTCCAAACATTATTTTCAACACTATAGCTAACATCTCTGATTTTTAGATTCGCAAAATTCGAATCTTTACGAGGTCTCGAATATCGAGATCTGCTTATTCTGCTTTCGTTCTCTAAGAAGTATTTATTTCATCAGGAACTAAAATCTTGACAAATTCTGTTTCAGAAAATCAAATTATTTATTAAATACAGTCAAATAAAAGTTAATTGTTGTTACAATTTAGTTTTTTTCCGATATAAACGATTGTAATTGATTGGAGAAATTGATCCAATTAAAATGTGTTCAAAGTCTAAACGCGAACTCAATTGAATTATTCTTAGTTAATTAAAAATAAATGTATGTCGTCACAATATTCTTGTAAATTGTTTATAGAAATTAGGATTTATCTGGGTTTCGATAGTTCCGAATCAGAAAAATAGCAGAAGGTTTCGAGTTTCGAAGGGTTTCGAGCGTCTCATCTCTAGTTTCCATCGCTTTGGAAACGATTGCTCGAAGAATGTCTCGCGAATCGAGGGCGGAAATCGTGACGGCCGTTCCGCCGCGTAAACAGAACGCGTCGACGGTCACACCGCCGTTTCCCAGCGGTCCGAGCCAGCCTGATCTCGCACAAGTGACACGCGTGTCTCCTGCACGTTCTTCGACGACGTCTAACCTTGGACGGGAGGCTTTCGATCGCGCAGTAGGACACGCATTCCTCCGTATGCCCGGCTGGTATGCCGAGGTGAGCAGCGGCATGCAACGGCATCCAATATTCGCCGATAGGTCGCGGTTACGACCCCGTGAATTCCGGTCGCCGCATACCGCGTCCCGACGCCAGCAGCCGGTTTTAAGAGTGCCGCGCGAGCTCCGGATCGGCTACGTGACCGCCGCTGATAGCGTTTCGGAAGAATGTTTGCCCGGCCCGAGGTCGGCCCGGACCGATCTCGTTCGTCCCCGCGAATCGAATGTCGAACCTCGAAATCCCCTCGTCCCTCTTCCGGATTGCCCTCATCGCGACCCTGTCCCCGCTGTTCCCGTTGCGAATTGGATTCCTCTGCGAGCCCGTTGCACTTCGAAAATCGTGGCCCGTTTCGGGGATCCCAATTTCTTCCCTGCTACTCGCTGCCCCGGGAATCGACCTCGCTGAATTTTTTCGGAGCTGTGTAAACTTGCACTGGGATTTGCGGAATTTGTTGAGCGGTCGTTGAAGCGTAGAGGGATTTCGAATATAGGATGTGCAGCGTTGATAGGGCGCGGAATATTGGTAACACAGGATAGTCACATTGTACAAGGTGTCTCGCGAGAGAACATCAAGTTCCGGTATTTGCTGGAAGTAGATCCGGCAGCGTGCGATCAGACAGTAGGTCCTTCACCCTTTTAGTGCCAATAAAGAGAGTTGTATATACCCGAGTAAAAGAGTACGAAACCTGGTAGATGTCGTTTAGTCAAGAGGAAATTGTAAACATTTTGTATAAACTAATCATTACAAAATTTAAAAAGAGAAGCCAGCAACTATGTATCGTTGTTAAACACTATAAAGGTTACTCGATATCACGTGCGTCGAATCTCGCTCGATTTTCTCCAGAATCAAGGTAATGGCAGTTGGGGCATTTATATCCTTTCTCATCAATTATTGCAAGTAGAGTCAGCTCAAGTTTTCTTGAACCAGCTATCCTGTTATCAATGAAATCAGGGTTCCCATTGATCGCGAGGCTGGTTTGCAAAATGATTTCTCGTGGGAGTAATTTAATTTAAGACCGCAACACGGAAGAATATCGCAGACGGACCTTGTGCAAATGATCCGACGGGGCGGGCGATTATTATGTTACTTTGGAAACGCCCTTTCAGTGTTCCAAGGTCCCTGCATGCATACACATTTATGCGCATATTCATATCTAAGGCTTTTACTGGCTGCGCTGTTCAGAGCCGGGCTGGGCTCGCTCTCTCTCTCTCTCTCTCTCTCTCTTCTCTTTCTCTCTCTCTCTCTCCCTCTTTCCTTTTCTCTCCGTGCACGTGGGGCCGGCCGGTTGTTCCGGCGCTAAAAACCCACCGCACGCGAACTTAAGACGATACGGCTCCATTAGGCTGCGGAGGATAAAGCTTTTGGTCGAGGGAATTCCGTAACGTCGTCGCCGTAAATACCGGTATCTGCTCTAAGGCGTTTAAAGCTGGCATTAAATCGGATACGAAGTTGCAAGTTCATTATACCGACCAAGATCTTCATTCCAGCGCTATTGTCTCTTTTCTATGGTGTGCTTTTTTCCGCCTCTTGGACTGTCTTACCCTCTTATTAATTACTCCTGCTGTTCCGAAGAGATATTCCGGACTTGCTTTTGCGTTATAGACAATCTGCGTTCAGAGAAAATCACACCGCGTTTTCAAGGAATCCAGAATTTCGATGATCCAAAGCTTCTGTTATGGTTTTACTGGAAACCTGAATTACAGCTTTGCTAGAAATGGATGCAGATGTGCCAAAATCTTGCAGTTCTGCATACAAACATGAAATTATAAAAATTTATTCATAAACTTGTAACAGGATTAAATAAATCAATAAATTTCTATCAAATAGGTTAAAGTTTGTTGCAAGTAAAGATATTATTATAAACTATATTTACGAAGTGACGGCAAACCTATCGTGCCAATCAAAATTAGTTCCACATTTTCCGGCGCTTTTAATCGCAGATGATTAAATTAATTCCTTAATTCAAGCATACACTATAATGAGGAATTGCTAATAATCTGAATAAACTCAGTCTTGACATTCTTACAAAGCATTACGCGTCAGTCACAGAGCACGTTTTAGTGTTAAACTGCATTTGTTCAACGAAATACCGAAGAATTTGAATTTACACTTCAGTTGAAATTAATATCGCAGAAGTCGAAATTTTGTAAAAACTAAATACTGTCGTGCACATTCGATATTTTACTTTTCTAAAGATCGATGCAGGAATATCAAAACCTCACAGTCGTTTATCAAAATGTAAAACTGCAGTGCCTCGAAATGTAAAGACTGCAATATACTATTGATATTATACAAGATAATATCTCGTTGACATTATGAATTCAATGCCATCCCTACGGTATTATACTAGCCGCAGCGTGTATCCAATGCATCGTTATTCCATCAACATACTCTTGTCGAATACGTACATGCCTTATTAAAAACGTGTTCCATGTCTCCGGCGCATCGTAACTTCGGCTTCCACGGATCCGTTCTTCGAACACAGTAAGCCTTTATGCCATTTATTTCAGTTCGTGTTTATGCTACGCCAATTCCGGTCGGACCAGTGCTTCCGTAAGACAACTGACATGTCTGTTGATGGATGACAGAAGGAGATCCAATCTTATTACACGGCGCCTACAAGATTTATGTTCTTGCATCCTCAGAAAAAATTCTCCTCCGTTACCTCACCGCGTTTTTAAATAGATTTATAACTCACCGTGGAAAAGTGACATACATTCGACTTACACAATCGACGTACACACCCCTCCAAAAGCACTAGGATAATTAAATGAATTTTAAAAACCGATAGGAAATTGTTCTAATTTCTGAAATTTATTTCAAAGCTAAATTTTATTAAATTGTAACGAGTACATATATATACATTTTATATTATAATAAAAGTAACGTCGCTTTTCTAAAAGAATACTAAATTTTCTGTTCGTTGATTTATGTATCCACCGCTCTTTTTGATCACTTCTTGGACTAATTTCGACATCTGTCCTGTAAATTTTTCTATATTTCTGATCATATTTACTCCTGTATCTATCAAACGGAAACAGAAGCATACATTTTGAGCATGTGTTTTTAATGAACAAAATACAATAAAGGATAAACTAATTGCATAAGTGATAAATATCTATGACTTAATATATAGATTTGACAGTACGATGCCATGAGACTCGTAGATATTCCCAGAATTGTCTGAGAAATTGAATGATCAAGCGAACTTACCTGTAAGTGAAGTTCGATCGCAATTATGTGAAGAAGCTCTGTTTGAAAGATTATAAATGTAGTGTACATTTAGTATACATTTATAGTACTATCTGTATAGTACGATACAGAGAAGATTAGCATATCCCTTCCATGCTTGCTGTCTGTTAAGCAACGGCCAGTAAAGTGTCGAATTAACGTTCCAACTACCGAGCGAATATCAGAATCACAATTATCGAGAAGATCAAGATGTTCCGATGAAAGTAACAAATGTTTCTGCAGAGGGAGCAATGCAGGGGCATGTTCGTGCGATGATCGGGAACAAGATCATCCGCGAGAAGACACAAATTGGGGAAAGGATGGAAAGAGGGAAACCGGAGGCAGAATCGGAATCGGAATCAGGTAGCGAGAGCGGGGATGCTTGGCCGGTAACAAAGTGGTTGTTGCTCGTAATTCGTTCGACCGGGCTCGCTGGTATTGGCTGGTGGCACAGTGTATACCAACAGAGCGAGAGAAAGAGAGAAAGACAAAGAGGGGCAGAAGTAGGGAGAGGGTAGAGAGAAAGAGCGAGAGAGAGAGAGAGAGTGCAGGAAGGGCAAATCCCGCACTCGTTGTAGCTATCAATTACGAAACGATAACTGTTTGCCCCGACTACGAGATAGAGAGGCGCGTTATCAGCCATCCTGCCGCATAATGGATTCATCCCGACCATCTGGATTCGTTTCTCTCGCATCCTCCGGCTCGGTTCTCCCTCGGTTCCTCTTCCTCCTTCGGCCGTCTATCCGTGTGTCTCTTCCTCCGTCTCCCACACCCTCTGTTCCCCTCCTGGCTCTCTTCCTCTTTCGGTTACACACCGTCCGTCTCTATCTCCGTTTCTCTCTTTCCCTTTCTCCCTCCGACTCCGGTCTCTGTAGTCTACGCCACAAAAGCGAGCCCGACCGTGCTTGATAATGAAACGGTTTCGCGTTTCGTGCCGTTGTTCGGCGGGACCCGGGGCGAGAAGGTGGGTCGGCGGCTGGTTGGGGGCCGAAAGGGTGGGGGCAACCGGAGAGAGAGAAAGTACGAATTGTGCCTTGGCACACACAGACCGCTCCGAGTACTCGACGTAGAATGGCCGCCGACCACGAAGCACGGACAATTAAACCGTTCTGTCGTAAAACTCCCGTTATAAAGCCCCCCTCCCCCCTCCCACGCCGGCCCCCTCACGGCCCCGACCGACCTCCTCGCAACCACCGAACGCTTACTACTCCGTTGTTTCTCTTTTCACGCGCGATTCTTCTCGTCGCTTGTCTTCCATTCACGACTCTCCTTGCCTACTCCTCCTCCGACCGACCCCCTCGGCCACCCTTCGCGGCTGGGCTCTTTCTCGTTCTGCGTCTTTGTTTAGCAAGGTTATGGGCCTCGTCTGGCAACGCTGTCGCGAATCAACGCGTCCCGATGTCGATCGGGACGCTCTGCAAGTGGAGGTAAACAGTTCGGCCTCGAGCAATATTTTCTTCAGTCTTTCAATTTTGCTAGCCATCGCTTCGTCAGTGAACAAGATTCTTCTTCCTCGTTCTTTTGCTCTTTGCGTAGCTTGACGAATCTGACTCGTGATAGAGATTTCTAGTAATAAATTGTCGAGTATCGATGTTTACGTCGATATTTAAATATTCAAGTAAATAATATCTTAAAAATGGTAGCTGTATAATTATTTTGATAAGTACTATTGTGTAGTGCATTCGATGAAGTTTAAGATTTACTATTTTATATGGCCATCGTGTGCAAAATGGTCAAAGAATTTAATTTTCTCAGGAAAGCCAAACTGGGTTTCATATTAGGAATCAATTTTTCAAATCTGAAAATTTGCATATTGTTACTTTTTCCTCTATTACGACGAAGTGGAATTTTTTCTTTATTTTCTAGTGTATTTTAAACAAATTTGTAAAAGAATTTATGTATACATAAATTTTGAAACGTGTATCTACTTTTAATAAAAGTGTTTTTAATCGAAAATTATGATTTAGAAAGAAGTATGTCTCACATTAGGCACCTAGAAGTTCTGTCTATACTCGAGGAGGAAAGATTTTTGTAGAAACAACGCAGTCTTTAGAAATCCTATTAATAGCCCCCGGTAGATGGTTGAAAGGAAGTACACTCTACGTTTATTTTACCCTCTTTACACATATACTAACGGTATAAATCGTCGGTGTACACACTAGATCGAAATCGGCGTTTAGTAGTTAGAAGGCTGTGAGAACGAAATCGCTTTGTTGTCCCTGTGAAATCGCGGGCGAGAGACAATATCACGTGACGCAACGCGGGTCGTTTTACGTAACCAACTAATTATTTATCTGTGTATCGTGTAATGAGCGGTTGATTACAGATTACTGTTCCTAATTGCACTATGGAACACGTGGTTGTGGTAATCGACTCGCGATTGGATCCTTGACACTTACGCCGTGTGAGATGCTTGTTCCACATTTTATCAGTGAACGAGCTGCATCATTCTTTTAAGCGATCGATGGAGATGTTAAAACAGATCGTTTTCGTGTTCTGAATTATTATCTTCATTAGAAATATTTTAAAACTATTTAACACTTGAATGATTCAACGAACAAAATCGAATCTATACACGATAGTAAATACGCTTCGCTTAAATACACCATAATAATATTTCTGAATCAATCGCTATCTAGATTCTGACCATTAATTTTTCACTTATTTCATTAAGATCTGTTAAAAATTGTCATAACGTGCTTGAAGCAATATCTTAAGAAATATATCGAAAAAATTATTGAATAAATTGTTCAATGATCCTAATCGTACTCAGTTATATTTTCGCTAAAAATACATACAACTTATCTTTTTAATTTTAATTTGATCAAGTAAAATACGCGAATTGCTTGAAATGTTTGCGGTGGTCTGCGTGGCAGTCAAAGCGTTAAAGCATCAAAATAAGCAGCCCGAAAGTGGCTTCAGAAGTTGCAAAATGTATGGACAGTAGAATCGGATATAGTTGAAGCCGCGATCCGACAGCCTGGCCCGATGCATTATGCAAAGAGGTAGCTGCAAAGAAATTTGCAGCCGCGAAACGAAACGGCTCTTCTGTTGAAGTAGAATCGGTCGTTCGAGTCAGACAACGCATCGAGTGGTAGTGCTGGAGAAGTAGAAGCAGCCTTTTGAGACAGACACGCTTAAAACGTCAGCCGTGTCCGATTCCTGTCGTCCTTTCTCCCTCGGATGGTTCTAGCGGTGCAAAAAATACCGTTTCACCGGGAGAAAGCTATCGAATCCGATCGAAGCTGCTCCCTTTAAAGGGAAACATTTAATCAGGTAGTTACGGTTGATGTATCGCGGCATGGGAGGTCGGGGCAGGGGAACGGAAAACATTTTTCTTTTCGGAATCTTTCTCCTTCATAAAAGCCCGGGTCCCGCGTGGATTCTCCAGTCGATCAGACCTAATCGAGCCCTATAAATAGCCGGCGCGTCCAGTCCCGATTCCCGATACTCCTCGGAGGTAACGCGAGCCCGTGGGACGTCGTTTTCTCGATTCCTCTCACAGCTACCTCTGGGTTAGGTCATTCTTCATCCTCCGCTGGTCTCGTTCCGTGGAAAAATCAACTTGCCACGTAATTTTCATTTTCGGACCGCCGCAAATCCAATTCTGTTGTCGGGAGCACAATCCTCGCTGACCGATAGGGCAATTCTTACTTACGAAAAGAACAATTCTTACTTATCGAAGGATTCCCTGTATCAAAACTTCAACTTCTTAAGACTTATATAATGCAGAGGCTAATTTTTTAAATTCCTGACATAATATGTCTTCGTCTTGATCTTGTCAAAATACTTTAGCGATAATGAAGATGGAAAAAAATACAAAAATGATGCTTTCTAAAACAAAAGAATAAGCTATCGTATTCATAAAACGCGTTTAAATTACAGAGAAACAATAATGCAATCCACTTCTTAGATATATATTTTTCTTCAAAGTAAATTAATAACTGAGACTACTTTCAATGATAAAAAACATTCGTACTTATATGATAAACATCGACATGTAATTTAAACGTTTTAAGAAATGGGATGTAGGTACAGTATTTAATTTATCGAAAACTTCGGACGTCGCATTGAAAGTCACAGTAATTGACGCATACGACGGACGTGTATAGAAAATTCTGCCTTTCCGACAGCGATCGATAATTCCTCTATCTCATAGATAGCAAGGCGCCTTCATTTACGATGAATATTATTCCGCTGATATCGAAATGGAAAGAATCGTGCGTCGAAAGGCTCCAGCCGCCATCGACGTTGGGGCCGACATCTCCCGCAGGTCAATTTCGTTTAATTAAGACCGCAATCTATCAGCTAAGGGAAGGGAAGCGCCGGCCGATGATCGCGAATTAAAAAATTTCCAAGGTTAAGCCTGGAAACACGTAAGAAAACGCTTCTCCTCCGTGGATGACGAGCTATAACGAGACGGTCGGACGTTGCATCATACGTTAATTAAGTTAACAAGCTATTAAAGTGGCCCGCGGAAACGAGAGTGCCGCTCTCGCCAACCCACGCGACCCGTTCCCGTCGGTGTGAACCTCATTGTAGAGTCCTTTCGTTCCTTGGAAATTGGTCGAACGACAAGAGTCTTCACAGGATGAGAATTCACGAACCTTGATTCTTAAAGTTGGATACGGAGCCTCGTGTTTCTTCCTCGCACGATCGCGAATGCTTTAAATTGTTTCAGCTATTGTGACAGGTGTAATTAACTCGTACAGTGCTGAATGAAATGAGAAAGTATCGTGGAAGAAATATCTACGTTTCGTAGTATTTGTGTGGCTTTATATTACATGTATACATAATTATAAGTTATATAAAGATCAAGGCAGCTCAATTGTTATGATAAATATCACAAGTTATACAATCTGCTAATTTGATTGCGGTAATTTTAACGCGCTCGCTTAGAAAATTAATACAGGCATTACACAATAGTCATGGTTAATGGACGAAGCAGTAATGACATTATCCTTGCAGAAATGAGCAGACTTACACTATTCATGTTATCGTATGTCAATTTTTATACAGCCAGTGAATCTATGATGAAAACAATCGAAGTCAATTACTAGGTACGAAAGTTCAACACAAATGTGGTGTTTGTTTAAATAATTTGAACAAGTTAGAAACGTTGCGACAGTTTTTCGAAATTGTTCATTAAATGAATTACTAGAAACCGAGGTTAAATTAAAAATGTGGTTCTCCATTAAACAATTTGAACGTTCAAAAACTTTGCGACGATATTTCGAAATTCTTCGCCTATAAGTTGACGTCACAACTACGTAATAGTTCTTATAGAGACGATTGGAAAACTAGTTTGGGACCTAAGGAAAATTAGGAGCAGAATGTCATGGCAGGAAATTGATCTCAGGTGTGCAACGTCGAGTCCCTGAGTCATCAAACGGTATTGGCAAGCGAAGCACGCCGAAAATACTCAATTTCCAGGTGGCATGGGCGTCGATAGACTCGTTTCGGGTTTGCCTTAAAATTCTCAGCGTGTTCCTCTCGCGGAAGGCCGGCCGGATCGGCGGCGATCCGCGCAAGCAGCGGACAGCCGTGGCATTCGAAGTAACGCGGGGCAATATTTCACGAACACGTGCTTCCGCCGTCGGAGGGCCCTGCATTTCGCTGGAAGATCGAGCCGGCCCGACTGCGGGAGACAAATCGACCTCGAAATGAAACGGCTGTCGTCGATTTGATTTACGCGGCCGCCTCGCCTAGCTGCGTTCATTATTTATGCGTCGACGGATCGGGAATTATTGAACCGCACCGTAAAAAATGCCCCTGCGTGGCCCCGCTTTAAACCGGCGCCATCAATTGCCGCCGATTTCCCAATAAGATGCTTCGTTCGGTCTCCCTTTCACGTCCATGCAATCTACGGTGTCGCATAAAGCGAGAAATGTAAGTTCGATGCCATATTTTCGCTAGGATATAGCTAGCGATTGTGGCGAATTAATTCATATTCGAATGAAATCTTTTTCGGATTAATTTTTATCTAAAGAAATTTGTATTCGATTGGATATTTATTAGACAAGGTGGAATAAAGTGCCAATAATTATCATTAACACTAGGTTTACAGAACCCGAGAAATTGACGATTTTGTAATTTACGATTATGTATATTGTAAAGATAAAATAATAAGCAGATATTACAATAACACTTGTTAAAAATCAGAATAAATGTTTTATTGTTGCTTTTATAAACTAATGTAAATCAGCTGCATTAAGTGTTCCGTAAATCTAGTGCTAATATTGAAATAACTCGAACAACGATAAAGTTTACGAGCTGAGATTGTTATTGCTGTTTGTGTACACGATGTTATGATTTTACGATAATTGCATCGTAAAAGAGAAATTCGTATTACCACAAAATTTAGTTGGCAAAATAATTTGTGAATATGCACATTTTCAATATTTTATTCGGAAAGTTAGTGGTAGTTGATTTTCGCTTGTATGCCCTCCTCCGTTAAACAACGAAATGTTCCGATGATCTTGGGCCCCACTATAGCTAGCGACACAGGGATTCCATTGGATCCCGGCTGGTGGATCGTCGCGTCGGTCCAGGAAATAACGCGGTCTTTCGCGTGTACAAAGGCGGGCAGGGAAACGTGGATGATAAACCGCGGCTCCTTTGACAGAAGAAAGGGACCAGGTCCGGGCGAAAAAGTGATTCCGATGTCTGGAGTCATACTCGAATGGAAGACGCGGCGCTCGGCATCGGTAATCGATATTCGTTATCAAAGGCAAAACCGGAACTTGGATGTCCGTAGAGAGAAGAGATCGAGAGAGAGGGAGAGAGAGAGAGAGAGAGAGAAAGAGAGAGATAGAGAGGAAAAGACGCGTGCTGCGCGTATTCAAAGGCGGGGGAGGGAATTCTTGTTCGTGGAGGTTCGTTGAGGCTCGTGGAGGCTCGCGATGTTCCATCTATGGTGTGTGTATCGTGCGCGCTCGCTATCTGCCCCTCTTTGTTCCCCCGTAATGGGCTCGTCTTTTTCTTCTTGCTCCCTCCTTCGAGTTTGTGTTCCCCTCTTGTTGTTCTTCTTCTTTTCCACCTCCAGACGGCGCGGCGCAACGAGAGGAGGAGGAGGAGAGACCGCTTTCTAAGAGTTACGCAACCGGTCCCCCTCCCTCGGTGTTCGTCCGTTGATTATTTTTCAAAGAGACGCGGTTCCAGAATTTTTAAATGGCGGTTGAATGAAACCGGTTCTCTCTCTACGCCTCTTTATTTCGCTTTGTACGGTGCCCGGTTCCCTCGTGGGAGGCTCTCCACCTTCCTAGCGGATCCTCGAGCGCCACTCCAATCGTGCGTTGCCTTGCCTGTCCTCTCCTCTTTCTCCCTATCTCTCCCTTTCTTTCTCGCTTTCTCCTTCTTGCTCTCTCTCTCTCTCTCTCTCTCTCTCTCTTGCTTTGTCTCTCTCTCTCTCTCTCTTCCTCTTCCTCTTTTTCGCTACGCTCTTATTTACCACTCTCCGCTACGCTCCTGTCTCTCTTTTCTTTCCACCCTCCCGAACCCCCGGCCTTTCTCTCCGTTCTACGTTTTCCATATCCGTTTTTATTGCTCGTCGTCTTGCCTCTTGTCGAGAATCGCGGCGAGGGTAAACGATTCACCTCTCGAGACGTTTCTCCGGGACGAGACGCACGCTCCCGCTTCTCGATTTCTGTTTGGGAGCCTGTCAAAGCGACTGATAGCTCCG
The DNA here is from genome assembly GCA_028455555.1 of Augochlorella aurata. Taxonomy (NCBI): domain Eukaryota; kingdom Metazoa; phylum Arthropoda; class Insecta; order Hymenoptera; family Halictidae; genus Augochlorella; species Augochlorella aurata. The sequence goes on along the minus strand of CM052161.1, from coordinate 6,863,070 downwards.
ACGAATTTTCGCTGATTTTCTTAATTGGCGGATCTTCCTGTTGTACTCGATAATAGGCCTTTGGTACCGTGGATGTTAGTTACTGGCAATGGCGTTCCTTGTGCAACGATTCGGTCTCGTTAAACTGTTCTTGGCAAGTTTTATTTTGCGTAACGATCTGCTATTTAATTGGCTAATCACATGCTGACATTGAAGCTAACCAACACTGAAAGTACCTGCAAGGTAATATCCCACGAATAGACTGCAGATTTTTAGAGAAAATAAATCTGTATCTTTTTTTTAATAGTTTTTATGAGAAACTTAACGAAATAGAATCTTTAAACTCTTCAAATATTTATCATATTTTGCATTCGATCTGTACATTTCTGTCATTACACAGCAGACCTTCTATTATCCGACTTAGTCAGAGTGACATGAATATTCGGGTAGCAGAACTGTTACTTAGTTACAGTGCCAGATTCCATCTTTATTGATTTATACAGTAAATCATTTTGCTCATGAATTGCCTTAGATTGAGCTGATTAGATGTGAAACGTATTTGGCTGACAGAAAATTCTGCCATTGAAGATGATCGGGGTTGCACTGTAATAGAGAAGAACATCTAATTTTAATTTACATGCTCGAAACAAAGTGACCTATACTTTAGACCAGTTACCGTACAAACTAGCAACGATCTGACATTTGAACTGTACGATCATTGTAACTATATGATTGGTCCGTGTCTTAACTCTATAGGTACGTTTCAGCAAAGAAAGTAGGTGCCGCAATGAAATATAAATAATCCAGGAACCGAGTGCCGAGAATGAAGATGTCTACCGTTATACATATTTTCCAGCGACTAGAAGAAGAAGAAGAATCAGAACGAGCGTTCTTTTAATCGATCCGCAGAGGGGCAAAAGATGATCGCGCGAGGGTAGCTAATAGAGCGCGGCAAAGATATAAAAGTGCGTCTTCTTTGAGGTAAATAAAGACGCGAACGGAATTCCTCCGGGTTCAAGATATTCTTGGCGGCGTAATAACAGCGTGGAACGCCGACACAGGATCTTGACGGAATGGAAGAAATAACGGTGACGAGGTGCAAATTTCCTAGCTGCATTGCAGAGGATCGTCGGCCGTGCCTGGATCTACCTGTTGGAGCGGCGAACAGCCTAGCCGTCGTGTCCCCGGCATAGTCTTTACAATTCTGGCACTCTTCCTGCCGGGGACTTTCTTCGAGGAGCTTGTTCAGACGCCATTTAATTCTCTTTAGAATCGTGATTCGAATTCTTCCGCTTTTATGCGCCGCTGCCGGCGACGCCACGCGATAATTTCAAGCTCCCCGGCGAAAATTAATAATGCTGCGCACCTTGGGCGACTTAGACTCGTCTCGTCCTTTTGTGACGGCGACGGTCTTTCCAGCTTCTTTTTCGACTTTCTGTAAATTCGTCGAAACCGCAACCAACGAACTCGGTCGACGATTAATCAATCCGCTACCGGCAGAAAGTTCGAATAATAACGAGTTGTCCCTCGGTTGCCGTCCCCGGCGGCGGTTACTTAATCTGGAAAATGACCAGAGAGCGGATAATTAGCGCGGCAATTGGCAAAGTTTAATTGGAAATCCGAACCTTTCGGTTCCGCGCGGTGGTTTATGCTAGCGGTCGCGCTACCGCTCCCCCACAGATGAATATAATGCCAGCTTCTCCCTCCTGAACCCCCTCCCCGAAACAGTAGAAACGTCCAGAGTTGCAAATCGGGAGGAAAAATTACTCGCCCATTCATCGGATTAAAATTGTCCGGAGACAATCAATTCGTTATTACGGACATTGTTCGGGGACAGTTGATTCGATCGTGTTTCGAAGATGAGGTTGCTTGTGGTCGGTTTCCATCGAGGAATTCGTCCCTTTCCAACATTCTAGCTTCTTTGTCGCTAATCCTTTAGTTGAAACGTCGTATCGTCAACGATCGATATAACTAACTTTTAACGTTTATACAATTTTTTAGATTTATATCAATTTTATTGCCAAATTAATTAACCGTTGCGTTCATTGTACAATTTGTATTCAGCATGGCGAGGTTCACTGAGGAGATTACGAGGCTTCTTAATCTTTAAAAGATTTAGCCGATTTCGTAACTCAATTTGATTCAGTTCTCTTGCAGCGTTCTAAGGCGAATGAATTATGCACGATTTAAAAATTGATTCATGGTATAGCTGGAAGGGGATAATTCTACGCAAGAGTCAAGCTAAGGGAATCGAATGAAGTTTCTACGTACGATGTTTCGTCTTTGAAAAAATCGAGCTTGAGGATTAGTCGAAGTTGCATCAGTAGATACGGTCGGCCATAGCCAGACAGCGCCTATTCAATAATGTAAATGCTATGTTTAGACAGCGAATTTGATGTATTTATGACAAAAGTGAGAATCTGAAATTGAGAACAGTAGAAGCATAAAATAATTCGGTGAATGATAGGATAAAAAAAGATAAGAGAAAAACAAAAACGAAGAATTAATGATCAGAACTTTAACTAAAAACATCTCAACAACAGAAACATGTGATATGCAGCGTTCTTCCCCGGAACCACAGAAATATGACTCTTCAAACTCGGAAACAGAGTTCCACTTGAAATGATTTCGTGCCGCAAGTTCTTCTTATTTTGTCTGGATAGCATCAGGAATTGTGAGACACCCTGTACCTTCTACAGAAAGCCATCAGGATCTCTCAGAAGCTAGGGGTGGGGGATAGAATCGAAAAGGAAGAAGTGCCGTTTGTTATCCTCCCCGACGGGAAAGCGGTCGAAATAAAGGAAACCGCGGTTCGTTCGAAGGGGTTAAAAGCGCAGAAAAGAAAGCGACCCACGTCGAGACAGGGGGGTGACGGCGAGGGGTAGGAACACTTTTGTCGGCGAAAGTGCGCGGGATCCGGCGCGGAAGAATTAAGACCGATCCACTTAACTGCTCGTCGAGAATTCGGGGTGCGTTCGGCGGGATTTCACGTGGCTCGCAGGGGTTGCAGCCCTCCCCGCATCGAAATAAAGTTATTAAAGGCCCCGGCGCGGGGTGCCGGAGGGGGCCGTGGCCCCCTATCGACGTTATGCGTACGAATGAGTTATTCCTTCGCCTTAATTCCACTCCATTAAGCCGAGTACCTAAGTGCCCGTGAGCACGGGGAAGGGTGTGCGATTAAAGGCGGCACAAACAAGGGGTTTGGAAGGGCACGGGGGTGTTGTCGCCGTAATTCCGGCCTTGGAAACGCTCGCTAATATTTCCGATGCGTCCAAAGAAGCCGGATAAGCGGAAAATATCGCCGGCCGATGGGAACCACGCGTCTCGATTCTGGAGCGAGTTCCGGATCGTAAGGGATGAAACAGGACTCCCGGGCTATTCTAACGCGGACCGGAAGGCAAGTTTCTACCGGTGGAAGGAATTCGATGTTCTCGTGATTTTCGCCCTTATTTAATACCTCGCCCGCGCACGGAAAATCCGCTCGCCCGGAGCCATTTTCCTTTCACCGTTTTCGAATATTTTATGTTTCCTCGGCGTTGAAATATGTTCTTCCCTCTACCCTTTTTGTTTAATGTATGTATTGTTCATTAAATGAGCTGCAAACTTTGTGTCTGATGTGAAACTATTATTATCCGTTTGAGTCCCAAGCAGCGCGATCGCGCTGTTGAGATTTTATGTCGAGAAAACCCAGTACATTTCGAACATTATGGCCAACTGACGGTGCGTTACCGATTGCTGAAGTCGCGCGCTCAGATTTACTGAAGCAAGTACAGCACCTTTTAATAGATTTTCTTTTTTAATTCATTCTACCTTTTTGGGGATACACAAATTTAAAATAGTTAGACTGTAAATCATTTTGAAACACACAATTATTAACAATGAGAAACACATACGCAAGAATACGTTCGATCGCTTTGCAAACTTCAATAAATGTGACGGAGCGATGTTAACTAACAAATACAAGAAGCGCTATTGCTCCGATTGGGATTCATCGATGTAAAATAAACTGTCCTACAACTGCCCTACAACTGCCATAAAACTGCCATAAAACTACCTTAAAAATGCCTTGAAACTACCCTAAAACTACCCTAAAAGTGCCCCAAAAGTATCCCAAAACTGCCCCAAAACTATCCCAAAAGTACCCCAAAAATGCCCCGAAACTATCTATAAACTACCACAAAGCTGCCCTAAAACATTGTCAAATCTACTTTGGCCAGGGGGGCGTGACCTAACCACCATTATTTTCATAGTTGCAGCGATTAGAAATTTTTCGATTGTGATCATTTCTTAAAAAAGGTCATTTGTATTTTGAGTCTACATTTTTACGAATGCTTAGATATCAGTGAGAAGAGGACAGAATTTCATTTCAACTTAAATGAAAGGAATAACATTCGTAGTTGACAGGTAATAACCTAGTAAGAACTAGAAGTCTTCATCACAAATCAGACTTGTCAAAATACGGCAAGTAAATATTTTTACGTTATGTTATTTCATGAACGTACTGTCACTTTGTGCTCAAAGTACTTCCAGGGCTGTAAAGGTCTAGTTCATCGAAATAGACGTGACTTATAAATATCGAATAATATATGAATACACCTTTGTGACGGAGCGAAGCATTTATAAAAAGATTTTGCGTGCACCTGTCGGATCCGCAACAATCTACGCAGGCTTAATAATACTCGTTTATAAATAATCTGCTGCGAAGAGGTTTCCGCAAGTGCGATTCGAATGCCGCTATAAATTTAAAATTATTTTTTAATCCCTAACCGAGTGAATGTTAAGAATATTTGCTCCCCAAATCATTCGGAAAAATAGCTTTATCTCTTAGGTGATGCATGTTTTTGATAGAGGAGAATTTCAGAATTTTGCTCCCAGTAACCGAAAGATTTTATCCAAAGAACAATTTCGCATCTGGAAAACTATAGCTTATGAAGTTGCTCGTAATTTTTTTACTTAAAAATATTCGTCAAACATTCGTCAAATATTCGTCGTTGTAGCTGACCAAATGTTCCTTTCCCTTTTTAAGAAAGTCAAACACAAGTTTGCCATTGGAAAATATTTTTCAATAGAAAAGTTACGAGATACTCTTTATCCTTTTAAATATGAAAACATCTTTCGAATATATAGTGTTACAGTTCCTCAGAAAAAATTCTCAAAGAGTAGCCTCTTTTCAGCCTCGTGACTGAATATGATTCTTTCACCAATGTCAAACTTTTGTACCCGTAATGTTTGGATTCAGGTGACTCTGCCCGGTCAATGGGACAGTATTTCTATTCGGCGAAGGTCGGCGTCCACACAAAATATTGAAACATCGGCGTCGATTGTAGATTTTTGCTGATGTAACGAGTTCGTCGGGAGTGGTGCGGGGGGTGTAGCTTAAGCAGAAATCGCCGAGAGGGTCGGTCACGGACCAGGAGGGAATTAATTCGTGGAATTACCGCGACCATAATCGCTTTAACGCCCGGTATCGTGCAAAAAGGTCGAAGGTACAAGAGCCTGCGAATTAGCGGTGCTTTTTAGCCTGGGTCCGTCGTTTAATCTCATTGGTCGGATCCATTTCTCCTTTTCTGTCCCCACGATAAAAGTCCCGGCTCTCGGGTTAACGCCGATTTATTGCGTCGATATCGCTTTTGCTCGAAATGGACACTTTTTTTAGGTCAGTATATTTCTGTACCACTGGCTGCTCTTGAAAAGGATGGCAATCTTGCTGCGCTTTTAAACCTAATCCACGTACACACAGCGTCCTCATTACGTTAACTCGAGAACTCTGCCATGCTATAAGCTCTCTCTCTCTCTCTCTCTCTCTCTCCTCCCTCTCTCTTTCATCTTTAGCAACGCGTACATAAATCGTGCTGCCACCTGCTCTAGATTTCAAGGAGAGACCACTTTATTTCCTAGGGGCAAAATTGTTCAAAAGAAATCAGCATTTGCAACCATCAAACGTTCTACGCTTTCGTACTAAGCATTTCCTAATTTTTTTCATTTCGATGATATTTTTACTGGGAAATTTTCCCAGAAAACCTTCAACGATATCAGCATGTGCTCTTCATTTTACGCCTTGATTGGTTTTTGGTTACTACTTGTCGTAGAAGATAACAATGTTAGTATCCTTAGTAACGTCAACTTAGCAGGCCTTAAGTCTTGATACTAATTGCAAGCAGTTACTTAATTTGTTCAAAAGAGAATAGCTGTAGTAGCAATTTCTGCATTATTCATCTAATGAAGTCACTTCCAACCAGTCTATCTCTTCCAATTTCAATTTCAGTACTATTTTTGCTCCCTAAAATATCCATCTACCTCTAAACATCGTCACATGCTCTAATTTAAAATTGTTTGAAATGTGATCTTTTTAAACAGCGGGTATCTCGTTTTCTAGAGGACAGGAATCTCACTATATATTAACTATATCATTGCAATACTGCAAAATTTTGTTGGCACATATTGCACCTTCCGACAGAATGTATTTAGGATTATTTAAGTATTGTCACTATATGAAGTTTTGTGTAATATTATTATTATTATTATTATTAAAACCGAAATGAGAAGAAGTTATCAGACAAGGCCAGAAGCTAAAATGACTTCTGCAGGAAAATCTTGAAGGCACAAGCGACGGTAACTAACTTCCCCAAACATTCTCGGCCCTCCTTTTTAATTTTCCTTTTAGAGTCGCAGTAATTGGGAGGAGGAAAATGATGTCGCGGGATGAGATTAAGTCACCGTTTATTAAGTCGCGAGAGGAAACAAATTCAAACTCATCGGCGGTCCAGCCGTCCCGCAGAGACGGACGTCTGGTCGCGAGGGGACGCTCAAACTTTTCCTCGTTCTCTTATCCAAGGACGCGGGAGCTTCCTCGTTCCCGGAGTCTCCCGGAGTCTCTCCCGTGGGACACGGTGCGCGCCTACCAGCAAAACTTCGTCGCCAAGTTTCCTCGCGAACTTGAAGCGGCAATCCTCGCCGCGGGCTACGCTGCCGAGCTTCAGTGGCTCCAGAAAGTCTCCGTACTCTAAGTTTCCGATTTTCGAACGAATTGTCGATGTTTGAACTGTCTTAATTCCGTAAAAATCAGTTGTACAACAATAAACCTATTCTAACATTAATCCTTTGAATGTTGTCCCGTACACGGTTCGGGCGAAACGATTGCTTAATTTATGATATTTATGACTTTGATCTGTCATGATCTTTGTAATAATAATGTATAGTAAAAAGCGAGTTGCTTGTTGTAATCATTTTGGTACATCGATAATGATGTAACAATGTTATTAAATTATCTTATGTCTTCGCAATTTTATATATAATATATTATATTATATATTTTACTATAAATGCATTGGGTTATCTATATTTTACTATCAACGGCATTCGTGTAATACTGATATAAATTACAATAAATGTATTTTAGTCAGCACTGAAATTTGGTTTACGTTTTCTTTTTCAGTATGACAAAAATCAGAAACTAACCAGCAGAATATAAAGTATTGTAACGAGATAGAAATAATGTAAAAATAGAATAAAGATAGGAATAATGCAAAGGCGGTAATGTCGACATCTATTGACATCCGGCGGAACACGATCGTTAGCTTGTCACCTTCCGTGGCAACAAGCGTACAGAACAAAGTGCATCGTCAAGAATATATATAAATACATTCATACAAAAATAAAATTCCACTGCTAAACCTTTCTCCAAACTCAACAAAAATTAATAACACAGAATATCCATCACCAAGAATCAAAGAACCAGTTGCGTAAACGTTAACTGGCACACGCGACAAGCAGGTGTTAAACGCAATAAACCCCGAACATTCGACGCAGCAAAAAAATAATTGCTGTTCCAGGCTCGGTACACAGCGTAATGATTTTTAACTGGCTAAACACGACGCGTTGATTCCTCGTTTCGCGCCTCGATGCTTTCCAATTATCCCCGGGAGCCGTCGATGGTTCCACGATCGAAACCGGTAGACGGGGGTGGCGCGGAGGGTGGAAAGGCCGGCGCGCGGGTAAAAACGCGTTGCCGTAAACCGAGGAATCCTTATTACCATAACGGGTCGCGGGTGTAACAGATGCGTCCCGCACGAATTACCCCGGGAAACAGCTTTTCATCCCTCTCATCGGTCATTCGACTTGTAGGAACGGCCAGGCGAGTGTTTCGGGGCCGCATTCCGGGAAGTTGACGGATCGGTGGCCCGACCCCGACCGCGACGCCGTCGAAGCGTCTGTTACGTTTCTCCAACATCCCCCAGGCCTGTATAAATAGCTCCGGGGTCGGCAGGGGCCGTGTTTGTGCGCTGTATGCCCGTAAAACGGCCGGTTTATTGCGACATATGCCGCGACCGCGATAGAAATTTAATAAGGAGCCCGAACAAAGTCCGTCGTTTCGATCCCGTCGCGCCGGCCAGCCGACCTTCCCGATTAATGTTTCAGTCGGCGGCGCGGCGGCGGTCGAACCACGACAAAACCGAACATCCCCGCAAATGGAATTTAAAGAATTAACCAGCGCCGATGAATAAACTAGCGGCGCCAGTTTACGGCGGCACGCCCCAATGCTTTCCCGCTGTCCGACCAATAGCTTCTCGGCTGTCTAGTTTCAGAATGAAGTTATTCAATCTGCGGATAGGTTTCTGTTTGCGCGTGCCATTAGTTTCCTCCATTCCCCCGTCCAAGAACAATTTTATTGTGACTCTGGAAATTGGAGCTGTTCCGACTCCGCGACAGTCTGCTGCGCGGCTTCGAGCTTTCCTTTTCGAAATTAAGATCGTAGCTACTGAGGGATTGACAATAACTTAACTGTCGCATTCGTGTAGGAGGAAGCTGTAAACTCATTGCTATATTATTTTGATCTTACTCAATTTATTCGACCAGTAATTTTAATCAGAAATTATTATTGTTATCAACGAGCTTTTAATAATGCGGTTCAGTGTTTCGACCATTTCAATGTACAACTCAAAAATACGCGCATGTTGTTCATAGGATAAGTTGTGGTTGAGCTATCATATGCTGTGTGCTCGGAGCGTACCAAAATCTGCCGTTGCCAGAGAGTTAAACGAATTGTTTAATATTTAAAGTCTAAAATTGAACGTTTCACCGGTTTGCTGTTTTTGACGAGTACACGCGTCATTACCGAAAATGTTGCCGTTACTTCGCGACGATTACACTCGTTAGAAACCACTAACTGGTTAAGGGATATATCTCGTTCATATTCTTTAGTAAATTAAATGTTTTATATTTAAACAAGATACGAATAATGCTGAGGGATAGGTAAAATTGGGACAATTTGTTGAGAAATAAAGGGCACGTGAAATGAACCCCCAGGTTCGGAAACTTACCCATCAGAAGACAGATCAACGCCTCCCGCGGATTCACGGGGACTCGTTTCCGTTGAATCCGTGAATCACAGTGCGAGGCGTCGTCGCTTTTTGGAAAACAGGCAGAAAATCTGGGATTCCGTGACACGAGGGGGTGGAAGCTCGGCCGGATGATGGCGGAAGGATTTGCTCGCAGCCCGAAAGGAATAGGATTCGGTCGGGGGCTGCCGGTTGCGTCCCCCTTCGACCCCAACCCCCGAGACACCGACTCGGTAATCGATATAGGCGTCTAGCGAGCCTCCAACCCCCCACTACCAACCGGTTTCTCTTCTTTGCTTCCACCTTCGTCGTCACATTTCCTTCTTTGTTTCCGCAACCCTGTTCCGCGATGGAATCCTCTTTAGAGGAAATAGCCGCGGACCTTTCGAACCTGTCGAACGGCTACCTTCGACCATGCCGCCCCTCCTTTCTCCCTACTGCCACCCGTCTCCGACGACCAAGTTCCTTTTACTCGTTTCTGCCCTTCCGGCGAGGCCAGCCTCGATTGCGATCGCGACGTCTGCACCTGAAAGGACAGTTTTTCCACGGCAATCCGTTATCGTGCGTATGTTGCCTCTTTCTCGGACCGGTCCGATCCAACCCCTTTGTCCGGGCTCCGGCTGCCTCTGCTCTAGATGCTGCTGATTGCGTTCTGGTCAGGCCGAGCACCCCAGACGACTCTTTGATTCCTTGGAAATTCCTTTTGAGACGGGCCACGTGTGCCGCGACCGGTTTCATTTGCATTCCCGCGGCCATTGTGCGCCACGGCCACGGAAATGATCGATACCGAGCCTCATCGGTGCGCGAATATTACGGATTCTGGAAATTGATGGGAGGACTCGAATCATATAGGATCTAACCACGCTGCTATCTGCTGGAGAACAATGTCGGATCACTGTTTCCGTGATATGCTACACTGATTTCTTTTGTAGAAAATGGAGCCGCTTACCGTGGGGTGACAAAGTGCCGCGCCTTTGGTTTGTTTTCGGGCATAATTAACTTTATATTTAGTGAATGAGATATGTTAAATTTTTCTTGCACAAAAATAAACAAAATAGTAGAATATTATGTCTACCTCACAGTAACAGTCTTCGCAACACCATGTAGTGTAGAACTTCACTTATGGACTCCATTTATTGAGACGAAATTTTGGGCAATATTCGGGTTAGTGAACTTCTGTCGAGCTTCTACTATCTAAACTACCATCGCGCATTACTCCACGTATGTAAACCTATTATACGAACCTGCCCAATTACAGTGGAAATACATTTATATAAACCAGAAGGAGGACAGGTAAGTTCGGATAACCAGGTTGTCCACGCCAATTATATGAATTACTGGTGGCTGTTCAGATAATAAGAGCTTAGTTATAGTTAAACAGGCGCTGCCAAAAATCTTGTTCATATTAACGGAGTACATATGACCGAAGTTCCACTGTACATGAACTGATTATTTCCCACCAAGTTCTCATATAAATGGAGTTCTACTGTATACATGTTGAAACATTGGGAGAACTTTAGTACTTAAAAGGACGAAGATGGTACTGCAGCCTTTCCTCAATCCGTGTGAAGTTTTCTCATTCCGTGTCTCGCAGAAAAACAGACACGTTAATATCTTGCTTTACGTCGGTGAAGGAGTACGTTTTCGCAAAGAACAGCCGAACGAAAGGCAGCTAATTAAAATCCGCTTTGACGATAACGCTAAATACGCGACAATTGTTCTTAGTAGGAATCCATTCAGCCCGGGCGCAGGTATCCGGATTCGTTACCGGACTCGTTACTCCGTTGAAACAGTGGCCCACATAAAACTATTTAATCCTCAAAAGGCTGCACGGCGTTTGCAGAGGGTGCATCAGTGTAACGAGCCAGCAAATGAAAGTGGAGCCCAGCGAACTGCAGCTAAGACATGCTCGTAGGAGTTCCACACGTGAACGCTGCGAGCAATGACTTGTCCAAGGTTTGCTACTTCCGTGATAAATTCCCGACTCTCGACGAGTAATCATGCCCCTTTGTCGGATTAAGCCCGTAATTGTCGTGCTCGTCCGCGAGGGAGGACGCTTTTCACCTTGGTCCTCGGGAATTCGCGTGTTCACGGTAATTTGTTCGAGCTTGCTGGTCAAACCGTAATATTAGGGCAGGCCGGGCTCGTCGAGCGCGCAAACTTCGACGCACCCTTCGGCCACGCGTTAACGAGCAAAACTCGCCTCGTTTTTCGAGGAGGGTCTGCGAAGGGGAGACCGGGGAATTGGAGCACGAACGGGATCGCGGACCCGTTCCGGCCTCGACCGTGAATCGTTCCCGCGATCCTTGAATAAATAAATAAACGACCGAGAAGAAGAGACCCGGCACGGAACGGTCGGATGAAAGCGTAACAGGATTTCGAGGATCCGGGGATTCCCGTCGCCGGGATATATCCAGTGGCCGGCCACGGGCCGAGGAAACGAGATCCGATGCACTTTTCGGAAAATTGCCTCTTCCCGACTTTTCTTCAGTCTCCTTTAATCTCTGTAATGAAGGGACACTTCCTGTCCCACGATCTACCAGCATCATGCATGCCGATTATTATTAACATTATGAATACTAACTCATACAATTTTATTCGACACCATCGTACAAAAATTTATGCGATTAAGATTTTATGCGAATTCATTCGAATACGATTTTATCGAATAAGATTTTATTATTGTATAAGATTATTCGAGTAAGAATGCTGTTCGAATAAGAATTCATTCGAGTGAAGAATTATTCGAATAGATAGAATAATTTATGATGACTAATGAATAATTTTCATTCGAATAAAATATTCGATTAAAAAACATTCTCTCGGATAATTAGATAAATATTTATTCGAAACAATTCGCGAAAGTCTAATTTTTCAGTATAATACCAGATATGTTGTTAATTGGTGTCGGTTAAACAAGGGAGAATCAAGAATCAATCTCTAGAATCAAGATCTATGAATTAAATAAAAATGTCACACTGTTGAACTTTTTAACTGGACTGAAAATAATTCGAGAATAAGAGCGAATGTCATTTTGTTTGTCTCATCATCGAGATAAACAACAGAGTAGTTTATAAAGAGATTTGAGACTCTTTTCAAGAAGATCTGACAGTAGTTCCGAGCCGATCCGCATCAACCATAACGCGTTCCTTTTTTCTGTTTCAGGTACGTAATCCAGAAGCCGGACCCCAAGAAAGTAAACGTCGTCTAGACGGTAACGTATCCATGACGCGTTTGATGAAAGTTTCATCAGCGCGGGGTTAGGCGGAGGTAAAGGGACGGATATCTCGATCACCCCCGGTCGACGTATCTCAGCCAATTTAATCTTTCACGCTCGTCCTCTTGACTCAGTTTCCCGGAGGTCGAGTGCACGCGGAAATCGAATCCACCTGCGAGCTCGGCGTGTGTCCACCGGCGCTATTCACGTTCTAATCTGGGCCAATGAAGCACTCGTTGCCGGTATGAATGAAGAGAGTCGATGTTCCCTCCTCTCCTGCGCACTCTCTGTCTCTCTCCCCTTCTCTCTTTCTAGTTTCCTCTCTGCCTCTCGCCTCTGGAGAGCTCGTAAACGCGCGACCCGCCGCTCGAGAACGGCGATGACACGCTTACTCGAAATAGAAGCTCGCGTAAGGCCCATAACGGTACACAATCCGCCTCTGTTTGCACCGGTGAGACTCCACTGCTCGCATAATCGCTACGTGTTGCCTGGAAACACCGCAATCGCGCGAATTGCGAATCTATGGCGGCTACCGGCACCTCGACTAATCTATTTATGGTAAATCCGTGCCAGCCTATCTTCAACTTTCGCATATTCTCTCAAGAGCTGTCTATTCTTATCTGGAGGTACCATTAACACTCCCAGAGATGCATTTTTACCTATATATTGACATAAAAATATCAGGGTCCACAACGACCCACCGAGAGCCATCACCTTCATTGCCTACCGATAGAGCTGTTTTATTAAATTTTATTTTAAATTCTTATTTTCATACCTTTTACTCAGTATAAAATTTTTATAATAATTTTATAAACTTCTTTATTCAAATGGAATTTGCATTCAATATATCAACTCCAAACATTTCCACGATATGAAAGTCATTTAATTCATGAAACCGAAACCAGAGATCTAAAATTTATTATTGAAAATATTACATTAAATCTTTTGCATTCTCAAAGACCTAGTAGCATTCGGATTGTTCAATATATTACAATAAAGATGAATTACAAGATTTAGTTAAGAATCACTGTCACCGATTATATATGAGAGACGCAGCACTCAACGTGTTAACGTTCGCGTTCTACCAATGAATATTTTCTGGCACGTCTCACTAATAGCAAGTACGTTTGCCAAATGATTAAATCAGTCGCGAATTTGAGACGGCGAATACAGTAAAAAGGAACAGTACGGAGAGTTATGGTGCTGGTAACGGAGAAGGAGGTTGCAAGTTTGACTTCGTTACGGTTACATGCTCGGAGGTAGCTGCGACTGGTTCGTACCGGGTCGTGAATAGAATTTAATTAATCGAGAATGGAGCATTGACTCAATTGTAACGAGGCTCGATCGCGGGAACTGGATTTCGATGAAACTGGTAAATAAGGTCTTGAGAATCTGCCGTGGAGTCTGCGAAACTCGTGACGGGTTTAGACAAAGACAGCAGAATTATCGGATTACTAAAAATAGGTTCAGTGCCATTTAAAACGCGGTCGCTATTTTATTCTTTTTCTCCGACGAAGTCGCCTCGTTATAACAAATCCTTTCGACTTCCAAATCGTGCTTTCCGGCAACGTACACTCTTCCACGCCATTAAAGCTGGCAATAAATAATCCGCGAAAGTTTTCCCGAGGTAAGCCGGGAACTTTTAATAAAACGCCGAATATCCTCAAGGTTCCACTTACGTTGGACCCGGCCGATAAGCCGTATTTACGAGAGGTGTGCACAGGTAGAGCTCGGCTGCCTGGAATCCGGTGATCGAATAAATAATAACGCGGACGTCGCTATTACCGGCATCTTTCACTCCGCCTTGAAAGGAACAAAAAGTGGGACACGTTGTGTCGCATCTTGGATCGAAATAAACAGACTAAAATGACAGACTTTGGAGAACAGGCTTTGTTTGTTCGTCGGAGGAAATAGAAATCGCGACTTGGGATTTTTAAGAATTGCTTGTTTTACTGAAAATAGGTAAAAACGAACAAGTGCACTGAAACAAAGACGTTCAAACTTTCAACGACTCGGTCAACGATCGATACAGCGAAAGTTGAAGAAAGAAAATTAACTAATTATAACTGCACAATTTTCATTAACAATATCCATGACTTAAAATTAAATGCCAACTATAACATAAGTAGGACCCATTAGCGTTCTCAGTAAACAATGTTGTAGAAGCCGTAATTAAGATCGTCGTATTGAGTTTTATATCCCAATTATATAATTACAGCCAAATAGTGAGGTTCGCCAAAAAATTCGTCAAACACGATGTCAGTAGTGTCAGATTTCCTTTTCGGATTCTGTATTCTCCAAGTATTCAACTCCAGCGACCTCGTAAACGTAAGAATACCGATTTTCGTAAAAATCGTACGAAGTAATGAATCGTGACAAACTTTTTTGTAAAAAGAACCGCTGTGCGTCGACAGGTAATTCAGGACGGAACAGATCAAAAGGAAGAGAGCAAGGCGAAAAAGGCGAACGGGAGATCGAGGTACCCAGAGAGTATCGAACCGGTAGGAAAACAGCAATTGCCCGCTCTCGACCGGGGAATAATTTCGCAGTTGCGCGGGGCGCGAATAACCATAGTCCCCCGGCGTTTCCTTTTTTTCTGCCCGGTGCACGCTCTCTTTTTGTTCTCGCGTTGCTGTCTTTCCCTGCTCTTTTTTCTCGCATTAATTCCTCCTCCGTTTTGTTTTTATTATTTCCGCCGGTTTCGCTCGAAGCGCGAATTAGTATGCTCGGGGAAAGCAGCGCGCGATGATGCGATATATTCCCGTGGAAAATGGGAGCGCATTAAAGCCCGTTGGCTGCGGCGCGTCCGCGCGAGTGTGTGCGCGCACACCGGGGGCCCCCTGTGTTTATTGCGTGGATGAAATATCCTGGGGCGAGGGGGATCGACCACCCACACAACCCGCGAACGAACAATGTCCATGTGGAACCGTAATCTTGCCCGAAGTTCGGCCGAACGATGAGAAACTCCGCCGGATTGGTTCCCAACGTGTTTGGTATTCACGGAGGGGACTGCGAGCGCGCGCGGTTTATTAACACTCGGACGAAGAGGCTTGGGTCTGCTTGGACCCGACTGTAAATATTGTTATTTAATTGTCTGGCTTTTGACTGTTTACTAACTCGACCGAGCACGACTTTCTATTTCACGTAAAGGACATTAAATTAATTTTGTAAACATTATTATTTAAAATGATATTTCGAGAATTTGTAACTTCTCTATGACGACATATTATATTTTATAAGTGGATACGACGTATTCAATACGATAAAAACGATAGTTACAACATATATTGGAAAACTAACGCGTCTATGTGGATTTTAGAAATATAGAAATATAACTTAAAAGATATGTAGAGAAGAATAAATAAATAAAATTATAAACGATCCAGAGCATACTTAGTTATGTCTTATCAAGAAGGTCCACTGTTCGAGTATTATGGGAAGGCATCGTACAAGGTGGAAAACGACAAGAGAAATCGAATTCTTAACAGTTCTCTACTGGAACCTCTCCTTAAGATATTTCCACTCGTCTGCGGCGCGACATCGGCGACCGAACTTCGTCTTCGCAGCTGCCCGACTACGGAATCGTTTGACACGAGCCGAGCCGCGAGATTCCGCAGAGTGTCACAGCCTAATTAAATAACCGAAAGGCACACACGTTTTTCGCAGCTCGTTAATGGAATTTAAATTCATCGCTCCTCCTCTCTCGCTCTTTCTCTCTCACCGCCTCTCTCGCTCTTGCTGCTCTTTCTCGTATGCAAATTCCGAATGGAGATCCCTGCTCGTTCCGAGGCTGCGTTTGGACATCATTTTCTGGCGAGAGGAACGCCCGGTTAAGGGATGAACATTGGGAGGAATGCGGAAAGTAATGTTTGCCGTTAGAAAATTCAGTTGTGCGGTTTTAGGTACCGTTCGCTCGTAGGTGCTGGTGTGTTTTTATGTGTGCAACGAGGTTTAATTCTCATGGTTTATTTATGGACGATTCTAGCGGATTCGTCGTTGCTAAAGTGGGCCGGAAGGAATTTTTATTCCGCCGGTGTAACAGTTTAATTCGCGGTCTTGTGAAATTCATCGAGGATGTAGCTTGTAATTTATAGACAATTATGAAATTCTGCATTGTGGTGCGTGGAACAAAGTTCATGAAACATTTATTTAGATGGTTCCCAGATAACGAGGCGGTCTAGATTCTAGAGTGCACGGGAGTTCAAAGGATGCATTCCTGAAATGTGGGCATATAATTCCGTGGCATCGCGAAACGCTGGATACGAAATTTTATTTTCTCTCCGAGTCGGCGTAAGAGCAGTGCACCGGGATGTCAGTAAATTGCGTTGTAAATAAATTCTAAGCAGATAAAACTGATTCGAAACATTCTATGATATAAAGGCGGAGCTGATAGAAAATGTTCAGTTTGATACAAATCCATTGCAGTTTAAGTACGCACAAAGGTTCAGACATTTTTAGCTTGCAGACTTTTCGTAAACGTGAAATGAACCAAAAAATTCTAGCAAAATATGTCACACTATATAGACTAACTTTAGTCGGCTTATCGACAAACGTGTAAGTTAGAAAGATTGAATTTCATTTCTGTCACTGTGTTCTCCCTTGTGCAAGGTTAAGTGATAGACTATACTATAATTGATTTGGTGAACTCCAGAGTCGCGATATAAGCATTTCGTTGCGTGAACGATCAAGGCTGATTAAAGAAGTTTTATGGATCAACAGCCAGAAGTCTGCACTCGTTACTGCGTGCAAAAATATCAGTTTTATGTCTCGAAGATAGTTCAGGTATTTTCGGTGCAACGAAGTGATTCCGTTTTCGCTCAGAGCACCCTGTGTTTGTTCGTAGGGTTTACGTGTTCCCAAAAAGAGACTCGAGCAATTCGGTGACTGGCGCTGGTTATGCAACTGCGGAATCATGCAAATTCAGGACGCATATCCTGTCGAGAGGTCCAGAACGGTCCCGCATCCGCGCGAAGCGGGCCGAATCTGCGCCAAGGGACAGCCCCGCGTATCGTCGAGGACCGGAGCTTGCGGTGGTTGGTCGATTTTCGCGATTACTCGAACTGGGTCGATTTTAAACGCGACCCTCCGCATTGCGACGTCATAAATAGTGACGCGTTTGGTACCGGGATCGCAGTCATCCACCGTCGTCATCGTTCTATCTGCTCGCAATTCGACGTCATAACTCTTTCACCGATCTTCAGTCGTACTTCGTTCTTCTGCTGTTAAATTATTAATTCTTTCAATATTAATACTATCACGCGGTCCATTTGTTGCACAAAGAAATGTTTCAAATGAAGTTGATTGGTATCGAGCAAAGCATATAATGCTACAGAACATGAATGATCTCGGTTAAAGCATTTTTCATTTGGTAAAATAGAGTTTTATATTGTATATAATTGGATCAAGATAGCACAAAGAAACACGATTAAACCAAATATACGACGATTTTGAGTTTTTGCATTATAGTATGGAATATTTATCGATTCGAAAGAAAATAATGTGCCGAAAAAGAATCTCCTCCACTGAAATACAACCCTTTCCCTGCTCAATTACATTGATTTCAGAAATGAAATTTGCGCAAACCAACTACAATACAATTTTTTCATAGAACAAAAACTGGACAGTGAAATTTACAGTTTTGGCAGAGCGATACGACTGATCCAGTACACCCGGCGTTACATGGAGCTGTTTACGGCGACCCGTGCATCACGTCGCCGCCTGTAATATTCATGCAGCTGGTAAATGATGATCGAACCGATCGCAATTCCCGGTAACGGTCGCGCGAGTAATAAATTCGCGCTCCGTCTCTATAAACGGACCGATTAAAAAATAAAAATCACCGGGTCCGCTGAAATCCATCCATTTTTCCTCCTCTCTGGGAATTTTTATACTCGCTACGAGTCGTCGACGGTTCGCTCTGAACGATCCAATCACTTTTTTTCGCGCCGGTGCATTTATTATTTGCCGCGGAGAGAGGAAAAACGAAAGGATCGATGGCGTTGTTCGCGGTCTTCGTGAACGGGACACGCGGCCGTTTGTCGGGACGTCCCCGGCTCGCCTCTTCTTTTCCGTGGCTTCCGTCGACGTCGAACAGTCCGACGGTTGGTGTCCTCTCTCGCTTTCCAACCCCTTATTCCGGCGAGCAAGCATGCGAGGAATGCTATTAGCCTCGGCCACCTGATCGCCCCGCGGAATGTATTTACGACGTGGCGTGACCGACGCCGCCGGAAAGCTGCGGATTTTCCGTATTATCCGTATCGGGTGGCCTTGTTGTCGCGACAGCCTCGTTTATTCGAGTGAACCGGTCGCCGAGGGTTTAACAACGGACCGAGTAATCGGAGAGATTAAATCGAAAGCGAGCAGAGCGCACGCGGAACGCGGAAAGTGATTTAGAAAATATTTTCGCGGACCGTCCACCTCGCCGCGCGTCGATCAATTTTTATTAACGCCGGCTTTCACCCACCGGCGGCGGCCTCGTTCACTGTCCTCCTTTGAATCCTCGAAACAAACGATCGTTTGCCACTAATTTGTACACAGATGTCAGTTCGTGCGAGCCACCTTGTCGTGGACAATCTACTGCATTTAGATGCCGATCGGATTATGAATTTCGGAATGAGAAATCAATTTATTATCACAGCTAGATCTTCATTCGCAACTTCATATAGAAACTGGAAGATAGAAAACTTCGAGTAGAATCAGAGAATATTATTCATAGTGAAATAGAAATTTATTAATTAACTTTATATCCACTGCTATAGATAAACTAGATAAACAGCAGCAAATAAATTGTGAATACGCATGCTAATCTTCATTTGGTTCAAAATTATTCGCCCTCACCCATCCCTCATTTCTACAGCATCACCTGTCTTTTGATATCAAATCGGCGCAATGATAAAAGATAAATAAAATGAAACAGTAAATTTCATAATTGCTTCTTTAACAACGGAGACTAAGATCGGGTAAGACAAATTTTAACGTTTATTATTCACGTTGTTTAATCAAACGATAGAACAGAATATTTCTTTAGTAACCGTGAAAACTGTGTCAAATTGACGTCAAGGTTATGTCAAGGTTAATCATATCGTTGATGTTCCATAAGGTCATCTGTATTAGAACTCCAGGCGTACGAAAAATATTTGGAAAGTAAAGAACGATGGAATAACCGAAGAGGAACGTAGAGAACGCAAAATGAACGTAACGAACGGAGATGGAAGACGGTGTGTCGAATTTGGCTAGAGGCGCGGCTAATCCATTGTTAATCGGCGTGTAGATCGGGTGTAGCCTGGGCGTGTTTCGGCAGTGATTTGTTCTCATGAAAATGAGAGCGGTCAGGCTATCCGAGGGACGTCGTTAGAGAAGCGGAGCGGTAATAGAGTGTCAGAGACGCGTTTGTCGATCCGTGAAGGGGCAACGAAGGGGATCGAGGTCCGAAACCGCCATGCTGGCTCCGAGCATCCCTCGTCAGGAGTGCGGGCATCGTTGTCCGCGGCGATTGTTCCTCGGCCAGGACGTCACACGCGCGTCCCCGAGATTTGTGCGGCTGCCTGGAATGCGAAACGTTTGCGGTTCGGCCGTCTGTCCCTGGCCTCGTCCATCTCCGATGTTCTTGGACCGGATCCAACGTCCGCTAATTAGGGGGAACGTGGCCCGAAGCCGCGAGCGAAAACTCTGCCTCTGGCTGGAACCAAGACGCTCGAAAATATACCATCCTTGAGAAAACCCTAGATCTTGAATTATTCGGAAATTTTCGTCGAACTATAATACATCCTTCGTTACAGGGGATGAGAAGACGAAGCTGTGGAGCAAGGGGTAGTTGGGAACTGTTCCTTGGTTGCAACTTCGATAATTGCCGTGCCACTTGCCGTACCATTTTCTTTACAGCCACGATGATAGAACTTTTCCGATTGCAATAATTTCTTAAAAGTAAAAGAAACTTGACATTTATTCTGTGTTTATGTCTACTTGAATGTTTAAATATTAATGACATGAGAATAGAATTTGATCCGACAAGGATCGGGACAATATTTGTACATGACGGCTTATTACTAGAAATCGCCACCAGAAGCTTGACTCGTTAAAGTACCACAAGTTGTTAAATATGAGTAAGAGATAATAATGAAACATGTTCTCCAGCAGAGATCAATTTTCTGTTGTTTAAGAGAATGATAGAAAAATTGGAATGTAGAGCAAGAGGTTGACGATTTTTCTTTGACATTAGTCTTCTCCGGTCTATGAAACGGGACTGCAGTAAGTACGTAAAGGATAAACATAATAGTACATAGACTTCTAAAGCAAAAATCAATCGCCTGATATTTGAGACGGTGATAGAA
Organism: Augochlorella aurata; assembly: GCA_028455555.1. Taxonomy (NCBI): domain Eukaryota; kingdom Metazoa; phylum Arthropoda; class Insecta; order Hymenoptera; family Halictidae; genus Augochlorella; species Augochlorella aurata. Next base: position 6,842,206 of record CM052161.1, on the reverse strand, counting down.
ATGAAGATACAGAGAGAAGGATAGTTGAGAATTTTGCCGTTCTCCTAGAGTCTATCTAGACCAAAGTGGAACTGGACCTAAATGAAAATAATACAGAAAAGCAGAGGGCTTGAGAGATACCACCACCAAGTCTTTTTCTAAAAAAGAAAACTCTAGTTCTCTAGAAAACTTTAGTCTAGAGCAGATCGTGTAGATAATGCAGAATCGTCTTCGGTTGGACGGTTGAAATGAAATTAAAGATCTATTTAGTCAGAATCAGTCAGAGTTTAGCCAGAGGGGTGGGAAGGATCTCGCAATACGTGCATTATTGTAGAACTAATTGAACATCAAGTTTTTCTGAAAATGGTAAATAGAAGAGTTCTATAAATTTGAGTAGATAGTTAGTCTGTCCTTGGATTGCTCAGTTTTGAGTGAAGAGGCGCATCCACGCACGCGTCGATCCCCCATTGTATCGCGTCGGCTCGCAAAGGGCCGTACATGCGTAACAAGAATAATTCAGTTTTCCGGGAAGTTAGGAGCAAACTGGCACCCTTTCTTCTTCCATTTCGCTCTCGAGGCGAGCCCTCTTAAGAGCGAAGTGGGAGGACGGTTACCAAAGGGCCGCCTACGGGGTTTACGACCCTCGAAAGGCCCTTGGCTAACGACGTTACGCGTCCACCGACGCGCCCGGTATACTTTAGGAGCTCTCCAATTAATTATTCCGCGGGATTTTGCTCCGATTTAATTACGGTTCTTACCATTTCGGTGCCCCCTCCACCAGTCTCTCTCTCTCTCTCTCTCTCTCTCACTCTTTCTCAATCTACCTATTCATCTCGTTTCCTCTCGGCTCTCTCTTTCTCTGTCCAGCCTTATCTCCAGCGTCGTCCGCGCAGTAGCTCCGATCTTGAAAGGCGAAGATGCGGATGGATTTCTTAATTAGGCGGGGCGACTGCTCGGGGGCTAGCCTCTCTCGCGCTTTAATTTTCTCGACAATCGGCCGCGCCAGAGACAGAAGCAGCCCTCGACGTCGCGCCGGTCTCGCGCGCGACCGTAATTACTTGCCAAAAACTGTAACGCGTTCCAAAGTCCGGCAACGGGAGCAGACGACGACGCTTCGTGACGGGAACGTCGATAAAACAGTTCGAGGACCGGTATTAAATCGAACCGTCCCTCTCGACGCCGTGATGGAAAATTAGGGGGACTCGTCGACGCGCCGCGCTGCAACGCGAGTTATTGGCGTGTAATAGAATCGGGATAAGAGGACGCACAACAATTCCTTTCTATCGATCGACGTTTCTGTTCCTACGCCCCCGCTTCTCTCTCTCTCTCTCTCTCTCTCTCT
>CM052161.1:6798632-6840785 GCA_028455555.1 Augochlorella aurata | reverse complement strand
TCTCTCTCTCTCTCTCTCTCTCTCTCTCGCTCCCAGTCGGCCGACCGTCTGAATTCAAGCGGAAATCGTATAAATAATTCGCGGAGGATGTTTTCCCGTTCGTTTGAAGCACGCCGGACCCGGCATCCGGATCGTCCACGGCTCCGTCGACGAGCCGGCGCTCGGCCGAGCTTAATGTACCGTGAATTCTGCAGATGCCTGCGATTGGAGGTGCATCTCGCGATGCCAGCCATCTTCTGCAACCCCAGGGTAATTCGTGACCGGTACGCGACGCTGGAGACGCACACCGTTCCGCGATCTTTCGAATATAATTAGATTCCGTGTCTTAGAAATGCAGTGCAGTATGAATGCTTTCTTTTGCTTCAAACATTTGACGATACCGTGCCGTAGATGCATGAAGTACTGCGCGTTATTCGATGATAGGATTGTGCTATACCTCTTGAATTGCGTACAAAATATTTATCACTAGACTGCCGCAGATCATAATTTCAAAAAGTCCTTATACCAGCAGATATGTTCGCGTACCTGCAGTTAGAGACTCGCATAAATCAAGTCGCAGCGATCGTGCGACGGTCAGATCGAACCTCGAACCGGCAAATGAAACACTCAAACAGTTATTCGGTAGTTTTTGTACGGTCAGGCCGCAGGCTCGTCATTCCGATCACGTTCTAGACAAAGTAGACTGGCGTCCCCAATAAACTCGACGTTCGGGACCGGCATTTTTACCGATCGTTTCCCCGAAGCCGTGGCCCGTTTCGCTATGGTGAACCGCAGACAAGCGCGCGTTACGAAGAAAAACGGGAAACCGAATGGCCAGGCGGTACGGAAACGTTCGCAGAAAATCACGCGTCAGCTCCAACAATTTTGCGGTCGCGACCGACTGCGGCGGAGCCGTATTAACCCGCGAGCGGCGTCCGTCGGGCATTCCCACTGACGCGAGATAAAATTCCGACGACCCTCTCCCCTATATCCCCGACGTAATCCCTTTTCCATCTCCCTCCCTCTCCCGTCCTCTCGCTTCCTCTTTCGCATATCCTTTCCCCCTTCGGCGGTCTCTAATGTCTTCTTCCGCAATGTATACACAAGCGGCTGCGCCCTAAAATGAATTCGGGGACTCGGACCGTCCGGTCCCGTCGTCCCTTTTTGAATTTTCTCGCCCGTGACGCCCCGTTCTAATGCGCGAAATTTAATCTCCCTTAGCTCGCAGTGCGTTGAATTAAAATGTATGCCGAGTTTACAGCCGGCCCGAAAGAAGGAGATAGAGATAGATATACACATAAAGAGAGAGACAGACAGAGAGAGAGAGAGAGAGAGAGAGAGAGAGAGAGGAAACGAAAGGTAAAGGAAGAGAGAGGAATAGAGAGAGGGTCGCGTAATGAGAACGGAGGATTGTTCCGTGTTGCACGCGCCTCAAACGGTGTTTCAATTTAATAATGGCGTTTCATTACGCGCCGGCGCAGCGGTCGACGGCGGTCGACGGCCCGACGACGTATCGCTTTTTGACCGAACAACCGTAACGAGACGTCGTAACGGCAAGAACGCGTTTTTACGTCTGTACACACACGCTCTGTCCATGTGTGCGCACGCATCCCTTTGCGCTTCCTTCCGAAAGTTTGCAATTACGGCGAGCCCGCGGCCGCGCAACCTTTTCCGGTCCGCGAAACTCGCCGGCCACAGGGAAACTTTCGAGAGACCGTTATTGCGCACCCCCCGTGGCTCCACCCTTCAGACCCTGGAATTATTTACTGCCACCGGACGGTCGAGTAAGTGAAAGAGGAAGCGACTTCGCGACGCCGATCGGCCTCGGCTAATTGAACGTTACCCTCGCGGACTTGTTGCGGTGGAAATTAAGTGCACCCGGCTCCTCCGGACCTTCTTCCACAGATTTATAAATGGGAGATCCTTTGCGGGAGAGTTACGGCCTCGTGAGGAAGATTCTACTCTCGGCCGAGATTCTTGGAATGATTTTCGCCGAGGTAGAACCCGTAATTGTCTTCCGGTAACGAGCTGAATGGATATCTTCTTCTACTCGAAGTTCACAAGGAAATTGGTATTACTTGGAAGTAATACTATTGGAAGAACATTTTGATTCAACAAAATATTAGTATGATAAGATCGGTTTGTTTCATCGATGCAAAAGAAAAAATTATTCCAGCCGGGTAAGCAATTATAAATAAAAAGATTCATAAGTGACCTGAATTTGAGATTTTTGCTAGAGAAGTGCTGAATATTTTTCTACATTACAGAAACAATGCTTTATAAAACAAAATATTTTGACAGCAGGGTAAAGCTATCTGGTCCGAACAAAACAAGAATGATTCCAATTGGATAAAAAGATTCTGTGATAAAATATCACAAATCTAACTTGCTTTTCACCACAGTACACAAAAGTTGCAAACCCAAAATCTCCGTATATATCGAGCAATTTCGAAATCGGCAAGATGATGTCTAAAAGTTCCTAGTTTCACGCGCCTTGCACCATAGTTCATTCGGAACACAAATCTCGCAAGATCTCTCCGGGTATCAAATGAATGTTCCTCCGCTTAATTTATCGCCCGTAGGAGCCATCAAGTCTTTCATGTTTAGTGACAAGTATCCTTATAGCCCGCAAGATTGTAGCAGTGCTGCGGCTTTCCCGGCAAACATAAATCACGAACCGAGAAAGTCGGACTGGTTAACGCATCGTTGTTACTGAAATTTTGAAAATGGCTCGGGATATAAATAGCCGATCGCGCGGCGCCAGGACTTGTTCTTCCGGCGATTTCCCGGGGAAGGAAGTGTATTCAGCCGAATTTGTGGCCTCGCGAGGTGTTTAATATGCCGAGACACGCGGCGTGTTCGAAGCACATTAGCGACCTCCCCCAGGATCTCTGGTGCGCCGCTGAGAGTCGAAGGGATCAGCCGGGAGGGAGGGGGGTGGCCGAGCCTGAGGGAGGCAGCCCCGGCTGTCGGCGGAATCCGGAGGCGTCCTCCCGCTCGATAATCGACGCAAAAAAGGACAGAGAGCTAATGGCGCGCGTGATGCTGGTGATTCGGAAAATTGTGGATCGAAGGCCGTATAATCGGGCTAATATCATCGATCCGATTCCCGCTTACCCAGCCCCGCCGCACCGTCTTCCCACTGATCCCCTTAGCCCGACTTTAGCTGCGCCTCTTACCCCAGCCTCTTTCTCAGAGGGTCGAACAGCCCAAGGAAATTTCACTAGGAAGCTTCATTTTCCACGGTGATGCCTCCGTTTAATGCCCGCATTCCTTTCGTCGTGCTTGTCCCGCGAATTCCGCCCTCTGAAAGACATTGCGTCGCTTCTTGTAGTCGGTGAATCTCGAGGCACAGATCTTGGTCTAGCGACAACATTACTCAAGATATTAGTAGAATAATGAGCATATTCGTAGGACGTTCAAGACCGTCTATGTGGGGCACTAACACGTTCACTTCAATATCCTGCACCTTTTATCCGAATCATTTATATTCTACGAGATCTTTGAGTACTTCGAGGTTACGCAAACGCACGGTGCATACTTTTGTCATCTGTATTTTTATCATCTTTCTTTTTATTCATCATCGTTTTTTTTTATCTTTGAGTATAAAAAAACTTAACCATCAATTGTACATTAACGTAGAAAGGCTTCTTAGAGGCTAGTACATTTTGTTGCATGATTACATACAGAGTAAAGTATACATTTCATACTTAATGACCTAGTCGTACGAACTGAGTGTCAAATTTGAAAATTTGAGCCTGAGTTTTAAAATGTAACTTCTTTTTGCCAATGCAATTTTTAGTGGAACCATTTCTTGATCGCATCCCATTTCATTATAGTGATCGCTAACACCTCGGTGCAAGTCTCTTAAGCTCATCACCCAACAAATTTAGAGAACATTTCTCTATTTCTCGGGTAATATTTGATCGACCCATCCCGACCGCAAAGAGTTAACACAATTCCGCCCAATCAGCATCGGCTCCTAAGTAACCGCATCAAATTCGACCGGCACACTGGGATCGCGATGCGGCAGGATCCCATCCGGAGGTCATCGTATCCAGGAAACTGGTCCGGGTCCGGAGTTCTTCGACGCGGCGGTATCTCGAGTCGCAGAAATTAATCCCTAGTAGCAATTCCGTTGGCCGGGCTCCGGTTTCTTAACATTCCGGGCGTCGTTCGCCTAATGTGCTCGCCGTACGAATATGATACGGTGTACCCCGCCCCCGGGCGACGTCGCAGCGTAACCTCGTTCGGTCCCGGAGCCATTGCGAATTCGCCGGGCGACGCTCGGCGTCAGCGTTTCTTGCAGCCGGGTGATTCCTCGCTGCCATCGGCGGCCCTCGTTCACAACGTCGACAACGGCGATGCGCCCTATTCCAGGGAATACTAGGAATACACTCGAACGGTTCCTCTGTTTTCGACAGGAGCGGAAGTATCCCGGTTGCCTTTACCTGGCCTTTACGTTCACGATCTCCGTTCGTTACGTCTTCGTCGCAGCTGGTCAGCTCTTCCGATGGATCGAGGATCGTTCCAGGACCCAGTGCCTTCGCCGTCCCGTTGGCAGCGGGTTGCACGATGCGCCGGGACGCTGCCATTTGCTAGCCGAGCCTTACCACCCTCTTGGGCGACGTCTATCTGCGCTCGCCTCTTTCCCGCCGGAGTAATTTCCACGGCTCCCCGTTTCTTTCCCGCCGGGTGCTCTCCTCTTTTCATTTTCCCTAGTCTTCCCTCGCCCTCTGCCGCGCAGGAGTCTGCTCCAACGTCAACCCTCGGCATCCCTCGTGCATACGCGATCGCCGCGGCCGCGAGCAGAACCTGGTCCACCGCTTCTCCCGCGGGACTGCAATCTGCTTCCTTCTCGCGGAGTTTATCTTTCATGCTACCTCCTCTGCCTCGTTTTCTTTCTCTTCGCTCTGCCTCTCGAGAGTTAATTGTCCCTTTAGGTATCTTGCTAGTGTCTCCCCCATCTATTCCGGTTTATACTGTGGGACCAGAGCGTTCGGCGATCCTACCACCTGTCGGGCGCTGTCCAGGGGTCCTCGATGTCTTTTTCTTTCGCCATCGTGGTGCTAAACCTCCGAAATTACTGCATCTGCCGCGATGAACGATCTTTGTCTCCCTCTTTCTCCACTGTATCGTTCAATTGCAAACTTTTATCTTCATTGTTTCAAATTCTTCTTTAGAGTAATCATAGCCGAGTTCTTTCTGTTTGAACATCTTCCATCTTTTTCATAAAATTGCAATTATATGAATATATTTATGTAGTTTCTTTCGCCGGCATAATAAATTCTGTAACAGCAGACGCAATTTCGATCGAGAACCGACGGACCTCCGCATCGTTGATCGGAAGAATATTTTCGAGTAGCATGCGAATGTCTTCTGCAAGTCAGCAACAATATCTCGATTCAGCAGCAGGAGACCCCAATGCCCACATCTTTCTGGACTCGTGGGATCGGATAACAAGCTGAATTTACCTAGCAATTTTCGCGATGGCTTCATCGACGAAATACAAGCACGACCCTCCAGAGGGAAGAAAGGCCAGCCCCCTATCGGGCCTTACATCAGCCAGTCCCTTTCCCGAAATACGCAATTACCAGCTGACCGTCGAAATCGTCCAGTGAATCATAACGCGTGATTCATGGGCATACGTGTTGCAGCGACCGACATGAAATACGCCAGGAAAGCAGAGACACTCACGTGCGAGCCACGGCCATTGACGGAGCCTCGTACGTAAGCAAAGGGACCCCTATACGACTTCGACGACCCTCCTCCCCTCTTCCAAGATCTAGATAACGAGCTTACGCCCCTAAAGCCGGGTTAATTAAAGGCCATTCGACTGAATTCGTGAGCACCGGAATGGCGACTCCGAAAGCGCTGATCCTATCTATCGCGTGGACCCGTGCGAGCACCTGTTCCACGGGACGAACGATCTCACGATCGAAAGTATCCTGAATGGTACGTTCTTCCGTTCAGTTTTCGTCCCGAGCAACAACTTTTTTCAAGTTGCTGAGAATATCTTTATGTCGGATCTTATTTCGTTACGCCATTGCACATGTTTATTTATAGTTTCGAATGACAGAGAAATTCAAATATTTATTGTAACCATTTTTTTTTACACCTACTCCAGTTTCAAAAATAAATTGTTCAATAAGGCTATCTACTGTAAGGTGTGTTTTCACCCTGAATAAACGAATGATTGAATTGATGTCGCTTCAAACGCAGTGGAAGAAGATGGGATGATGTTACGTTGGGTGGTTTCGCTAGATGCAACTAGACCACCTGGCTATTCAAAGACAAAGCAACGTTGTCACCAGGACATGGCAATCCCGCATCTCCAACTTTCGTCTGCCCTGCAGAGATCTCCGGGTACTCTGTGTACCCATGCCACTGAAGCGATTCTTCTCAATTTTTTCTGCAGCTGGAATCACCGTTTCACCGGCGCAGAATGCTACGCCAAGGAAAAGTTGCCATCAATCGCGCTGTTATTCGTACGCTTACACGCTATCGACAGGTAACGAGACGGTGTCTCGAGTATTTGCACAGCGGTACACGTTACAAAAGTGTGCAGGAATTAATACGGACCAAACCCATACCTAGCCTAAGCGTTGGCGGGAGCACCACTCATCGTCCGACAAACAAAAGTTACAACATCCCTCTGGCAGACCGCTCGAAAACGCGAACTCAGCCGGCAATCAGGAACTTTCCCCAAACAATCGCAGCGAATGCGTTTTTCCAGTCGACGGGGCACGCTCTTAGCTCCTGTGCCCCCACCATTCAGAGCAGACAGGGTGCTCCGTGCATTCGCTATCAACAAATAACCGATAACTTAACGAATCGATACTTTGATCGTTGCTAGAGCTCCTGGATTCAGGTGTCTCAGGAAATTCTACTCTTTCCCTACTCTTGGGTTGTAAAAATCCTTTTTATCACTCAATACAGTTGTACTTCATTTTGTTTAAGAATAAGACAATTTTTAGGCATTGCGGTTACATTCGGTCAGATAATGAAAGCCTCCTTCTGAAACTGTGTTTCATTGTTTTTCAGTATTTTTTGTTAATTGTAGATCAGACGGTGTTTATAAACTAAGCACGGTACATATCTTTTGTATCGAGCAACCATAACTAGACTGTGGTTCTTTCTGCAAGTTATTATCTTCATACGTCATTCTGCAAAAATTAGGATTGGAAAACCTTTCTTTCGTTAACTAAACGATGACACATAGTAAGAAGAAAATAAAAATGCTACTAGACATTTTCAATTTATGCGTTCCGCAGCCTAATTGTAACAATCAGAATGAGTTCCCCCGGAAGCAATGTTTCTTTCACAAACTAATCTTGCAATATAGCTGAAGAAAACACTAGCACATTCTTCAAAAGCTTCTTAACAGTCCAACTAAGTTCGAAATGATTTAGCTCGGTAGCTTGCATGAAAAAATTCCGGAAAACAGCCCTATAATCGCAGCGTCAAACAAGGGTGGCTTTATTTGCGGAAGCACGTGGCCAGCTCGTTAAAAAAATCCGAAACCATGAAGTCCTCTATCCGTGGGCCCTTTTAATGCCCCGTCGAGTCGGTGGTCGTCGTGCACGCCACCGATCGCCCTCTGTTTCGGGTTCTTCACCCCGTTCAACCCCTTGTCTCTGGTTACGCCGCCTTGTTTCGCGTGCGCGTACCGCACGCGTTCGAATAAATAACGGGTGGAAGCGAGGGACAGAGAGAAAGAGAGAGAGAGAGAGGATCGTGGAGGATTAAGGGGGTTGATTAATGGGGTTAACGTATGTTGACTATGGATCGGGGTGCGGAGGGAAACAAAGGATGGTGGTAGGTGTGCAGACCGCAGAGAGAAACGGAGAGCGGCAGGAAGAAAACGCTCGGGACCGGTGGGCGGAAAAATTTCATTATCCTCGCATTGAATTCGGATGGATCGTAGGTCGGGGTGGCTGAGGGATCAGGGGAGAGCGCGAGGGGTAGAAAGGAGAGGGAGGTGTCCTTGAAAAATCTGTCGCCCCTGTCGATTCAGCGCTCGGCCGACGCGACGCGGCGACAAGCGTCGACGGTGCTCGTTGAACTTTCGCGAGGGACTCATTTAACTTCTTTCGCTTCAGAAGCAATTATTTCGCTTGGGAACAGAGCTCGGGGATCGTTGAACGGTGAAACGGCCGCCCATCGATCCGGGAGGAAGGGGACGCGGCTGCCTTCAGATTCTAATCTGTCTGCGACCGTTTTGCAAACTAAATGCACGCGAAACCGAGAGATAAAAAGGGTAAGTTCGTGTAGGACGCGACGAGACACTGGCAACGAGATTTCATGGGGGTGGGGCGGCGGTGTGCAACGCACGGGGTCGGAAGGGCGAAAGTTCGTAATTACAGGCAGCAATTATTTTCGTCGGGAGAAGAAGCACTCGAAGGGAGCGCCCGGCACGAAATCAGAGTTACTAGAAGTTAATTAAACGCGGAGGTTGCGGCCCGCGAACAATTCTTAAATTCGCTCATAAATGCTTATTAGTATGCGAGACCACGCGCGGTCGCTAAGCAGCTCCGCGTTAATGGAACTTTCGGCAACGTGTACGTCAGACATCGAACCGGTTATGGGATTAAACCCTTTAACGAATGCTCACTTGACTTTTAATAAAGGACCGCGTTGTCACTGCACGACCCCTTCTGGCCCCCCACAGAGCTCCGGGCTGCGAAATGAAATTTATCGCGCACCCCCGTTTTCGCAGCCCTCCGCTTCCGTTCAACAGGGTGGCTGCCATTCTTTTTCGCGTGAATAATTGATATTGTGTAAACACGCGCTCGTGCAAGTGGCGAAACGTTTCTTGTGACTTTTATCGTTTTGTTGCGACAGTCGCAACTTCCGCTGACAGCTGCGACACGAATTGTTTTATCATTGATGTTTAACCAGTACAGTAAATACAAACGCACAATGGAAACGATTTTTTTTCAGATAAAAAGGTAGCTGCAAAATAATTATAAGGCAATTGGTTAATCATCTCTGACAAGAAAAACCTCAATTCTGAAAGCGGTTTTAAACACTTTGGAATACAAAGAAGAGTCATTAGTATTTTATAATAGCTACTATAATAAAAGCATACCGGTAGGTTTTCTTGTAATGCTTCTATTAAAAAGACTTTGGTCCCTTTAATAATTCTGGTGTTAGCTCACCCAGATTGATCAAAAACAGCAATCGTCGAAGCATCGGTATTACCTTAAAATTAGATCCTTATCAAGTACAGTACAGAGATACATGAGATACTTCGGTTGTAGATAGAGCAATATATTTTTTGTTAATTCATCCACCTCGTTTCAAAGGGATGATTGTCGAACATTCTGTCTACTTTCGAGGCAGAACGGGGAACCGATTTCCGATAAATTCGAGGGGAGATCCTTAAATTCAGGGGAGGATTATCTCGGAATTTGAAAGTTTCGATTGACGAAATTGATGGCCACGACCACTTCGTTATCAAAGTCCCTACTTTAAAATTAAGTGTGCGGTGTTTGGAGTGATTTGTTGGATATTTTCGAGGCAGGTTGGGGATAGAATTTTCGATAAATTCGGGGGTGGATTTTAGACATTGGGGGGAGGGTTATCAGGGTGTTAAGGGTTCTGGTTGACGATGGATCCCGCGACTCAACGTTGCGGTCGCGACGCCTTGTGTGGTTACGGGCCGACAATAAGTTCTCGTCAGCCGCAGCGGCTCAAGTTTTAGACGCGACCGCAGCGAAGTTCCCCGTGCTGAAGCTTCGACCGGGTCGAGCACGGTAAAGTGTTTCGTTGTTAACGTTGGACTCGGAGGGCGCGCGTTGCTGTTGCACTTAATTGCTGCCGTTGTCTGCGGAAGATTTCACGGCTCCCATTGCCGACGAATAGCGCGGCGAGACGTTCAAATTAAGTCCGGACAGCAACTGGAAGATAAATATCACGCCTCGCAATTAAATTCGCTGTCTTCGAATTGTTTAACGGCCCCTTAAAAACTATTACAGACGCGGCCGCGATATTTTAAGGCAGCAAAATCGGCCGGGCACTAAAGTAACCATGCTGCGGCAGCCGGGACAGTGGTTTATGACCTCAAAATATCGTGGCCGTGAATATACTTCGCGTTGCGGACATCTTGGAATCTCGTCTGTCGACTTCGAATGCGTTTTTAATTCGCATCGTTCCGCCTGACGCGCGAATGATTACCTGCGATACTGTCAATTTGATGTACATTCGAGGAACCATGTTTCCTGCAACTGTGGACAATTTTGATCGAAGGTGGATTATTCTGGTAATTGTTGCGAGCTATTAGTGTGGTATCTCCTGGGATGTGATAGCTTATCGTTAAGTATGTACGCACTAGACAATATTTTTACAATAGGGATCGAAAGATTTTTAAATTACTTTCTAAGTTTAATCTTCTCTTTACAATTGACTTTTCAACTTTCTCTATAATGATTTTAAAATTAATTTGGCAAAAGTAAGTATATATAAAAAAGAGCCGGTAAAAACAGTGTTAATAAAATAATTTGGTGTACTATTTTCACGATAGAATGTTTACATTAAAAACTTTTATACTTTTCTTTATGTTATCAATTTTCCAAGCATCGAATTTCTTATAATAATAACATTATGATAACATTAATAATAACATAATAATAACATTAATCATGATATTGTTATAATAATAACAATAACTTTTTTTTAAATGATGAGATACTCCACAACGTCCCATTTATTTCTGACGAAGTAATACGAAAGTCCTACTACGACATTTAAGGGTTGATTTAAGCTCAACTCAATCATTATACTTATCTACGAATTAATAACTACAGCAGCAGGAAAGAATTCCAGCACAAAGTAAAGAACGAACCAGTCAAAAAATATACGAACATAAAACCCCAAGAAACGCACCCCACAGCGAACGTCTCCTAGAAACAGACGGCAGAAAGAACCACGCGGAAAAACAGTATCGGTCAAAGAGTACCGCGAATTGCATAGCCGCCATTAATTCGGTAATTTCGTTGGAGGTGGTGGTAATACGCGTTAATGTTGCCATCGGCGGGGTCGAACAGGCTCTCGAGAAGCGGCTAGTTCTCGCAGACGTCTTTGACGGGGGTTGGCAATCTCGCGAAGGGTCTCGCGAGTTTACGGAGGAAGCTTGTCCCTGAAGGGGACTAATTCGAGAATTTCGGCCGGGCTCGGTGAGAAACGAAGGTGAAAGACCGAAGAAAACGAGCGTCGGTCGACGGCAGAAGCAGGAGGTGGATAAAGGCGCGGAGGAGGAGGGAGAATGGTGGTGGTGGAGCGGCTGGCTTTCAAGTCGAGGGTGCAAGAGTCGGGGAGATAGCGTCGCCTTTGAGAGGGTTGCGAGTTTCCGGGCGGCAAGGACCGTGGAGAGAAGGATCCTTATATTTCAAATTAAAGGGAAATTCGAAATACCGACCACTTTCACAAAGCCCTCGCCCCCGGCCCTCTCTCGGCCCTCACGGCCCTCACGGCTTACTCTCTCGCAATTCCCTGTCCTCCATTCTCAGCCGGCCGCTTTCGTTCCGTCCTATCTTGACTCTCGAGCGTACGCGCCACTCTGCACCCCCTCTGCCCCCTCCATCCGGAGTATTTAAACTTTTCAAATTGAAATTGTTTTCGATATCCGAGCGAGCGGCCTCTCTCCACGTTTCTCTCTCCCTCTCTCTCTCTCTCTCTCTCTCTCTCCCTTTCTCTCTCTCTCGCTCCCTCCCTCCGTGTTGGTTCCGTGCGCGGCCCCGTCCCACGATTTTTACCTGAGACGATTCTTCAACACGCTCTTCGCGTTTTTTCACCCGGTTCCACCGGTCGGTCTCGTTGGCCCGCTTTGAACGCTCCGAGCGCTTAACTCGATCCCGTGACCCGCGGCATATTATGCCGCGCACTAATTACGACGTAATTCGGAAAGTTACCACGGCCGGATTTTTTTCTCGTCCAAGCAGAGGCTGGCCGGGTGGATGGAGGCGCCGCCGCTCTCCAGCCGACGCGTTGTCTGCCACTTCGGAATTCCAGCAATTTGCAGGTTCCGCCGCCCCCTGATTATCTCTCCACGGGCCGTGACGTGCCGAGTGGCTCGTTCCGCGCGACACACAGTCTCCATTCGAATTTAAATCCCTGTGAAACCGCCTGTCTACGTCGCCGAAGCGGCGAACGTCGCCCCCGCGGCCCGCCACCCCGCCCCCGTCGTAACTGATGTCATAAAACAACTACTCTTTATGGAGTGGCAGCGCTATCTCGTTGTCGCCGCTGCCGTAATTATCCGAACGAACTTACGCTGGGAATTCAGCATCCGATTTTCTAGGTGGCCGAATGGCTAGCTCGCTGTCGATTAAACTACTCTTAGGAAATTGGCTCGTTTGTTTTTTTACTGTGCTCCTGAAAATCCTTGACGACGTTCTCTTCTTTCCGTTCTTAAAATTTATCCGTTCTGAAATTTTTCTTTATTCTTATTTTCTTACTTTGATCAGCATTAACTTCTGTTAACTGTTAACCCGCTGCTGTCACACTGGGTCAAATTTTGCTCCACATTTTTTATTTCGGACGAATAAAAGTAACAATTGATTCAATATACTTGTGTACAACTATACTTCAAATTATATTCTCAAGTTTTTAGGTCTGAATACTATACTTAGTTTTCGAGTGACACTTGTTTGAAAACTGAACTGGGTCTGCGTGACTCAGTATGCCATACGTGTTTCGCATAGGAAGTGTGTCGGTGGAGGGTTGTTAACTGGTATAACGATTATCACAAAAATTACTGTGCAAGAACATGTGTTGATATAATTCTAAGTACACGCTCCGTTGATATTTTATTCTTAGCTAGTTTATAAAATAATGCGAACATGGAAAATTTTATGCAATTAATACAATGTTGAAACACTGCATGAAAACGAACAAGCTTTGCGTTCAATGAAATGCTAGTGGAAGGAATAGCCGTGCAAGCATCCGCGGGTCTACACCTGTTTGCATACACATAGGTGACGCGCGGACAGGTGCGACGCGAATTCGCATGAAAAGAATACGTCAGGAATAGTCCTCGACGTATCTCCCACGGAGACCCGCGTTTCCATCGGCTGTTTCGTGTCTGCGTGCACGCACACGCCGAGGAAACGGCGTCATTGTGCCCGATGTAGGTTGGCAGGTTGGCGGCGTTCCCTGCGCACACCATCTACCAGCGACCGCATAACAAACTAGCGCAAAACAATGCTACGTGTTTTCTCTTCCCCCGTGGCTCCCGCTGTGCCAGAGCTGTCCCCACTTCTCCCGCGACATTTCTCGTTTCCCCTATACGGGGTGTCTCATCCGAAATCGAACACGGAAACCTCCAACTGCGATACGGAAACTCTGACACCATACTTCGACTCGTTTCGAAAGAAGTATGTTTTTCGTTAATAACTCGTAAACAAAGCTATGAATTGCATTTTCGATAAGGAAAAAGTTACTTGAAATTATGTCAGGAACCCCTCATTTCTCAGAAATACCATCATTTCGGGACACCTTGTATACATGCCAGAACAAGTAAGGCAAATGATTAAGTTACTACTTGAAAATTTAATAATTTCTTGTTTCATTGATCAAAATCTAGTCCACTTATTTGTTAATTTCTTTACGGGACAGCGAACGATCTTGTCAAATGTTAGAAATCGGAGATTGCAACGACCGATGGAAAAATACGTATGAGATAGGAGGTGTTAATTGAAGGTTATAGTAATGAAGCATAACGGACCACTCTGTATACGTTTCCAACCCCTTCTTTCCTCCGTTTTTTCCTCTCTTTCGCACCGACACAGGACAGCCGGCCAGACAACGATATCGCGCGCGGGCTCTCCGACAATAACGCCCGCGCAGTCTGGCCGTGCGAAGCTGAAACTACTGAAATTCCGAGGCCCCCGCACCGCGAGCGATAATAGGGATTATTTGCGGATTTCTCCGGCGTCGAGATCTGATAATGCTGTTTCTATTATGACGCCGTCCGTAATTGGGAGGGGGTTGCCAGATTTTATATTCCTTTACTCGTCATCGGGCCCCTCACGGATTTTTCGACGGTAATTCGTTTTCCGCGGGATTTACGCTCTCGCCGATTAACGAGCTCGGGCAGTCTTGAATATCGAATTTATTTAACCCGTGCACAACCGGTTAAATGTTCATGACAAGAAGATTAAATTTTAGTTCCCAATTTCATCGATTCTCATTTGATGCTGCACGGAAAGGAAAATTGGAAAGGTAATACACAAATGAACATCGCTCTATTCTTCGAACATTTTCTACAGAAATGTGGAAAATTTATGACGTTGTATAAAGGAGTAGACAAAAAACACGGAATGCAACTTGCTGGTATAATAACATACAATTTTATTAATAATCAATTTTGAAACTAATTTGATTCGTTCATCACGATGACATTTGTTAAGATGATAATTTATTATACAATTTTGGTTTCCGACAATTTGTTCTACAAAATTCGCATTTGCTGCAACACTAAATTTTAACTAACTCTTGAAATTCCTTTTTAGCTCATATATCGAACATTCTGAATGTTTTCTAGAATACGAAATAGTGAAACTAATGTTCCGTATAGTAAATTTTAACTTTATATTTTCGATTTCATTAATTAAGGGACTTCGATACTGTGAGAAGAGAGAGAGAGTCGATATTCGGCACTGAACGTGTTGATAGTAGAATTTAATTGCTCCATACCACTCTGCAGTACACCGAGTAATGTCGCGTAACGAACTTTGAAAAAGTTTATTTTTCCGCAAATTCGCACGGCTGCGCCCTTAACGAGCCCTTCGCATCGTACCTCATTATTTGTCGCCTTCTCCGAGATATTTTCAGCCCTTTCTCGCCGGCGATCCCGCGGGTGCCTGTTACTTTCTTTCCCGCCGCGCACCGTATACATAACTAATTTCAAATCCCGCCGTATCGAGAAAACTTTGATCAGTTTCCGGCCTCGTGCGCCATCAGCATGGCGGATGGCCGAACGCGCGGCGACCGGGTGCCGTTTCCTTCGATCGCGCGAACTATGCATACTTCATGGGCTGTGTTCGCAAACTTTTCAACCTTGTAAACGCGGTTCCCTTCTGAAATTGGCGTCCTGGAACCCGGTGCGCGCTCCACATTCTCCCGATCCGCATTCTTTTATGGGAGTGTCCCCGCTTTCCCCCGTATTAGCAAATTTTTATGACATCCCCGGGAAAAAAAGTGCATTCTGGAGAACTGCGGGGAGGTGTCGTTATAATAGATAATTCAGGATACGAGACACCGAGCGTGGGATCTTCCTGGAACACGTTTCGCGATCAGAAATTCTCTAGTAGCGGAGAAGTACAATTCCGAGTTATTTGGAATTTATTCAGCCATTACGGTGAATAATTTCGACTGGTATCAAATACAAGGAATCTTTATTCAAATGATAGCGACATATTGGATTGTACATACTGGATGCACTCTTACATTTTCGCCAAGACGGAACCTATTACCTGCGAACTTTGTAGTGTTCGTAACTCTAGCGAGGAGATTATGAGCAACTGTGTCACATACAGAGAGAAAAGGTTAGAACTTGGTTTGTCAACTTTCCCAGAAACGTTATAAAGAGAAGATTGATGTAGAAGTGTGTTTCTAGTACAAACCGAACTTCAGCGTTTGATTTAAACACGTTCATAAAATGTAATTACTAGCTATTCCAACATGGTCATTAATAGCCTAGAAGAGTTAATGTAGCCTTTACACTAGATTGACAGAGTACTAAAAGCAGTTGTTTTATATTAGTTTATGAAAGTAACAATCTATTCTGCTCTTCAACGAATTTTCATATTTGCCGCAGGTAACACATATATTTAAAAAATAGCTCATAAATGTATCGTTATAACTTGAATAATCGTAAATTAAGACATTAGTGACCCGTCGGTTATTTTTCGAATTCCTCAAACCTAGCCTTAAACACTAAACTAAAAATATAAAGGAAGAAGGAATCCTTACATTGTACATTGCTCGATCACCAATTTTTTAGACGTCGAGCAATTTCCCTAGAAATGCTAACCGGCAATATTACTTAAACAGACTTATCTTGCGCAGGAGGGCAAACATCGAATTCTTCGTTCCCGATACAGACCTCCACTATGCTACCTTCAACGATTCAATCTCAGTCGGATTCCCTTCCTGCAAACACGGGGAGCAGTTCGAAACAAGTTGCTCTCCCGAAAGGAGCACGGCTAAATAGTTTTATAGAATCATCGTATCGCGGAATCCAGGAACTTCGTCGAACATCTCGGAGTCCCTCCTACGAGAACTGTCTTCAGAGACCGCGTCCCTATCCGAAACGGCTTCAGGGTTTTCTTCGGGAAGAACCCGAAACTCTTCAGCGTCGTCGTCGAGACCCAAAACGGACGTGTTCGGCTTGCTCGGAATTTAAATTCCGACGTCGTCGGAAGTTGGCGAAGAAGCGATCCTGCCGGACCGCGGTGCCATTTCTGCTAACGCCAGCCTCCCGCCTCTACTTACGTATGAATGTGCACGCTCCCATCCCCTCCTGTCCGCGAAGTTACTTAACTTTTGATACGCGACGTTTCGAGGACTTCCTTAATTTCCGGGTACGCGGACTCTTCCGGATGGCGTTTTACTCGACAGCAGACAAGAGTTCATTACGGTTTTAAGGGGAGGCGTATATTCGAGCCGAGCCGAGCCGAGCCGCGAGTCGAGTCGAGTCGGCTGACACCGAATCCTCTGGATAACGTCGTCCCCGCAAAAAGAGTTAGAGCCACTTCGCGACAGTTCCAGCTCCGGGACGCTTAGCCGGTCGGCTAGGTCGGATTTTATCAATGATCTGGCACGCCGGAGATTCGCCTCTCCGCTCCAGGAAGCTGGTCGCTGGAAACGATCATCTCCGCGAGGACAGCTGGCTCAGCCACGGAACGGAGTGCCTTGAATTTTTTAGTAAGTTTGTCGCCGAGTTATGGTACCAAAGTGCTTAAGAGATCGATGAACTGTGTTGAGAAATTATACCTAAATTGCTCGGTGCTGAAGGAGTTCGTATTCCATCCCTGAACGTTACGAAACTCGAAATGCAAGACGCTACTTGAACATCTGTGTTTAACAACGATTGGATTTTCTGGTCACTGTTTTATCCTCGAGTGTGTAAAACGAAATACGGAGGACGAACCTTTCGTCAAATCACACTTGATAACGATTGAATTGTTAGCTACTATTCCGATCATCTAAGGGATGAAGCTGAGTTTTACATCCTTTAACGAAATCCACATCAACGCTTTATGAAATCCCTTTACTGGATAAGAAAACTGCGGATCTTTATACAAAATAAAATTCGTCTAAGTTGCTTGATGCATAAAGTCTAGAATCTGTCGATTAGAATTGAACTCTAATTAACATTTATGTAATTTCTACATCCTCAAAAAATGATTTCGTCGATAATTTCTGTCGCAAGCAACGTTTCAGTCCCGAATTCCTTGAACTTACCCCTCTTGTATACAGGGTGATCGGTGGTCTCGCGGAGTCGTCGCCGGAAAATAGAAAAAGCAGGTCCGTTAACGAACAAAGGCCAGGTTATCGCGCAATATCGTAAGACAGCGGATCCGCCGCCGGTGGGAACATCAAAGACGAAAATTGGTCCTTTGATCAGGCCTGAAAACGGCGCTGGTCTAGCCGGGCTCGTTCGTACGTGGCCGCGACACGATTTTCGAGCGTCTCGCCGGCGATTCGTAAAAGAGGTCGAGGCGAGAGAGAAACGCGCCGGGAGTAAGAGGTGAGGGAGAGGGGAAGGGGAGAAAGAGAGGGCAGCGAGTATCGAAGTGAGCCGGCGTGTGGCTCGAAAAACCGCAGCCTGTGAAATTCGACGCTGAGGTAATTTGAGAGCCGTGAGAGGGTTGTGTCGGGGCCGAGGGATAAGCAGGGGACGAGGTTTTGACGGTGGTTGCCAGCGTCGGCAGCGTCGGCGGCGGCGGCGTCGGCGGTCGGGGGTGGAATTTCGGGTAGACTGGTGGGTTTGCCGCTCGGGTTTCTAAGTTTATTAAGTCCTACCGCGACTCGCCTTATCTAGCTCGGCGACTCGACCGTCATCCACGGTGCTCGCTGCCTCCCCCTTCCCCACTACGCCGCCATGAGTCGTTCTTCTTTCATTCTATGGTCCTGCACCGACCGTAAATTCATATCTCGAATAATTTTCACCCGGACGCAGACCCGGGCGACTTGGCTAACGGCCAGGATTTCTCGTAAACTCTGCTGGCCAGCCCGTGAGTCCTGCTCCACTCTCTCTCTCTCTCTCTCTCTCTCTCTCTCTCTCTCTCTCTCTCTACCCCCTTCTCGCTCTCTCTCTATTTTTCTCCTCTCTCTTTCTCCCATTTCCTCTCTCCTTCTCTCTCCTGTTCATTCCACAACCCCCATTCTCCGCCTTCTTCGCTTTTGTTCTCCGGCTCTTCTTATACCCTTCAGCAGAGCCGAGAGAGCCCTTATTCTTTTCCTCGCCTTCCACCGATTTCGCCTGGATATCGCCTCGCCTCTTTCAATCGTATTTCACTCGCAGAACCGACCTGGACACCGCCGAGAACTTGCCGC
This sequence comes from Augochlorella aurata, assembly GCA_028455555.1. Taxonomy (NCBI): domain Eukaryota; kingdom Metazoa; phylum Arthropoda; class Insecta; order Hymenoptera; family Halictidae; genus Augochlorella; species Augochlorella aurata. Next base: position 6,822,242 of record CM052161.1, on the reverse strand, counting down.
TCCTAATGCTTCCCTTTGAGACTCAACCCCTGCCACAAACCTCCCTTCGATAACTCCGCTCGATCACTCTCTGATAGTCATTCCGAATTTTGTCGTTTACGTTTCAGACGCACTTCTTTCTTCCTGGTGATCTGCATATGTTGTTGGTACACCCTTCCTTGATTTCTCAGGTTTTATCCCTTGCACAGGGTGTCAAACTGGCGAAATAATCTCCTATTTGGAGATATTTTATGTATACTTAGAAGCTACAATGTTTCCAATTTCTATTGGTAGGCGAGATCAGAGTAACATTGTAGATAATTTAAAATCTATTTCAGTAAACGTCGATAAAATGTAATGAAAAAGATTGATGCATCTTGGCATGTCAAAAAAAGATATATATGGAAAGAGTCGAAAAGTTTAATTAATATTTTACGTTAAAAACAATTGCCAAATCATTCTTCTTTTAACGACGTACTTTAGATTCTCCTCGAGTCTCAATTTCTACATATTAAACAGCTAGTTTTCAGGAAGGCATCACATTCATTAAACCGGGAGGCCACAGGCCACAAGAAAAATTCGCGGATACTCTAGTTACCGACCGTACACGGTCCCGAAAACCGCGTGGAAGCATCGGTTCGTCAGCGACCGCCCCCGTATCGGATAACATCGGCGCTCGGTCGAATTAAAATCGCGTGTGCAGAGTAAGCTCCTTATCAATCGTATTAATCCCGCGGTTAGGGCATATTTGAGCCATGGATCTATTAACGAGCTTGGGATCGAATGAGCAAATTAGAAACGCGGTTCTGCGCCGTCGCGCCGGATAATCGGCGGCTGCCCGTCTGCTGCTGCTAACGATGTTAGCCGAAGGACGCTCGTTAGCGGGACGCCGACTGTACACGCGAACCCCCGATTGTCCCCTGCAAAGCGTCGCGTCGATCCCGGACGTCTTCGGACGTTCGCATAGATCGTGCAGCCATCTTCCAGTGAGCGTCTCCTCACGCTCGGCCGAGAGGAAACGACCGATAAGACGCTCGCAGACTCTTCGATCGCGAGCTAGACTTACCTCCTCCCGCAGCCCCTGTTTTCTCCACCCCCTATGCATCGTTCGTTGCACATTTATAGAACGATATTTGATGCAGCAGCCTCTAGATACGTCTAGACGATACCTCCGTTCGATACCGCGGGTATTTGAATATTATTGCGGAATTTCAACCCCTCGTGGACTATTTCGTGGAACACCCACCGGCTCCCTGGGTTATTGTAGTCTCGAGCTGTCGGGGGATGCAGTTTGTACTTTGCAATTGTACGCCCAGCGACACCGTAGTCCGCGTACAGTTTCGAGAGTCCGGGATTATCTGGGACAGCTCGCGTTACTAGCTAATGGTGCCTGATCAGTTCACAGAGACCAGGAAACTCATTTATCGTGGCAGAAATGAAATTCTTGGAGTTTCGCATTTTGCAAAAATGTTTGTATTCGTCAATCGACGACTCCTTTAACGTTTCAAAATCCAAAATGATTTAGATAATTACTCGAGCAGCAAGGTAAGGTATACATGAATAAAATAAATAAATGATTTCATTGCACTAAGCTGTTAGTGCAAGAATTAATTAAGTTGCAATAAGCCTGTGGAAGGTCTTTTAATGCAAAAGTCGTCTGAACATCTTTGTCTAAAATCGGCTTCAATTTTTCTGTCCATTTTCGATCCATATATATCTACACTGTGTCCTGAAAATTACGTACGTACCAAAATTGCATGCTAAGTCAGCTGCGTTTGACTAGAAGCAACATTTCTTCCTGGATTCCATTTTGCAGGAAGAAGCGCTTCTTCCTTGAAGGGTGTGAGTGTTCGTTACGATCCCCTACTTCGGATCGCCGACATTCCTAGAAGGAATCAACCCCATCCGACCGGCAATATGCCATAGAAACAGTACCCTCGGGATTGTCAAGCATTAGTATTCCGCGAACGTTACATTCGACCGTACCTCCTGGTGTTTTCAGCCCCGAATGGCTCCGTGCACGCGTTCACGCCCACCTATGCACCCTTGCGATATTACAGCCCTGGCAGTCTTTCTTTCTACCGAAGATATTAAACATCGTTGCTATCCCTTGCAATGGCAAATGGCAACGTAAAAGCTAGTTTCTATAAATGTTTCGTTAACATCTATGGCCTACGGTTGCGTCCATGCACCTCAATCTAGGGATGATTCTCGTGGCTACTGCACACAGTGCACCTTTCTTTGCGCAGCTTCGAAACCCTGTTATTCCACTCGACCTTGGGTTTTGCTTGCATTAATTAGAAGCAAAGTAAAATGTCTAATTAGATTTTGGCGACTTTGCTTGCAGTAAGTGGAAAATTCTTTCTGTGACTTCATGCTAGCTTAGAAGTGCAATGATCTGCTGAACCGTGTCTGCCCTGTGATTGCTGTCTTTCTTGCAGTATATAGAATTTGCCAACATTGATACATGGTTTAATGCAAAATTGATTACATTGAAGAACATATTATAATGACTACCAGCATTTTATAATGACATTTATGTGCATGTTATTGCACAAATACATGTCTCATAAGCTTTCATTTATTCTACTACCTGTACTATGTTTATTTATTATATCTACTATATAGTTATCATATATACTACACTATTTCGTACGTTTTTCTTACTTTTTCTATCGTATCGTTATGTAAATAATTTTATTCCTAACCTACTCATGTGACGGCCATACAAAATCTCTTTCTTTTTACCTCCTTTTTTGTAACAAAAGCTTTTTACCTGTATACACGAATGAAATTGTTATCATTATTAGTAATATTCTATGGCTGTATAGCAGATATCATTTTACAAAAATGTATTACCTTGTTCGCCATTCTAGTTCGTCTGACCTCCTGAGAATCATCCATTCAATTTCCAACAAGCTCCTAGGAAGGTATCATCCGTGAAGTCCGAAACGCATCAAATAGTTGAGCGAAACAATTAGTTTCGTCCAGGATCCCGTCTCCTCTATCCAAAGCAGCTTAAACCTCGTCACGAGTAGCGGACATTTATCACAGTAGGCCAGCAGATCTTCCGGCGTGCTCAAAGTCTTTAATTTCCTTTGACGAGCAGCAGAAGGAGCAGCGGGATCCTTGGCAATCAGTTCCAGGACCCGGGCCGTAGACAAGGATCCTATTTAGCGGGCAAGTGCAAACAACTGTCCAGTTGATAAGATCCTACGGAAGGGTCGAAACTTGAGGATTGTTGACCAACACGGAGGAGCTTAACAGTGGCGCAGTTAATCGGAATGAGGGTGACTTGGTAGTCGCAGGGGGTTGGCCGAGGGGGTCGCGGGCAGAGGGTATATCAAGCGTACGCATCTCCTGATTCTAGTCTGCATATTAAGCGATCCTCTGTGCCACCCTGCAGCCTCGATATCGAGTATTCCGTGCCCGGATAGACAGCGCTGGCACGTTACTCATGAACTCAACGCCGTGGCATATGCCGATGATTGGCCGCCGACCGTCAAACTCATCCCCCGAACCGTTTCGATCCGGCAGAGAGAGAGAGAGAGAGAGAGAGAGAGAGAGAGAGAGAGAGCGCCAGGCCCGCACACCCTTCCCGTGTTCTCGCGTACCTCCCCTGTCCGCGCGCATGTTTGCGTAGACACGTCACCGATTCGAACGACCGTCGTCAAACATTTTGATTTCGAGGCCGCTCCGTGCACCGTATTCACAGGTTTCTTGAGTCCGCAGCTGCTTCGATGCACCGGCAACCTGAATCCTTCAGACGCGAGCTGCAGATCGGATCTAAGAGCTCCAGCCTGAGGCAGATCGAAGCCAAAGCTATGCATTAAAAATTAGGGGACTGAATCTACAGACCAATATCTTGCAAGCTTTCTGGATTAAGGGAGCTTCGGTAGGTTCTCGATCAGAGCTACCAGATATCCTCTAGTTCGCGAGGTATGGAAAAGATTTGGTTCAACCCCCTAGTTCAACTTCTGGCACAGTGCATTTAAATGATTCACATTGTTCTTAGGCAATGGAAGAAGGATTCGTCTAGCTGAAGAAATATTGTAGGATCATGATAATAATAACGACGTGAAACGTTAATTCTGCGATCAGAAGTTAGCAGACGCATTCTTAGGAACATTGTCAATGCATCGAAATTGTTCGAACTTCTTGCATCTATAATACAGTATTCTAATTTATAACTACAGTATTCTAGAAAAAACTCTCGATTGAAAATAACAAACACAGTCAAAACAGAGCGGAAGAACGCAACGTGCATAAACAACGGAATTTACGATTTCTCTAACCAGAAGTTAAAAGCGTCGCTTGTTGTGCAATTTTTAGAGACATTATTACTGGAACGATATTGCTGAAACTTCTCGTGCGTATAACACAATATTGAAACTATTCCGCGGCAAAATTTCGCGCAAAATAACAAATGCGAGGCTATAAAAATATCGTCAGTGTTTTTCTAACAACCACGCCTCCTCATGTAAATTTGACAAAACCCATACTGTTATAAATACGAAAGTTCTTCGGCGGAAAATATCGTATCAATTTCATCGTAGTGGAAAATAAAACATAAAAACGGCGCGGCCTGCGTGATCGAAAATCATCCACACAAATGACAAACGGTCCGATCTGCCGCGAAACAATTCTGCCGGGTTTCGCGCGAGGCCGGAACCGCTCCGCATCGTCGCGAAATATTTCCCGGTTACTTCGCCAACTTCAAAGAGCGGCGGTTTAATGAAAATCCCGAAGCCCGCAGGTGCGCAATCGCTTTTTACCCGTGTGCCCGGGTCCCTGCCGGTGTTCCGTATCAGAATTTCCATCGGCAGCTAGGCGGCCCCGTCTCATTACGCCTTGTCTATGCCGGTGGCTTAATAAACTGGTTCGGGTCTGGTCGGATCAAGTAATAACTTCAACAGGATCCTTATTTTTTCGTTTAATCTGAAATTAGCTTCTCGAAAGAGGGTAATGGCGAACTTTTTCGACGAATCAGAAGCGACCGTTTCACGGTATTTATAAAAATTAGTTTCAATGGTGTCCGATATCTTTACCAATTGCAATAGAATGCAGCGATTAAGCTTATTGTACGCGCATAATATAATAATTAATACAAAAATGTGAAAGTAAATATAAATGTATTAACTAAAAATAAGCATAATTAAAAATGTTAATACACAGTTTGAGTTATATAGACCAGAAACATTGTAGAAGGGTTAAACTTGACGCTCTAATTTGATACATTTTCATTTACGCTAGCGTCTACGGGTGTAGGTTCGTAAACGATTGTTTTAACAGACTAGACAATAAAAATTGTCTGCATTAATTGTACAAAGCTGAGGTGTATTTCTCTTCTTCTAATATTGATCACTTGAGGCTAAAGTATACAAATATCTTTTAATCCTTAAATCTATTGTCTCGCGTTTCATTCACTAATTTTGCTATCGAAAGAAATTGAGAATGCTCGAAAGGACACCTCAGAGGACAATTTGTCTACAATCACATAGGATACTATTTCTCCAGCAACGGGAAGTTGAAGCGCGTCTTAGCATCCGCGTGAAATCGATCGCAAGCTCGCCTTCGCGAGAGGGTCGCCGAGGACGATTATTTATTTATTTTGTCCTGCGCCAGGACCCTCCATTTCCTCCGTCCTCGTTGGCCCTCGAAGCCGTTGTGTTCGCTCGCGACAGAATGGGACGCGGCCCGTGTTCGCAATTTGATGGCACACGGTCACCCACGCGGTCGTGACACATCCAACCTAATGAACCTCGCATGATAGAGTGCGACCACGGAGCAGCTAGCTAACCAACCTGACGAACAGGGGAAAAAAGAGGGAAGAAAAGGGATCAGGAGCGGAAAAAGGAACGAGACGAACTGTTCTTCAGGTGCGAGAGAAAAAGAGAGAAAAGAGCGAGAGAGAAGAATGGGTGTCGCAGCGGCGTGCGAATCAAAGGGAACTGGATCGAGAAGGACGGGGATAGGTTCCGTAGGACAAAGACAGACGGATAAGAATGGGAAAAATGAAAAGCCGTCGACAGTGATTAATTTCATCGCGCCGAGCAACGTAACGAGCAATTAATTATTATCGGGTAATCAAATGGGCTGGCCTACCCCCTCTATCCTGGTCATTGTCCCCTCTACCGACATTTCCGTGAATTGCGATTTTGCCCGACCTTTGCTACACTGGCTTCTGTTTTGTTGATCTTTATCGAACGCAAGCACTTATCAAGTGCAGTGTTGACATTCTACTCTTCGCCGGCTATTTCTCCGGTTCCTGAGGATTTCGAAGAATGGAGAGTATATCTCAACACTAACCTACCGAACAGGAAAATTGAAAAACTTGTGCTGCTTTATAAGAATGACAAGACTGAATTTACTCTGACCTTTCTTCATCTTAACTATCGGGTACGCTTCAGTTAAGAAATTGATTCAATAATTTTCTCTGAAACGATCTCTACAATTTTAACAATCCATTAATGAAAAATCTGAGATCGGCCATTTTGATCGTTAAAACATAAATCACATTTTTCTTTTCTTTTTACCATGAGTAAACTTTTAGTTATTTAGTTGACGAAGAAACTTCTGCCTAATTCTAATTTTTATAAAATGACGTATGGAAATTTCCATAATGGTAGCTAGTCTTGCTTGTTCTGATTCTACAGGATTTATAGCCGTTTTCTATTTATTTGTCACATTTTTCATTTCTAAAGCCCGGAAATTTCGTGATAGACGAAAGCAGCCTCGACGTGTTGAACCCAACCCACGTGGATCACTTTCGAGCCACGAAAGTAATATGTTTGCTCGTTCATCACCTCACTATCGATTACAGTTGCTGGGAAGTGTCACATGTGCGCCTGCACTTACGGCAAATCTTGTTTTTACGTATTTACTTGGTATCGCATCAGATAATCTGCTGCCATCGACTACGCTGGGCGTTGAAATGCACCTTCCGTCGCTCCATTTTCCCCGAAACTAGCCGAGCATATAGCGTGTATCCGGAGAGCTGTTTAGGCTTGTCGCGCACGTTTCGAATTCCCCGGCGGGAAGGTGAAAATCTGTTGAAACGAGTCCGGGGCGGGTTCGTCGTCCGCTCGGACGTTCTCGCGCGAAGAATCCTCTTGTAACGACTGCCTTCTCTCCCCGCATACCGGCGCAATTACAGTTAACGCGGCAGAATTACGAGGCATTCGTGCGGCACGAAAATCCGTCCGGCATTACGAGCGTAATTTCGAGGCTGGCTCTCGGCGAGCCCGCTCGCGGCCCGCGCCGCGGCACGCGATCGATGCGAGCCGGTTTCGGGCCGAGCTCGAGGGACCGCTCCTTCTTGCCCGTTCTTTTACGCATTTTCGTGGATAATTTATGTGAACCGGGTGAACCCCGCGCGATCCGATGAGTCACGGGGCTCGTTTGCATGCTCGCGTGCCGGCTATCCGGCCCGAGGGGCACGCGTCGCGAGGAAAACGCGGCCGAGCAACGCTCCGAGCACGCACGCACCCGCTACGATCGGTCGAAGGAAAGTCGAGGGCCTGGCACGTTGGTCGAGGAGAAAATCTCTCGGACCTGCCGAGAGAGAGGGGACCTCCGCGCTTCCGATTCGTCTCGATGGCGGCTCGAAAAGGGTGGCCCCTAGTTTGCATAATATTTACGGAAGATCGGCGACGATAAGATAGCACGCCGAGCGAAGAGGGTGGAGACCGCTCGACTCGCGAATCGAGATCGCAGATAAGCCGAGAGGGTAGCAGAGCTGCGACGCGAGCTCTTTTGTCCCCACTCTTCAATCTACTCATTGGTAATACGCCGGCAGTTATTAAGTTCTGTCTCTCGAGAAATTCTTCCCAAATTAAAATTTGTCATTAACCCTTGCAGAACGATGACTGGGTCAATTATTACCGAGAGAATTTAAATCGCTCACTTAATTACTAAATTTTCGGCAATTAAGTGAAACAAATTGTTGTTACATTATTGTTACAACTAAGTCTGCAAGAAATATCGTCAAAAATATATTATGAAAAAGAGGGTAAAAATCATTCAATGATTTATTGCTACAGGTAATTTTTAGTTAAATATACTATCATTTTGTAGCACTGTATTTCCCTAAAAAGTCCTTCTTCTTTTCAAACACAATTGTTCAGTCTGGCGAAATTCGAATCTATTTCATTTATGTTTGTTTTTAGTGGTATTTTACAAGTCTATATAAATCGAAAACCTTGGCTGTAACGTTAAATAAATAGAAATTACGTAATTATTATATTACGTAGTTGTCACATGTTTTACAGTGAAGTAAGTTGTAAGTTCAACACTGATTGAAAGTAACGTTAAAATCAAAATATTCGAGGCATTTATTAAGTCGATGTACGGCACCATTTGTTCACAATTGGTGAAGAACGTGTAAAATTGATATGGGAGACGGACGATCTGGAGGCAGCGTGATTCGACATTGAAAATTATTTAAATGAAATTTGCTTGCGCAAGCTTGAATTCTCCACCGTGAATTTCTCACGTAGCCAGCAATTTTTCTCACGTTTCACGGGAACCAGGAATTACGTTGTCTCGCAAGATCGGTCTCATCGACGCACCCCGAAGAAAGAGCGCCAATAGCTGTCATCCGCCCCCTGGGAACGACACTTTATGGGCCGCCCGTGTGTTCTTAGGTCCACAGGACGAAGGGTCCGCGAATACGGTGAGAATCTGCCAGGGGTGGGACAGCCGAAAACGAGGGCGGACGGGAACGTGTGCGTGGAGCCGTGCGCGTTCCTGAGGGTTGGCAAGAATAAGGAGAGGAAAGAACTTGGTAGCTCCAGCGTCAGCCCTGACATTCCTCCCTCCCGCCCTCCTGGTCCACCCCCGAAAGTCCAGGCTCGCCGTATAAATAGATAGGCTTGAACGAGACCGTAAAAGCTTGCGGTCTCGTTTCGAATAATTGGATTTGCCCGGAACGGGACCGAGAGACGCCGACAATTCGCGCGCGTTCCTCCGGACGCGTGTGTGCGAGCGTGATTCATTCTACCTTCTCTCTCTCTCTCTCTCTCTCTCTCTCTCTCTCTCTCTCTTTCTATCTCTCTCGCTCGCTCTCTATTTCCGCCGGGCTCGTTTTGAATTCGTCGCCTCTTTCGCCTCGATTTCGAGCGCGGACTGACCGCGGACGCGTTCGACCGCGCATACTGACGTTTCGGATCCCGCCGACAGCTCTGTTTTTATCCGCTGCGCTCTGCGCTCGAAACTACCCTCTATCGACACAAGGATCTCTACACGGTGTCCGGGAAATAATCCTTGCTCTTTAAGCATAATCCTTCACGCGCGCGTTGCTCATTTGATGTAAATTTTAATTCGGAAGAATTTAATGTCCTTGATGCAGTATTTAGTTAACGTTAGATTTTCGGAGCAATAAAAACGGCCATTTTATATTACTTCATAATTGTAACAAGAGTATATTTATTCTGAATTTTAACGATATAAATGATTTTATTAATTCAAAACTTCAGTTTTTCGATGATCAGAAATGTCAGCTAGGGTTATTTCATTCAGGAGGGCAATATTGCTGTAACTATCTATATATTTAACATGGAGAATCCTTTCATTTATGGTAAATTCAGGAACAGTAGTAAAACTCGTCATACGCTATTCCAAAAGATTGTGGAAATGCTACATTAGGAAAGAAAAAATTACCAAGGTCCGCGCTCCTGTAATTTTGTCTAAAAAAATCTCACGACTTTCTACCTTTGTCTATTTTTACGAATTTAAGACGCATTGTTACATTTTCGACTTATTCAGGTTATTCAATAAAAATATTTATATATTTATCTAATTTGAATTTCATAAATGTAACTTGGAAAAATGTGATTTTATATAAAAATTCGCAACGTAGCCATGATTTCGAGAACGACTGAATAATTGTTTGACAAGAGATTCACTTTGTACGTATATATTCCTGTCTAGGATAGAGCCTAGAATCCTGTGACCTAGGCGCAGCCCCCTGCAATTCATGACCGAACTCGTACAACATTTGGACAAAGATCTCAAACATTTCTGACCATTTGAACTGCTCTGTTATATCTCTCTGTTCTCCTAGAGGGATTTACGAGAGCACCGTGTGGGAAAATTCGACAGGGTTTTAGGCCTGCCGGAGGTCCACCAGGCGTTTCGATCAGGGCCGCGGAGACCGGGCGGCCGCTTGATTAGGAAAGTTGCGGGCCGAGCGACATTTCTCCTCGTTTGAACCGGTAAACTTGGCCATTTAAAGGCGTCGTGGGGACCGCGGCCTGTTGGCCGGTAGGCAGCCGCCATTAGGCGGCAATAACGCCGGCTGGCCGGCACGGAAGCGAGCTATTGAGGCCGTCGTCGGCTTAGCACGCCGCCCGCAGCTCGCCTGCAGCCGCGATTACGGCTAAGTGCATTCGCTCCGCTACTACACAACTGCTCCCCGCCGACCCCTCCCCGTCCCTGCTCTTCGCTTCCACCATCGCGAGGCTGCACTGCACTGCTCTGCTCTGCGCGGCCACGTTGCACACGGGCGTCGCGTCGCGTCGTCGCTGCAACGATGCACGTGCACCGAAAGCCGGCCGGAGCAGAGCCGAGAGCCGGGAGAGAGTAAATGGAGGTTCGAAGGCAGCTGACCGTGAGACTGCAGACTGTTGATTTGCTCTTTGCCGTGATAAATGCCGCTTTCGGTGAATCGAGGGAGTAACTACGGATTATGGGGATTCTGATTGGACAATTGGACGACGCTACGGAACCATAGCGACGGATAACGAATGGACGGTACAGATGTTCAGTCGAGACGCTTACGCGGTCGTTATTCGAGATTCTCTCGGATCGCGGGCCAGCGGACCTCATTGATATCTGCGATAAAGACCCGGCAGAGTTCTCAACTCTTTCGAGGTGCAGGCTCTGATAATTTTATTGAAATTCGTCGACTTATTATTGTCATCCTTTTTTTTAATCTAATTAAATAAATTAAATTGGATTAAATTAAATTACAAGCACACAGAAACCATTTCTGGAGCCTGCACTTTGTTGCATCCTCCCACTGGATACATAGATCTACTAGAGAAATTCCAGCCGCCAATATACATTCACTAGCTCGTAGTTCTTAGGGTTCTTCTCTATTAAAGTTGTTATTTCATGTAAAGTTATATTTCTCTAAAGTTTTCTATAGCTATATATACGTACATCACACTAGGAACATAATAGGATTTTCTTTTGAATGTACATCTTTTATTTACGAAATACTGTTATATTATTCAAAGGAATGTCATTCTTCAGAAAGTGTTCTCGCGGTAATTGCTCACAAACCTGCATTGATTTCTTTATTGAATCCGGCGAAAATAGCCAATGGTTTATTAACTATCAGATTATTCGTTGCTATTGTCAACGATCTTGTATCACCATTGTGGCAATTTATTTTTGCAATGATTAATGACGCAGCTTTTACTAACATATTTCTTGAAACGCTCCATGACATTGCCAAGCTTTCGCGATTGGAAAGACTGTAGTCCTGGCTTCTTCAAGATCTGATGCAGATGGTATTGATGATTGCTACCCCCTCGTATTTCGCCGACCCATTTTCGGTTTCCGGTAGTTTGGGAACGCGATGCGAGGATGGATAACAAGTCGGGCGAAGCCCGGTCAAAGGATCGAACGAAGCCGATCGTCGCGATCGCGTTAATATTTTAGCCTGTTATTTGCGATCGCCAAACAATTCTACGGGTTTGGCAAACGACCCCGCGCGCTCCATCGTCTGCCCGTTTGGAACGAATGGCGCCTGTTTGTCGTGCCTCGCGTCGCTTAATGAGCCAGGAATCCCGAGGTTTTTATCGCCGCTGCCGCGCGATCGCGAAACGCCCGTGCGCAAACACGTGCTCGCATTTTAATGACAACGGGCGCCTGCCTTCCCCATTGTTTGACCAACCTTATCGCCTGTCTCGCCCCATTTCGGCCGGAGCAGCTCTTTTTACTTTCGTTCGGCGCAGACCTTCGGCAGGAACGTCCTTCGATCGTTTCTGACCCCTCCAGTTTCATTAACTTCACGCAGATAACTTACGCCGATAAGTTACATCACACGTTTTGGATTAGATCAATAATTTTGGTCGCAGGACTGCGGATTTTATGCATTTACGGTAACATTGTGTGGTTGCAATTTAAAATAGAAAAAAAGATTAAAAGAAGTTGAAGATGTCAACGTGTCATCTTTCATCTGTTAAAGTGATTAAAGAAAGAATGAATACAAGTCTGTGTCTATTGATCACTTTTCGATCCACTTGCAAAGGAAGTTCAACAACCCGGAAGTTCTGATTTTTTCGAAATTGTGCTTGTTGGGAACCTTAAAAGAAGTTTTGGGTTATTTTTATTGTCGATCCAAATTCGTTTCTTCCTTTTCTAGTTAAGACGATTTCAAGCTAATTAGAACAGTCGAAAAACTACCACTCAACATCAAGGCAAAACCGACCTGCAATTATATTAGAATTAAGAATTAAGAATTAAAAATTTTGACGCTCTCTAGTTTCAGTTTCATTGACACTGGAACGATCACTTAATGAATACTGTTAATATAACAACGACAAGATTGGATTTCTTGAAACTTTGTACGATTTTTACTATAATAGTGTATGCTCGAATAAAAACATTTTTTCAAATGGATGTCAGGAATCGTAGTTCGGTAGTGTTACAAGAATCGTGTAGTTCCGTTATTAATTAAATACTTTTGATTTTGTGTGCATTTTTAGGATTTATTTTCGGCACTTCATGTGTTAATATCATCAAACGAAGCGACACAGACGATCACGGCTTACGAATTTTCCATATTCGAAATAGCAACACTTTCAAATATGCTACGTAATAATCTTGAATATAGCAACCTCGAATCGTCCCGTAAAACCCTGCAAATACTCATGCCAGTTCATCGACCTCTTCTCGCGAAGCTCCGAAAAAGCGATGTCCTCTCTCTAAAACTGTGTCCGCAAGCTCTCTCGTCAGCGACGGACCACCGAGCCAGCTCCGGGCTCGGTCCCCATGAGAAATCGCGCGCCGAAGGCGGGATAACAAATCGGCTGATTTGAATAATCCGTGTTCGCGGTCCCCGAGCTCGATCAAAAGGCGGACCCAGAAAAAGAGAGCGTAACTCGCGCGCGAGCCGACGAAAAACCAGTTCGTGGTTTCAGCATGCTCTAACCGGGAAAAGACAGGGTCTAGAATCGTTCGCTGCGCAATTCCCGCTGTTTTAACGGGAGCGAGCGCTGTGTGGTCCCAGCGGAACTCCTCGTGGGGGGTGCATCAGCCCGTCGGGGGGTTTCGGCCGCGAACGCGCGTGCAGCCCGCCCCTAGATCCTCGAGGAGGGGGGGCAGAAGGATCAAAGGTAAGGCCAGCGGCCTCATAAGCCCGGTATACGAGCGTACACGAAGAATAAGGGACCACCAAGGGAGTTCACCTCCATTTCGCCGGCTGGCCGATTGTCCGGCCTGCCGTTATTACGGTTGCACCGTGTAATGTATCTGGATTTCTGCCACCCACGGTCCCTTCCTAGCCTCCGCACATGTGTTCGTGTGTTCCTGCGACTGTATCGGTAGCCGTAATAACGCAACCCAACCCAGTCGGCCCATCGATCTTGATTTGCCTTGCCGGACACTGCATTATTTGCTCTTAATTTCGACCGACGACTTGCCGCGACCGTCATTTACCAGGATCCTACCTCTCGGTGCAGCGTCGCGGAGCAATTTGTGCCTCGACTACTCAGAAGCTGACAGTTTGTGCTATCTCGAAGGCCTTCCGCCTTCAATTTTATTTATTTCTTGCCTTGTGGGAGGGGCTGGGCTTTCAAGTTGAATAGGGCTTCTAGATTTGCTTTTGAAAAATTCGTCGTGGCGTTTCTCCTTCTGTTCTTTACGGCGTTTTAACGAGGCAGTTTAACCCGTCCAGTGGATCCCTATCATTAGAAAGCCTTTTCTCCTTTTGGTATTCATATTGTATTAATTATATTTATAATATTTATATTTATAATTAAATTTATAATATTATATTTATAAATATATTATTATAAGAAGTGTCACTTGTTATTGGAGGTTCACGAGCACTCCACGCGGATACTTTTGTTTCAGAAGTTCACGCGTGTCCTGCCGAGTTAATCGGAGTTTGTTGTCATTCTATTTGGATATTTCTGTCGTGGGACAGTCCAAGTTGTCAATCGTTTCAGTCGGTCTCGGTGATAACCGTTCGAGCAGAGCGAGCAATTTTTGTTCGAAAAATTCGATGAAAACTGTACGGACTCCTCAAAGCCCCTAACTTTCGATAGACGAATCGTGTGTGGAACTCGACGCAGCGCGCAAATTCCATTTCTCTGCCTAAGCACCGTGTCCCGGCGCGGATACTTTCACGAGTCCACACGGAGAAAAACGCTCGTGGCGGACGTTTCTCCGATGAAACGCGGAAACGTTTCCTGCGCGCGAAACATTCCGGCGCGGGGCGAAGCTGGGAAAGCGCGGCGAACGGGACAATCGGTTCCTAACAAACGGATTAATCCGGTTTCACCGGGGCCGGTCCGCTTTCTCCGCGTCCGGCCAACTCGCGAGCAGGCGAAACTGTCGCATATCGCGGTGAAATTCGCATCGAATAATTAACAATCTTGCCACGGAATTCAAGCAATCCCGAAACCATCACTCTTCCCAGGATCGCCAGGAATTTTACTCGGAAGACAATCTAGCGCAGTGTCAGAGAAGTTACATGTACGTGATTAGATCTTGTTCATGACGTACACGATTAAATCTTGTTCTTGATGTACAAGGTTAGATCTTGTCCTCGATAAACATGGTTAAATCATGTTCGCGATGTGCATTATTAGATTTTGTTCATTATGTACATGATTAGATTTCGTTCATTGCGTACCTAACCACATTTCCGCATACTTGATCTTGAAGCGATAAAATCCGATCCAGACGCGCCAGAGATAGCGTTCTTCGATTAAGTATGTTTGTTTTTGAAAAATTTAAGATTTCGGTACGAGAATCTTACGAAGACCGGATCTTGAAAGTCATTCGATCCTTCTATTAAAGAGTCATGAATATACATAATTAGACTGCAGATCTTTATGCAAACTAGAAATTGTCTACATCAATTGCAAGACGCAGAGCTACTAAACAATGGTTTTCCAATAATTTTAATGTGTCACACATCAAGACAAGATTTCCAAATTCTTCGATCTTTTGCATTCGATCTACTCCGTTTAATGATCCACAGTTTACCAAAGACATTGAACGTATTTGGTGCTAAAATCGAGCAAAATCAGATTTTTAAAATCCGATCCTTTTGTCAAAGAATCATGCAAGATATTGCAGTTCGATTAGGTAGATCCTGTGCAAGACCACATCTTGAAACTCATCGGATCTTTCTCCCAAGGAGTCACCGATCTATAAAATCGTGCAAAACTTCGTCAAATCCAAATTTACTAAAACATACGCTCGATCCGTCTCTAGATCATCAGCTTCTGAATCTTCAGCAAAAATTCCGCATCGACGCCGATCCGTCGGAGAGGTCGTGAAACGCAGCACGTGGATCGCGGAACGCCATAAAAAACAATTTCTCATTAAACTCGCGATGGAGCTGCGTTGCCGCGACGGAACGGCGGGAACGGCGGGAACGGCGGTGCTCGCACGCAGCTCCATTTCCGAGGGCTGAAGGAACGCCGCCGTAAAACGGCGATACTTTGACGCGCCATGAAAGGACGTTCGTTCAGCCGGGAAGTTGCGGGTCTGGGGGAGATTGCGCCTGGAAACGGTGTCGCGGGTGTGCGTCGGGCACGGGCGCTGAGCGTAAAGGAGGTAGTTCGCGAAACGTTGCCTCGGGCGTTGCGTGACGTTACGTTAGTTTTAATTAACGCAGCTGCCGGGGCCCGGGCACGACTTCGACGACGACGGCTGCCTATTAACCGAGCGGTTGGCACTCGCGAGGCGTCGTTTTCATCGATGCGAGCCGAAACGCTCGCTTCGACCCGCACGCGTCTTCGCAGAATCAATGCGAGAGACTGCGCCGATTTTTGCCTTCTGTTTATCGGAATATTCGATTTACTCGTATAACATATATGTATCTGCTGTCTAAAGCCTTTTAGTTAACCCTAAGTAAGAAGAGGATACGAATTAACCACAGCGTTGCAGAACAAAGAGGTCAGTTTCCCTTTAAGAGATTTGTACGGATAGTATTAACATTAAACCTACCAAACTTTGAAAGTCATTAACACGAGTTCTTTTAGAAGAATGAGAAGACTGTATTTATATTGACATTTTCCATTTTTATCGTAATATAAGCTTGAATAAAGAAATTTATTCAATCGTTTCTTAGGAAAGAGTTCATAATTTCGGTGTTTCAGCGTTAATGCAGTGACTTGTAGATGCTTAAGAATTCCAATTTTGGAATGTACTATCACGTTTGAGCATGTTTGAGCAGGTCCATTTAAGCTAATCAGATAAAAAATCAATGTCGGACTTCGATCCGTGATCCCACAACATATTGATACTAATTTGGCAATATCTATGTCTCGAACGTGTCGCTGAAATTGCATTCGTAGTCTTTTGCAATGGAGCTGTCTGGTCCGATGAATGGTCGCGACGCGGTTCTATTTGCGAAAGCATGTTCTCGCAGATTCGCTCAAAGGTGCGCACACCGACGTTAACGAGCGGCGAAATTCGTTCGAACGGGGCCGCTCGTTTCGACGTGGTTCGATCGAGTAACTCGAAAGGAACTAGTGAAGAGACAACTACCGTGCCCGGCTAAGAACGATCTCTCCGGCTCGTTTCGCGTATCAGACTATCTACTCTTTTGTTAGCCAGGGTTCTTTATCGTCTGCGCCGCGCCGAGGCGGGCGGGAATCGTTACAGAGCCGGCAGTGGAACGAAACCGCGAACGCCCGGTTGTTTTGTTTAATTAAAAAAGGAGCGTTTCAACGAGCCCTTAGCTCTCGGTCCCGGAGCGCAGCCGCTCGTCTATTGGTTTACCTCTCTTCCATCCCTCGCTTTTACCCTTCGCGCCGATGTACACAGACCGGCGGAAGAAGAACCCGGCTGGCGCCGCGGAGCCGAAGAGTTGACTAAACACGGGGAAAGTTGACTCTCGCCTCGTTCTCGAACGAAACTCGCGTAAACCCTGGCCGCCGGTAGTATTCATTAAGAATTTTCAGCCGGCTCCCAAGCTTTAAAGGCGAACCCGCCGAGTTCCGCGCCGAGGGCAACGCTGAAACTCGCCCGAGAACCCACGCCTGGGAACTGTCCTACTCGCAATTACGCTCCGAGTCAATTTTCCTTGTGCTCGGTTCGTTTGCAGCCGTTCGGTCTAATTGATCGCATGATCGGCTAAAAAATTCGAGGAAGGTTCCTCGTAGTTGCCGTTCGATTTCTCAAAGTTCCTGTTGCATCTTGCATTTCCGAAAGCAGTAGATTTTGCTCTTGGCTGTGCTCAGAGTTTTGAACGAAGGCTGAAGAACGAAGGAATTAAATCCTCGATTTTCAGAGGGACTAACATTTGCTCCGGATAGTTATGTCCGTATCAAAGTCTTGAATAATGGGAAAGGGACAGTGTACCGCCATCTTTTGTTATCTACACAGGCAAATTATTATAATTTGTAACCACTGGAACAACATCCGACGTAGATAATAAAAATTGAGGCGTGCATTTATTTGAGCCATGTTGCAGAAAGGTCGGTGAAAACTCGCCCGCTGTTCGAATGTTCATAAATCAATCTACGAAATCATGCATGACGATCTATGTTCAATATTCTAAGAACACGAGCGGCGCAAAAATGAACCAAGGCGATTCTCAATATTTCACACGAGATCGCAGTAGGTCCTAAATAATGTATTTCGAAACCGTGAGAAAAATTTCTCAACACCTGTACCTTTGTGTCGATATCTCGGATCTTCTTCGTGGACACAAATCACGTCTCAGGGCGAAATATATTTTCCGGATCGTTCGATTCCGAGTAAAAATGGCGGCTCGTTGGGCCGATCACCGAGGGGGTTCCTGTACGCAGGCGACCCCCGAAGAAGAAAAGCCGCGGGCCCTGTCAGCAGGTGGAGAGTAGACATAAATCTTCCGTTCCCTTCTGAAAAATAAACCTTCCGCTCCTTTCTTCTGGTGTTGCGACGCCACGGCCGGCGACCCTGTTTCCGTGGCGGGTGGTAGATGAAAGTTTCCTTTTGTGCCGTGGCTTGTCACGCCGCGGCGGCCATTCCGGCGAGCAGAGAAGCCCGGCCTCGGGTTAGTGCCAGAGGTGTGTGTGGGTGAATGCTGGGTTCTTTCGCGGTGCACGCTTCTGTACACATATTCCAAGAGTCCCGGGGGGGTCTGGCCGAATGCTCGCCGGAAGCCGGCCAGGGGAATGAAAGACCGTCGTTCCATGCCCATTCTCGCGGCCGCGCGAAAAGAAAGTTTGACCCGAGCTACGGCAAAAATTTATAACGCCCGATTCCACGCGTGCACGATAGCCCCAAGTGAATTAGCATTCCCGTTTCTCTTGTCTTCTTTTCGCTGCTTCTGGCACACTGGAACACCTGGGATAAGAATTCCAATTACCCAGCATGTCCGACATGCCGTCACTTTCGTTTATTTTAACGGTAATCACAATAACATAGCAAAGAATTGTAAACAGCAGTATTTTAATATAACATTTAATATTACAGTAATGGAATAAAACTATTTAAGTACTCCATTAATTCACTGCAGGTATTAAACAAATTATTAAAAGGTGCTAGTTGCGCGTTTGCTTTGAAAAATGCCTTTCGTTTATTGATATAGTTGGGGAATCGAATTTATATAAATGATTTTAATTTTAAATGGTTAGCTTTTAGTCGACTAAAACGCTATGTTTTATACCGTAAAAATCATTAAATTTTGTAAAGAAAGTTTAAACATTAACATTTCTTGTACAGAACTTAAAATGAACAGGGCAGTGTTAATACATTGATTAAATATTCGATTAATAGGAATGAATAAAAGAATAAAAACAGATTCATGGTTTTTATGTATTTATGGCAAATGCGGAAAGTAAAAACATTGGAAGAATTTAACATCACTGTTACATTATTTCCAACGCGAAAAAATGATTAAGAACGATATTCAATTACTCCTTCAAATATGTTTGCCGCGTCTAAGGTGAACTGTTTTTATTTTGCATGAACTATAGTCATCATAATTTGATAGAGATTACGAAGGAACGAGGCATTCGTGAATTTATTTAAAAAAAAGAGTAAATAAAACTCGAAATGGTAGAAAAAATCAAAATAATTGACGAGTCTCGATTTGCCGATAGAATCTAACTTTGCGTTAAAGTGTTCTATTACTGCATAAAGAATCTATCGGGCAACAAATTTGCTGGTTCAAAGAATACATGCCTTTGACGAATGACATAGCTTTCAGAGCTAAATGATGATCGACGTTTCAGCGGGCCTCAGTTCGAGGCAGGGGCAGCCGAGAAGGCAACAGTGGCGCCTCGGAGGCAGCTTCTTGGTCCGGTGACTCCATTCTGAGCGATGTCGATACCAGAAGAAGTCGCCGTGGCGCCGTTTTGCGGTTCGCCCGGCGAAGGTTACCCGTGAACGAGCATCAAAAGATACACAAGCGACCGGGCACCGATTGAAAACCGCATGACCGAGAGCGTATACCGGCGTGCCGGGTTTTCCACGCGGAAATCGGTCCGCGATGGGCCAGCGTTCTCTGCCTTAAATCGCCACGCGTTCGGGTTTCCTCGAATCTCCGACCCGGGCATCCGGAAAACGCGACTCAAGCTGTCCCTCATCCGTTCCAACGACGGTTTGTCGCTTTCCATTCGTGCCGGTTCTGAAGAGAAATTTATTGATCATCGAACTGCTGCTCTATACGCGCCTGTGGTTCACAAAGACCCCAGAAACGCGTAACATATCAAGTCGAATCAAAGATAACTTTTCGCTTCGGCTCTTTGTAAGTTTCCTTCAGCTTGAATCTACAAATGTAATGCTTCTGCGAGGTTTTTCGATCGACCGAGTACTCGGTTCTTGCTGTATTTGCAGTTATATTTTCCACGACGTATAATAACGCGGTCTTCACGTATTGTCCTGCCTCTAATATAAATCAATATATAGGGTAGATGTCCTAATCTTCGTACCTCTGGATTAGAAACGTATAGAAAAAAGAAAGTGTTATATATAAATTGATGATCTTTTTTTATTATGTTTACCTATTAAGGTAATAAATGCGCGCGTCATCATCAATTTATATATAACACTTTCCATATTCTATAAATTCTTATTCCGAAGGTACGATAATTGGGACATCTACCGTAAACAACTCAAAAGCCAATCAATGTAAGTCAATTAATTTTAAAATTGAGATAAATTAAGATTTTTCAAACTTGCTGCGACAAAGTAACAGTGCCACCAACAATGCAAAGCACAATTTTTATTATAAGATCACTTACAAATGAACCTGATCAGAAGTGAACACAATTACCTCTGAACAATTTAGTCTAGTCATTCCATGATTAATTTAAATAACTGCTAGTATTTATTGTTTATTTATGGAGAAATCGACTATATTCGCGACTTCTGAATCGTTCGCTTAATTGTCCAAGGAAATGAGAATCTACAGGTTGTTAGTACAACATACAAGCATTTCCAGAAATAAATTCAAGGTGTCAAAAGTAGTTTTATATTGTCTCTAACTACAGATTTTGCAGTGTGAAATGAATTTGTTGCATACAGAAACGATTTTCTTGTCTGAGACCAACTATTTGAACTATGTTTGGTACAGTTTCCTCCGCGTGCAATCAACCACGACTGCCTGACGATGAAAATTAAACCTGCCCGATCAAACAACGGCAATTGCTAGTCTTGTCGATCGATCTCAGTTCCAGAAGCATACCGAGCCACGTCAATTCGTAACACATGCTCAGTTTGCAGTAATGATTTGACGAAAGGTCGCGCAAGATCGATGGCGAGGAGCCCGCGACCAATTCGAAGACCGCGGTATTTAGCGAGTGAAATCGCGAACATCGATGTTTATTGGCGCACGTTTGAGTATTTATGGATATATCGTGAGCATAGTCGCGGAGCAACGGCTTGTTCAAACCTGGAGCACGATACCCTTGGGCTCAACGTGCTAAGCAATAGGTCGAAGCTTCTAATTAAAGGTAAATAATCGCGCGCCCGGGCAGCGCATGAATACGAGGCCACAGGGAGCTCATTTGCACCCTGGTTCGCCCCGGTTTGACACTGCCCTGAGGGCGAGCACACAACCGGCGACTGTATTTCGTGGAGACGGTAGCGCGAGCAACGCTCTCCGGCAACAGGAAATTCCCTACTCCCTCGCATAACCTACCCTCGACGAGCGTCTGAGCTTCTGAGGAGCGAGGGACGGCGGCCGAGCGGGGAAGGCGCCGTTTGTTGCGTCCAAAGCAAATTACAAACCAATATTTTCCGAGAAAAATGCGCCCCAAGCCCGTTCGCCCGAAATATTTAACGTGCCGCCTCGCCGATCCAATAACAGTCTTGGAATAACAAGACTGCGTGCGCAAATTTGCGTCTCAGGTGGCGGAACGTTGATCTCGAATTCTGCTTCTTCTATGAATAGTTGCAGTTTGCTAATAATATTGACAGCGGTCAGAACCCGCTGGGAGCTCGTCTAGTTCCCTTCGGCGACTTGGGAAAATCCTATTAATCGGTTTGATTAACATGTTTGATTTTTTTTATATTTTATTTAAACACTTTTATAAAATATGTAATTCGATAAAGAATATCAAGGTCTATATTTTCGTTAACCAGTTAACTGCTGGTAACATTTTGTGTTTCGACGATTATACCAGAGAACAATTTTCAATTTGCATTCGGTAGAATACGTTCTAGAATATATGACCATTGTCTGCGTAAAGCCGCTTCTTTCTACTGAATTACACTTTCGCTCAATAACTGTATTTTGTCTGATCCATTATTCTCTTCTTATTTACATTTTACTGCAACAGCCTTCGTCTGTCTAAGACAGACCTTTTCTATTTGACTAATAGCCGCATTTTAACCAGTTACTGCTTTCGACGAGTATACTCGTCATGAATAAATGGCAACTCTCTCAACTGTTTCAGCCCTTAGCTCTCAGAGTTGAGAGAGTTGAAAGAGAGAACGAGAGTGTTGAAAGCTGAGTGCTGAGATAGAATTGAACTGACTTTACACAGACACAGATCACAAATTCTAGAGTGTATCCTACTGAACGTAGCATAGTCCTCCCGATGGTTGTAGAAAAAATGTTCTCTTCTAAATCAACTGCTGATTTTTCCGAGCCTTCAAACTCGACAAGACGGAAAGGTCTTTGAACTTTTTCTTCAGTGCACACGGCTTGAGAAAATAAACTACCAGATTACAATGAAAGTTTGCATTGAAATCTGACGTTTGCAAGATCCGTCGGGAAAATCGGCCCGGGAATCAGAAGAATTAGTAGTCAGAGGCCTCCTTCGATTTTCCGGTAACAAACTCCGCGACGTCGTTGCCATCGAAATCTTCGTATTAGTGAATGAGGGTCCTGCGGGAGTTGTTCGGGCCGAACAAAACGCAGAGCAGGAGCCGCAACGGCAATTGCAATTCCACGAGCCACGGCTGGAAAGTAGAAGCAGAGGAGCAAAGCTTAGCAGTAGGAAAGAGAGAGAGAGAGAGAGAGAGAGAGAGAGAGCTAACCGGGGTAAACTGTGCACTTGCGCCGGGAACTTGTTAAAAATCTCTCGATTTCCATATTCCTTTCGACTCGATGCTCACTGATTGCGAAGCAATTTCTGCGTCGCGCTTGTTCTCTCTATGGGCCGAGGGATTGGTTCCTTCGCACGCGCGACCATGGCAGCAGCCGATCGATCGGCAGCTCGCAGCATTATGCGTTTTGCATACATTAACGGCTGGCTTTTATTCGTCTCTCTCGTTACGCGAGACAATTTGTTGGCGGGCGTACCCCGCGCTACGAATTCGGAATCATCGATGGGAAATACGTTCACCGAATTCGTTACTGAGATTAGGTTACATCGGGCTCGGCTAATGCGAGCCAGTCGAAAGCCGGACTCTCTCGCAGGATCGCGAGAGCACGGGGGCTAACGCGGGATCGGCGTTTCTAAATTAAGGCTCGGGGAAATATGGTGTTGCCATACGCCGCGGCCTAGTGCACGCGTAACCGGCGAGATAGTAGAATTGCCAGGAAATTGCAAATTGCCGGCGAGCTGCGCGCACCCGCCGCTACCAAGGCACCGAATCACCCGACTTGCAAATGGAAACCAGAGTCGCGGCTCCACCACCATCACGACCGTCCACGACCGGCCCTCTCGACCGTCCGATCCCTGAAAAGTTTAAAACCCTCTGGTGAAACACACTTTGCTCCATTTGCAAGACTCTGCCGCTCTAATTCGTTAGCACGACTATCTTCAACGTGCAGTTGCAGTTGTAAAAATTTGTTCTTCGCGGCGATTCTTACGTTCGGGCACTGTTGTAAATAATTATTAGGCGGTGGGTTTTAGCAACAATAAATACAGAATTTATTACGTCCATGCGGAACAACGGTCTCAATATGCCTGATACAATTGAACAAAGAGGACACACAAAGATTTAGAACGGAGATTTACAAGTGATAAATTTCGTAATTAGAGCTATGTCGCAGCTTAG
>CM052161.1:6743851-6780909 GCA_028455555.1 Augochlorella aurata | reverse complement strand
TATGTAGTAATAACTGGACTGCAGATTATATGCGTTTATGACAAAAATGGCAATATGAAATGCCAAGTAACGAAGTCATTAGAAAAATTTAGGAATACTTGTACACTCTCCTCAATTCATTAAAATTATAGGAATGACAGTAAGATCAAGAATTAAGAATTATTGCGGACAATGATGATGGTAGAGTGTTCAAAGAGTTACAAAAGCAATTCGGAGAATTCCAATAACGATTGGCATTTATAAGTGAGCGATTTAAACAGTATATAGATTCAGCCTTGTAGTACATAATGTGCTTCTATGAGGAAAAGAGGAGCATGAACTGGTTTGAGGCTTTTAGAAGAAGTTTAAAAATAATTTTGAAAGTCCATCGTGTATCAGTTTCCGATTTAATGGTCAGTAGAGTACTGCCTAGTAGAATTATGCATTATTCAGTGGATATTCTATTTCCCTCTCTTCGAGTCGGATATTTCGAGCTCGATGAAGTTATTTCGAAGCTTGTAACCTTTCGTGTCGTACATCGAGGCCAACTTTCCTAAACCTTTTGCTCTCCTTAATGTTTAATCTTCAGTCGAATTCACGTGTTCACGGAAAAATTGATGTACACCTAAAATTGGTCACGCTATAATAAACTAACCGAGATTTTCACGTTCGTTTTCCAAGGAACCATGAATAAATCGGAAACTGAAAATCTTAATTTCTTGGGGCGTTCCTGCGCGAATTTTGGTAGCCTGTGCGTTTTCGCGGGAGATTACACGGTGTTTCTCCGCGAATCTTTTTCGGGAACAAAGGATGTCTGTCTGCCGGATTTAATTTGCGTTAAATACAAGACGGCGGAATAAAGGACGACCGTCTCAGACGTTTCGTCAGGGTTGTTGCTTCCGTGGAATTCAGAATATTCGGGTAGCTTCCGGTGTTGCCGCGACTATGAATTGTACGAATCAAAGAGACTCTGCAATTTTCCCGTTGCGAGGAGACTATAATATCCACGAAGTTTCAAGGGTCTAGGTCCTAAAGTTTCGGTGCTTCGCAACTGTCTGAACAAGGTTTTCGGATCTGCAATTGTTGTCTACATAGTCGAAGTCCTCGCGACTGTGCTCGGCTGGTTTATTTCGCTCTGTAATTTTCGGATGCAGATTTTATCTCGCTTCTCGAAGGGGAATGGACCGATTCGTGAGAATTACGGTTTTAAGAGGACAGTTCCGACGGAGTCATGACGCGGATAAAACGCGACGCGTGAATTCGATCCGCGAAGTGTGAAATTAGTCCTTGTTCTCATGTCGCGCGTCCGACGCCGGATTTACATTTCTCCATTACCTTCCGTCCGTGTTTTTCGACGAAATTTATACACATCCAATTAGGAGTCCCGGGGAGCCACGGTAATCGCATGTAAGCATCGATAAACACGAGGGAATTTAACACCCGTCCCCACCCCACCTCCGAATTCGTCGGACTCTCTAAAGAACGGGTCCGGGCAATATTTAAATTACATCACTAAGTAATTAGCGAAATTTTCGAGTTGCCGAGCGGTTAACGAAGCTTTATTATCCTGTAAAATTACCGTTAAAATATTTCGGGTAAGCAACTTCCTGAAATTCATCGCCTGTAATTATTCATAAGCACTGCTAATTTTGCATAATTCCCAATTAATCCCGTTTACTGTAGCACACGCGTTTATTTAATTATCAATAATTTATTGTTAGTGGACGAGTCGATGATTATCACCGGAAATACACCGTTGTCGAATTTGATGTCAATTGTAACGAACGATATGTATCGCAACTTTCGCGTATGCACACGCGAATTCTCGATGCGCGCGTCCTATAATCGGATGAACTTTTCGCTGATTGCTGGAACATTCACTTTGGGAACTATAACCGTTTCGTTTCCCTGAAATCGTCTGCCATTCCTTCAATTCTTCGAGTTATGACGTCTTAATATTCTCTTGAATTTTTTGTGATGGTGATTTTTCCATATTCCTCAGACCGTTAAATTATTCGTGCACACGCTTTTGCATTCGCAAAACACTGGGAATTCTAAAAGTTCCTTTTGGAGCCACAAGAATCCCTTGAAAAAACTACTTGGAAAAATATTCACTTCTTGCTGGAACACATTTTTCTTATTATTATTATTATTATGATTATTAATGTAATTATTATCATTGTATTACTACAATACGAAAGAATATTTCCAAGTACAACATAAAATTAGAAAAAAACAAATTTATCTTCCTTTCGAAGGCAGACGAGTGCCTGACTATTTCTACCACGGCCTAATGTCTCATATTATTTTTTCTTGTCGCTTTATGAATCACCGCACCATAATAAATGATCTCTCAGCAGCTCGCCGGAACGAAACACGCGTCCAAGCAGCGTTCCAGCCTTCGCCACCGAGTTCCTCCATTTTCCATAGAAGGGGGCACAAGGAGGGGGGTTTCGCGTTCCACGGTTGCGCGCAGAATTTCGACGTCTCCTTTGAGACGCGCTATAAATACATCCCGCTCGAGGAACAAAGAAGCACGGCGCCGGAAACGGCGCGTCTTTCGGCGAATCCTATTAGAAAACCTCGTCGCATAAATTGTCTCAGTCAGTGGGACCGAACTTTGGCCCCCCGCTTCCTTCTTTTTGCGATTCTTCTTCCCCGAGGCCGAGAAAAAGGCTACCGTAACTTTTATCTCGCGGTTCGACGACGAGGAGACTCGTAAAGGGCCCAAAGGGGGCCTCGGACTGTTTTATGAGGGAATATCGCGCGCTGGTAGCACTATGCGTTCAACGGTCGCGGATATCGAGCCGAGATAAACCAGGGAACAGCGTCTCTAGGAACACCTTCCGTTCCGTTGGATATATTTAAACCGGGAAACGGTGGAGCGACGCCATCCGCCGTCCTCTTTTCGACGAACTTAAACATTTACGCCCGCGAAGGATACGCAAACCACGCGTCTGTCCTTTTTCGTGTTCCGCAGCACGTGCTGCGAGATATTCCTTCGTGTTTTCGCGAAACAACGCGGTTCCTATTCCGTGTATCTCCTTCAAGAACGACCTCAGAAAATGCGATCCACTTCCCAGTTAGCTTCGAATTATTCGAATCCTCAGCATACCTAAATGAGGGTGAAACTGGCGGAATTTTATCCATCAGCTCTGAAACGAAAGGAATGATTGATTAATCAGAAATTTATCAGTTTTTACAAGGTTTTTATAATTTCTACAGTTTTCAGAATGCCGTCTTTGTGCTCGAGTGGCAACTTGAAGGCGATACTAAAAATTACTACACTATTTTTAAAAGTATTTTCACATTAGTAAGTTTGTCTGCATTTGCTAAATTTTCAAACAATAGAAATTTTCTAGAAGCAAACACGTTGAATTTCATACGTACAAGAATAAATCAATCATACAATTACCATAGTTGTTTTCATAGCTTATACATTCTGTTTTAGCTTGCTAAACGTCGTTGCTCCGATCTTGATTAAATAATATTATCAGCTATTAGAATCGGATTATCGCATCTTAACAGGAAGAAGCATCGATAACGACTCTCTAATAGCAGTAATGTCGATTTTTCGAAGCCGCCCCATTCACGGTTCTGATAACCCAATTAATGCTCGACGATCTCTGACTCTGAGTGCTGAACGTCTAAACAGCGAATAGTATATCTCCGGAGTAATTAGCGAAGCAATATATATGCGTCGGCGGGCAATAATGCGTGGACTGCTCGGGGCTCGCAAACATAATTTAATAAACACGGAGCTCGGCTCTTGTGTCTTGGCTTGCGTCGATTCAATTAACCGGATCGATAAGCGCCGATCGTCCTGTGTATTCCCCGAAAAAATAGAGGGAAGCCCGTAAGCGTGGCGCACGTCCGAGCATAAATAACATTCGGTTCCGGTCCGACCCTCCTTTTTATCGTATTCAGTTTCGGCCTCACCCGAACGATCTCTCGCGTGCTAATTTTAATTTATCGTACCCGGGAGATAAATGGAGGAGAGAGGACTTGCCGAGCGATCCGATTATTTGGAACGTCGTCCTCGGATCGATGTATCCGTGCCAAAAGCTCTCTTTCTCGGCAGCAAGAAAAAGGACGCGCGTCGCTGTCGGCGCGATTAAAGCGTCGTTAGCATCGATTAGTTTCGCGAAATTCCTCTCGGTGGCCGGGCTGCGCGGTTTTTCCCGCCGGAAATCTTTTCTCCCCGACGAAAATCCGGTCGCCTGGAAAAGACGTTTTCTTGGCATCGCCCGGCTTCCGGATGCGATCTCTGTTCTGTCGCTATTAATTCGAATTAAAAACTTTGCCAGCAGCTATCCGAAAAGATTCTTCGGAGAAAGCAGCTGATGAATTCGCGGGATAATGCACGTAGAGGACAAAGTCAAGTTTAACATTTCCTGTCCATCTAGTATAAATTATATATTGTTATTCATTATTAGTACGCACAATTGTCTGCCATAATTACAAGAACAAAAGCTAGGTAGAAATGTATGTCTCTTAATAATTTTAATACGATGAGGTTACTTCGACAGTAAGACTGAATTCTTTGTATTATGTATCAGTTCATGTACCCATTGTTCTTACAAATGCATAAAATAGTCAGTGTATACAGGGTGCGGCCGAATAACATAACAAGCTTGTTATGTTATTCGGCCGCACCCTCT
This sequence comes from Augochlorella aurata, assembly GCA_028455555.1. Taxonomy (NCBI): domain Eukaryota; kingdom Metazoa; phylum Arthropoda; class Insecta; order Hymenoptera; family Halictidae; genus Augochlorella; species Augochlorella aurata. Next base: position 6,776,269 of record CM052161.1, on the reverse strand, counting down.
ATAATAAACACAACGCGTACAGAATTGCTAGAAGATTTAACTAGTGTTCACTGAAAAAAATTCCCTCAAATTGAAATAAATACCCGTTTTATACAACAATTCCTTTGAAATTATTGCCGAAAATTAACATTGCACATTAGAACGCAATTGCGCAATTGAACGCGAACGAGGATTAAAATCGCGAGTCGTGTAGTCTCGAGTGATCTAATTCCGGCAAATTGCCATGTTAATTAAAATCTGACATTTTGGATTTAGAAGCGCAAGATCTCCGCGATGGAGGGGGTGGGGGGAGGAGTAAATCCTTTTCGGAATGGGATTAAGCCCGCGCAGTTACAAGGCAGGGCACGAAGAATCGTTCTCCTCCTGCTGCGCTTTTTCTGGGCCATTTCGTTTTCCCATTTCCTCCCTACGCCGGTTCCCTTCGGCTGTTCCCGTTTCGCCCGAAAACCCTTAAAAGAATAGTACCCGCGAAGGTCTTTCGGGCCGAGGTCGGAACAATTTCCGGAGCGAAGACAGAACAGAGAATGGTCCCCGGCGCCCTTTTCGTAACTGCACGCGAATATTAGCTTTCTAATTTCGCGAAGTGAATCTTGAATAACTTCCACGCCGGATTACGGCACGGTAAAGGGCCCGCTGTTCCCTGCGCGGAAATTTGAATACAGGAATTCTGTGTTACGCGAAGTTTATTCAATGTCACGGACTCGCAATTGCCCGGCCACGCTGCGAGATTCTCCGCCGTTCCGGGTACAGGTTCTTCCGTCGTTCTATTTAATTAATTTTATTTTTCAAAAGTTCTCGGTTCTCCTCACGATCCACGTACTCCCGCCAAACTATGAACATCCGAGTTTCCATTCTATAATTGAGGTCAGATTTTCTGCGCGAATGGCAAAAATCAATGTATCGAACGCAGAACAGCGATAACATTTTCAGGACGTTCTTGTAATAAATCGTCAGTGCCTTACGTTTAATGCAGAAAATATCTCGCCTAGGGGTCTCATGCAACGATGCAGCAGCGTGTTACTAAAATTAATCTTCATTAAGTATTCTCAAAAAAGAGCGGAGCCTGCTTAATACTCTTCAACGAAGATTAAAGAGAATTAATTTTTAACCTTACCCGTAACGAAGACTCGCCTAGCTCGCCGTTCTCATTTCGCTGGTTCAGAAATTAGGGTGTTTATTAAAGGTTTCCTCGCTTAATTTTCTTCGATGGAGATTACGAATTAACTCGACCGTTATTAAAGACTAATTCCGTCGGGTGTGATCAACGGGATCGAAAAATTCGACGGGATCCAAGCGGCGGGCTCGTTGATCAAGTAACAGGAAAGGTAGCCGACAGCGTCTCGGAAAAAATGAGTCGTGTTGTTTAATTCCCCTCCAGCAGCCTAAAGCTTGCGATAAGCTAATGAAGTCCGGGTCACGGGTAATCCGGGATCGGAACCGGGTGCGTGCGAATGGAATATGGAAAACCACGGCGGATCCAAAGGTTCGCTCTCTCCCCCCAGTGGATCCTGCGACCTTTAACACAATTAAGTCCAAAGCTGGCAGCGGCTGCGCGAGCGCAACCTGCTTTTAGCTAAATGGACCAACCAGCGGGCAAACAGCGCGCCGGGAACCGCGTTTATGCAAAAGTTACCGACTAATCTCTGCTCGTTTTTCCTGCTAGATCTCTCTGTTTGCTCCTGCTCGCTCCTCGGAATCGTTATTACCGTCACCGTCGCGCGGACACCTTCCCCTAACAGGATGAACCGCTAACTCGCGTAACTTGGGTCTTCCGAGCTACTGGACAGACTCCGAATCTCTCGAGAATATTTTCAAATGATTATAATTATCCTATTTACACCGTAATATACTAGGAATGTGTAAAAATTTTCTGTTTAAATTACAATTTTAATGAGAATTACAATGTATTCGTAAATTTTAAGCTATTTTCACTATTCGAAGGCCATGGATTGCTAATCGAAGCATTAGGAAAAGGACAATATTTCTGCCGAAAATGTTCGTACTAATTGTGGCGACTACCTCCGCTACGCGTCAGCAGATGGATTCCTTTCTCGCAAGTTACCTGACACATCCCGACTTGTATATATACAATCTCGAATCGTTCTGTTGACATCCCCCGCGTCTAAGGCAGGGCCCGCTAGCTAGTTAGCCTTACCTCTAGTGGACCTAGAACGAAACGCTCCCTTCCTTTTTTCTCTTTGTTTTCTGTCTCCCCACTTCCGACTTCACATAATCGAAAAACCTGACACCCCACACTAATTTTACAAGAATCAAAATCGATTTCTCTAAAATAATAGATTCCGTTAAGTTGCGGGATTGACAGCCAACGTATTGGAAACGGTACAATGTTTCAAATAAAATATGAGGAAATATGAGGAAACCGAGTTCGTCAAAGGAACTCGGCTTTCTAACTCGCGTATAAATTGCACGGAGGAATGGCAGTGATTAGGGGTGTGCGGAAGTCCTAAACGGCCTTCGAGTGGCTTCGTTCCAGGAAGGGGAAAGTAGCTCGCGACGGAACAAATGTTACATCCGCGAGCTTATTGCCTCTTCGATCTCCGAACCGGCGTCTTTCGTTGGTAGCGTCTTCGACCGCTGACACGAGCCTTAATGGTTACCTACTACCCGCACTCCGGGGGCTATACGTCGCGCCATTTCTGCAGAAATGCCGCCATTACGCGCATCTGGCTACGCTCGGCCCGGCTACATCCAGCACCACGTCTGAGAATTGACATACGGTTAAACAGAACCGTGACGCCATCTACGACCAGGGAACCCAATGCCACCCTGCATTATGGATCATCGAACCCGCCGTTATGGGGAACGCTGTCTGCCTACCGGCGTCTGTTTCTACTTAAACAGCTAGCTCGGTCTGAAGGACTTCTAATGGCCCTTTCGGGCACCCCGTATCACTGCTTCCATTTCATACCCTCGGGACCATGAATTTTTGGCATTTCACTTAAAAGATGTTGCTAAATGTCTCCTCTCTAAATATTACTACAATTAAAATTGTCATGCTTCTAAGCAAGAACGTATTGTTCCATATTGTGTACTTCAATTTTCTCATTGTCCCAATTTATGGAACGGTGGGCAGCCTTCTTTCATATACAATGTCCCTAATTTGAAACGAGCATTTAAAATTTTACGAAAACGGTGTTCCATATTAGGTATATGCTGGTGCATTACTATTTTACTCGTATAAGTTTTTATTCATATTAAATAAATATTTCAATGTTCATTACGTTGTCTAGAAACATCGATATACCGATCAGTAGTATAAATATTTAACAATAGCGCTTTTGAGTTCCAATGAAATCGATGCCGATCTTATACCTCCTTGAAAGCGTTCGATAATAGATACCCTTATCTTACTCGAAATACGCGCGAAGTATCAACTCGTAACTCGTGCGTCCAGCAATTAGTAATACCCTTCGCGATAAATTACATTGTCTCGCAACTTATTGTTCTCCTCGCAGAGATTTCTGTAACATCGGCCTCCGTAAATCGTGACCGAGGTAAAATCGGCTGTACTCTATGGACGCTTACTTTCCCGGTAAAAGTTCGACAAACAAGGGGACTGTCCATTAATTTCGTTCTCGACTTTGAACTATAAACTTCCACCCGCGGGCACAGCCCTCCGCGCGTACTTTTCAACTCTCTGTCGTCTTCAACTTCATTTGAAGCTGCACTATTTGCCGTGCAGTTTTTTACGCTCTCAAAGCGACTGTAAGATATACTTGTCGCTGTTTCCACTTTCGTCGATGTTCTTGCTCGCAGCAACTTTTTAACCGCGCACGCGTTCATCGAGTACTGTATTTTTAATGTCCACTGAGAGAATGGTTGCTCGTGCAGAATTTCCTTCACTGAAATTACAGAAAATCAAACACACGGTACAATCGATATTACACTGTTCGAATTATTTTCTTTAGAACGTTAACTTTTTGTACTGGCTCTGGGTCTCGTACAACACGGTTTCACACAACACGGCATTTTCTAGGAACCTATCTACCGTGTTATAGGAGGGTTACCTGTATAAAATTACATTAAATATTCCGTTGCGTTTATTATTTGACTGCGAACTTTTGATGCATTCGTGGCAAACTTGGAAGCATTTTGAAACGGCAATGCATTATTTTTAATTTATTAAGATGACTCAAGGAAGAATTACGTAGCTATTTACTTTCTATTCATCTCAATTGATGCAGGAAATTTTTATTTTGCATACAAATCCGTGGTTTGGTTATACAATTATATATTTTCTTTAACACGTTTCCTTCCCATTCGTTGCTTTTTCTGTGAAAGACGTAATCCATTTCAAAATATAAAACTGAATAAAACACTACGTTATTTTTACAACAATTCCTTGCTGAAATAGAAAAGAGCACTAATAACAATCTGTCAAGAAGGAATTTCATTCCTCCTTTTTCTTCAAAGAAGTGCTTACAATCAAAATATAAACACTGTAACCGTGAAGAAACTTTCACGGCAAAGGGTTAATCAGTAATTTCTGTGTAGCAAAATCCCGATCAGCTCGCAAGAAACAGTGAAGCAGCAGAGGCGGATCAAACGCGGTCCGTCCGGCCGAGCGGAATCAATTCATCAGCGCGGCCGTGTCCGGTGCGATAGCAGAATTCGCACCTCGTTTCTAATCACGTTCCAATCCATCTAGCACGCCCCGATGCAAATGCACCCTTCTGCCGACCAAAAAACGAAGCTAAGAACCCGGGTCCGGGGGTAGCCAGCCCGGAATCTCGCCGGCTCGCATTTCATTTCGCTCGATAGCCGAACTTATCACTTTTCAGGATCAAGAGTGCACCCCGGGCCATCGGGGTCACCCGATCTCCCCGGAATATCGCGACTGATAGACCCCGGTGTCGTATTACCATAAATATCAAAAGCTCGGCTGGCTCTCGTGTGCACTTTCTCTCCCTCTCCCTCTCCCTCTCTCTCTCTCTCTCTCTCTCTCTCTCCTCGGCGCGGCTCAACTCGGCGTGCGCGAGTGTGAGTTCATCCCTCTGTGCCCGCCTCTGCTCGGGGGTACGAGGGTGTAGAGCCGGTGTGAGAGGGCGCAGAGGGGCAAGGGGTGGAAAATGTGGCCCCGAAGCAAATTGTAACGTAGGACAGGAGTTCTCGCTCGGCTTACGAGCACGCCGGGATTACGGCGCAGTTTCTACGAGTGCACCAAGAGGGAGAGCCTCGGAGTCGTCGTGGACGGTGAGGAGGAGAGCGGGGAGGGACGGTGGCCGTACAACGCGATTATTTACGGGGCAACTTGCAAAGTGAGAAAAATTACGTTGGCTCGGTAGCCTCGCCGAGACACCGCGGTGCTTTATGCAGCGAGCGAGCGGCCGAACGAGCTGCGAGCCGAGCGTATATCCCGCGAGCGGAGCGGACCCTGTCGAGGATGTTTACGAGGTTCCAGCGGCGAGAACCAGCGCAGATTACGCCCGGCTGCCGGTGAACCAGAGACGCCACCGCACGCCATCTTTCACGATTATTGAAACATTCTTCAAACGATTTTTTCGACAGCGGTTTGCGCCTTGGCGGCGGAGAAACGGTTCTGCTGCGAGCTTCGGAGATCCGCAGCTTGTGTTGCGGTAGATCCGATGATTTTCTTCCTTTCTGATGGCTACGAGCCGCTCTATTTTAACGCTCCCTGATTCAGTTTCGTTTTATTGTATAATAGTTTATAGAGTATAGAATATCCCAGCTTCGCGTAGAATATCCTGAAAAGTAACAAAATTAGTAGACAAATTAGTAGATAAGACGTTTTAATTAACGACGACAGTGTATGCGTTGAAGAAATTGTTTGCTGACGGGAAGGAATGAGCTAATTTTGGAAACATCTTCAGCAGGCTTACCGTTCCCACTCGAACCAAAACCTTCAATAAGTCTTCACTTTCTTAAATACCTCGCTACGTTAAAAGCGAGAAGAAAGTCTAGAAAGTGATAACTCGATCTTCAGAATGCCGTCATTTCTTGAAATTCTCTTCGGAAAACTGGATTGCATTTGAAATATCTAAATAATGAGAAACATGAACGACATATTCCGATCCTTAGTTATGTGCAAGATCAATTACCTGTATGCCCGCAGTTCGATAATTATTCTCAAAGGATGAAAGGAAACATCAAAGTAAGCAGCAAAGTAAATGTTGGCAAAAATGATCACGTTCGCGACCATTGTCACACATATTGTATTTTATTACAACGTTTGCCTCCACGTTGTTTTCTACAGCCATAATACAAAGCATCATATCCAGGGAGCCCACAGCTTCGTTTTGCTAAATTACTTTATCTCAGCAGGAGGCGCGCCCCATATTGTAACACAGGTTCTGGCAACCGGGTCGAAAATACCCGGATTCGAAATATTAAAAACCGTGACATTAGAATATATTTTTTAAACTGTATTATGTTTACATCAAGCTACAGTGTTTTTAAACGCAAACGAAATATAAAATGTATCTTAAATTTTTGTTTGAACCTCTTCCAAAAATCATAACAGAAACTCAGTCAGCCGAGTTAGTATTTCGCAACAGTGACACATCGTATTAAACAAATTACTTTAGCAATGACGATAAATAACTGTTGGTCATCGCGGCAGCGAGGGAACTTCTAGCGCGTGGAGTCTAAGTCACGCGTTTCGCAGCAGATCGCCGTGAAAGGCGCAGCCGAAGTTACCTGAGAGTATGGTAAGCAACGCGGCGAGCGGAAATCAGGAAAAATCGCGAGAGGCGCGGTAAGAGCGTGACGATCGGAGCGTGTAAAATCGGCTGGCCGGAGGTTGGAGTCGGACGGGCGTGAAAATTCGACGGGAAAGGTGGCGAAAGCGACGATAAGCCGCGTCGGAGATCCCGGGACGGGCAAATCCGCGAAAGCGCTGGCCCCGCGTCAATTACCCGTGCGTTTATAAAATATTTTTCAAAAGCCGGTGGCCGGGCCGGCCAATCAAGCGGACCGGGCGCTGGCATTCATCTGTCACCGGCGGATAATCCAGAGACCGCAGAGTTCCGCGGTGCTCTTTCTCTCTCTCTCTCTTTTTTCTTCTCTCTCACTCCCTTTGAATTCCCTGGTCGGTCAGCAGGCTTTCGTTGTCATGAAAAATGCATCGGGCGCAGCGGAGTGCGGTGTCTCGCGTGTACGTGAACAGCTGATTGAAATTACACACGAGCGGGCCGCCTCTTCCGCTTGATTCCTCCCCGGACGGCGAGCAGGAGGGTGTTGCGACCGATTCGCGGAATTTCACGCGAATGCCGGGCCAGCTGCGTTCTGGGGAAAATCCACGGAATCGAGGCGGAAACGCGGCCTTGTGTTTTCTATAGCCTCCGCAGACGGCTCGAGAGGGGATTCGAGCGGCGACCGGTGCGTCCAAGTATCGGTTTTTTCCTTTGTTCGTTATTATTGGGGATGCCGCGGCTCGTTCCGCATGTGCATATTTAGTTATCGTTGTTATGTGCATTTTTATACATAGCCCTGCACGGTCGACGGACTTACAGCGGTTCCCGGGCGACGCTTTACCCGATCGGATTGTTTGCTAGAGTTGTTTCAACAGGTTCAGGATGCGATCCATTCATTTGGAGTTGCAATCTATGTTTGATTCGACGGTGGCTTCGTCTGTGGTTAACCAACTATTATTTTCTAACCGTGGCATGATTTTATCCAACAAAATTATTCTTATCTATGTTCAATTATCTCCTCACTATGAGATTACGAGACAAGCCGTTGAATTTGCTTGTTCGTTTATCTGCCTTCTATCGTTCATTGCAACTTGATGTATTCCATGCAAATCTGCATTTTATTAAACTCTAACCATTGGAGAATTTTGTAAAGTAGTACAAATATTTTCTTCGAAAGCTGGACTATTTTATACGTGTAATCAAAGTGTACGTTTGCAATTTGTGTAAAAGATATACGTACATTCTCGATGTCGTCATTGTATCAACATTATCGACATTCCTCCACAAAAGGTTAAAGAAACAAAAGTTAATAGCATAAATTATTATAAATTACTTCGATGAACAGATGAATGTATTTGCAGAGACGCCGAAACTGTATTTCTATGTGCAGGAAAATATATTCATCAGATAAAAAACGCTTCTAAAAATGAGTTAAAAGTTTGGTTTCTAACGAATTCATTATAGCGATCGAACGAAGAGCGAACTTCTTTTGAACGACGTTGGATGAAATGAATTTTTTCGAAGAATTCGTAATAACCGACAAACGAAATCTATTTAAAAAAGAGCAAAGTAGCAGAGTTCGCGAAACATCTTTGGAATCGTCTATCCACGGATATCCAGTGGAGAGCTCCGTCGGAGCGATTTCCTGACGGAACCCTAAGTGTTTCAGCCCGTACATACGGATAGAACGATTCACGCGAGAAAATGGCCAGGAGTGGCTCTTTCGAACCTGCTCCCCCACCCGGTTTTTTGTTCTCAGGGCCAATTCCACTTTTCCTCAAGGCAGAGCATCGAAGACGAAGTACTCGGTGCCACGCGAGTTCCTCTTCCGTCTTTCGTCCTCTTCCATCTCTGCTCCCCTACCCTGCTCCCGCTCCCGCTTCTGCTTCTGCTCGCCTCTGCTTGGGCTTGTGCTGCGAAAGGGTGGTGCGCCCTCGATGGCGACGGTGGTGGCGCAGAAGGATCTGGAAGTCCCGCGGGAGCTGGCAAATTTCCGGGTCAAGGGATCCGGAATTGCTATCGTCTTAAGGACAGAGAGGGCCTGGGATTATAGGTTCAACGGATCCGACTGAATCCCTATCGTCTACTTTAGTTGAAACTTTAAAGACAGGAGACTTCGATGGCACCGGCGTAATTCGACGTTTGATTTATTGCCGACGATCCCGCCACCTCCGCTCGCTATTGTTGTTACCGTGTTCTGAATTCCGAGCGTCCCTGCGATCATGTTTGTTTTCTGTTTCTCGGTGGTGCACTCTTCATTTCAGTGGGCGCAGAGAGGAATTATTTAACAGCGGACAAAGAAATGCGAGTTCAAAGGGAAACGTTCACGAGTGTGCTATAAATGGAGTCTTAAATGCATTGTTTATGACGCGCGCGTGTTTTTAAAAAGTCGTTAAAAGTTTAAAGTGGATTAGTACAATAATTAAAAGTTCAGCGGATTGAATGGAAACACGTTTCACTTTGAATCCGTCGGAATCATTCGCAAAGAGGATTGTATTTCATTTCAACAATGAAACAATTCTTTAATATGCTTTTTTGTATTAATTTAATCGTAAGTTCATTCTTTCTGCCGTGCAGAAATTATTAAATGCTTTTTTGCACCCGAGCGAAGAAACACCAAACTTGTTTGATGTAGTTCGGCAAAGTTTCGGAAAGAAATTATAAAAATGTTGTAAACTTCAAAAACAATTTAAACGAAGTAACAAAACTTATTAAAAATATTGAGAAAACAACAGCCTCTCAAATATAGACAATAACTGCACATCGTTTTTCGGCGTTAAAAGTGTTAAGACACAAGTACTATACTTAGTATGCACACTGTACATACTATATTTGGATCAATGCGCTTTATTTTAAAAGAATTAACAAAATATGGTATTACCAAAAATGTTTTACAGCATATGAGAACTAGAATGAGACCGATAGAAGTCAATTTCCGCGAGAAATGAGAAGAACTTTCAGCGGCGAATATTTTTCATACAGAATAAAAGACCGTAATTCTGGCAACTCGGAGAAGCTCTCACGACTGTTCCCAGGGAATCCATTCCTCGAAATCCCCGTTGGTCGCGCAGTGCATTAAAGCGTAATCTAAACTATCCGGAGATCTTCGGAAATAAATGGGCATCGTCGCAGCGGGACGCGTCTCCGTTTAATAAACTCCTGATGGTTAATTAAGTCGGCGATAAAAAAACAGCGTCGCCGCGGCGCGGCGATCTCAGATAGAGCGCCGGCTACTAAGAAGAAGGTCTCCAAGTTTCGTGTTCTCAAAAATCAGGCCAGCAGAAAGAATGGGAATGGCGATTCCCTGGGGAATGGTTTTTCATCTAGTACAGCGGAAATAAATTAAAGGCCCTCGGTCTCTCTTTATTTTAGATCTCCGGCACGGAGTGCTGCCCGTGGCCAGATATAGAAGCTCCTTGCGATTTATTTCATTTCCAGGTCAGAAGAGCTGAAACTACCTTAGGGGCTCTTGAGGGTTCTGGATTAGATTTAATAGATCCGAGCAAGCCCGGTCCCGGCCCGCGCTTTCTGTACACGCTTACACGTCCAAAGATAGACACCGTTCGCTCGGAATTGCTTCACTGTCGGGCGTGATATCAGTCGTCGGCTGTCGAGTCGAATACATAATTGGAATGATAATTTGACGGTTATTAAAATAATATAATCCTTGCCGGGCCACGGCGAGCAGTGCGCGGCAGCCTGCAGCTCAAAATTACTTCGGAATTATCGCCGAAATTTCCGACGAGCCGGCTCGCGCAGACTTAACACCGAGTTCCTAATAGACACGGTCAAACTTCCGCTATAATTTCGGAACTTCAAAATCGCGGCTGACTGACTCGGCCCCGACTTACCCCCTGTAACGCGACACGGAAACCCTTCGATCTTATTATTCCGACCGGGCTTATGGAAATTGCTTTAATGCCCGATACACGGAACACGCAGCTTCTTCACGTGCTGCTGCAACTGCATCCGACACGATCGACCTCCTTTATGTTGATTCGAGTCGCTCGTTTCGTTACCGCGGCATTGAAGTCTCGTTGGTAAACTTGCCCACACGAATTACGCAGATCTCGCGTCTCTCTGCAAAATTTGAACAATCTTTGGAAAACCTAATGGCTCGTTTCTTGACAATGCCACCAACTTTGTAAAATAATGTTCATTTAACTGAAGAACTAGCTATTGATAGGCTAGAGCTGTTGGAATTTACATTGGAAGGATGCATCTACTGTCTGACGATGGTTGACATGTTCTACTTACAGCAGTCAGATCGGATCACGTTCGATGGCGATGCGATTCTGAGTTATTGATCAAATTTTACTATAATGTAGTGCATACGAAATTAAAGGAAGTTTAAGTCATCATTTTCGCGAATTCTAATTTGTTCATGAATTTAGAAACCTTAGAAGTTTACAACATTTATCCTATCTTATTAAAAACAGGTTGCATTTATGATATCTTCTCTTGAAAACCAATCGTGTAATTTTGTTAACCGGTTTTTTCAAAAAAGTTTGCTCGACAGTAGAACATTCTTTTCTAGTAAACATTCATAAGACAAGATTAATAAATTGCGAAGAAAAGCAAAGTCATGATCGGATTCGAAATACACGAAATATGATAATTTCTTAGGAAAACAGGGTGCACTTATGAATTTTTATCTTGGAAACCAGTGGTCAAATTTTCATAAACTTTTTATCATTCGAATCGGTAAAGTTGTCCAAATTATACCAAATTCTTCCATAACAGATACGTACACAATACCAGAATGAATAAAGTCCTAAAAAGAACAGAGCCACGCTTGGATTTCAAAAGTTCAGGGACTGTTAGAAAGAACTTATCTTCAGCTCGGCTATTATCGAACGATGAAACGAATTCGATTTTCGCTCCCGATGATTAGATAGCATCCCGTTTCGTCGGAAGACAAGCTACTTACGGCCTTCCAATTCTTCTTGCCGATCAGAAGACGATAAATTCGCCGGTGCGACGGACGCGAACGGTTCTCCCGCGGCGAAGATAGAACCGAGAACGGTATTTCCCAGCCGTTATCTTCCTGCGGTCGAAAGCAAGATTAAAAAGTCAGAGCCACCATGAAAAGAATCCCTCCGTCGAATTCTGCGAGACGGGCCCTGCGGCCGCGATTCCCTCCGGCTCCCCTTTTACGTTTCTTACAATTCTTCAACGTCACCGGCGACCGATAAACATTCGAGCTCTCCGATCCTCCAATCGCAACCGGCACAAGAAATGGAAAGCCATAAGTCTGCAATCGATCGATCGCCCAGCTTGCCGCCTCGCGGCGCTAACAGCTTCGAACCCGTATCGAGGAGAACGCCGTTCTCAAAATCGCTATTCTAATTTCCATCGTACGGCATACGCCCTTTTGATCAATTCCCATCAAATTAATCGCTACACTACGATCAAATTTATCAAGATACTCTTCCTCAATCGTGACCCGAACTTGCCTGCTTAACCAGTTGACTGTTTTCGACAAGTATACTCGTCATCTAGAAATTGCAACATTTTGTGTTAGAGTACACTCGTCAAAAGCAGCTAGCTCTCCTTGCAACTTCGTTTTCTATTACAACAGCCATACATGCACTTTTTAGAAAAATTGCAACAGCTAACTGGTTAACCATCGTCCTTTTAACGAGAATTTTTCTCACCGAAATATGCAAATGTACACGTATCACACGCTGCAGGGGAATTAGTACAAAACTTCTGCGTGTGCTGAAATGATCAGTTTTCATTTGTTATTTTAAAATTGTCGAAATTCTGTTATACAGCGAAAAAACGAGATAAATTCAATATTCTACCTCTTAGAAAGCAACACACGTTTACATACATTTAGTACTCGGTAGGTAAAACGTTACAAAGTAGATCGTTTCAAGAATCGAATGTCAACCAATTTAATTCTGCAAATACGAATGTCCCACTTTTCTGATCGGAGAATATGCATTCATAAATGTTCAAATTGAAAGATATTTTCAGAGATGAATAAATTTATTTCATTCGTAATAAATGCATTCGGTGTGCTATCAGTGAATAATACGATACAATTAGTTATGGATACGTTTTAGTTTAGTATAGTTTGTTCGAGTTTATTTCTGAATGTAGCCATTTTCCATGCAATTATTGACAAAGCGACGAAAAAAAGCCGGCCGATATTCTGTCGAGCGTTTCGGTGTCGCCTTTTAAATCGTCGTCGATACTCCGGAAATCGAATCGCCGCGATTTCCGCGGGCTTTTCGAGGCGGGACTCGAAGTGGCCCCGCGCCACGTGAATATGGAACAGTAAACTGGAGGACCAAACTTCGCCGAAGTGCATCGCCATGCATATGGATGTCGCTAGGTTTTATTAATAGTTCCGGGTTGAAGTCGAATTGACGAAGTTCCGGGTTTTTTCGGTTTCAATTAAATTAGCGCCGGATCCGGGAACCGTCTCCTATCGACTGCCGCGCGGAATTTGAAAAACAATGCCCCTCGACCGGAAAACTGAGTCGAACTTGTTCTGAAAACGATCGTTTCGAGAACTGCGATCGGAATTGTCGAGCGCGGAGACGAAACCAAACAATTATCGAGTCGCCGAAATTGCGCAGACGTCGCGCTGTAGCTTTTACGAGTCGGTAAACTGTTCGAATTAGGTTGATTGGATGGCAGATTTGGTGGACTCGAAATTCACTTCATTGCCTCTTCGAAAAATCAAGTGTAAACGATGTTATGCATGATTCGACAGAAGCATTAATTTTCTTGGTTCCAGAAAAGGAACTTATAAACTAGCTTTTCAGTTTTTGAATATTATTGGCTTCTTGCAATAGTTATATATAATATATTATTATTATATTATAATGTAATATATTATTTAGCGAGGGAAAGGTTCAAACTTTGTACAAGTATCTTAGACAAGATAAGAAGGCTGTTTTTGGTTTCCAGGAAGGAATGTTTTATTTAACTATTTATTTTATTTTTCTTATTGGATTCTGATAATGGACATTTATTTCTAGTAAAGATGTTTTTAATTTCACCTGTCCAAGTACCCCTTACTATTGATTTCTCATAATTAGACTGCAGATTTAACGCAATTATGAGACAAATGAGTAGATACAATTTAAAATAGTGGTCAAATTTAAATAACTGAGGGATGCCAATATACCATTCACATCTTGTTAAAATTGTTAAACGAAGATAGAAATTCGTCTCCTGCTTTTGCAAGAAATACATTTTTATTTTTTACAAAAATCAACGGTCTATAATTGTGGAGATCTGTTACCAAGAAATAGCGTCGAAACTTTCATGAATACTTTGAGAAAAGAATCAATGACAGAAAATAATCTTTATAAAAAAAAATGTCGAGATCTCTCGTTTCTTCGACGGTTTAGAAAGATTTGTAATGAACTAATCGTGTGTACGATTAATGAAACGCCGAGCCTGTCGAATAAAGTTTGTTGAACGGGGCTGCAGTTATTAAAATTGACTGGAATCGGTATGTACATATTGAACCGAATCCCATCGCAGATACGAGACCGGTTACCAGATCGAATGGCGTCCGTGAGTCGGGCCGAAAGTAGATGGATTTCTCGGAAGCTTAGTAATGCAAAGTTACCGAGGCTTTCGTTAATGGACTACCAAGGTCTTGATCGTAGGTTATGGACTAGGACCATTATGGCGCGAGTTACAGCTCGTTGCGGGAGGTCATGCAGCTCCGCTACGTGCGCTGTTCGAAAGCTCTTCGTAGTTATGGCACATTCCACGCAACCGTATATGCCGAATTAATTTCCATGCAAACAGCCCTCGACGTAATGCAATCATTTTTCCTCCTGCAAACATCCGTTATGCGTCAAACCAATTTACTCTCGGTACTTCTTCTCTCCGAAATTCACTCGACAGAAATGCGAATGATTCTTCTGCATTTTCCAACATTTTTCTGATATATTTGCTGCTTAATATTCTGTGCGAGGTTACACATTTCTTAATATTCTTTGCAAGGTTTATTATTCCTAAATATTCATTACAATTCTTATTTTTTAATATTCTTTGCAATAACAGTTTCAAGTATAGTTTCAGATACTTTCACGAGAATACTCGTCAGGAAGAAGTTAACATGTTTGCTGTCAGCTTTACACATGTGTGAATATAATTTTGCGAATGTAATTATTTAAAATTGTAACATATAACATATTTGGAGAATTTATAGCTTCTCTTTGACGACGTCTTTATGCTTCTATTTAAATATATTTATATTATATTTTATAAAAACGTGGGATGTATTTAATACGATAAAGGCAATAAAGTCAACTACATACGCTGGTGACGCTGGTAGCGAACGTGTTAATAAATAAATGTTTAATTCAATGTTCAATTCAATATTATGTGGGGGTCATGTTCTTCAGTGTATTTGAAGTCGGATAAGGTGGGGAGACAGAAAACAAAGTAAGAAAACAAAGGAAGGGAGCGTTTCGTCATAGGCCCGCTAGAGGAATCGTCGGTAAGGCTAACTAGCGGGCCCTGCCTTAGACGCGGGGGATGTCAACAGAACGATTCGAGACTGTATATAAACAAATCGGGACGTGTAAGGTAACTTGCGAGAAAGGAATCCATCTGTTGGCGAGTAGCGGAGGTAGTCGCCACAATTATAACAGCCACGAATGCAGTTCTCAAAGAGATTACAAGACCTAAGTAAAATACGAAATCGTATGCGGCTCTTCTCGGTCGAACAAATTTGTCACATTATTCTTTCACCGATTTTTTATAGAAAGACAATTCAAGCATAACTAACACAGTTTCTAAAATATCCACAGAACCACGCCTTCGAGACCCGCTTGCACAAAACAATCGACGAACGAAACCCATCCGTCAAATTCTTTCCCGGAGCCAGTCCGCCGAAAAAGGTTTCATTAAAATCAACGTGTTATTCGACCACGGGCCGCAAAAAAGCCCGCGAACGAACACATACGACGATCTAGAAAGCCAGGCTTTCCCTCCCGAGACTGCGGAAGGATAAAAATCCGGCGTGTCCCCTGAAATCACGGGAAAAACCGGAAACAGGGGGCGAGGGAGCTCGTGTCTCGCAAATTGGCTCGGCGACGATTCCCCTGTACGCTCGATAGCGATCACCGGAACGAAAGAAAAAGCCAAACAACCGAGACACGTCGTCCGCGAAGTTCTCAGGGCCGGAGAAAGTTCGCCGGTGATGTCGCCGACGTCGAACACGAGCGAAACAGGGGTTTGAGCAGCCCGTCCGTGTATCCGGAGAGGGCGAGACAGCTCGAAACGCCCGGAGTTTCGCGATTCCATCGCGTGCACGGTTAGGGGATCGACTGGAACCGACCTGGAAATTGGATTAGAAGGGGGCCTGGTCCCGGTTCCCGGAAAAACAGCCACGGAGGAGCTATCGTGGCGCGATCGTTTAACCGGCAACGTTGTTCCCCGCTGATTAACACGATAAATATCCGCGAACGAGCTTCGGCTTGTAACGCGAGCTTCTTTGAAGCCGGCCGTTCTGGGTACGTGACTCTCTTCGTCGGTGTGTTGCTTATGTCTGGGATTTATCGACGCGTTAATTTTGACAAATCGACGCATTATTTCACGATAAATTCTTCGCTGCGCCAGCCGGCCGGACGGCTGCCCGTTTTCGGGCATTTTTTCGCCCGCAGCGCACCGATCCTTCATATTTGTCAGCGGCGACATCGCTAGAGATAAATGCGATTACTGACAGGTACAAATGTCTCCATGTTTGCACCGTGGTTTCGGCAGCTTTTTTTTAGAGAGACGACCTTGTTTGACTTTTGCTGGAGAGCTGTGAATTCCGGGAATCTTGAATTGGAGAACATATCGAGTGCTGGATTTTACGGTGTCTTGCGTTTTCTCAAATCAACAATTTTTCGTTTATAAATGCATTGAGGTTATTACCTGGTTGGAACGACATAAGATTTTTATTACACCTTTGCTTTATGATTTCTTTCTTCGTTCTTAATAAGTTTCCTAATGGAACGAGATAGTTCTCGTATTTAATTTTATTCCTATACTTTGATAACAGAAGAGTTAAATTTATTTTTTATTTCGGAGGATTTTTATTTAGCATTTGTACGATATAGTCTTTGATTAATATCGTGAAACTTTTTGATAGCTGTTTTAATCCGCGAAATCCGAAGTACAGCATCAAGGTCATTTTACGACTTCGTATATAAGTAGTAATTTGATGGCACTCGTTATAAATAAAACTTGTACAATGCTACTTTTTTAACAATTGACGAAACGCATTTGCTGTCAGCTGATGATTGTTATTCTTGTGAATATCTCGACGTGGTTTTATTAATTATTTCTTTTGTCGGGTTATTGACTGACTCATTTCACTGTTGTATTATCTCGATAGCACACGGCAAGCACAATTAATGAGTCTGATCTAAAAACATTAAAAATTACCTTTGACTGCAAAGATCGTATTTGTTTCAAACAAATATCTCGCTCATACATTTACACCTTCCTGAAGAAACGAAACTGGAGCATTGAATGTACTACATGCCATATAAACATGTATACTGCTGTATGATTATCAGTATAATTTAGCTGCACCACATTGCTTCGTCATATATTTACATGTGATTAAAAACTTGTGTAAAAAACATTTCATGTATCTCTGCATAGCTGATGCAAATAATGTAACAAAAACGAAGCATACTTTGGGTAACCGGGTCAATGCGACTGAAAATCGTGACACGGGATCTGACGATTCAAAATGTAACGTTCTGCAAAAAACTGCGCATTTCCAGCGCACAAGTTCGTCCGTAGAACGTTACAAGCAGGACATTAAAATAGTAGGACCTCTCTATTTACTGCGTCATATGGCGATACAGAATGGCATCAATTTTTCAACAATCGCAAAAAATATAATACCCTTTATACCCGAAGAATCTTTTCGGTCCACGTATAAAAAACTGAAACGTATTTGTTTTCAAAGTAGTAAATAACTCTTTAAAGAAAATATAAAATCATAGAACGTTGTTATAATTCTAATTACCTAATTTGACAAAGATTCATGAAATGTAAGAACGATGAACAATAAAATATTAAAATAAAATTCGTGTTACGAAATTTTTGAGGTTGTCGGCGTGGCAGTCAGAGTGTTAAATAAAATATGATAAAAAATTTGATGAAATTGTTAATTTTGAAAGTATAATAATTAGCAATAATTTCGTAATGTCCCCCGCGAAAGGGCATCCGAGTGCAAATGGTAAATTGAATATGCAAAAGAATGACGAATCCATTGGGCCAAAAATAGTCTGTTCACCTTGATCGCACGAAACGTTCATATTTCTTGAAAATCCTAGCTGGAGCATTGAATGGACAGCGTGACAATACAAAAATATGGTAAACACATCTACGGTGGATCGAAGTAAAAAGGGTGAAGCTTCTAAAAAAAGGGAAGGGAAAAGAAAAGGAGAAAGAATTCAGCAGACACGACAATGGCGCGGAGGGCAAGGAACGAGGCCGACGCGACGGAATCCCGATCGAGCGTTTTCGTCGTTACGAGGCAACGGGCCAGACTCATTCACTTTGCCGCGTTGAAAGTCGTTCGGCTGAAAGCGCGTATACGGGACGGCCGGAGAGCGCAGCCGTAGACTTTTACTTTCCAGCCCTTACGAGGCCGCTTGTTCTCATCAGCGCCGGTGAATGGCGCGCCGCCTCCTACACCGGCGTCGCCGCCGTCGCCATTGTGCGAATATGGAATCGATGGAATCGCGTGTGCACGCGGCATTATCCACCTGCCGGTTGCAGAAGATCTGCCGGCGACCAGGCCCCCCTTCGTCCTTATCGATATATCCTTGTAATTCGGCGGATCGATCGACGCCACCGCCACTGCCACCGCCGAGCACATCCGACCAGTCAAAAGCCTCTGATGTCGGTCGATCTTCGAAGTCCCATCGCCGACTGAAGATGACGCTCGTTGTCCCTCCTATTCCCGATTTCTTCGCATCATTTTTCCACATTATCATTCTTTCATTCGGATTTCTCTTTACTCCTTTCAGAACGCTCTTCTCTCGAGCGTTGTTAACCTTTTAGGAACGACGCGCCACTATGGTGGCTTGCACAGACGTCATATTACGACGCGTCACACTCGATTGTATTATCAGTTATTAAAGTAAATAATTAAGGTTAAAGTACATGTATCATACCTTTAGGAAAAATTATAATGTAAATTATTCAATTATAATATCATACTCTGCCGTATGAAGAAACAGTTACGCGCAAAACTCAGCCGTACCTAAGAGGTTAATGCCAGCATTTATCATGAACACGTGCACCAGTTTTGATGGAGTCGCCTAATCTTTATAGGAACAGAACGTCCCATGTTGATCGATCATTTACAATGTAAATTTTACATTGTCATTCTTATATTCGTATCTCTTCTTGCGATTTTCAAGACGTTTTTCTTCGGTACCTTTGAGTATCGACGTTGACCATGAGTAGACTGAGAGCTTTTTGTCTTCTTTAGATAGTTGGAAAATAATTAATGAAAATAAGAATTTACGTAAGGGTCCACAGTCTAATGATGAGGATTGGCTAGAGACAATTGCAGTACTTTCGATGCAGTTCTGGCGGCTTAGAATTTCTACAAAAATGTTTAACCCTTGGTTTTTTTAGTACAGAATTTCATTTCCTGTTCTATGCACGCTTTTTCTTCGAATATCGCTTTCTTCCGGACTGTTCAACGTATTAAATCTGTTGTTTCCATATCGTTTAATGCAGCGCCAGATGCATCTGTATAATTTCGATTACTCAACTGCAGAGGCCTCTAGAAATTCGCATTCTTAACGATGTTAACAAGAAAACGAACGAGTCCAACAGTTGCTTCTTGCCAGACGTGCAATAAGATTTCTCAAAGAGGAATTGAAATAAAATTGGTATAACCGGCGTGGTTGGCAGCAGTATCGAGAGACTCGATGATCGATTTAAATGTCTCGGCAGGAGATTCCGCGTTGGATGGCGAGACGAGAAGGTTTCGCGTTCCATCGAGAATAATTAATGGAAAGCGAGCGGAAGCTGGATACGTGTTTTTCTTGGTAGAAAGTTAAATGACGCCGAGAGCAAGCTCGTCGCTTTGTGATCGCGGCCCAAAGAACCGACGAAAGGAACAGGAACCTACGGTTTGTTCCTCGTCTGTTCCTTCGCGGCACGATTTCGGCCAATTTTCGCTCGGAATAATCGTTCCCTCGTTCTCCCGTCTCTTTTTGTTGCCTCTGTCTTTCCACGTCGTTTCGACGATTCCGGCGAGTTTGCGGTCCGTTGAAAATTTCGACGGTCTGCGCCACGGTATATAGAGGACCCGGAACGTGCGCTCCACTGGAAACGATTACCAAACCGATTTACGGTCACCTAATTTTTCCGAGATACTGGAACAAACTTCCGCTGCCCGAAACAAGTAAAATCGTATCCACGCGATGAATGTATCGAGAAACTTACGACTTACGTGTGTAATGCAATTGTTGCAAGATTTCTGTTCGCATTCGTGTATGACGTTGAATTTATTGCCTACGATTAATTCTAGTAGGGTCTTTCAAGTATTTAGTCTTTAATGTTCTAATACAAAATCTCTTTCCGAAATTGCAATCAGAAGATTCTACTATGGTAGTATTACTGTAATATAATATAACTGTATATAACATACTGTAATATAATAGAGTATCTTGCTAGCAAAAGAAATGTCCTTATTCAGAAGATGAGACTTCATATAACATCATTGTACTATAAAAGACATAACTGCAGACTATGTACAATTTTCTTATCGTGCTAGAGCGAAACCGCGTTATAAGATGCCGTGTTGTAGGAGGGCTACCTGTAATATGCACACGTGCTTGAATTCCTCTGGTGTTTTCGTTGTTTTATATTTTACCCACCCATTTTGGTCGTAAACACGTGAAATCTGCAGTTTACACGCCATTAAAATAATCAAGGATCGCCTCGGTGCCGTGGAATTCAGTCCTCTAAATCCGCTGCTAATTTCGTCGCACGTCAAACGCATCGTTTAGCCATCGCTCTCCTGAAAAATCGCACATTGCGTTTCCCTCTCGCTAGTCCTTTGTGCCCGGCATTTCCGAACGGGAAACAACGGCTGGCAACATCATGGACACCCCGTGCAACAGCTATTTGACTGAGAAAACTCGGCGCAAATCCACTTTTCCGTCGTAGAAACGTCACAAAGCCGCCGGAAGGCGAGCGAAACAAAGAAAAGAATGACGAATGCATTTCGTTGCAGAGAGCAATCCCGGTTCGAGAAAGCGGTTCAAAGGTTTCCCGGCTGCCGCGGGGGAGAGGAAGAGAGAGTACCTTTCCCTTCGTCCCTGTTACCTTGCGCCGTTTGTCAACGGGAGAGCCAATTTCGGTGCGCGACGTCGGTCCCGCGTGCATTCGTGGTAACGCAATCGGTGTTCTCGCCGGTACACACTCCTCTTGTCGAGGGTTTGCACGTGCTCCGAAGCAATCTCGCGACGTGTGTAGCCCGCGGGGGGCCAGCAGGGGGCCAGAAGGGAGCACCGTCACGACGGGGAGATGACCGAACCTCGCAGACGCGGGATTCGTAAATTTTAGCGGCCGTGACGTCGTTGATATAACGAGGAGCAGCGCATTCCGGACGGCGGGCTTGTTCGTGCGGAGGTGGACCGTCCATTTCTCCACTCTATTCCGCCGGAATATCCATTAGTTACAGCAGCACTGTTGACGAAGCATGTTATTTCCCTTGTGTACAGCGTCTGGCTCCTCCGCCTCCTCCTCGACAAGCTCTTCGCCCGTTTCTCATTCGATTTCGACCAGTTGCCCGCTCTGTTCCCGCCACTCCACTCCGCTCCGCTCCGTGTCGAATTCGTTCACGATTATTTCCCGTGAATTTGCCGGCGTCCTGGTGGCCCATCAGTGGCCGGACTTTTGACGCGAAACTGCTCCACTGCGGTGCTTTTTACCCAACACACACAGTGCTATCCTTTCCTCAAAAACTGAGGCACGAAGCATAATTTCTTAGGATTTTAACGAAAATCGACACTCTTGTGGTTTTGAGGTTGCTGAATTTGAATATGTTATCAAAAATGGAAAATTTAAAATGGGAAATGAATCGCTATTGGCATAAAAATTTTTTCTAACTTCGTGTTTGTTAAGCGACACCGTGCACTTAAAATCGTGATGAATTGGATAATGTGACAAAATTTTTATTCCCCCCAAAATTTTTTCTATTATAAAATCTGTATCTATGCACATCTTAAATATAAAAATATTTTTAAAAGATCCTAATGTTTTAATAATAGACCTTCTATCTACTTATTGTGCGCTGGAATAAGGATGGATGTCTGTAAACCTTCTAAAATAATTGTTTACAACATTACCAATGTGTTAAGGACCTTTGTTAACTCTTTTAGTCGAATGGTGACTTTAAGGCACTACCAAAAATTGTTATATCATGTTTGGAAATAATTTTAATATTATTAAATTTGTTTATAATTAAGAAACTGTTAAAAGTGTAACTGCCGCATAGGTCACAAAATTCATGCAAAGTGTACTAGATTATACTAGATTATATAACAATAAAACATTTTTCATACTTCCAAGCAGTTCAATTACTTAGTTATTTTCACGTTCTCGACAAAAAGCAAAAAGATAATCGACTCCCGTCGATTATTTAATAGCACGGTTTCCGCTTTCCATTACGCAGTGATTTATGCAAGAAGGTTGACGACGCAGACGATCGCAGTATACTTTTCTCAACGAGCCTCGCTCGAAACGGATCCACGGATCGAGCTAAGGATAATCCTACGTCCGAGCGAGGATAATTTTTGTGAAGCGAAATTGCCAGGAGCGGTGATCGACGATTCCGGTTTATTAATATTTATATCTCACGATCGATGAATTGAAATCACCGTGCAAGTGGCATGTCAGTCGAGAGTTGTCTCGTTCGCTGGCTTTACTACCGAGGTAGCACACCGCCAACCGGGCTACTCGGGCTCCGATGCTACGTGACATTGCGTCTTCAACTAGTTGAGCCGGTATTTATGATTAATGTTCAGCCAGCTGGAGTCAGGCACTCGTGCCCGCCAGGCATGGCACTTTGGACAGTTCCCTGATAAACTGGAACCGTACGGCAGAAGTTTGATAAAATTCCTCGGCAGCCGCGGTAAACCTACTTGACACCTAGTTAAACCTTGATCCGCCTCGGAACACGCTTTGTGTAATCCTCCTCGGTTCCGAATGAACCGCCCGATTCGAGATTAGACTAGAGATACTTCTATGCGGGCCGCTGCCGCGAAATTCCATACTGTGTTCGGAGATTATGCTCGAACAGAGGGCGACACTCTTGCAGTCTGTGTTTTCGAAAGACGCTACTAGATCTCTTTATTTTATTTTGTTTTATTTATTAATATATTCATTAATATTTTTATTATGTTTATTAATATATTTATTATATTTATTTTATTCATTATATTTATTAATATATATATTAAGAAAAAATCATAAATCTAAAATCATAATTGTCGACTAAAAGTACTTTTGTTCAAAGTGGATACACATTTGAAAACAAAAAATATGTATTATTTTACAATGTGAATTCACAGATTTGTAAAATGTGTTTCTAATATGAGACCTAGTTTGACTTTCTCTTTTTCCCAAACGTGCTGATCTGCTGATAAATTATTTCGTAAATAATGAATTATGAATTTATATGAAAATCTTCAGGTTTACGAACATTAATGATATTTCTATTTTAAATCGAGGAAATAAATTCTGTTCTTCTTCTGGTTTTTCGTAGTCGCCTAAAAATTCGAGAATTTGCAGAAGATTCCGAGGCTAAGTTTTATCTTTCATCCGCAGTTTGTACTTTCTACTGCTGTTCTTCTTCTATATAATGAGCTAACGGGTAACGAAGAATTACCTTACTTCACTTTATCTACGTTCTCTAAATGTAGAACGCTTAAATATTCTGTCTGCTTTCTACTTCGAAAAGTACTTCGCTTTCGTACTTTGTTCGAGAAAGTAACGATAACGTACTTATCTTTCTTAGAACGAGAAGATGATTTCCCTTTCCTTGCTCTTTCCTGCAAAACCTGTCAACAATGTACTAACCTTCGAGTAGAGGGGTGATTTTCATTTTCGAGTAAACACAGATCGGAAGATAAACAAGACATTTTGCGTTGCTTGGAAGTTTTATTTAGCCACAGACTTGTCTGAGTTTGAAGGTTAGAGGTTTATTTACGATGGATATTATTTACTCTTTTGAGCGTCGTAGAACAGTTTTTGAATTTTTGGGGGTTTTAAAGTTTTCAATCGTTTCCCTAGATGTCCTGATCTTTTATACAAGTTCTATTTAAGTATATCCGGACTGACTGAGACACCATTTAATCCTCGTAAGACGATGGCTGTGTCAATTTTAACGGAGAGTATTTATAAATAGCTGTTGCAATAGAATCATGAAAAATATGTTTTGAAAAATTGCTGAATAAATCTCAGAATTGGTCATTTGAATAGTCCCAACAAAATATTTCTTATTTCATAATACCGAAGGGTTTAACCCATTCGGAAACAAATAAATAAATAAATAAATAAATTTGCAAGTTGGTTTCATGGGGCGACTTGTTTGTAAGAGTAGCTATTATGCATTCTGCGTGCGTACCTCCCCCATTCACCCCCTAATGTTTCCGCCTTCGTGAAACCGTGTGTCTATACAACGAGGCTTGCCCCTCGAACCGGTGCTCGGCAGTAAAACAAATTTCCGACATTCGAATAATCGGCGGGGCCCTTTTATTTGGCTCGGTGGCCCTGTCCCCCGACGACTTCCATCATTTATTTCACTTCCGGACTAAGCCAACGCCGACCGGATGGGAAGCGACCGATCGTGAAAGATGGAGAGCAACGATTACGTTCCCTAGTTGGACCGCGCGTGGCCTACGGTGACCAATTTACCCTAAAATGGGGACAAACTATTTTTAATTATTTAACCTACGAAACAAATACTTCCTGCAACGATTTGGGGAAACACGAGCTAAACGAAAGTGTATATCTCCTACTAAAAGTTTGAAAGTAATTTCACAGGGTACTAAAACTGTGTCGATATACAGTAAATTCTCCCTAATTGTCCTTCAGCTTGTAAACAAAGATGGACAATTTTGGAATAGGAGACACAACTATTCGAACCTAGTCGCTCGTTTTTATAGTTGTTGACAATTGACAAATGACTGTATTTAATTAATACCTACTGTCTATTGACCAGTTCTACCTTCTGACTTCTACAGATAATAAAGATGCCTACACTCCTGTTCATAATTATCGAAACTCTCACGTATTTTCGAAGTTTATATAAACGTGTTAGATTCATTCGTTATGTTGTCCGATGCAACAGAGATCGTCGCGTTTATGGAAATTTTCTGCAGAACTTGCGAGCAATAACAGCCATTTAGAAAGATCTTTCTTTCACTGATGCTTGCGGTAAACGCTTAACCCTTGCCATTATCTCTCCAGTTACAATTAGAAGTCGATTGCAAGAATTTCTTAGAAGAAAAGCGACATATATTGCGTGCTTGCATTGATTGGAATATTGATAACAAGAGAATAGAATTTCATCCCCGCTTGAAAGAACAAGATAACAAATAGATAATTAATAGATTATTACTAGAAATCTCCATCGCAAGTCAGACCGTAATCCAGACATTCGCTGTTTAAATTACACTCGCTCATTCCCGGCAAAAGTGCATAAACTCTGCCGACTATTTACTATCGAATAGCCATGAGATTTTTTCGCAGCCGGTTTTGTCTTACAGCTCGCATAAATCCAGGGCCAGGAAACCGTTAGCGAAACCTCTTCCCATTCCGCGTGGGCCGGCGTCGTGTCCAGGTCTCTCCCTTTCACTTTTCTCCGCGGTTCCCATCGCTCCGTGCTAGCTGCTAATTTTCAGGCTGACTCGCCGGCCAACAGATTGATGGTAACTTTGCTTAGATCGTTGGATCGTGAATGGGATGAAGAATCGTTGCTTTTATCCCGCGCAAGATAGATCGCTCTCGCGCTGCGTCCACGCTTTACGCGTCGTTCCTTTCGATTTGTTAACCTGTTGACGAGTATGGCCTTCTTTGTCTCCGACGATTTTCTAGCCTATTTATTCTCGAACTGGCTAATTCTCTTGTCGGGCTTGAATAACGCAGTGTTCCGGCATTGATTGTGTTGCAAACGAAATTTTAATTGACGCTACCCGGTTAAATCGGCAAATTGATTCATGGTAATCCTTGCTTGAAATCGTGGAGCAATTATCACGCTGTTTGGTGCGAATAAGAATTTAATTGAATCGTTTAATTGTTCCTCCGCGGTGCTGCGTAATGTTGAAGTCACTTGTTTATTACTACTGTCGATGCTATATTGGTTCGAACAAGCTTCGTTTCCTAATTTTTTAATTATTCGTCTGTGCTGCGCACACGCACACGTCTGCACTTTCTACGTCCTCCGAATCAGCTGACGAATTGGTATAATCAAGCAGAAGCTCGTTCGACAAACATTATCTTAATAAATCTCATCTTCCTGAAACTCTAATTTTCCTGGACACTGTGCAACGGACTCTGCATCTGCATAAAAATTCGCTGCAACACTGCAACGCCCGAAGCGCCCCAGTCAGAATTCAGCGCTGAGATTTCCCAGCTCATGACCCGAATTCTGTCACTCGCGCAACACCGTCGAGTGTGTACGCAACAAACTAATTCATTTCCTCGGCAAACTGCAACGGGACTCGAAACTGCACACAGCACTGGTCGAAACTGGAAGTCTAAACACACGCGACCCACCCTCGGCTCTCTTAGATCTCAGCCGGTGCGATGCAGCCCCGATTCATCGAGAATCGGCGAATCACAATCTCAATTAAAATCAAACCCATTTAGGCTACGAGAAAGGGGGAGAGCGGTTCCGCGCTGCACCGGGTGCCGTGCGAAATCAGCGGCGCATTCTCATGGTAATACCGTTGCCCAAAATAATTTCCAGCTTACTGGACGCGGCTGTTTCCGTTTTGAGGGGCGGCGTGCGCGCGTATAATGCACGCGGAGCACCGCGGGGAGGAGAGGGATCACCGACGGAAGAAATAAATTCGTCCTGCGATGCAAGTGCACGGTGCAGCCGGGGCGCGGCACTGAGTTGCGACAAAATCAAAGGACTTTTGACGGGAATTTGGTAAAGCGATGATCTCTTCTCTGCGACGAAGATGAAATGTTGCAGAGCAAGGGAAAATGTTGTAACATTTGTTAATTTATTAATTTATATTAAACTGGAAATATTCCCAATTGTGATTTATCGATGACATGGTATGCATCATTTCCAGTAGATTTTGACCGGATTTTGTCTTTAGGATTTTGAAAAAAAATCGATTCAAGTGAAAAATGTAACGACATCGTGAGTTTTCTGTTGAAACGATTTGGCAAACTTGAATTTTTTTGGATAACTCATAAAATTATGACTCGTAAACTGAAATTAATTAGACGTGCATGATATTAAAAATTAGAATATAACTAATTAATTATGACTGAAAAATTATAATAACATAGCTGTACAAAAATTGACAATATTTTATACATAATACCAAAAGTTAGCGTTGCTTTCATTGTTCTGTCAAGTGTAGTATTAGATCAGTTACAATTTTGTTGGAATATTTCAATATTAACATAAATGTTCAAGTTTGAAAAACGTTGCAACGTTACATTCTTCTACATTTGCCAAATTCTGCAACATTTCAGCTGCGTCGTAAAAAAATGATCGCATTACCTTATTTCTATGAAAAGTTCTTTGATTTTGACGCGGCTCGTCACTTCACCCCACTGTGCGACGTATCGTACAGAAATCCCGACAGTGTTAATTTTCCAGTGGACGGTTCTCGCCCCTCTGGCGGAAGCTCCTGGATGCAGGTCCGCAGGGAGCACAGAGAAAACCTAACGCGAGCTGCATCCCGCTTGCATCCCGTCTGCATCCTGCCTGCATCGCGTTCGCCACCCCCGCGGCCTTTTGCACCCTACTCACCACGAAATCCCTTGCCGAGACTCTCCGGGACGCGCGGGCGTGCGTGTCTACGTGTGCGCAGAATTATTGTTGATTAAAGGCATTGTCGAACGCCTCGTTGAAAGCCCGGCAATGTACCCGATGAAATTGCATTCGGCGGTTTTGCCCCGCTTCTAGGGGCAGCTCACTCGGATCCGTATGTTTTTATCGGCGCGTTCGGCCTCAGGGATCTCCGTGATGAATCGGGATTTTGATAGCCGAAATTGCTTGAGGATCCATGGCCGTAATCGTTCAGCGATCGATCAACTGAAAGAGTCCGGTATGTGATTGAAAATTAAGTCTGGGCGGTTTGTGCACTTTCCACTACATTTATTTGCGATTCGAATGTGACGATATTATTTTTGTTAGATTGCTATGATAAAGATAACAATTTAATTGTTAGAGCCACTTGCATAGATTGACGATTGCGAACATTCTTAATCCTGAATGCACCATAATTACCAGTAGTCCAGTTATGTTCCCTCATTGGGAGCTAATAATAGTGCTAACAAGAGCTAATAATAATGTCGATTATCCATTGTATATCTTGTTGGATGATTCATAAATTATACGTGGTCATTGGGAGAAGCAGGAGGGAAATAGTACGGTAGAACCTCGGCTATCCGAACTAATCATGAGTGTTCAGATGGTAGGACGTATTCGCGGAGCGTTAAAACCTCATTAAAATGTATCGAGTTTGCACGTTTATGCGAATACTGCCATCCAGAGACTAGCCATCAGTCCCGTTGGTTCTAACGATTATTAACAGTGGCTCGAAGGTGACAAGGAACGAAATTACGATCAGCAACGGCGTTAACGAGACCCGGGTCTCGTAAATTCGCTAATAAACATCAATCATCGATACACCGACTCTCGTTGCAGGACTGATTCGAGTATTGGTTGATGCCTCTCGCGGCCATCGAAAATCATCCGTTATGGCGTGATCTGGGTTACAGAAATGACAAAGTGTAGTTCGAAGACAGAAATCAAGACACGAATAATGCAACCTTCGTAATGCAACATTATGCAATATTCCCGTAAAAATTTCTGGCGTACTCGAAGCATTTAGAAAAGACCAATGAATAGCAACAACACAAAATAGTAATTATTCGATCGCGGATCTTTATGGAAATTTGCACTCTTATACTTAACACCTTATATACGGAATGACGCCATTTGGCGTCAACTTGAATTCTGTCGTCAACAAGCCCGTCGATAAGGTGTTAATTTACTAAGAAATTCTTTTCATTTTCATAAAAGATCGCTTGCGACAGTAATAAAATAAAAATACTATTCATCGATAAACATGAATCTATATGCAAAATTTAAATGTTTTGTATCTATTGAAAAATATAGGTGTAATTCAGAAGTTGCATTCTTCCTGTAATCGTTTTAATAGCTTGGTAGTATTGTATCGACATTATTAAATATTTTTAGTATAATTCTACCGTTTCATATTACAAATACTCATTTTTGTCATAAGTGCATAAAATCTGCAGTCGAATAATGAGATTAGGAGATCGAAGCACTGCTACGTTCAAACTGCTACACGAAGCACTCTACAACGAACAACTTCGTAATCAGCAGTTTATTTCGCGAGACTACAACTCGGACAGCAAACAAATCTGCTAAAACGAACAACCAAGGTAGATTCGTGCAATGTGTAATACCCAGGTACAATAAATCAAATGTTATACAATGAACATCGTCCTAGAACGAATTAGTTCTACAGAGTGCGATCTCTGTCAACAGCGATTGATACAAGCTATTTTCATTTCGCATAGAGTTAGCAGGCACTTGCCGGAAGTTTGAAGGATCAAACGATAATGAGGAACGCCCTGTAACCGACTCGAAATTGCCCGTCTTTCTGCAGCAACTGAAATTTCATGCGCGCAGTGTTGCAAACGCTGCGGCGGCGCGGCGGTCCCGTTCCGGCAACTTCTGCCGTTCGGTTGACCCGTGACATTCCCCTGTGGCTATGACAGAGCGAAACGCGCCTATATAGAGACGATAGGGTGGGACGGGGATAGATATTTTATTTCGGAGTCTGGCCGGTCATAAATCGCGTTAATGGGGCGATTCTTTAGGGTCGGTTCACAGCGTAGAACGGGACGAGAGCTCGCTCGGCCGGTCACGGGGCTGGATCAGCTAGCGAGGAAATAGAGGAGAGAGAGTGAGGGAGAGAGATGGAGAGGAGAGCGCTAGGTATGCAGGAGCTCGACTTATGAAGCCGCAACCCCCGTTACACCCCTTAGGCGGTATGCTATAATCGCGAGTCGGAGCGACGCTGGTAGCCGAGGGGCTGAGGAGAGGGGGCAAGGTGAACGTAGCCGGGGCCAAGACGTCTGTATATCTCTATAACGACGTCGTTACGACGCCGTTCGTTACCGGCGGCGCTGGCGCCGCGGCGCAAAAGACTATCATCATCGGCGATGACCTCGACCTCGGCCGTCGTCTATCCACGGGACGCACGTGCTCAAAAGGACCAAGTTTCACCCCTCCCTGCGACTCGTCACGGGGGTGGGCACATTGTGTTCCAGTATAAATATTGTGCCGCTTTCATATTTCAGTGGGTTAGAATCATAGTGGTGTAAGTCATGTTTCCGAAAATTTCTTAAAATGTGATATATCCTAACTATTATACCACCATGATTATAATTTGCCGCCTGTTTTTAAAGGAATTCGAACGTATATAGCGCATGCTCTATTGGTTTTTGCTAATGACCTTTTCGCTGTATGTATGTCATACCTACAGCAGAACTTCAATTGCTCCAACTAATAGAAATAACTGCTGCAGAAAGTAAACGATTCGTACGTAATATCAATGTTTGTAGTGAAAATGTTTTTATTTAAAATGAAAGAAACACAATGTGGAACAAACGGTAATTTCAGATACGTGTCTGACATTCATTACATATTATAGTTAGTATAGTGTTTGTAATTTATAAATTCAGCTGTCTATATTTTGTAAGTGATAAATTAGAATGTTATGCTTATTCTTATGCTAGTTATATTGCTTGACTGTTTTAAATTCTATTTTATGTGGATCAACATGGATTGAACTGTTTACATGTGAAACGTGTTCGAATAACGAGCATTTAAATTTCATGGAGATTTGGATAATAGAGGTTCCACGCGGATTGTGCATAAATATTTGTCGGATATAGCTTCTGTCATGATCGCATAATTTTCATGTTATCGCAGAATTATACCATCGAAGAACCATTGTAGAAAACAAAAACTATCTGCAGAAATTGCACAATGTCAAATAAAAAATTCTTTCCGAGATTAATTATTTTCTTTTCAGCTTATGCTTGACTCGCCAATGGGTGTGGATAACAGAACAGTAGAACGTTTTTGCGAGTCGAGATCGTCTTCGCGGAAACCGTTTTTGTTTTTACGACGAAAACGTGCTTCCGCTAAAGGGAAGATGGAAAATTAACTCGACTGGACCGTAAGGCAGGTGGCTCGTTAAAATCGCGGTCGAATCGTCTGCTGGAAGATTTCGAAAATTTATGAACGCCATTAAAATGTGTCCGGATTAAGGGGAGCAAATTTAAGGGTGGCTACACCCAGTAGAACAAAATGATTCTGTCGGGGGGTTGTAAATCCCCGAAATTCATCAAACGAAGTACGATTCCGTGTTACGATCCTCCTCGGACGAAGATCTTTCTGACCGTCTCGAAACCTCTATTTCCTCGTCTTCAATGAATAATTTCGACTTAAGCCCCCTTCACTCTTCGCAATTCAATTGTATCTTCAATTTTGTTATAAAAATGTGCACACCAGGTACAAAAGAATTTAAAGCCACTATTTTCAAGATAGAAGTGCCTGCGGAGCGATCTTCATTTCACTCAAAAAATCCGCAAAGATGGGCGCATCTCGTACAAAAGAATTTAAAAATTCTGCTCTGAGATATAAGTGCCTGTGTAGCAATTTTCATTTCGCAGAAAAATCCGCTATCATAATTCTATGAGAAATATTCCTATTACTTCCTCAAAAATGTGAGAGCGACGTTCACCTCCTGGAGCATGATTAAAATTGGGCAACCAAAAATTCGAGGAATAATCGAGGAAGGCAGCAGAGCGAAAATTTCATTTTCGCCCAAAGTTTCGCGGCAGATCGAGTTCGCGAACTTTGAAATTACAATATTTTAGGAGGAATTAATGGCGGCGTAAAGCCGGTCCAAAAGCATAGCCCGGGCAAGGGGCGGTGCCGAAAATTTTTTCAGCTCCGCGAGCGTTCCGCACTGCGGCGCGTTTACTCGAGCACGTCGTCGTCGTCGTTGTCGTCGTCGCGTACGCTCGCGAAGAAGACACGGCTCTCTATTTAAAGATACCATCTGAGGCGAATTACCGGCGAGTATCCCCGGGAGACGCAACGCTGATAGCCGAGGTGAAAGCCAGAAGACTTGATTAGCCGGGCGGTCGGTACAACGGCGTAACCGCGAGCGGAGAACGGCCGCAGAAATTAGGGGGTTGCTCTCGCCGATATCGATCGGTCGAACCGCTACCGCCGATTTCTCTGTACCCCTTCCGCCCGTGATCTTCGCCACCCCCGCAATTTCGATGCCTCGATAAGCTGCACAAACTCGCCGGCGAAACTTTCGCCTCTGCAATCTTATTAAAATGAATTTCCAATTATGTGACCAACCGTTGCGTGCGTATTTTACGAGTAAAATCTATCGATTAGTACCGAAATATAATTATGAAT
>CM052161.1:6721587-6743751 GCA_028455555.1 Augochlorella aurata | reverse complement strand
GGCTTATCAGCGAACCAAAAATCGATGATTTGTTCTTTACGAGGAGAACGCGGAAGGAGAACGCGGAAGAAGATCGCAGTGTCGGAATAATGCCGAGAATCCGTCGAATTGCAAACACGTTAAAAGCATTGTATATCGCTCGAGCCGTTTTCGAATCGAGTGGGCAGGGTGTTTTTGGGGCTCGGCGGCGGTAAACGAAAATGTTTTCAATATTTCCAGCGGCGATAAGACTCAATCGATGGAAAATCAAGTACCCTCGGCCCGGGCCCCGCGTCACGGCTCGCGGAAAGTATCGCACACAGAGGATAAAAGCGTGCAATTAGAGAAATTGCAGCGTGTGCCGGTCCGAGCTTCGGCGAACCGGCGGAAGGGGGCTGGAAAATGGGGGCGGGCGACGTTGCGCGAGTTTATCGTGCATCAATCCGAATAATGGTGTATCGATGCATTGCGTTTTTGAAGTGCTTCGATACTCGTTTCAAGCACGCATTTCGCGCACGGTATGGACGAAAAAAGCTCCGGCGCTAAAAAAACGAGACGTAGCAAGATAGACGTAGCAGAACCTTTGAAATCACGCACGCGAAAACGCTATGCGCTAATCGAATCCCCGTTCTCGCTGCGGGTCTTGATAAATCCGTTGCGGTTAGTCTGTAATCTTTGCAGCTGAAACGATCTTATCTATTGTTGAAATGCAGCGATAACGATGTGTTATAGCTTTACGCGTTTAGGCATAAGAGTTTTCTTGCTCGCGGTCAAGAGGGAAAATTACTGTCAAGCTGCTAAGTAATTATTATTCGGTTCTTTACAATTATCTAATATATACTAATATATACTTACTAATTATATAATATATACTAAATTGTTCATTACTGCACTATTTTTACGGATTTCACGTTTTACATTATAATAAAGTAAAATGTACTTGTTTCAAAATTGCAAAAACTCTTTCATAGAAAATAACTGAACAAATTTCTCAGTCCATACATTATGATAAAATTTTCGGAAGGTCTAAACAAATACAATGTTAAGAATAAAAATTTTCCAAGACGACTGTGAGGAACAGAAATTAAATTAAAGTAAATTGCTTCTTTTAGTCATTATATGAAACTGAAAGGAACTTAACTATATTGTTATTAAATTCTTCTTATGTGTACACGATTTCATATTTCGTCTACAGACTTTTCTTATGAATGCATAAAATCCTCATTATTAATGATAAAGCTTGCAAGATGGACATTTCTGATGATTTCGTAGCTACTATTTCCAAAATCTACCTTGACGCATTTTTAAAGCCAAACCTTCGAAGCTTTCAGAAAATCATTCCTGTTTCACCATAAAGGACGCTCAAATATTGTTCAAACAGTATAAATAAAATTGGATATGGAGCCCACTGAGGTGTTAGTACTTTCGATCTCCGTTATCGGCGATATTCCATACTAACAGCTCGCCAGCCGCCTTTCTTTCGGACGATTTCTGGGCCGGGGGCGTTAGGTAATTTTGCTTCTGTCGGGGGTGCTGCACCCCTTCGCGAGCAGTCACGTCCGCCCTTATCTCTCTCGGCACGGGTCGCTCCTCTTCCGCAAGAAGTCCGGACGCTTTTTCTCCGCGTTGCGGCTCGTCGAAGCGCGCTTATCTGTCGGCTGATCGTGCGTGACACTCGTCCTCCGTAGCCGGTCGCCGAAGGAAAAAAGGACGGGAAACGTCGCGCCGGGAGAAGGGGCGCGAGCGGAAAGAGAAAGAGCAGGGAGAGGGGGAACTCGGTAGAAAAATCGATCATTCGGTAATGTTTCCGTAATGCCGGCTGATGCGTATCTGCAGCAGTATATGCGATTTCATCACGGGCCGAACGTGCTCCGCGGACTTCGAAATAAAGCTTCGGCAGGGTGGAGAGACGAGCGGGAGGATAGACAAGAGGGAGGTTGCCGCGTGAAAGAGGGTGCGGGGATGGAGCGAGAGGGAACGAACTCGGCACTCTTAATCTCGAAGGTTTATCGAGGCCGACGTAAATCTGCCCGAACGCCGGGCGTTCTCCTCTTCCTTATCGACCGAGCCTCGATAATCGACTTACCCTCCCTTCGCCCACCCTCTTACAGCCCACCGCCCCGTTTCCACGAGCCGCCGAGGAATCAATTACAATAATACAGAGAGAGAGTTTCTTCCATTCGGGTAAACGTCAGCGGGGGATAATGCAATTCCCCGTGTCGGCCCCCTAGAGAGAGAGAGGAGAGAGAGAGAGAGAGAGAAAGAGTGAAAGAGTGAGGGTCGTATACCTCGCCACTGAAAAATGGAATCCGCTCGATGGACAACGCCGGCCCCAGCGGGCGTGCAGTTGGCGGCGGGTTAATTAAGCGGAAGTTTGAAATATTTTCGGGGGAAGTTGCCGCGTGACAGAGGACTCTGCAAGTATCGGGAATAGGAGTAATTAAAGCTCGATTCCAAGGCGAGGGGTCGGCCGGGGGGGTACCGCGGCGATCGTCGGGAATTGCTGTTCTCCGGTGGATTTTATTGCGGCGTTTCGTCGTGGGTATGAAGTTATTTCGGTTAACGGGGTGGCGTAAAGTATTTTCGATCGGCCGACTTCTGACTCGAGTTCCGCCGGGTTCCTTGGTAATTTTTATTGCGCCCTCTTTGCCGAACGGGGAACCCTCGTGGATTGCAAACAATGTCGGACACAAAACTAACCGAAGTGTAAAGTGGAAATACGTTACACTCGGGGAACACGCGCCGGTTTCCCACCAGCGGGGCATTAATCTCAGACGCTTTCGAACATTATCGTGTTATTCGACGCGAGCGTTCGGCCAGCGAACTGGCTCCGCGTCGTTCGTAGAACGAGGAGGCCCGACAATGGCCGACATTAATTAACGTCCGTAATATTAATAGGATGTTGAATTAATATCGCTTCGAGGAGACAAATATAAGCCCGGCAAATAATATCGTTCCGCGTAACGATGACCGACGACACGCCGGTGTCATCGATCAGCGCGCCGGTATTGCTTCGAAATTACCGGGCCCCGCTCATAACTCTTCATTACCTTGGAAATCGCGATTTCTGATTATTAGTCCGACTCCGCTCTGCACCCTTGTTCTCGCGTTACTCGTCAGAGCTGGTTCCTTTGCTGTGAAACGTGATCACTGCTTTCATTCTGCCATTGTACTCGGAGTTACGTGGTCTTGCAATGTACTCATCTCCGTTGCCTTCGTCTCTGTTCAGTTGTCTGTTATTTATCGTGATTGCTACCGGATATTTGTAAGCACGTATCAAACATTAAGCAACGATAACAGATTACATACAATGATAGCCCGTACTCCTTGTAAAGATCAGGGGCATTTTTATCTCAATACAATTTATAAAATTCTGTTCGAAACCTTCATTATATCATAGTCGTTCTTCCTGGTCATTCTTTGCAATCGTTTGTGATTTAGCGTGGCACGCTGTTGTGAGGCAATCAGGTGATGCAGACCATAAGGATTTCGAAGGTAATGGCTGCAGGTGCCGAGGAATTCGGCGATCCACTTGCGGCCGCGATACTTATGAATGCTCGCGAAATTGAAAAGGGTCGAGGGCCTGCGACGACGTCGGCTCGCGATCCTGTTAGTAGCAATCGTAAGATAGGAAAAAGTGACTTTCGGTGTCTCTGGTCGCAATCCAGGTCAACCGGGGTCTGTTCTCGAGCCGTGACACCGTCCTCGTGAAGACGGTGCCCGTAAATAATTCAGAAGGAAAGGCGCCGAGAGGCTTTGCCCGGTCGCCATGGCGACAGATTACAGAGTCTGAGGATGTGTACGGCCTACGAGCTCTCTCTCTCTCTCTCTCTCTCTCTCTCTCTCTCTCTCTCTCTCTCTCGTTGACGAGACTGCTCCGTAGCTTGGGGATGCTGGGTGTCTTCTCTCGTTTCTCTGTACACTTTCCTTCGATGGCCACCCGTCAGGAAAGAGAGGGCAGGAAAAGAAGGACAGGGAAACACTGGATCGAAGGGAGTTGCGCTTTTGTTGGGACAGTACTAGCAATTTGTTGGACATCGTTATCGCGATCGTTTGGACGTTTCTCGGTACGATGCGGACGGGATACGCGGTGATTGAAACGATCGATATGTCCTTTTTCCTTCGTGATAGCTACCTGGAAGAGGACGAGAGTTTTAGAAGATTACCGGATTCGTGGGAATCGCAAACATTAATCTCTGCTGGTGAAGTTTCCCGAAAGTTCTGGTTCAAATGCTGCGCTGCAATTGTTATTTCATTGAATTTTCCATTAAAGCAGTGTCATTATACAACCTCTTCCCGAAGGACATTTCTTCCTTTTTTCATTGTGTCTTCCCGTCCACCCAGCTTTTAATAATTTTGGAAAATCTTCTCGTTTTTCTACTGCCTATTCAGGGAAGAATATACTCTATACTTTAATAGGAGATTTTAAGAGAGCAGCGATATATTTTCTTTCAATAGACTGTTGATTTAGTCGGCTATATTATTACTACTGTAAGGTATAATCTGAAGCACTTCAGTTGCCGGTACTTTCATTAACATTTGTTACCTAAACCAGATTTGCTATAAAAGACATCTTTAAGCAAAAGGCACTGTGTGTAAAACAAAAATGAACAAACCACCGTACCACCAAAAATTGAGAAAATATCTCGCAGAGTTCTATTTAGAGCTGCTATCAAAACTAAAATGCCTTACCTAAAACCATGACATAATTTGATACGTATCTTTATACCTAGTTGCGAAGTAGCAAACAAAAAGAGCTGTGTCACGTTTCTATATTTTCACACAGCAGATTCAACATACCAACTTGCCTCATAAATATATTAAATCTTCAATCAACGTCTTCAGCGAGAAGTTTCACACTCGAAAAATCTTACTACCGCCTCGATCAGCGTGCATCGATTTCGCACGTCCCGAATCAGGACAAGGTCTGCTTCGTGGAATACCCGAAAATTCGTCGGTTGATTAACAAGAGCAAACTGCAAGACGCAAGCTGGTGCAATTTGTTTTCTTCGTATCGGCTGTCTGGAATCGTCCGGGCGAGGGGTTCACGGGCAAGAGGGGGCGCCTACGAGGCCAAGGATGGTGCGGAGAGGCGCAACAAGCCGTTCTTTCTTCGCCGGTCCTCCTAATCAAAGTAGGCTGGCGCACATTCACGGCCTAATTCGAGAAAACACGCGGCCCCTTTCAAGCCCCTTTGATCGCCAGCTGCCATCGCGTTAGGTGCGTGGTACGTGGCCGGTCCGCCACCGGGCTGCTTTTCACGGGCCGCCTTTTCACAGGGCACTCGTTATTTCTCGTGAAAGAAGCCCCAGAGTCGCGAGAGAGGGGGATAGAGGTGGAGGTATGCTGGAAAATTATTCCCGCTTTTTAAACGCGGCAGCGATCGGTCCTCCAGGCGACCCGGCGATTAAAAGACGCCACTGAGACCTCCTTCCACCCACACATCGGCGCCGACCGTGCGAGAGAAACGTTAATTAATAATTGGAGCAGCCTCGGACATGATTACGCCGGAAAGACTAATAGAAGCTACCGGCCAGGTAGCTCCCAGGCGGCCCGGCGGGCTGAGAAGTTGCTGATCCTGCTGGGAATCGGTTCTCGAGTGCTATGTTCATCGAGGAAGATACAGTCAGGATACCGATTGTATCTTAGAAACCATGTTGCTGTCGTTTTATACAGTGTTCGTGTAGAGCTTTCGAAAAATTCGAATTACCCGTGTTCAGACTGCAGTAAATTCTCCCGAATTGTCCCTCAGCTTGTACACAAAAATGGACAATTTGGGAAATGGAGATACGATTATTCGAGCGGCTCGTTTTTGTAGTCGCCGATTGTCAATAACTATAAAAACGAGAAGCGTTCGAATAATCGTATCTCCTCTTCCCAAATTGTTCATTCTTGTTTACAAGCTGAGGGACAATTCGGGAGTATTTACTGTATTTCAGCTGGTTCTGAGTGAAACATTGTGAGATATTGTAGATGGTAATTAACATGTTAACTGCGCCATGGATGTGTTCGTCTTTCTGAATTTTGCTCAGTTGTATTTGGACCGACGCTGTACGAATGCATGGTCTAAGGATTTAGATAAATATTTATATTTTCAGAGTTAATTCTAGAGTTTATCAGACCCGAAGCAATAAAAACGTTTTTCCATCCATTAAAGAATACATCAAAGCGCCAAATAAAATTGTTAATTAAAACTGTAACCTGAAACATGATGCAATAGTGCGAAAAGCACAGTACTGTATCCAATAACATTCAAGCCATACAAATTAATTTATTTTCGTTGGCCATTTAATATCGCTCGAATTTCGAATGAAACAACGAATGTGATATGAAATAGCTGAGGAGCGACTCCGGTCCAATTCGAAAAATCGCACAGGAGTCAGAGGTCCAGATCGCGAAGAAGTCACGTATCTTCAGTTGAGTCTACATCGAAGACTCTCTACAACGAAGACAGCCGCGTAATTAACACATTATTGACCGAAGACGTCATACGACGACTTTTGATACCCGTACGTTGTTGACCGGCGACGTTATATGACGTCTTCCGATAACCGGACGTAATTGATTGGCTATTATACAATTATTGCACTCGTGATAGTGACAATTTGATGCAGGCCGAGAATAGCGTCGTACCTGAAAAGTTATACTTTTCATTCGTCTGTAAATAACGATATTATATTTTCATTTCTTTATGAAATCACTGTAATTAGTAAGTCTTTTTTTATCTTTTAGCGCACTTTCACCATAAAGTACACCTCGTGTCACAGTTTTACGCCACCATGATTACTTCAGAATTAATTCTACTACTCTAAAAATACAATTTAAAAACAGCAAGGTTATTATTCATTATTCGGCAAAAGTGGATGTTATTCAATTTGAGTGAAAATCATCGTCCACGTTCCTACAAGCATCCCCCGGTCAACAATGTATTAAGATAAACTTTCCGGCGCATTAGGCTGTGCCTTCATTACTGTTTATTCACGACTCACCGGTCCTGGTGAATATCTCGTCGGCGCGATTCTTTCATTTCCCGTCTCGTGACGCATTTACGGTTAATGCAAATGTGGCCGAAGGGATCCAGCCGGCTTCTCCTTCACAATACAATTTCATCTCGCGAGCTCGTTCTCTGTGACTGGGGAATATATCGATACCCGGGTATTTCCGATATGAAATATAGGCGGCGAATAATACGGGGGGTCTGGGAGCACCGGCCCCCTTTTCTGTTAGTATCCGCTGTTAGCTGGAATCGTTACAATGGGTCGCGTATCGCGTGGGATTCTGGAGGCGCGTCGCTATCGGTGCAAATTTCACGGCTGCTTCGCTGATAACGCGGATACGGAATTTACGGAGTTTATGCCCGCGGAACGATCGTCAACCTGGATATCGCCATCTTGTCTGTCTCCAGCGTTTTACGGCGTCGCGGGATTTTCCGCGAGACACCGTCCTTACGCGCTTTATTCCTATCTCTCCCCCATTCTGCAGTTATTCATCGCCAATGAACTATTTCCTCCGGATCTAGACAAATTTCACTCGCGTATCGCCGCTCGAATTCTTTAAGCATTTTAAAGCTTGTCGCTAAACATTTCTGAGACGCCAGAAACTGATAGTAAAATTGTAAAAACGGCTCTACAAGAAATAAAAGATACGGGACGATTTTATTTAACACCTTGACAATGCGATCTGAAATATCGGTTGCTTCTCTCATATTATTGTATATCGATTGGATGAAATTGCATTTTGTTCGGCCAGAACTTGCATGCAATATAACAATATCTAACAGTAATTTTTCTCGTACAGTAGAACATCGGTTATTCGGGTTGATTAACCAGTTAGATATTGAAATGTCTTTGAGAAGTGTATAGATTACTGTATAGTCGTATTTTGCATAAATACAACACTTTTATACGATATGTAATTTAATAAAGAATATCACAGTATATATCCTTCTTAACCAGTTAGCTGTTTTTGTCGAGTATACTCGTCATGAAGAATAACAATATTTTGCGTTATGACCAGTATCCTTGACAGAAGTAACTATTGCTTAAGGAAATTAGGATAATATAACGGTTACATCAGTGAAGTCCTGAATAAAAACAGCGTACCCAGATAACAAAGAATTCAGAAATCACGGCTGGGTAATCGACGACCAATGTTCTCCATAGTACCTGTGAAACCTCGATTATCCGAACTTCTGATACCTGAATTCTCGATTGTCAAATAACGTTTTCCATGTAAATATTTCAATCCAAGAAGGTCCATAGGCAACGCTATCCATAAAGAAAACTGGAGACGATTTAGTTTATATTTAATGAATTATTCTATTATCCAAATGATCACGTTCTCTTAATCGGTTCGTATAACGAGACTCTACTGCACTGACACTGTCCGAGCAAGGAGTGATTATTGATTGAAGCGAAGGCCGAGTTGCTCGCACGGGCGGATTTTTCCGGTGGATTATTAATCAGTGAACTAATTATCCCGGGTCTGAAGTGTCCGGCACAGGCGTAGTCCATCGACGGATCAAATCGAATGCGAAAATCCGTGATTTAATTTCTATCGCGCAGTTCCATTATCCCGTCAGCCGGCGAAAAAGGAGGGCGCTCGGCGCGGGAGGGCACTCGTGTTCGTGGCCCGGCAAAATGAAGTGTTAAATCGCACCGTTTTCCCTCGGCACGGTGCCGTCGCGTCGCGCGTCGGTGCCATTGCGCTGACAGTAATGACAGTAATGATCGACACGCACGCGGCGCGCTGCGTTTGTTCGATAATCGAGTGTCACCGGCGCAGTTCGATTCTAGCGAAACGGACGACAGATCCCCGTAAACACTACACTGTTCTTCCATGCGACTCTGTCGGATTGAAGGAACAAGTCGAACGCTTTTATAGCAATACATCGGGAGACGTTTACTCAACTACGCGATACGAGACGCTGCTAGCCTCGGTAAACTTTTGCTACCTTTTTCTCTACAGAATTTGGTATATAGAAAATCTTTTTGTCTATTTATCTGACTGTTTGTCTCTCTGCGGATGATTTGTATCTTTGGTTGTAAGGAAAAGCGCCACATATTTTTACTTTTTACATAATATTGTCACTTAAAAGTTCTGATCGTTGGTTTATCTTTTGTAGCCTAACAAACTTGTTGTCGTAATATTTTTCCGCTGAATTCATGCAAAATGGTAGAGTTTAGGTATCGCAGGTATCGGAATAGTAGGGTCAGAGTTTGAGAATGAAACGAAGTCCGTGAACGTGAAGGACGAAATTGGTTTCTGGAAGATTTTCGGATGCTTGACTTGAATGCTGTTTCAACTTAGAGGATTTTACAGTATTTATCAATAGATTGTTTGCCAATCGGTCTGTAATTGCAATCGAATAAACCTGAAGTTTAAAATACGTCCATTGTTGGCTTAACTATCAAACATAATCCGCGCGGAGCGTGGTTAAAACCACGGCTAGGGATGTGTATTACAGGATGTATTAGTAGAATCTATCAATATTTGACATCGCGGACCAACATTCATCAATTCCAATTAACTTCGCGGTATTAATTCACCGTTATTGTACAACGCATCGCCAGCGAACGATCGCTCGATCATCCTGATCCGCAGCATTACAGAGATACCAGCGCAAAAATTGTAAGCTCCCTAATTTCGCTAAAGTAGTAACGGTCGTCCATGATCAGACGGTCGAGCTTTCACTCTGTCTTATATGGGAAAAATTATTATTAAATATATATATACAGTTTTTTGAGATCTAATAAACCTGTGCGAATGATCAAATTTTTAGTAGAAAATATCGTATAAATCTGTGAAGATTATTCTGTGGATGATGTTCTATAAATCCACATTTATCACGAAATTTATTATTTCAAATGTATATTATATACGATATTATTCGTATCTTCAAATAACAGCATTGAAAACAGCGGTTCGAAATGAATCATTCGAAGCGGTAGTTCCTTATTTTCATTCGAAATAAAATTCGGCCAAGTTTACCTGCGCCTTAGCTATCAGTCAGCACAAAGGCCGAAGACGTCGTCGCGGATCACGCTGCCCATGTTAACAGGAACACCGCGAAAAGACACGGTTGTCTTCGTGAAAAAAGAGCCTCGGACGTTTGAAGAGGGTCCACGTTATAACCGTATCCCGGGGAGAGGTCGATCCTAGTCCCTAGGAATCTTAATGGAGCCGGAGGATTACCAGCTCGAAGTCTGGAGAAGGGTTCCACTCGTCCGAGCAAACAAACGTAATTGCACGCGAACTTCTCCGGGTGCGAGACCGGCTTCTCCTTCTCCCCCCATTACGGCGCGGCCGCGGCGGTGGCGGCGGCTATGATTTAATCGAGGAAGCCGCATAAAACTATTATCGGCGGCACGGCCGGCTAACGGGATCGAGGGATCGCGAGGTCGACACCGGGCCGATCATCGTCGTCATGCGTGTCTTCGAGCGTGAGACCGAGACGAGCCTTATCCGCAGAACACGCCCGGAATGCTGACTCCTGTTGCTCGATTTCTAGATAACGCTTCTACAGAGCCGCGGACGGCTCTGCCCGGCTGATAACTCGCGCGATAACGCACCGACGTCCTTTTTCCTCGGACCGCCTCGCTTGGGAATTTCCTTGCCGGTTTATGGCGATTCCTCTAGCGACAGAGTGGTCGATTACGATTTTTAATATGCTCGCCGAGGCGAGCAATTTCTTACTCCCCGATGCCGGAAGCGATAAAGGTCGTGTGTTTTATTTTTTCTGCAGTTTTTAAATCGATTAATCGAGCTTACTTGCATTGTGCATTAGCGATGCGGTGCGCAGATTTATCAACACTCGCGAAGTAGTTTAAAGCAATTTCTGTTTGCGTGAATTCTGCTTCTATGGTCGTTGGCTCCTGCTTGATCCGTTAGTATATTTATCTCTTTCATTTTGGTATGATTCGGATTCACAATTGCAATGTAATATCGAAGATTTCCAGTAACATAACTGTAAAACTTATTGCTGTCTCTGAAGTAAAAATAAAATTAAATTATCTCTCTTCTGAGAAATGGTTAAAGGAGATATAATTGTTATAACTATGAAGAGAATTCTGTAACATGGGGTTAAGAAAGGAAAATACCATTTTCTTTCAAAAGAATTATTCTGTTATTTATAACGGCATAAAATAATTCACAAAATACCACATCACCGTGAAATAGAATCTCCGCTTTCAACGATGGAGTTGTAAAAAAAATATTCTCTATTCCATTTTTAACAGATTGTATTGCATCCACAGCCATAGAAAATTCGTATAGCAAATATCCGACGAAAATATAACAAAAATTATTTTACACAAATTTTTTTGCACTGGGAACAATATTACGAAGACTCGCTTGAAAATACAAATCTTCAAATACTGCATATTAGAAGAAAAATTTAAAAGTTTAATATTATCGTTTTCATTTTTATCAACATTTACAAGCGATAACATTTTCTTTTAGGCAGCTCTTTTGCTTTTCCTTTTTGTTTCACGTACTACCTTTTTATAAGATCCTTCTATTAAAGGTTCTTTCCGTGAATAAGTGAATAAATAAATATTTGCCTCAATCTGACTCTGCGAAAAGAATGTGATCACAGTGCCTCCATGTTATTTAACAGTTAAGTAGATATAAGTTTTACAGACGTCGAGCGACGCCGGTGCATCTCCGAGATGCAGCAAGCTCCTTCCCGCACCGCGCCTCACGTGCAAAACTACTTCCGTAAGTAATAAATCCGAGGCAACAATAAAACCCAACGTGACCGAGATGTGCGCCGAG
Organism: Augochlorella aurata; assembly: GCA_028455555.1. Taxonomy (NCBI): domain Eukaryota; kingdom Metazoa; phylum Arthropoda; class Insecta; order Hymenoptera; family Halictidae; genus Augochlorella; species Augochlorella aurata. The sequence goes on along the minus strand of CM052161.1, from coordinate 6,731,997 downwards.
ACGGCTCGAAAGAAAGCGTCGCACCGGAATCGATATCGTCGCGCGAGTAATGTTTTAACGATGAAAACGAGGCGACAGTGGTCGGTAATGCTCGGCGCAATTTCCTTCGGGTAGACGACGGAGGCTGGCTTTCTGCGACTTCGTTGCCTGTGCCTGAAAATTTCAAAAACACATATTGCGTTAGTCGCATGCAATCGGAAAATTTCATCTAGCAAAGTAATTATTCTGACAGCTCCGAAATTCTCGAATTGTAGTCTAACTTTGATTCGGACGAAATAACTTAAATGTTGTTTGAAAATTTCGAACATGTATATTTTTAGCATCAAATCATAATTCTGATTTCATTCTAGAAAAGATTTTGGAGCCAGGAGATTTCAATCGTTCTTAGTAAAATACGGATTTTGCGCATCTATGTCAAAAATGGTTGCATACGATTATAGAGAATAGAAAAATTAAAATATCTTAACTATTTCACTGACTCAAACGCATGATGGATATTTCATCTACAATCTTCTAAATGTGAATATCATCCATTTCCTTTAAATAGAAACGAAATGAAATTTCCTTGTTACCAAAATCTTGAAATGAAACTAAATGGACATCACTATACAAAACAACACAATTGTTTTTGGTTAATAGGGGAATGGTTAAAGAGAAAGCAGTCTTATCGATGGAAACATGAACCATTAATTAAAGCAAGAAATTTCTTTTCGACTTTTGTACTCGTACATTGCAAAAGATCCGCAATCTAATAAACATCTATAGTTCTTATTTCGGCTTCAAAGTGGATTCAGTATGGATCAAACCGATTGCGACATCGCACGAGGGTTGGCGATTGTTCGAATATTAAACACAGTCAATATATATTAAAAAGTGTACATTCAAAATCTAATTACTCAATTTTTGGCAACAAAATTATAAAAATTGCTGTTACACTAAGAACCACCGAAAAACTTATAGATCTATAAGAAGTATCTCCGAAGACACGTTTTGAAAAATTGCTAGATAAATCTGAGAGTGGTCATAAACGTCTTCAGTCGTATAGTTGCCAAAATGGTCATAAACATCGTGAATTATGTAGCTGTAAAAATAATTATGCATACACTGCAAATCATTATGCAAAATAAGCTTTGTCCTTATCGATTACATAAGACAGAAGTTACATATGCGACGGTATTTTTAAATTCGTTTTGAGTCTCAGCGACTCTGCGTTTCATTTATCCGTTATTGCTATAAGTGCATAAAATCCGCGATCTAGTCATAAATATCGACAATTCTATAGTTACAAAAACAGTCCACGTAGCGAGGGTTAACGTCGTCGAGAATTTCGGCGATTTTCGGGAGCGCGCGTGGTGCGTCTGTCACGTCGATGACGTCTCGGCGTCGTGTCGTCGCCGTCGCCGACGTTGACGGCGGCGGTCGCGGCTCTGGTCGATTCTGCGGGACAGAGTCGGTTACTTCGCCGCGGGTCGCTTTGTTTCTAGCTCGCATTTATGACGCTTCCAAGTAACACACCGTCGATGTTCTGTCGCGCGACGCACCGCGGCGCGAGCGATCGAGCGAGCGAGTGAGAATTACTAGCGCGCGCGCCACCGGGGAGATTAATCACGCGATAGCGCCTTAACGACTCCCGAGTGACAGTACCCACCCCTGCACCTTTTTCTCGCCACCCGCTCGACATCGATGAACGTCGATACGCAGCCGACGCGACCCGACCTGCCGACTCTACGACGATTTTCTCGGAAACGCATAACCGTAGCGTAGATATAGCACGCGGAGCCACGAGTTCGAGCTACACTGCAGTTGCAAGCGCAAGGAAATGTTGCGCAGTTTCTGTGAATTTGGGGCGACCGGTATTTTTAATATATCCCGCGTTCTTAAGTTCATTTTATCAGGCAGTAGACACGTTTAAGAAATGGTAATGATTCTTTTCCGCGATGATTAAATTTGTTAAATGCCATATTTATAAACGACGTTGTTTTCTGCATACAGATTTACGCTAATATATTTTGGTAGACTATTTCAAATATGTTTTTTGAATTTACGACCTATGGATTCCGTCATATGCTGAAAATTATTCTAATAAAGCTTTAATGATATTCTTGGTCAAATAATTGGTAGACTAGTACAGAATAACACAAAAGATATGTTAATTTAATTCTAGATAAACCATCCGCTGGAGTTTAATTCTTAATGAATGCATAAAATAATGAATGGTCCAAATTAAAATAATGAAATTCAGATTTTGTTATAAAGTAAAACAGAAATACAATGTTGATGCCGCTCGTGACTAGACCGCGGATCTTTATGCAAATTAAACATTTTGCAAGTCCATTGTAAGAAACAGGAATTCAATAGAAATAAATTATTGCATTCCATAATATTGACAAATTAAAAATAGTGTAACGATATTATAAAATTCTTCATATGTCTTCGCAATTTATGTTTCAACTACTCATTTTTGCTATAAATGCTTGAAATCTGTAATCTACTCGTGACCGTAACATACGATTCAGACTGCAACGAAATCGAACGATGTCCGTCTTCGCGTACGACCGCTTCGGCGAGCGATGCTCACGCGTCCATTAATCATTTACACCGCGAAAAATCAAAACACAGAGGTGATTACCACTCGGTCGTGTGTCCGGCCGCGTTCGAGCGTCACGCGAACACGTTCCCCAGGCCAGATGAAAGCAGGAAGTCGGTGGTGGCGGTCGCGGCAGAGGAACGCAGCTGCATCGTAAGGGCTGTTAATGATATTCGCAGGTGACACATCTAATTCAGTGACTGTGCACGCCGGAAGCTGGATGTGATGCCGGGCGCGGCGCGTTGTCATCCCGCACAATGAGGATAAACGAGAACAAACGGCGGGCTAGGTGAGAGAGCATGTTTGCATTTTCATGTCGTTGCCAGCGGCAGGAAATACGCGAAATTACGGCCCCCGACGCTACTACCAGCCCGACCATTTACTTATTGTTAGCCGGGGTGCAGGCTGTGCCGAAAAGAAATCGCCTCTTAAACTCCGTGTCTTCGTTCGTTAGCGCACGGTGCGTGGGCGGTTGCGGTGCTGCAACTTCGTTGCAACTATTCCATGAATCGCCGGCGGATTCCCGCTGGCAAACCGAGAAATTCAAACTGCGGTTATTCTGGTGCGATCGAGAGGTTCCGGTGATAGTTGACTTTCTTTTAGCTCCTTGTCCTAGGATATCGTGTCGGACTCGTTGCGAAGATTTCGAACATGATTTACTGAGTATGGATGTTACTATTTTTCCTTTTTTTTTTTATTATGAGCTCCCAGATCTCAGGAGAGATTTATTTGCTTATTTGTGATTTATATATTTCCACTTAGCCATAAACCTTAAATAGTAATTTGTGAGTTATTTATACATTTATTTTACATGTTTTTAAGAACGATGAAATACATGAAGAGACTTCAATATTGGGCTCAACTAGCAAAACAGCCGTCGTGGAAGATAGAGATAATTTTAAGCTACTTAGTTATTGATTAAAATTTAAAAGTTAAATTGTGTAACATCTATTATTTTTTCAACATTCTTACACTTTACGAATCCTAATAAAATTAGAATCATTCTGTAAATCTTCGTTTCAGAATTTCGGAGACAAACAGTGCAGTGTAGGATATTATAGTACTTATTTCCAGCTGTTTTCGTCCACATTCTTCAAGTCGCTAAGTGACATTTACTTCAGTACAGCGATAATGCTATGGTAGAGTGAACGAACGTCTTTGTTGCGCCATATCCAGCCTAGAATACTCCGAGAGACAGCTCTTGAGCGTTAATCGAGGCCCTCGAGATCATAGCCGGTTGAGAGAAAGAGTGGACACGCTAGATCCGTCCGAGTGGCTAGTTCACGACCGCCTAGAGAACGTATCTACTGTTTAATAGCCTCATTATTACTTCCAGTTTTGTTACCGGCTTCGAATAGCTTCCTTATTGGTGACTTTAAGCTTTAACGGCGCTCGCTGTCGTTAAGTTGAACCTTGCCTCCGTTGGGCTGTCCGATCAGACACGCCTATCCATTCAAACTCTTTCCATTTCTAAGGGAGATCTTAGGAGTTTCATCTGCCTCCGGGTTTCTACAGGATGCCGCAAAATTCGTGCACCCAACATTTTCATCGGAATCAAAATTTTATTATTCGATGATTCCATTAAGAACTTCAACTCACTCTTCCTTGAGACACACTCCCTACGATATGTAGGAAATTGATCTCCGTTCAAGGGTAATCAATCGACGCTTTATTCACCACAAGATTGCGGAATTTGATGCAAAATAAACATTCTAAAAGTTAATTGTACGAAACGTAAAGCAAACGAGGAAATGTCTTTTCGCTTTTAATAATTTTAATAAGTTGTACATAATACAAAAATATTCTCAAATCCTTCTCATGTCTTTAGAATTTTATTTTTCGCCTAGTTCTTTTTGTCAAACATTCATGACATTTACAGTTCATTTATCACTAACTAGACAGTATGTTCCGTCGGCATCAACGAAGAAGCAACATCGAATCGCTCGTTCCGTATATCGACCGGTGCGTACTCATCGTACATTCGTCTCACTCACGCACATGCATTCACTACCACCATCTAACCACTACATTCACACGGCCACGTTCTTACAGCTGCTGGTCGAATATGGGAAAAGAACGATCGCTACTCTAAAACGTCCTCTAAAAGCAGAAGAAATTAAGAATATCATTCGTATCAACAGTTTATTTATACCGGCCTAGATCCGGCGGGCACTACATATATCAAGCCTGCGAAAACGTGCAACAGTAACATAGTAACCGGTGGAAAGAAAGAACAAGCGCGTGCCATAATATCTCGCCGCAGGCGTTCTCTAGCAACAGCAACGGGCCGTTGGCTCGTCACGCAAGAAAATAGCCATTCCGTCTTCAAAGTCTCTGCTCGGGCAGAGAGCGAGTTAGAGAGAAGGGGTTGGGGGGGGGGAGAAAGAGAAGAGGATCCGCAGGCGCGAACCCCAGATTCGCGGGTACGAAAATAATTTAGGCGGCTTAAATAGAACAAACTCGCGAGAGCGTCCCGTCAAACTGAATACGCCGTTGAGCCCCGGGTACCGTAAAGATGAAGGACGCGCCACATTTCTCAAGGAAACGCTAGAGATACGCGGTCGGCGAACCGGCTGCCTGGCTTTGCGCAGCCCGTAGGTGGAAAATAAGACGAGAAAGAAACAAAAAACGGGGCTAGAAGGAACGACCGGTGGAAAAAGGAGGAAAGCTGTGCGAAAAGGGATACGAGGCATGAAAAGCACCCGCGAGCTCGAGCTGAATGCTCGCGAGAGAGCTCGGTCCCGCCCCCGTACGTTATATGCGCGAGCTTATTTTAATTCGCTTGTTAGAGGGCCAAGAGGGTGGAGAAGGGGTCGGTGACGACGTGTTTCATTCGCAGTTGGTTTTCCGCGCCCGGACTCTGGAACGGTCTACGTTTCAACTACGTGGGCAAAGACGCGCCCCAGTTTACTTCGTAATTCACCTCTCGTTTCGAGAAACGTAAACGGGGACAGCAATTAAACAATTTCTAAAGATAACGGCTGACGGCCGGCTGACACGTTTCCTTCCCGAACCCCCTCCCTGCACACGATTTCCAACGATGCTCCTGCCACCCGCCAATTGCGTACAGTTTCCACCCTGCTCGCAATTCATTGTTTGTTGTAACGATTTTATTCCAATTCGATCCATTTTGTATTGCAATTTTTATTCGACCTGGTATCTCTTTTAATCGTCCCAGTAGTTTTATTTCAACCTTTAGCGGTCCAATGCCGCCATATGCGTGGTAAAAATCAGTAAAACCGTAAAAGCTGTTACGAGACTTTGGAATAATATACACGACGATTTTTATGGAAATATTTCAATGAATTTTTATGGAGTAAATTTTTTTTATATATTTGATATAAAAATCTTTAGTACTAAATTTCTTTTCGTATGAAAAATAGCTGGAATTTGGTGATATGTAAACTTGAAATACTTCTGGTCTCCCAGGGGTTGATCCATTATATAGTGCAAGAATCATTTTATTCGGATCTGTTATTTGCTGTATAAATTTTATTTCACCGCAATGTTTATTCTAACAATGTTACTCCAACTGGCAGTTTTATAAAAATTCTATTCGGATCTGTAATTGGTTTTAACAATTTTATTTTACCCCAGTGTATATTCTAACGGTTTTATTTTATACTAGTATCTATTCTAAACATTTTATTCAGACTTCCCATTTGTTATTTTCATCAAATTCTTTGTCGCAATAATATGGAGAAAAATATTGTTAACAAAACTCGAGCTTGAAAAAATAAATATTGTATCGGCTGAGAAAAATGTTTTATTTACAAACCAGCCATATATGGGAATGCTATCATAACCGTTAACTTTAAATATTTTATCTTGACTTTCAACAATTCTTTCTTGGAACTAATGTATTTTTCGTCCATTCAAAGAACATCTATGAAAATCCCACAAAAGAATTTGATAAATGGTGGAGCATGATGAAGGTTTTGTCATAATGACTAGTACCTACCTAATTTCCAAATCGATAGCAGAAAATACAGGCACCCAGTAGTTGTACTACGTACATGCTGCATAAATATCTGCATGACTATCGCATTCTCTAGATCGACCAAATAATTCAGATGGTTCTAAGACCGACGCGAGGATGAATCGAATCGCGGCCACAAAGAACGTGTGCAAAATCGCGAAAATTCCGGAAGTGTGCAGGATCGGGATCGCCGGCGTCATCATCCGAGTCATCCTTGGCACAGGGGACTCTTTGTTCTGGGCAGCTCGGTCGATCCGAGCGGCGCACAGCCGTCCATTGTTTTTCCGCGGCTAATCGACGAAGCGTTCGTCCTCGTGCTGCATAATTCAACGGGACGCTTGGATTTATTCGGCCGGAGATCCCGATAGCGACGTGCACACGCGACGCTACGATACACAAGGCCAATTAACCGTCATTACGATCATAACAGTACTCCGAATATAATCGTTCCAATAAGCCGTAAGTGAAACCGGTAGGGTCGCCGTTAATCAACTGTTGATCGTCTTATTTCGGTTATTCAGGAAGTCGGATAGCTTTACAATAAGCTATAAAATCCATCTGGACAACCGGTTGCACGTGTGGAAGAACTCGGTGTGCACCAGGTAGACGATAGTATATACATCGAGGGGGTTGTCGATCCGGTATCGAGCAGAGTCATCGTTGATCTTTGAACCGGTCTGTATATCCTTCTCGCTTGTCATACTCGAAACTTTCCCGCTGCGTTCGCCGAGCCGTTCAATGCTTCATTGTAGAGCCGGGAAATAAAGGCGGGAGTGAAATCGGTCACGCAATCGCCGCTCGGAATAATAAAAATCGATTTTATTCACATTACGCGACGCTTATCCAGCGCACAATCATCGACAGAAATCGGTTTCTCTTCCTGTTGACATAACGTCCTCGAAATCGGCGTTCCAATGGCGCGAAGCCGGCTGTCTCGTCTACAGACGGCTCCAACAGTGAGTGCGCCTGGAAAAATTATGTGATAGACGTGCAATAATATTTTCTGTTGACTCACTGGATTCTTGAGAAAATTTTTAGGTCCGATTTCTATCGGAGAATGACTCGTGAGAAAATTGACCAACGCCGCCGCTTTATTTTCTCGTTAAGAAGCAATTGCTTTCCGAATGTCTCCGTAAAAGACTCATAATTATCGGAAACATTAATATTCGCGCATTTCAAGAATTTTATAGTTCTTCTTATCCTAACAATTGTACACGCAGGTATTACGTTAACTACAATTTTATTACGTCTTTCTTTTGTTACTTTATTTATTATTCACATAAAATTGAAAAATATTGCACATCCAAAACAAGGATCAATTGCATGTACAGGTAAAACTGTAGACAATGGGATGCATTAAGGAAGGCCAAAATATTACGCACGCTATGATATTAGAAATAACTATCACACTCTATGCAATTGTGTCCTAAAAATTACCAACAATATTTCCAAAATAGAAAGTTTCGACATGAAACAAATAAATCTAATTTTCTGGATCATTGAACTCCGGCACGAAAAGTTGTTGCTCCGCTCCCCAATCAGTGTTTCCACGTAGGATTATCAGTCAGGTGGCAGCCAGTGGTTTCACAGTCTCTCGCCTTCGGACTCTAGCATCTTCATTTCGGTCGGGGTCGCGAGTGTTTCACGGATCAGGAGGAAGAGCTATACCCCATCCGTGATCGGCGTTTAATACATCGATAATGTAATTGCACGGTTGGCCGTGGCGGACCTTTGCACCTTCGTCTTCATTATCCATCAACCACGCCTCGGCCGTTCCGCGAGATCGTTGATCTCTGCGCTGCACTCCGCTCCAGCCGATTCCATCTTCCACGCCTTGGATAACTGTATTCAATGCATCGCTGCATCCGTGGCGGAATTCGCGGTCGTGTTCGACGGATTTAATTTGCCGCGGTTGTTACCCGCCGCAGTCAGCTTTGTGTCAAAATTGAATATCATCTCTTATCGGCGCCATACTCTTCCCTTCGAGCGGCGCTCTCCCGAGAACGCTGTACACCGTGCTGGATTTAATCGCGGTACGTGATCGTGCTCGTAAAACGCTCCTCGATAAATCTTCGCTCTTTGATAAATTCATAGCTCGGTATCGGCTCGAGAATCGCAGCTGTTAAAGACTCTCAGAGTGAACAATCAATCCTTCGGAACAGAGGTACTGAAATCGCTTCATTCGACTGGATTCTCATCCTCTATTTTGCACTTGTCTGATTTGAACGATCGCTTGTCCGCAAGTTGACACAAAGTTCCAATTCCTTGGGACATTAGGAATATTATACCGAATTTTGGAGATTAGGTAGTTCAGTTTTATCTGACTCTCGGAAAGAATATTTAGGTAACCTAATGTTTTCGACTATGATGGTATAGGATACACTATAAACAATTTTTCTCGCAATATTGTCCAATATACTGTACAATATTAGTGACTCCATATGGCATCATGTCGGCAGTCTAAAGGTTAAGAAGTCGAATCAGTGGAAGCACTATCTTGGAATCTGAGAGCAACGAAACCACGCCCATTGGAGTTTCCAATTAATTTTACGACAGTTGCGGTGAATTTATAGATCTAGTAAACCGAGTAATAAATAAATCCAAGCGTGTACAACGGATCCGTGGGTCGAGGAGCATCGTAGACACCGAGAGCAGCGAAGCCACGCCTACTAGACATTTTTGTGCAATCTCGACAAACCTTACACTCTATCTGTTTCTACCTACACTTGCATTTAACTAAACGACTTAACTAAATATTGCATGCAGCGTACAGAGAGAATACAATAGACCTTGTTAGAGTGCCAGTAGTAGATCGCTATCTAGTTTCACCTACAATCATGAATTCCTGAATACAACAAGCTGTACAATAAGCACAGCGAAGAGAATACGATTTTAATCTAACAATAAGAATCGCGATGGTATTTAGATAAAAATCCTGGATACCTGTTCCAACATCGTAGAATCCGAGAGCAGCGAAGCCCCGCCCACCGAAGGCACGCTCTCTAAAGTTTCCAATTAATTTTACGAGGGCTACCTGGCACTATTAATCTACCGAACTACGCAATAAGTATTCAGCCGAGTGCAACACATCCAGGAGGAACTTACAGACCCAGGTTGAACCGTTTGGCTTTGCCCCATTCGAGGCTCCCATTCTAATTCACAGTTTGCAGCGCTCGCGCCTCGGCCCCGCGGACTATAATCGCGGTCATAAGAACAATTTCTGCCTCGTTTCGTGCCCGTGGAGCCAGCCTTGACCAGCCACCTCGATTTCCATCGCGTTCCATCGCGCACGCAATCACGAACACGCCCCGGAACAAAGCCGGCTTGGTCTCTCGCGCGGCCGGCATTAAAACGCTATTAAAACTCCGATATTTCAATCGAACGCCCGAGCGAATCGGATCGGCCATCTTGCCGAGGCTCGCAAATTACATCGCCGATACAAAAGTAAACGAGTTACACGGAAATATCGAGAATGGAGGCAATAATGTCGCTCGCGCAAAGGGACCGTCGCGGCCCGAGATATCTCGCTCATTACGGCTCCCTGTAACCGGGATTCAATTACCGCCGGAAGAAAATTAGCGGAAAGAATGCATTTGCGCGCCTTCAACTCTCGGCCCTCCCTTGACGCGGAGGCGGAGGCGATCCGAAGTTTCATCGCGTCGTCCTCGCGGAAAGTTTTGACGTCCGTTGTCCCGCTCGGCGAATTAATGAGATTCCTTCTCCCGGCTCGGGGAAAAATATTCGGGACGACGACGGTGCGCCTAACGTCCCCTCTTTGGCCACAGGGTGAATCTAAACGCAGATGACGAGGACGGCCGACACGCGGCAATCTTCAACTAACTTT
>CM052161.1:6706011-6721487 GCA_028455555.1 Augochlorella aurata | reverse complement strand
TTCTTGGGAGCGAGTTAATTTTTCGGTAGTTTCGTTAACGGTGTTTATATACATTTATAGAATTTTGTGGATTAATTTGGGAAATGACTCTTATGAATTCCATCATAGTTCTCAAATACTTACACAGTACCTGATACTGTTACAATTTCTATGCTAGAGATATTTATAACTAGAGCTCGGTCACAAGGAAATATTTTCTTACCTTGCAAAAATATAACCAGAAATATATAAACATTGCTGAACGCTTTCGTATGATTTGGGTATTATTAGTTATTTATTTTGCATTTATATACGTGTTTCAAGATCTTAAATCAACTTTCTTATTTCACTACCGATTCGTTCAAGCTAAACATCGAGTGGATCGATCGACTTATTGACATCTTGGATATCCATTTTGGAAGAATGCCTCTTGAGAATTGAAACTCCCGACATGAATCTAATCGATCAACACAATGAACACAATGGAGCTAGCTCGATCGTAACACGTAATAGTCCCATCGATATTAATTGCTAACTTAATATTTATTTCCTAATCTCTGGAGCCGTTATCCTCATATAACCAGGTTCATTCACATGAATCACCCGTCGAATCCCCCAGCGATCCATCTCGGAGCGATCGCTAATTTCAGGCCAATTAGCACCACACGAAGAAATCGGTTCGCCGTTGACTTTCTGCGAATTACGCGCCGCGACGGGCTCGTCGAAGGCTTGTCCAGCGATCGAAAGGGTCGATCGACGTCCGATCTATGGATTAGTCCGAGATCCACGGCCCCGATACGCGCGGCAGTCTTTAACGAACTGTCGTTAAGCGTTATCGTCCGATCACAAATGCTCTCTCTCTCTCTCTCTCTCTCTCTCTCTCTCACTCTCTTCCTCTCACTCTAGCTCGATTGTATTATCGATCTTCCTCTCCCTGACTGGCGATCTGTTCCGGGAGGAACAAAGAGAGAAAGAGAGAGAGGGAGAGAGTGAGAGAGGTTTATCGCGATGAAAATTCATTTAAGCGACAGCTGTTCGATTACACGGCGATCTCGCGCGACGCGACGCGCTGCTCGACTCGCTTACGCAACGGCCGCCTTATCAGTCTTACTTCACGGTGTCACGCGATTAACGGTAACGATCTAAATTGCACCGGGTTCTTTTTATTGCTCGTTGCACGCCTGCACGGCTCGCTGATCTCCGTAAGAAGCCGCCCCGTGATTACGTCACACCGTAGAAATGAATTATCGGGCTCCGCTGATCGAGATGCTGTATGGTGCTTCGTGAGACTCTCTGCGTTCTGTGTCGGAGCCTGTGCATGTACGGCAGTTTTCTGAGTTACGCAATTCTTTGCACAAGCTTGGACATTCGTCCCAGCATTGCGGTAGGTACGATGAAATTAACACTTGGATTGTCACGACGCAATCTCAAAAATTGCATATGATTATGAAGTATCTTATTTGAGCAAAGTAATATCGAAAACTCAAGTTGCGTAACTTCAACTACTTTTTCAACATTCTTACGTTTATTAGATACCATAGATTAATGTGGAAATTAATTTTCAAATCTGTGCTCATAATTCCGTCACTCGTGTATGGATTACGCAAGAATCGAAATGTTAATTTAACTTCTCAGGATTTTTGGGATCCAGAAAGTTTGAAAAGTAACTGTGGTCGTCAAGTATGACCTTTAACTTTTCTGGAATTTCTTTTGTGGGTAAAACGGAAGAATGGAAGATTGATAAGAAATTATGAATATTAAATGTACGCGTACCATTAACGGCTTGCAAGATATTTGATCGGATTGATTTAAATGGACCACCCTGTGTATGTATAGATCGGGGGTGGTTGGTGAAATGGTGGATCGGGGGGCAGGGAGGGGGTCAACGAAGAAAGAGAAGGATTTGGTATCGCGCCGTTACATAAAGATACAACGATCGCCGATGCCAAAATAAATCCTTTTTATTCAACCGCCCCTTCCTCGGTACCTATCCCGCCCTTTAGGGCTTTAGGACCTGCCATGTGGATCTGTGACGTCCCTTGAGGTTAGGGTCGCGGGGCGGGTTAAGCAAATTTTGTTCACAGTTTTATTCGGAAGTCTTTATGGTGGGGTTGAATTAGGATGAGAAAATTCTCTGCGGCTGCTGCAGCTCCCTTGTTCCCCCTTTTTAATTGTATTTTCCTGCCGGTCCGTAACCGGGCTGTTAGCGATTGGTTAGGCGATTTATGGCAATCCTCTGATGTAATAAACTCGAGTGACTTCATAAATGAATGTACTGCGTGCAAGTTGTCTTACGTTGGCTGCTGCAACGAATAGTACTTTGTTGCTGCGATGTAGAATTTTAGAAAATTGTTATTGTCATTGTAAAAAAAACAGTTAATTCATAAATAGAAATGTACCAAAAGTACCTCAAAACTGCCGAAAAATTCGCTAGAACTACCCTGAAACTGCTCTAAGATTCACTAGAACTGCTCTAAAACTACCTCAAAACCATCCCAAAAGTATCCCAAAAGTACCCCAAAAATACACTAAAACTACACTAAAACTGCCCGAAGGCTATCCTATAAATATTCAGAGCGACCTGAATTAACATATTTCCTAAACAAGTCTTCATTCTCCTAAAGAATAAATATTCGAAAGAACACCAATTAACATATACATTTCTTTAACAACTCTTCAGTTTTGTAAAGAATAAATATTCCGGGGAATCTCTTATCATTTCGAGAAAAGCGTGAGTTTCGAATTCAAGAAATAAAAGTAAACTTAATAACAACCTCACTGCGAAGTGCTCAAGGCGAGTTGTGTGTTCCAATGAAAAGCTCTCGAGATCCAATGAAAATTAGTCATTGAGACGGCCAGAGCCTTTAACCTTTTCGATCGAGAATCGAGAACGAGGGAGTGCTGTGGAGGGGCGATCGATCGCGATCAAGGGTGGTGGGTTTCGCTCTCGTCAAACGGCCACGTGGTAAGAATAACCGGCACAAAGCGAGACGGTCGGCGTCATCAACGAGCGGTCGTTTAATCGACCCTTTCGAGCTGTGATTTCCGGTCGAGCGACGCCGCCGGCCGACAATCAGAGCCGGCAAACGTTAATTTAACGCCACGCTTTCGGGAAATCCGTTTTTGCGAATCCCGCACTTGGGTTAATTGCTGGACTAGGGGGTCGCGGGGGGTAATAGCGGTGGCGGTGGTCGGGAGTTTCAGGATGAATGGAGTCGCCGTTCGGAAAGTACAGGTAGCCCTGCTAGGACCCGGCCGTTGTTTGCGCTGCGATCGTTCACCCCTTCGATCATGCCACTGGGTGGATCTGTCAAGATAACTGGGTCGCCATCCCTCGAATCTCTTACCCCAAACTGCACGCAATTTCAACTGCTCGGAGAGAAATCTCAAAGAATAGGGATCCCGAGTGTAAACAACTTACTCTAACCGTATGATAACGAAAAGTCTGCCTCTGGCCAAAAGTACGAACAATTTATTTCATCCGGAATTGTTTCGGTGTACTCGCTATATTTATTTTCGCGAACTAGCATTTAACCCTCCTACGCTGTCCATAAACACTTATATGAACGATGCTCGGGTCACATAGCACGGATTAGAAAAAATAAGTGTGTATCGTTGAAAACTGCACTATAAAACAATGTTCTTATGTATATTATACGTTAATCAGTTAGTCGTTGCTTGAAAAGTAAGTTGCTGTAATTGTACCGTGCGTGTTTGATTTTCTTCATATTTCATTTAAATTCAACACTTTCATAAAATAAGTAATTTAATAAAGATTATGAAGGTATATATCCTTCTTAATCTATTAACTGTTTCTGACGAATATACTCGTCGTAACAAAAAAAACCGGCTAGCTGGTTAATATAAAAATATAAAAGAAAATACGAAATTTGGAGTATTCAATAAAGATCTCATAAGGTTGTAAATGAAAGATTATATAAGTCCAATATATGGTCTGGTTTATATAGACTAGAAACTCCGTACAACAGTTAAATAGGATATTACGTAAAATTATGTGAGTACAAGTTTTATGAAACGAAAATACTTAATCTAGAGTATAGCATAATCACCAGCGTTTCATAATGTCCCTCGTGAGGGGACAGCTGAAGTACAAAGGGGCAAATATTGCATAAAATTCCATTTATTTAACACTTTCACGGCTTCAATATACTGGAACACTGCGTCGCTTTGCGAAATGTGAGATATTCCTCAAAGGAAATAGCTTCCTCGATAAAATCAAATTAATGTTAATTCGCAGAGAATTTCCAAATTGAATATACAAAAATGTCATATTTCCTCGATGAAGGAGCAAATATTTTACCTGTGAACGTGCACGCGCATTATCCAAGTGTCTGAGGTGCCGCGTTCGCAAGTATGTTTCAGTGTCTTTCGCGTGAAAGCAACGATATTTGTTCTCGCAAGAGACCGAGCGCATAGCAGAAGGTAAAATATTATCGTTGAATTAAATTTGTCGCGTCACTGATACGTCCCCCGTAAAACACATCGAGCGTAATTCCCCCGTCGCATGACGGATGCGCTCGCCCTCCCGTGTGTTTCGTCTTCAATCTTCTCGCCGCCCAAACTTCCACGAAAGCCAGCTTGCGGTAAACAAGAAACATTAACACGCCCAAGAATGGCCGCGACGATGCCATAATGGAAAAGATTAATGTTCAACTTCCGTCGTCGCCGCGGACGGCAACTTTCTCCGCCGTAATCCGCGGGTTTCCAAGGAACGTCATCATATTTTCGGAATAAATTACTTTCCTAATCTTTCCAGAAATAGAGCGCACATCGCGCGATCGAAAAGCTCACAGAATTTATATTCACGACTTGTAAACAAAAATGAATCACTCGAATGCGAATAGCGTGCGAAGTTAAGAAAATTCCGGGCACTTTTGATCCCACCTCGGACATTTAAAAAACGAGAACAATAGATGCGACAACAGATCGATGCTCTATAAACACAAATTACATAATTCAATTTCTACGTACAAGAAACTGTTTACATTCTTGATCTGTCACGAGCAGGGTTGCCAGTAAACAAATTCTGGTATACGTGTGCCGAAAGCTGCAAAATGTCTCATCTTTTAGAATTCGTACACGCAGTCGTTTAGAATAGACGATCCGATTCTTCTTTCTTTACAGGAACATTTTCTCTCGGATTTAATTTGGTCCAAGGGCATCTCGAGTCTGTGGCGCGGCTAGGCCCTTTGATACAAAAACCGAAAGGAGCATGAACTACCAACATTCTGCAGAATTCCGACCGGCAACCCTTTGTCATTCTCCAAGACACGCGTTATCTTCGCAAGAGTGGTGCAGCCCGCCCCATCGTCAAAAGCCCCGTCCGTCCAGAAAAACAATTTATTATCCATCACGTTCCCAGGCAACGAAGGAAGAATTCCCCGTGTGCTCCGCAGAACTGAAAGTCACGCAGTTTTTTCGAGAGAGGCTTTCCGCGCGTGTGGATCGCCGAGGAATCCGACAAAAGGGCTGCTGGCTCGGGAAAGATAGAAAGAGCCTTCCTGTACGTATCTAGGTGCAGACAGTCGTCCGCAAAAGTGCGCGTGCACTTGGTTTCCGACTGGACCAGACACTGCAACAAAGGCATTCAGCATTTTACGGCTGTCGATTAATTTACCCGTCAGATTCCTGGAACATATTGGCTCAGTTTTTCTTCACTTCGAATTGGCAAATCGGTTTCCTAGGAATCGCTGACTGCAATTCCCAACCCACAATTGCTCGACTGAAATCACGAAATCATGAGCACGACGATTGCTCAAATACAGAAGAGCTCCGATTATCCAATTAATCGGAAACAGAATTAAACTGTTTGCAATTGCCATATGCTTTTCTTGAAACTATTCCCCAAGGATTTCAACTGAATTTAAACTGCCAAACAGTCTGGCCAAGACAAGAAAACCCTGCTATCTTTGTCGTCCAACCACTGATAACCGTCTTGAGATACGGTTTTCACAACTGTACCGTTAACCATGTTTATAACAATTCTGAGCATCATTCAGCAACTTTTCAAAACATATTTTCGCATATAATTATTTCGGACTAATTAGCCTCTTTATTGTTTTCAATGTAACAGAAATTTATTTTATTTCCCTGCCGAAAATGAAGTAATTAAATGAACGATTTAAACGCTATGGTTCAAAATCGATCCAGCCGACGACTTGCGAGGGTTAATTCAACAAGTTAATGTTTTATTATTGACTCTGAATACAGTTACCAAAGTTACGTCTCATTGCACGATTTGTATAAATAAAGATTTAAAACCGTTTATTTACAACCGCATGATTTTTCCACTGCTATGGAATAATTAGTAATTGGAAGGCTATAGAAATCAGGCACTGTACTAGAAAGAAAATTTTGTGGAATAAAAATGAGTGAGAATTACGGAGGAATTTTCCGCGCAACAACTTTTTTGAACCCAGGTGGGATTAAACATGCGAATGGAAGGGCCTGTGGACTTTTCCGTGCGAGTGTACATAGCCCCGCTCCTCTCCGTACCGCATACGGTCCCGGGCCACGGTCGGAATTAGTCGGTGGTCGATCCATGAAGAACTATTTTCGGTATTTCTAATTCCGAGCGATCGGGGGGTGAGCAAGAGGAGTGAGAAGGGAGCTCGGGGAGCGATGGAGCGGCCGGTCAGGAGAGAACTTTTAAATTGGAGTTTTGACTGGACGCATTGAGACGGACTTAATGTGATTTCGAATTGGCCGGAGGCGCGCGCGGAAGGGAACAGAAATCGACGGGGGTGTGGGTGGACCCGGGGTGAATTCGACATCCGCCGACGCTGACGCCGGGCTTGCCAGAGCTGTCCGACCTTCCAACACCGTTCCACCCTTCGATTCTTCCCCCTTCCGATCGTCTCCAACCCCCTGAACGAACCCCCTGTCTCCTCCAGGCAAAAACGGGGGATCCGTTGAATGAGACCGATTGACTTCGCCGCCCCGACAAAAGGTCCGTCGAATCGCGCCCGGGAAATTCAGCCGCCGCGTTTTTCCTCCCTTTTGGGACCCCGCACCCCGACGGAATGCCGAGGACTCTAAGAAGCAACCCCTCGGATTACAGTTTCGCCGTATCCCGCCCCCGCCGCGTTTAATTTGAAAACTTCGGAATTTTAGCCGGGATATTACCGCGGATTGCTCGACGGAAATGTCCCTCGAAGCCCTTGGATTTTTCGTTGCGCCTAGAACCTTCCTTTCTGCTTTTGAGCTCCTGGGATTTTTGACCTTTCCGGGAGGTTTGGTTTTGGTTTATGAACGTCCGTGAGTAGTTTCGTTCGGAGGTCCTCCGTCGTAAAAGTGGCATCGTGTTCCTTTCGCGGGAGTTATGGGACACACGTGTGTGATGAGGAAGCAGGTGAGCGTGGAGACTTTTGGGAAAATTGGGCGGATGCGATGGAAAGCCCTTCTTCCTTCTATGTTTCATAGTTTTCGGTGTGCTTCATATTTTCCAGATCAATAGCTGAAAGACTGAGCATGTGATAGAGAAATTCAATTTTTCCTTGGGATCAAGACCATTTTCTGAAGAAAATCTTTCTGCTGTATAGACAGAAATAGTTCATATGTTATATCTAAATACGTCAATAGCCTTCCTTCGGAATGGTTATAATAAAAGTTCAGACGAATTTCTGTTTTTTAATTTGTCTATAATAATTGATGGCTCCACAGGAACTGCGTGGAATATCAATTTTAATAAATGTCCAGATCAACGTGTTTCGCATTCGCTAACACACATATGTATAAAAGTACGAGATTCTTTCCTACCTCCTATCAGTACAAGTATCAAGAGCATTTAAACACGCCGAGTCCAACTTTCTTAATTGTAACAAGGAGTTTGCATGTGCGCCCATACTTGCAACAGAGTAGAGCACAGTGTTGTTGAAAACAGCTGAAACCAACCGACCAGGCACTACCATGCAATAATCTCGAGAGTTCCTGAACTATCGATCCTCCTAATCGGATTTTGAGTCATGTTCGCTCCTAACACATAGTTGACTGTAGGCATCTTTCATTTTTCGATCATTAACCCTTGGATGACGGACCATTTTCACAACTATGCCATTAACAATGTTTATAACGATTCTCTTCATTATTCATCAATTCTCCTATATATGTTTTTGATGATAATTCTTGCAGGCCTATTAATCTTTGTGTTGTACCTAGTGTAATTGCAATTCACTTAAGTAATTTATTTAGATAAATTATTGAAAATTGAATAATTAGGCGATGCTTCACAAGGATGTATCACTTTCGCGGATGTCATCTTTTTGAACGTCGCGCCACTATAGTGTTTTACGCGGATGTTCCGTGCTTAAAAAAAAATCATACTCAATTGTATTATTAATTCTTAAAGTAAATGATCAAAGTTAAAGTATATGTACTATATTTTCAAGAAAAATTATAATGTAATTATCAAAAACTTCATTCCTATGTGTTCGCGTAGAGGACAGCATTATCCGTCACACAACGAGTCAACAGACTTGCCATTTTTTCAACGGTTTCTGGATCATCTTTCTCAGGGAAGGGTGACAGGTTGGAATAAACGGCGGGATCGAAAACATCCAGGTATCAGAGACAGCCCGTCTCGAACTCAGACGTCGCTCTCCGTTCGAATCGGCTCGACTCCGCTCGATTCGGCTCGGGTTTGCGGTGGCGGTCGCGTTCCGCGGGACACTTTAATGAAGTTGTTCTCGCGAGGGATCGCCGGGCACCGGCGGGGGTGACATCGGTCCGGCATTGTATTCCAATTCCATCGGAAGTTTATGGGCCGGGCAGCATCGTCTGGCTCGGGAACATAGCACGCGCACCTATGCGAAGGCTCGCTCGCGGGGAACGCGATCGCGCGCACGCCCGAGCTACTTATAGAACGCTCGCGATGCCCGCTATGCACATAGGATGCATATAGGACGCGCACGTACGCGCATCACGCGACCCCGCACCACGGTGCACCATGAAACGCGCAGCCGTCCCACACATGCTTCCTGCACACGCCGGATGCTCAAGATGCTATAGCGAGGGACATAGCTCCATCCTGCACTCGTCCTGCAGCCAACTGCATCCATCCTGCAGCCCGAGGGGTCGATAGATCGAGCATGCACGCGTGCAAGCTTCTTTTCTGGCCGACCAGTCTATCGGATATTTCGAGGAATGCGACGGGATCCGCCGGAATCGAATAATTAAATTTTTTGAATCGCCGCACTATCGGACAAAGAGATGCCTAAAAACGGTAAAATGTCCTGCTTCCCCTGAAACGAAAAAAATGACTGCGCAGATAGTTAATTGAACTTTGGGTCACAATGTAATATTACCTTTTTTAATTATTCTACATTGTTAACACGGCCACACAATTTCAAAATAGTGCACCTCAAAATGACTGTGAAAGTGTTATTTGCATTGAATTTAATCAATGTATTCGAATTGCGCAAGACTTTTCGTTTTAATAGTATTCATTTTTGTTCATTTATATGTCATTTAATATTTTTATTTTAATTCTTAATTTGTGATTCATACTTAGCAGAATTCAGAAATTTAATTTCCGCAGGGTAGGGTGAAGTCTTAACTGTCACATGCGAACAAAATTAGCAGCTACTAGGTGCTATCGAAGTAGCCCGAGTGATTCTTGTTATTGTCCACACCACTTATAATTGTTCGGATTCTATTAAGTAAATCAAATTCTTTGCGAACAGTTCGCGGATTCCGAATAACGCGAAACATTCTAACGACTTGGCTCAATTGTGAAATCCGAGTACTCATATAGTATCCGAGTACTATTTGCGACAGAAATCGTTTTAGCAATATTTGTACAGTCTGGTTCGATAACATTCTTCAGGGTTGCCTTTTATGCACACTTTTTACTGGATAAACGTCCTAAGGAAATCGTTTTAGAAAATCCTGCGTGACGGTAGTTTAATAGATTCCTGAAGAAAATCCTTGCGCAATTTTTACCGCGACCATGCCGAAGAAAATTTATAGTGCATTTTTTCCAGACTAGCGATTCTCGAAGAGCAGCATTGTGGAATTTTTGTTGAGATCTGTATAGGGGAATGCAAAGCATAAATTTCTGTGATCAAAGCCCGGATCTTTATGAATTTGCATGAGCAAGTTTTAACAGCATTTTTCCTTGCTTATCGTGAGGAATTTTTTAGTGGATTATATAAATTTGCCTCTTACTCCTGGGTTTTGCGAAATGTATTTGCATAATGTTTCACAATCTAGTTATTAAGATTAGCAATCCAGTATCTCGTGAATAATACAGTGAACTTACAAACTGGAGATCGTTTGCATGAATTCAAGTTTTTAAAGCTAATGCAACCTGAATATTTTCATGAATGCTGCTCCGAGAGATCTTCAATAATACCTGAACATTTAAAAGGCTGATATAAAAAGGCTGATTGAATGATTGAATGACAATATTTATCTCGAGTAGTCGTGGAATTCATTCGCTACCCAGAACGTCGACGCACTCTGTCAACGCGTTTCTGCGAGCAAGTAGATTGGCCGACAGGAAACGCGGCTTCAAAGCGTGAACAACCGTTGACGTAAAAGAGGGCGCGAACGTAAATCCAGGGAATACGAATGTGAGTTAATTTTGTAGGCCAGCAACTTGGAAAATTAGGTTACTATTCACAGCGGGACGCCAACAGGGCCGAGTCAAAGTCTGAGTGAAATAAGTTTATTGCGCTGCGGGTCGGTTGCTCTCAAGGGTGCGCGTCAAAACGCGGCGCTGTCTTCGAGCCGTGTAGTCTCGAGGGCTCTATAAATTAAGCGAGTCCATAACGAACATAGAAATAGTGGAACATTTCTGCAACGTTTCCTGCACAATATAGCGTCAAACGCGAGCTTACCCTGGATTGAAAACAGCTGCGGCCAGAGTATCGAACAATTTCCCCGAATATCTGACACAAAATCATTGAAATAATTCGGGCTAACGGTAAATGAAAATTCTCCCTCGATTTTCTGCCATCTAATTAATGAAAAGCATCATCGGAGCGGTCCACTTTTCCGACGCAGGGCCGTCAAGCAGCCAGCCAAGTCAACAAAGCCATAAATCCGTGCCCCCCTTTCGCAGGCACATAATCAACTAACAAAAAGTCGGCGGCCACCGAGCTCGCGCAATCGCCGGTAGATCATCGCCGATCCTCGACCGAGATCCCTCGAACCGCAGCGTTCCAATTCGTGCAAATGCGTCCCAGGGAAAAATACGCGATGCCCGTGCCCGTGCGCGCAGCGGCGGGATCCGTAATTTGTACGCGATCGAGCAGTCCGCAGAAGAAGAAAAACCGTGATGCACCGGGTCAGGGCGATCCTGATTCCGCGATCGACCCACATTGATCACCCGCGGCATCCTTGAGAGAGACGGTGACGAGCAACGTCGCACGCCTCGAGTCGAACGCAGATCGATCTTCTTGGCGCAGATTCTTAATCGCGATAGCCTTTCGCGTCGTCGACGACGCGCAGATCCGAGCCAAGATATAGAAAATCGATGCACGAGCTGCAGAAATTCGTTTCTGTTCACTTGGTCGAGGTATTACCTAATACCTGGTCGTTATTGCTGAAAATCATCTATTTATTCTTCCGCGTTTATGTTTATTTAATGCACAAAAAATATCTTATAACTTTAGAACTGAAGAATTAAATAATACCAGTATGGATCGCAATAAGTTTGCTTCATCGCTATATACGCGGTAATTAATAATTATATATAATATATCCAGTTTTAACAAAATATCGAATATACAAGGAATTAAGAACGGCTCTGTCTATAAAAAAAATAATGCACTACATATTATTCCCCTTTAAACGACGCAACTTTTGTATTGAAAAATTGATTGCCCAATGCATATGTTGGAAGTTGCAGGAGGCGCCCAAGTTGCGTGTACCACCCTGTATATGTATAAATGTGTTTCATTACGTCAAGCTTGAATACGGCACAAATAGAATTTGCGTTCCGACATATACAGAAGGCTAAAAGCATATTAAAACCAGGAGATCAGAGCGATTCATCATTCCATTTGCTATATCATTGTAGGCGATTGATCTCGTGGATTCAATAGGAAACAGTTTTATTGTCGAATGTTGCAAAAAGTTTTATCTAAACTAGTTATTCATGGGCACGAATAGTGTAGAAGGATTAGCTAGGATTTTTTTATAGACATCGTTTATATTCAAGAGCGAAGGATCACGGTTGCTAAACGCCGGCTCGCGAAGCCTGTGCCAAGATTGCTCGTGTCCGTGGAATGCGAAAACCTCACGGCAGGAACGTCGAAGGACGATGCGTGCGGACAAAGAGCAGAGAATCGCCGAGAAACTTTTAGTCGAAGTGGCGAAGTGGCGAAGGACGATCCAAGGTCGGTGTATTGGACTTCTTCCAGGTTCTATTTATCTGCAATGTATCCGGGACGTAGCCGCTGCGATAGATCAATTGCACTTAACATGTGGACAGTCGTATTTACTACTTGAAGCACCAGACCCTTGAAACAGGTTCGATACTTCGACGATGAATCGCGTTTCGCTCTTCTCGAAGCCAAAGGTACTTCGGAGATCTACACGACCGTAAAGCCCTTCGAAGATCGACCGAACATATTTATTCTGAAGCAGAGGAAAACGCCCGATGAAGATGGAGTGCATGCGATATGATCGGACTGTGGAGTTCTATCTTCGAATAAGAACTTTCGAAGTTGATCGCGTGGAATGGATCATTTTATTCCATGAAACGTCATTCTTAAAATCTTCTGCTACCTTTTTGTGTCTTACTGATCGATCACTGTTGCAAATGCATCGAATCGGCAGTCTAAACGCAATGCAAAATTTCTTTTAGAAATGTTATAAAAATATCGATTCTTAGTAGATTTTAGTTCGCAAATTAAAAGAACGCATTTTCCATAGATCGAAGTATTGTGTTTTACCAATTGTTTCTTGTTGAAAATGCATCGAGTGTACAATCTAGACGCGATGCTACTAGCGCAAACACTTCCAAACTAAAGCTGCAGTTTCGTTGTTTCGTCTCGCAATAAACGACAACTGTTTGCAAATAGAAAGATTGTCGTGGTTTAATTATTGTCGTTGTATGTTATCAATCAATGTTCGTTGCAAGTGCACGAAGCGCGCAATCCAAACGCGCCACTACCAGCCGAAACGCTTGCGAACTAAAACTGCAGTCTCGGTGTTTCATTTCCTAATAAAGAACCACTGTTCGCAAATTAGAAAAACTCAGTCTCGCGGTGTAATGGAAACATTTTCGGCTCCGGGTGCAATTTCGCCGTTCCGTGTTCCGCGACAGCGGCAACTCATCATTCCCGCGATCTTGCTGCAATTAATAAAAAATCAGCGAGCCGGGCTGGCTCGGCTCCATGGCAGATTTTCCTCGGGCTGGGGCCCGGTGCATTATTGCGCAACGTCGGTGCACGTGCGCTCGTAAAAATCCCTCGTTACGTTACAGCGGCGGCGTGTGCAGCGTACACGTAACTGCAACGATAACGGCGCGGCGTTGCGTTACGAGCGCGCGGACGTTCGGTGCACACGTCGGCGTTGTCTTGAATTTTTCCACGGACCGATATATTCCAACTAGCTGCAGGTACATCGCCGTTATCCGGAGGCTTCGGTGCGTTTCGGGTTGATACGTATTAACTGGCCGCGTGCTGCGAATAAAGATCCAGTCCCTACGTTTTTTCCCTCCCGATGCGTGCGCGTCTGCAGTCTGCGAGCATAGCGCGCGCTCACGGCTCTCGCTAACGGGCTCGCTGCTCTCGTTGCCTCGATTCGGATTTATCGGGATCCGTGGAACGTCTGCTGGAACCCGTAAATTTGCCAGATAAAACGCGTCTCCAGTAAAAATTGCGCTCCTTCGACCGCACTATTTCACCCTCGTTGCGCGATCGACGCTCGTCCTTGCTTCCGCGTCACCGCAAACGACGAATTTATCATTCCGCTGCTACCATGGCAACCCGGCTGCAACTTATCGCCGAGCTTATCCATTTAGTCTTCGAAATTTGTTGCCTCTGCCCCGCGATTTTTCCCGAATAATTCGGCCAGTGCGTTTCATGCCAGAATTCCGAAAATCTGCATTACGCTAATGTAAGATGTACTCCGTTCATCTCGCATCAGCAAACCAGAATTAAATTGTTCTCGGAATTAATTTAGTCCTGTCTACGTTGCAAAATTCTGCGATTGTCAGGAAGAACGTCCTTTTTATTTCTGAAATATTGTTGCTTTAAGTTCTTACCAATGCTCCATATTGGATTAGTTTCTTAGTGTTTTAAATTGTATAATTTCTGCGAGCCTGTCGAATTTGTTTTCATGACCTTTCTTTCTAACAAGTACAGAAATCTAAGATACTACAGTACAGTTAATGTTTTGAAATTCTGACACGCAGCGGTTTTCCTTATAGCTACAGAATTGGACGCAAATAAAAAGTGACGAGGTAAAAAGAGTCGGTATGAAAATACAATAGAAAAATCTCTTTTATTCTTAATGTCCCTGTCAACTGAATTTCGTGACTTTCTACACACCGAATTCCATCCAACTAATATTTAAGTCACGATTTCAACAAATTTAAGTTAGCGCATTAATTGAACAGCATACAGGATTTACGTATTTATTAGAAAAAAAGGTTCTATAGATTCTATAGATTGAAAAAATGTATGCAATTTGAAAAATACGATTCATTAGTGATCAGAAAAAGCGATAATATCATAGGAGTGAAAACATCCGACTTATGGTATTCTTTCTTGCAGCCATAGATTTTTCTGGCTGCAAGAAATTCGGCTCTCCACCATAAGCACACGATCCGTAGATAAGCGAACGAGTAGGCAAGCGCGGATATCAATAGTATTATAAAAATTGCAAGGTAAAGAGAAGGTAAATTGAGGTGGAATTGTTCCTGCTCCCAGCGTCCTCTTATCTCCGAGCAACAGAGGGACGAGTAGGTGAGTTCAAAGGCTCTCGATCCGTGGCAAGGGGTAGAAAAGAATGTTCTCCGATCGCCATTTTTCCATCTTTCCCTTCGTGTACGCAAAGCGTCCGATACGGTGAGTAACAGTAACGGTATTACGCGCGGAGATAGGTCACGTCGAGAGTTCCGAAGCGGATACGTGAGAGCTAGGTGGACCTTACAGGGGTTGGTACTCTTCCCCCCCCTCTCTCTCTCTCCCTCTCTCTCTCTCTCTCTCTTTCTCTCTCGCAACTCGGCCCCGTCGGAAAATGTTCGCCGCGAGCAGCGTGGGATGAGGGAGTCTTATCGGAGTTTGTTCTTCCCGATTTTCACCTCTCGCAGCCGACTGCGAAACCAGCGAATTACGACGCGATTTTCCGCTCTCCCCTTTCGATTTATTTTTTATCTCTCTACCCGACCTCCGTCTCGCGCTTGATAAATTGTACCGGTCGGTCCCCTGAACGCGAATTATGGGACTCCCTTTTTCAAGTGGACACTATCCTGAGTATGTACCCCGAATCTTCTCGCACTGCAGATTTTAGACAATTCCGTC
>CM052161.1:6694083-6705911 GCA_028455555.1 Augochlorella aurata | reverse complement strand
TATGTACCCCGAATCTTCTCGCACTGCAGATTTTAGACAATTCCGTCGATTTGTAGTTTCTTTATTGTAATAGTATTTGATCACCAGATGGAGTCGTTTCGGTTAGGATGTTTCAACAGTCGCGGGAAGTGTGTAGATATTTGATGATACATATATACAGTGGGGAGCAAAATCGAGTCAACACTTTTAAAATAGTATAACTTTTTTAAAACTAGTCTAAATGACTTAAGCGAATAATTGGCCAAGCTATGTTATTGATAAGTAACCCCGTCAAAGGACGTAAAGGACTCGTTTATTTGAAAAATGTCAGAAATGTTGTTAACCATTCCCCCATCCCCCTTTTGAGTTGCCGTCCTTGCGATTGACCCCTTCGAATTGGATTTCGGTAGTCCCCCCCCCCCAGGGTTTGATCTCACACCCTTTTGGGTTGGCCCCACCCCTTTTTGGGTCGGCCCGCCCCCTAGCCAGTTTTGGATTGGCTCCGCCCCTTTGACGCAGTTTTAAGGCATATTTAGGCAATATTAGGGTAGTGTTAGGGCAGCTTTAGGGCAGATTTAGGACATTTTTGGGAAAGATTTAGGAAGAAGAAGTCAGTCCACAAGAATATGTCCGCCACTGTATATATACGTATGGACTTCCATCTTGTTTTTCCTCTAAAAAACCTTGGATAAAGATTCAGTAACATTCAAGTGATTCCACATTTAATCAACTCGCATCGAAGCGAAGGAATTTTCTACATCGCGCAATCGTTTCAAAATCGACGCAACGATGGCGAACACTTTTGAAAATTAATTCCGATTCGATGA
Organism: Augochlorella aurata; assembly: GCA_028455555.1. Classification (NCBI taxonomy): domain Eukaryota; kingdom Metazoa; phylum Arthropoda; class Insecta; order Hymenoptera; family Halictidae; genus Augochlorella; species Augochlorella aurata. The sequence goes on along the minus strand of CM052161.1, from coordinate 6,705,105 downwards.
AATGGCGGCGGTGCCGGGCTATCAGCAAAAACCAAAAGATTTCAGCGTCCGCGTTCCCGATAACTGATATTCGGGAGCGGTTAAGCCGCTTACAGAGCGCGGACGATCAACCGCGGCGAATTATCGACGCGGATAAATAACGAGCGTCATCGGGATCATTAAAATTAATATTTAAATGGAAACGTCAACCGCGATCGGATTCGTGGCCGAAGGAGCGCACCGTTCGAGGAAGATTTTTGCATCGGCCGTGGAAATCGGTGTTTGCTCGCGCGCGCCGGGTAAATTATCATCCCCTATTAATAATGGCTCGCGTGCCGTTATCGCCGAGTGATTTGGCCAGCCGGTCCGCGAATTAATCTTTTATCGGACACGCCGTTTTAATTGGCCCAGATTTGTGTGTCAGATTAATCGCGTGATTGCTATCGCCGCGCTGCGCGTGGGGAGCGGCGGGGACGTTACGCCGGAAATTCGCCCCATCAAATGAAGATAAATGGTCCCCGGGTTAGGAAAGGTATACGGATTAATTGAAACGCATAACGAGATTCTTTGTCTCGTTGCGGTTGTTTCTTTCGCGTTCGTGGCCGGGTTCTCGATCGGAACCGGCGGGTGGCACGCTTTTGTCCCTGCGCCACGTCCAATTCCGTCGCACTGCATGTTTACGCGAGTTAACGACGGCGCACGGGACAAAAGGGTTGAAAATCTCGCCGGTTAATTGTTTCCGGCGACACCCAGATGCCTTCGTTTGTTTTTGGGTCAAACCCAGCCGTCCGCAGCACCGACTCCCGTCGAAATTCCAATTTGTGCGCTGATCCTTCATTTTTAAACGCGGCTCGCTTTCGATCAGGTCTTTTCGGAGCCATCATCATTTTAACGACGGTTATCAAATTTTTAACGAATTATCACTGCTTGTGTTCGTCTGTGTACAATCTTCTTGTACATATCTGTGTCTGAAATCACCTAATCTACTCATATAATGAATGATATAGGACGGATCTGACGAATCATTCTCTATTTTTAACTGCGATTTTGACAACGAGCTCGACAAAATTCGTAGAAAGTATCATTAGTGTACTTAATCAGTATATCGTTTCATTGCACATTACAATGCTTATGACAGTGCTGCTCATTTGCTTGATAAAGACAATACAAGATATCGGTTCTCGATTTTAACATTTTCTTCTGCAACAGATACTTCAATAAGGGGTTAGTTATTCTCGTTTCGTATGTTCGATTTTCATTTTCTTATGCATTTATGTTACACGATAAAACTCTGTAAACCAATAAATGAGTAGATAATGATTGCCCTGATAAACTGAAAAATTCCAAAACGATTGCTAATAAAATCTGCTGCTATAGGAAAAGCATAGATTGTGTCAATCATTTTTCTTACAGTCGCAAGCTTGCACTCTAAATATGGCATATGAACTACAATAAAGACAAACGATTAGAATAACTTACCAGTTTCTTTAAACAAATGAGAATCCTGATCACTATTAAATAAAATGGTCCTAGTTTGGTGTCCTATTATGGTCCACCAGAGTTTTTCCCGGCCCGTTCCTCGCACTCGAGCTTTTTCGCAGTCGGATTGCCGAAACTTTCGGTAGCCCGGTCGATGGTTAATCGGCCGATCGCGGCTCGCGTCGTCTGATTGGTCATTCAGATCCGTTCTACGTGCGTTTTTAACGAACTCATTCAGCCGTAGCGTCCGCGCATTACTGGCCCTCGCTTCTCACCCTCTCGTCGACTTTCCCAGAGCTCCTTTCGATCTGGCCGGGGTTCGATACGCCGCAATCAGTCGCCATTATCTGTCCCGAGGTTCCTTGATTTCCGGCCTTTTAGCGATAACGATGGATGTTTTCGCGTAAGAGGTTAACACCCTCGGAATATTCCCGGCCGCAGAAATTCGCAAAATTCGATTATCGTGCCCGAGAATCGCCAGAACTCGTCTCGGCGCAGGCAACGTCGAAGATGGTCTTTGATCGGCTCGTAAAAACGACGCCGACACCGGAGGGTCAAACGAAAAATCGTGGGAGAGGGTTGATGGGGCTAGAAACGCGGGAAAAAAGAGATGTAACGTCGTTTGCGAAGTTGCCGGTCGACCGGCAGCATCGGACCAACAAAAACCGGCGGCAGGTACCCCAGAATTCCCTCCAGCCCCCTCTTGCATCCCCTTTTCTGTTTCTGAGAGATAAAAGAGGCTCGGGATGCCCGAGAAAAGAAAAAGGGGAAACGTCGAGGGGACGGGAATTTCGTTTCGATTGGTACGTTCCGAACCCCTTCCATCATCGTACCCCTCTCCCTCCCGCCCACACCCGCTCTTTTTAACGCGCAGAATAAACGAATAAATCGGCGTTTCTTTATGCAAACTTGCGTTTAATTCGGAACGAAATAGAAAGGCATTAATTTGGCATGCAAATAGCGGGGGTTCTGGCGTCCGTGCCATGGATTGGGGGTTGGAGGACGTTGCCAAGGGAGGATCACAGAGGAGCGATGCTGAAACGAGAGAGAAAGAGAGAGAGAGAGAGAGAGAGAGAGAGAGAAACAGGTGGATGGCTAGAAAGATCCGTGAAAGTTGGAATTGCGAGAGACGAGATTAACGCTAAACCTACCGTGCCGGTCGAAATGACCGGTTTCACATTTTTCGTTTTAAAGTTGTTGCAATTATAAAAACTCTTTTATAAAACTGAATGAAGAAACAGAGATTTTAATAAAAATGGCAGGAGGTCAACATAAATACAGTCTTTCCGTCGTTATAAAGCAATGCAAATTAATTACTTTTTTCTATCGCCAGGATTAATGTTAAAAACGGATGAAGGAGATGGAAATAAATAAAGAGAGATAGAAGATGTAAAATTGGTAAAAAGACGGTGCCTTGCGAAAAAGATGTTTCGGAAGAACGAAGATTTGTTGAAGATAAATAGAAAGCGTTGGTCAGGGTAACGAAGAAAATCAGGGGAAATATGTAAAACATCCAAAGACGTTATTTAACATTTATTCATTCACGGGAAGAAATCCCTTTGGGTGCAAACAATAAATTAGAGGTTATCGGTTAAGAGTAGGAGCCGAGAAGACGGTTCACCTGAAGCTCGAAGCATGCTGGGATATAAAAGAAATCCAACTGTCTGCAGAAGACGTAAGCACTCCTAAAAATCCTGATTAAACTGTTATGATCCTCTTGTTGTATGGCGTCTGATGGATGAACATCCTGATGAATGGTGCAGAGACGGCCAGGGCGAAAATCAGGAGTGAGAGAACCGAAGATAAACAGAGAGGGCTGGTGGGGGTAACATAGAAAATCAGAAGAAAGGTGCAAAATGTGCAGAAGGCACTGCGCTCGGAAAGCAAAGATCCAGCAGGACAAAGACACCCTGATGAAGGATGCAGAAAGGGACAGGGTGAATCCAGGAGTGAGCGAACCGAAGATAAACAGAGAGGGTTGGCGAGGGTAACGAAGGGAAGTGGAAGAAAGGTGTAAAATTGCAAGAAGGATGCTACGCTCGAGGAGAGAAGGACCAGAGGGACGAAGCTACGCTGATAAGGGGTGCGGAAGGGGACAGGGTTAAGAAACACGGAGACAGAAGCTTCCCAGGGGGAGGTAGAGCCGAGTCGAGCTTCCAGTCGGCTTTCACGGTATAATCAAGATGTTTGTTGACGTCGACGGCAAAGGGTGGTCCGGGAGGGGCGAAATGAACGTAAGAACTGAAGCAGGGAACGAGAACGCTTGGGGGAGGGACGCGAAGCTAGGCACAGGATGCCGGAGAAAATAAGTGTCGCAGAAGGGGACGGGGTGGAACGCGAATGGGGCTGGAAACGAAACGGAGACCGGTTCGAACGAAACGGGAATATTTTATGGGAATGTACAAACAGCCAGGGGCGGGAGGGGATAATTGTGCGCCTCGAACTGCCATTCTTTCACCTTGAACGTGAGAAATTGTTCAATCTCCCTGGCCATTTTTCGGGATTCTACCGTGTTGCTCTCTCATGCGCTATTTTAGACTATTGAGCTTTTAGGAATAAAATCTTTATTTCTTTATACCAAAGGGTTAATTAATTTATAAATAAATAGGCAAATAAATCGCAGTGGAACATCGATTATCGGAACTAATCAGTGAAATGTGAGATAAAATCTTTTCTCACATATGCAATAAATAGTGTTGTATATGGATCACCATAGATCGCATACATGTACAACGTGTGCGGATGAAAAAGAGATTAAGTATCGTATGTTCTGTAAATTGAGATTATGTAGTAGTTAGATCGAATTAGAATTTTGATTTAAATACTTCTGGGATGTTGAAACAAATTTGTTCATATTTAGGAATTTCCCATTTGGATGGTCCTTATAGATAGTCTGCGAAACTTCATGCAAAATAAATGTTATCCGCCACGACTGCAGCTAACAGGAGTTAAATAATTACATATTTCCATACTGAACATTTTTAATATTTTAACATTGTCGTAGATGCATAAAATGTCTAGACCAGTTATAAATATTCCTTTCAACTAGAAAAAATTGCATATACCAGTGTATCCATAATTTGTTTACGCGCGGTTTTAGGGTAGTTTTAGGACTGGTTTAGGACAGATTTAGATCTATATCTGGTAATAATTATCTAATCATGCTCTAAAACTGCTCCCAATCTGGCCTAAGTGTGTTCTAAATCTGGTCTATATCTGCTCTCAATCTGCCCAAAATGTGTTCTAAATCTGATCTAAACCGGTTCCAAAACAGCTTTAATTCTGCCCTAAGTGTGGTCTAAATCTGATCTAAATCTTGTCTAAACCGGTTCCAAAACTGCTTTAATTCCGCCCTAAGTATGATCTAAATTGGATCTAAATCTGCTCTAAATCTGGTCTAAACTTGCTCTAAAACTGCTTTCAATCTGTTCGAAATGTGTTCTAAATCAGCGCTAACTGGATTAATTTGTCTGTTTCAGGTAAAGGCTCCAAAGACTTTAGAACCGCTGTTTCATGGGATAGAGCCGTGAGTAAGCGTCCAAGATGATTCTAGTTCCCCCGCGGTGTCAGGGTGGCAGCACCTACCGCGCGACTACCCTCAGAAAAGCATCCCTCGCTGGCCAGACTTCGAAACGCCTGTTCTTGTTAACGAAACTCAGTAACGCTATCTGAAGAACTCGAGATTCCAGACTGATGCTTTAATCTCTCGTATTCCCGGCAACTTTCGCGGCATTCTTCGCGCAGAAACTTTCATACAGAGTTTCCGTATGCTCGGCCGCAGCTGTAGTTCCAACGGCAGCGTTTCATCCGCAATTTTCCGAGATTCAGGCGAACCAAGTCCGCCGCAACAATGTTGTCATGTGGCGCAGGGCTTCTCCAAGGAGAGTGCGTTGACCGTGGTTAATTAAAACGCGATCTCTCGTTCGAATTCTGACCGCGTCCCGGTGCTGCAAACTTTCCAGCCGGCTCACGGATGCCTAGCAAATCCCTGAGCTGCTGGAGGAAGAGCACGAGAGAGGCGGAGGTACGCCGGATCAAAAAGTATTGGTGCATTTGTATAGTTTGTGTAGTGTACGCTGGCTGAGTTGAATTACAACCGTGTATAAGCGCCATTAGAACGGAAATGGAAAATCAGTTTTTAATTGCTGGAATTTTACTCAGTACGGCGTACATAGTAACTTGGGAACAATCCTAATGGTTATACTGTAATAATGATATTTTCCCTTTGTAAATCTTGTTGTCGCGCGTTTTTAAATTATACAGAATGTTCGACTAAAAGCTAGCTGAATTACCCTTTAAATATTTGCACAGATAGTAGACCATAAAAATAGAGTTCAGTAGTTGAAATTTTTTTAAGATACTGGAAAATGCATCCAAGGAAACACATTTGTTATTGCTAGAATGCGGATTCTATTCTTTTATGACAGAAATGAATAAGTCGAATATAAAGCTGTAACGAGATGAAAAGAATTTAAGGGTACTGTTCCATTATTTTAAGCTGGTTCTAATTATCAGAACAGGAAAGACAGTTTCACCCAATGTATGTTTCTTACAATTAATATACGCAATTTTTATTTTGCATGAAGATTCGCAGTCTAGTCATTACAATTTCGTTACTATCACTATACAAACCAGCAGTATGCTCAAAACGCGTCATCACGAAAGCTTCGATTTCTGTCTAAGATCTCTTAATAGTCAATCATCGTTTCTAAACTGACGCAAGACTTGTAAAACGAATGCGTAAAAATGATATGGATACCTTGCATTATCATGAAGGGCGGAGTGAGCGAATGCTCCTACGATCCAGCGTAGACATCGAGCGAGGAGAGTAGGAGGCTGGAGTCTTAAAGATGCCTCGCCGGAACAGAGGAGTGGTTTACGGTATTTTCAGTAAGCGCCGAGGAGATAGTAGCTATCCCGGTGGTAGCGGTTTCTGTTCCGGAAGACGGTTTACGGCCCCGCCAGCTGGGAAGCTCTTTACGTGCCAGGTGTTAGACCGTGCCCGGCCAACCAAGGGTCGAGTAAAACGCGTATGATTTACGATCGAGTCCCGCGGCTTCGATTAATTTCGCCCCCTTCCGGGGGTGGAGCTCTCCGGGTTCAAGGTCGTTCCAAGTCGCCCTGGCTCCCCGCCCCTTCCCCCGCCGCACGCGTTTTGCTTTTACTGCCGCGAGGATATCGAACTGTTTATAACGTCGCCGTAAACGAGTCCGGGGTTATATTTGTTTGCTTACAACCCTGGCGCAGATTGGACGGTCCACGTGTCCTTCCGAGACTCTGCCGACGTCAGGTTATCCCTCGAGGTGATCCCCGTGGACCGATGTACCCCAGCGTTAAGACCTCCTGCTGCGTTGTTACCGGTACCATAAAAATCTGTTAGACTCCCCCTTCGGCGGCCTTTCCGGTTTTAGCCGACCGTCTTTTATAACTGCGGTGCGTTTCGTAGGCAGTAAGCGAAATAAAGGGATTCTTCTTTCGTCATCATCGTTCTTAGATGTAGACTGAAGTCAAAAGAAATAATACATTTCTCACACATTTGATAATATTTATTGTACAATATAATTGCCGTCGTTACCTACCACCTCTTACCAGCGTGATAACATTTTTATAAGATTGAAAATAATCTAAACATTATTAAATTCATTTTCTGTTTTTGCACGTTTACATTCACTGTTGCCATAACAGCATAAAATCCTCAGTCTAAAGTAAGCACTAATAATAGCACCGCAGAAGATAGACAATTTTGATAGATAATGATAGAAAAGAGCACCAATAAACGTAGCCATCAAAGAACACAAAACTTAAGCTCGCTGCTGTCTCGCAAATACAGCCACCGCGTGGAGCCACATTAAAACTGCTTGCGCCACAAGGATAACGATCTCCGTACCACTAAAACCCCATGAAAATTAAACCAGACAGGGTGGGATTGGCAGGGGTGCAGGCTCGGTAAATGGTCGGCATCGGAAAATCATAATCCTCCGAGGAAGGTAACTGCCGTTACCGCTAGGAATTCCTCGTGAGATGACCTCTTCCAAATTTCACAGCTCATTATGCACCATAGGAATGCGGCAATATCTTCTTGGACCGTGGCTCCGGCCCTATCGCCTCGGCCAGTATTCCTCCCTCTTATTTTCCCGCGGCTGAAGCGCTGCGGGATGTCCTTAAAAGAATTTGATATCGAATTCTTCGCTCCAGGCCGGAAGGCGAGGGAGGCGAAAGATACCGGTCGACTCGGGGACAGAAAGAGAGTGAGAGGCGAGTCGAGGGGTAGGGGGCTCAAGAGAGAGTGCATTATCTGGAAGTTGAACGGAATCCAGCCAGCAGCCGTCCTTCGAAAGGGGGGGTGTTCTGCGCCGACAAGCCAGCCCCCGGCTTACTATCGGTACCGCGGAATTACGCCAGCGGATAATAACGTTTTATGCCGATTTTAATACGCGACTTCATTTCCCCTCGACCTACGAATCACCTCCGACGAGTTACGGGATTCCGAATTGCCGACTCCTCGATATCAGCGGACCGGCTGTTCCTGGGAATCCTCTTTCCACCTTCCTCTCACTCTCTTACTCTCTCTCTCACTCTCTTACTCTCTCTCTCTCTCTCTCTCTCTCTCACCATCTCTTTCCCCCTTCGGTCGTCCTCTCGATTCTCCATCTCTGTCCTCTGTCGAACGTTCGTGCCTCGACGACGCGATTCCTACGGGCTCGGTCCTCGACATGCTAGACAATGTCCGCGGCTGGGATTTAGGAAACACCGACAACGACGACTGTCCGTTTGCAAGTGGGAATTCCAGGGATAATACACGCTTCGTATTGGACGCCGGCCCTCGGTACACGATGGACAGTTTATTTGGGTATTAGCCGCGATAAGCTACGGTGCTGCAGTTACTTAACTTGTAGTCGCTTGTATACACCGTTACTGTGTGCGAGTAGATCATAGAGCGTTATCTAAGCCCGGCTGTTTGCGATTCGATCTTCCCTGCGACGATCTATTAATAGTGTGCTAAAAGTTTACGCTGCTCGGAACTTTGTCGAACGATTTTTGGTTTCAAACCTACCTTGATATTATTTATTTATTTATTTATCTATTTATTTTAACGGCCAAATATATTACATAAGATAAATAAAGAATTTTATGTAAAAATGAGAACGATGTAAAAATTGATTGTAAATTATAAAATTTTAAGGATTAATAAATCTAATTAAGCGAAATACAGGCGATTTGAAGGAGATTATATTTTGTTATAACCATCCATTGAATAATCCATTTTATAGCAACGACAAGATTGAAATTATTTAAACTACGCGGGAATTCTATTATAATATACGCTTGAACAACTAAATTTATCTAAAAATTTCTTATAACAACATTTTCATAATACAGTAGAGTCTGTCTTATCCAAACATTTATTTTTACAATACTCTGATATCCAAACCTTCTACTATTCTATTGCAGTCATTATATTATTTGAATACATTATCATCTAGTAGAAAAATTGAATGTAATTTTTAGAATATTAGAAAAATAAGCATTCTGATAATGGAGCCCCAACTGTATCAGAAATTGTGAAAAAATGCCGGTCATTTTGACTGGTTTGCTAGATCTAGTGTTAAATTCATTCTCCGATTAATCTGTGAACATTTTTATTCTAAAATTTATACTTCGAACATTGCACTTTGGTAAACTTTTTTCGAAAAGGTATCAGTGTGCGCGGTCCTACGATTCGCTGGTCAGTTAGGATGTAAAAATCGTGTCCGGTAGAAGGTCGAGGAGGGCACGACTGTCCGCGACAGCTCGTTTGTCCCATAAACAGCTTTACGATAACAAATCACGGTTGCGGGTGGGTCGTTCGGTTGGTCGTTCGCCATCAAACTTGACCGCAGGCCGATGTCTAACGCGGCAATAGACTCGCGGAATCGCAGTCGGTCGTAAAGCGAGCGACGTGCGGCGGGCTAACGTTGGTGACGAGGGGCGGAGGGCGGGGAGGAGTGTAGAACGGGGGTGGAACGGCGTGGAAACGCGGTCGTCGACGAGCTTGAACACCGTCACCCAATACTGGCTGACATTTACGCGCATTTATTCAATTTAATTAACCGACGCCGTTAAACAGCTCGACGACACGCGGCGGCACGAACCCAATCCTTCTCTCCCTTTCTCTCTCCCTGGTTCTCTCTTCCTCTGCCTCTCTATTTCTGAAGCGAGCGGCAACGTGCTAGATTAGTCGTGATTCCAAGTTTCCTCTTTATGGCGGAACTTCAACGGACACCGCAGCCGCGAAGCGACGCCGCTTCGTCGACTTTACCTCGTTACATAAGACGAGAGTTTCAGCGTGTCTCGCGTGAGCGATTATGAGCAACACCACCGCGACAAGATTTATTAGTTCGTTTCATATTTTCTTCTTTTTTCGCGTTCCCCCTCTCTATCTCTCTGTCGCTCGTCCTCGGTTGTTTCGTGACAACGGTGGGGGGTTTAGTTAACGACGGGGGCGGGCGACAACGTGTAATTACGTAATTGGACGATCAATCACCGAGAGCTTCTAATTTCCAGAGCAGACGCCAAGAAACGTGCAGCTCCGACAATAAGTACTGGGACATTTATTGGATTTATGAAAAAAGGATATCTGAGCTCCTTATTGCGAAAGTGGTGCCAGTGAAATTTTTGTATTCAGCTTGACAGTTCATTAAGTAATTCTATCGTGGCCAGGCTGCTGATCTTTGTGTAAAATAAAAATTTTGTTCGGCAATCGTATGAAAGAAGAATTAAATAAAAATGTACTTATTCCTTTAATAGTTTTAATCAATTAAAAATAATGTAACAATATTCTTGGATTCTTTCAATGTTTTCTCTATTCTGTATTTCTCTTGTCAATGCTTGCAGTATATGTTGTTGACGATATTATTTGTTGAGATTTGAAAATTAATTTCTATGAAAATTTGTCACTATTTTTATTCGATTGAACAAAATGCTTCGATTTTATGAAATTTTTGTTAAGTTAAACGAAATATTGCACTTTTCAATATCTGCAACATTTTATAGAATATTTGCTTTGCCCTCACCTGCCAGTAAACAATTCTTTTTATTTGTGTCCCCTTTGAATTAAACAGCTCGTTTAGCCGGTAGTCTGTAACTTGTGCCAGTTGTTTGTAAATTTTACGTGTTCTTATTAAAAATGTGACGGTCAGTCTTCTGTATAAACGGTTTCTGTTTTCGATACCAATTTCGTTGAAACTTCAAAGCTTAGCCGTTTTAACGCAGACCTGTGCTCCTATGTCGTCGGAATTAATTGATACTACCGAAGATCCTGCGTAAAACAGCATATCGAAAATGTGAACCAGAATTTTTTCAGACATTGGCTTTGTTTTCATGAAAATCGAGTTTGATGGTTCGCCAAGCAGGCGAGCGTTGCAGGAGTAGAAACGACGTGTCACGGCCGGACGTGTTAAATTTTAGACTTAATTTTCTCGGCTTAAAAAACAATTGTACACTGTGCGAACACTGTTCCCGAGAAAATATCCCCTTGTCATGCAAATTTTGAGACCCGAGTAAATTAAATAAAATTCCGCAACA
>CM052161.1:6640624-6689955 GCA_028455555.1 Augochlorella aurata | reverse complement strand
TTTTCGATCGCATAAGCTGATATCGCGTATGAAAAATGCCGCGTAAATAGCGTTATAATTTGCCGCATAAAAATGAGACTCGCTTAAGAAAGTACCGCGTAAATTGAAGGACTGACATAGTTACTCTTCTAAATCGATGCAAAAATGACCATTTTCACAACTCTGTAGTTGTAGCTAGGAAAATATTTCGCGGATATCGTTTGTCGCAATTGAACGATGTTTCTTTCCGTGACAGTTATTATGAAGCCGAGAAACGGTGTTGCAACCGATCCACGGTCGGTTCGACCGTAAATCAAAGTAGCGTATTTGCGTATCCTAAATAGCCTAAATAGAGCTAGGAGTCGTAGCGCGCTGGCAGGTTCGCTGCGTTACGTGTCTAATTATCAGTCTACCAAATGTGGCCCGATAAGAAGCCGAGGCTTGGTCACCGATCGCCCGCGACCGCTGCTAAAGGCGAAGGTATCTCGTTAACGATCATCGGCGCGTTTTTCGCTCGCGACCGGTACCCGGCGCAACCGGACGGCATTAAAACCAGCGTAATATTAATTTACACCAGTGACATAAATCAGAGCTCACTGAAGTTTCCATGCACGCGCAAAGGAACGGCGATCGCTGTGTCGTTCGCGGATGGAGAAACAGAGATGAAGACAGAGAGACAGAGGTTCTGCGGCCAATTTCAACGTGGTCAGGTTAATCGCTGGCTCCCCGATGGCAAAAGCTCGCTGGCTGACCGTAAATAACCATTAACAGGCGATGCCAAGTGTTAGGAACAGTTCCCCTTTGGTCCATGGCGGCCATCCGGCTTCGTGCCGCAGCTATAGCAATTGATCGTGGAGTCTTTGCCTCGCGGCTGACCGTATAGCGCTTGAATTATGCATCGACTGCTAAAGAGGACGACCAAGGAAAGCCGAAGGAGAGCAGACCAATTGCCGGGCACACACGTCGGCTAATCGAGATGTTAACGAGTCAACCTAGGAGCTGTCTTCGTGCTCTTCAAGACGGATTTTGCCGAACTATTCCTCATATTTCCATAAAAATTCAGAGAATTTTTCTGTGGCTACCAAACAGTTTAGGACTCTATTGTTAACACATAAATTTAGCTGATCAACGATTTACATTTTTGTATACTTCGAAAGCAGCTTCGACTGATTTGACGTTGATGTCGACGCAGCAGTTTCAGCTTTTCATTATGTATTTCTCTGCGGAACCTGTTTGATTTAAACGACTTCGCAAAATGAAGTAAATTGTTGCGCCAAAAACAATTAACTTTTGAAGCGGTAAAAGAGCTGGCACATTTAGGCTACTATGAACAGCTGGTGTGGATATTTATTAATTCACGCGATATGTAATTATGAGCATACGACAGTTTTCGAAAATTCGCAGGCGAAGACAAAGAAAGTCTTGTCGCTGACCATAATTACGACAACGTCACCGTTGTTTTCGCAACCGAATAATGCAGATTTATTTTGCATTGTCTGAAACGTAATTAACAAGGTTTTTCATAAACAACGAACGCTCTGCTCCCACCTGTAATTAGTAATTACGGACGTTGGGCGGAGGAGATACGCGAATCCGCGCGTGCACCGGCCATATTTCAATTAAAATTACCTGACTGAGTTTTAGCAGGTGCCGCGCATGGCGATTCATGGAAAGCCGCCGGCTCGGCTCTGCGGTTCTCATTAATTGCTCTGTTTTCGGAGCACGACGAGCGCCTTTCATCTCCCGCTGGAAATGGTCCTGAGCTCGGCGTTCTGACCGTTTTTGGAACCGTCCGCGAAGATCGATTTCTTCTCGAGCGAACCGCCAAGGTTCACCAAATCGCGTGTCTTCGACCGGTTCGTTGCGCAATGTCGAATTATGACACGGTTCGCCAGAGTTTCGGCCTTGTCAACTTTCTAGCGAACCCTGGGAAGCTTTAACTTCGATCTTGTTTACACCGTGGCAGTCCAAATCACTTATCCGACCCTCTGATGGATTTTTGAATTTCAAAAGCACCATTGTCTGTTGAGTTTTCGATTTTGGAAAGAATCGTGAGAAATACAAATTTGTGAAGGCTTTTCATAGCGTGCACATAATTCAATTTACTGAATAAATTGTTCGTCTTAAATATAGGGTGCACTATCTGTTGGTTTCTTTATAAAATTAGTATAAGAAATTGTTTCGTGCTTTATAAAGCTTCTTGCTTCTCCGGAAAAAATAAACCTACCAATTGATTATGAAAAATTCACTCAAATGGCTGCCGCGACAATGGTCTGTTCTGTCGACCCATGGTTTCAATACATTTTCGATCGTTTGTGGCTCCATTTCGCGAATAGCTCGATAAATATTGTCCCGAATCGTTTTTGGACTGTTAGAGTAACAATGGTCCTTCATAGTTCCCCATCAAAGAGGTCCAACGGCGATGAAATTATTTTTCATAATTAATCGGTAGGTAGCGAAATAATAAAGTAAAAAGCTTTCAAAAATATCTAACTTTTTTTAATAGCAATTTTAAAAAGAAATCGTAGGCGTACTCTATAGTTATAGAAGCAGAAGCGTTAGGAAGCGTTTAACGCAAGCGTCGCGGACAAATTTCCAGAAATTAGAATTAACTAGGGATTGGCGTCACTGTCCGAAGGGTTTAATAAACTGCATCGCAGTTCTTCAAGTCCCTAGTTATCTCGAATCTAATCTACATTGCAAGAGACGAATAAATTGCCGGCAGAAAAACATGCAGCTAATGTTATACAATAAGATAGCGTAACAAAAGCAAATTCCCGCAAGTTCCTTAACTGTATACACAATTTCATGAATTCGTTTTAGAACATTGATTAAATCGTGAACTCATAAATAAGCCTAGCACGATAATTCCAACTATGTTCCTAGTTAGAACTTATCGAGAAGTCGGGGCGACTGGCTTTCAATAATTTATCGGACTCGCTCGCAGCGGGTCTTCGAAAAGAACGCGCCAGCCATTCGTTTATGTTAATGGCTGGCACGCTCCTCGAAGGTAGCAGCTTCCACGGAGAATATTAAAGGACGCTGCGAAATTTTCGCAATCTTGAATTTAAATGGCCCTTGTATTAACATTTTTAATAGGACACGGTCCAGGAATAGCGCGGCACACATTCCCGCGATTAAACAGCGAGCGTCGCACGCGCAGAAAGTTCCTCGCAGCCGGAGAGGGACGCGTTGCATTATTTCGTGCTGAAGGTGGCACAGAGGAGATCGTCTTCCTTTTTTCCGGCAGGACGCGAGAAAGGCTGGGACGATTTCGGCCGTTATCCGCAGAAATATGATCCTGGGCCGACGCGCGACGCTAAGAAAACATAACTTTCCTTTTCAAGAGGAGCCACGGAATACCCATTGTTGCGGCCAGGGGCCGAGAGAGTCGCGAGGCCGGGGCCGGGGGCCATTGTGTTGCGCCGCAGAATTCTACCTGGCCCCATTATATCACCGTTGAAAGTGGCGAGGTCTCGCGCGCACGTGCGTGTTGCGAGCTGCGACTCGAGCCGATTCAAGAGGGCCCGAACCCGGCCCGGAACAATGCGCCGGGCCACGATGAAAGTCTACGGTTACACCGACGAATAATCGGCTGGGGATCGATATAATCGGAGCTTCCTTATCCTCGATTTCAGGACGTCATCTTGACGCGACTTTCACGCTTCGAACGGTGCTTTAACGGCTAAAATAACTAACGTTTGTCGCTTTATTCCGTTTGTTGCTTTTCCGTCGTTTTTATTATAGTGTATGCTGGGATTAAAATATTTATTTAATTATTTTTTTGAAACAACTTTGCAAACCTAGAATTAACTATATTAAAACAATAAATTGTGAAAACGATCATTATGACCGGCTTACTTGGTTCAGTCACTAAACCAGTGCATGTCAGTAAACCATTTTTATAAATCACTAGGCTTACGAATGATGTCGTTTTGAAACGTTACGAATATCTTTTTCTACGATTATTGAAATTGTAAATGTACATTGATGGAGTATTTATACAATAAATTTTTTTCACTGGACATATATTATAATAAAAATCGCTAAAGATCAGAATGACTACATGCTTTTTATTTTTATGAAGCAACATAGAAATCACTACATCTAGACTCCGTAAACATAGAACTATGAATCGTTAGTTAAGGTTTTGCTATGTTTAGGTTCAACAATTTCTATTCACTTAGTATTCATTTTAGTATTCTGTCTGGAAAATATTCTGACAAACATTCTACGTTTCTTTCATTCTTTCTAGATTCATTAATCTTCATATTTTCGCAACGCTTTTCAAAAATGATCATGAAATTGAATTTTATGAATTTTATTTTAATTGATGGATTAGATTCTCCAGATACGCCTAAAGTACACAGTTTAAACAAACGCTTCGCAACTTTATTTACAGTAGATCGAAAGAAGCCTTATACAGTTTCTAACGCGTACTAATTCCAAAATGCTCACACGAAGAGCTTCGATTTAAAGTCGAATTTTGAAACAGGGCGCTGAAGAAACCAAGCTCTGAAAAAAAAACTGCCAGGCAAGTTAAGTCTTGCACAAACTCATCGAACGGCAGCAATCGGTAATAACGACAACAGGTTTAATGTCCCGACGTCCGTCATCTTCTACCTAGACCCAGTAATCAACCAGCAAAGCCAGACATCTCTAGCCAACGACGGGGCCACCGTTCGTCAGAAGAAATCCTGGAACATCTATTCGTTACTGACGATAAAGCAAACGGATTGAATCTCGCAAATCTTCAATCTGTCGCAGCAAGCCAGCGGTAACCAGATAAAATCATCTAATCGGTAAATTCCTCATCGGAGGATTTTCCTGGTTTCCATGGAAGATAGGGGTAGACAGAAGCAGTGGGTGGCTCGTAAATCTGTCTTGTCTCGTTCAGTGGTGGAGCGAGTTCTTCTGGCACGAGCCGTGACGTAGCAGTTGTCCGCCTCGCGCGGGTTTCCCGTAAATGGAACACCGGAACCCGTGGAAAGTCTCGAGCGCGTCTCGATGCTCCTCCGTCGTCGTCGTCGTCGTCGTTGTCGTCGTCGAGCAAGTCGACCGGCT
Organism: Augochlorella aurata; assembly: GCA_028455555.1. Classification (NCBI taxonomy): domain Eukaryota; kingdom Metazoa; phylum Arthropoda; class Insecta; order Hymenoptera; family Halictidae; genus Augochlorella; species Augochlorella aurata. Next base: position 6,684,912 of record CM052161.1, on the reverse strand, counting down.
TAAAGTTATGGCCTCCGGGTTCGCCGGCGAACGGAATGGAGGACCCGAAGTTTCCTCTTGGTTCCGCGGCGGTGATTTACGCGGCCGTACATCCGCGAGCGGGTTCGTTGCAGTATATACGTTGGCCCGGGGCCCATCGCGGCATCTTTTCTTCCGCAAGGCTGGACCCGGTTCCAGAAAACCGTCGAAAACCGGTGGAACGGCCCGGAGAACCGTGGCAACCCGTGAAAACGGCACTCGTCCGCGCCCGGAAGCGTCCTCGAGGCTCCGCTCGTCGGCGTCGATCACCTCCTAGGCGGCAGCTACGAACCGATCCGAGTGTTTCCGGCGTAATTAGATTTTCCTCGTTATTTGATAGCATCTGCAAGCTGTCAGCCGCCGGAAAAAAATACAGAAGCCCGCGGCCGGCTTATCTTAATACAAATCGAAATTGAAATTCACACCCGAACCCGTGTAATCCTCGCGTCAGCGGCCCGCTGCTCGAAATTCCGAGCGTGTTCGCAGCTCGCCCCCGGGATCGGGACTCCTTTTACCGTCGGGGTTTACTTAATTGGATGGAAAGATCGGCCCCCGACCCTGTTGCCCCGCGTCGTTCGTTCCGTCCTCTGTCGATAGTGATTGGAAAGGATATTGCAGAATCATGAGAGCCCGTTTTGTCTGGCTCGTTTCGATTTTATTCGCGCCGCGTGTCAGAGAAACTGCTACTTGCTCGGTGACATTATGGGGCAGCGACGAAAATAATATCTTCCACGGACGATAATGGCTTCTGGGCCATTCTTCCAACCCGCGAATCGTAGTCGTCGGGCGAACGTGTTGCACTGGAATGACTCTTGAAATGCGGCCTTAGGAACGCTCAGGTTATTGTTTAAATTTTAACACTTCAAATGGTGTTCCTGGATTACATACATGTGATCCAGACTGTGTGTCAGGCTTGCATCGAAAGCCATCGCCACTTTTACTGGATTTGTACACGTCCATCTTGAAATGCGATTGGCTGTTTCTACTGTTTTGTATTTGATCTACTGTCTTCTATCATAAATGCATAAAATCCGCAATGTAGTAATTAGGCTTTCATTTAAGACTCGATCAGCTCGCACCATGATCCGCTGCACCTTTGCAAACTTGCGCAGAGTAATTATTAGTCTTTGGTCGCCGGCGCCTGCGAACGGATTCGCACAATGGGATATACATTTCGCCGAGCCGAGATCTTCAATAGAGCATCGTCCTCGCATTCGGAGCCGCGTCCCCTTGATTCGATTACGAACAACCGAGCGAGCATCGTCGCGGCCCCTGTTTCGAGCGCAATCGAACGTCCTTCAGAAGCGTTTCCGCGCGAGCTCCGTTCCGATTGGTCGCCGAGGTGAAAACGATCGAACTCGAAGAGAGAGGGAGATGGAGAGAGAGCGAGAGATTGAGAGAGAGCAAGAGAGAAAGAGAGAGAGAGAAAGAGAGAGAGAGGTGTCGTCGACGAAATTCATGGTCGACGGTTTTCGGCCGTTCGAAAATAGAGCAGAAAGCCGTCGACCGAACGGTGCGCGCCCGGGGTCAGGGTTAACGACGCTAACAAGCCGTGGCTGAGTGACTTACGACTAATTCACCGTCCGAGGCCTCTCTGTGCCCCCTCGCCGCCCCTCTGGGGCCGCGATAGTCCACGAACAGATGCTGTTGGGGGCCGATGGAACGCGCGATGCGGGCCGGGCTAGTCTCGTTAGGGCGCGGTCCTCCCGTCGACGAGACGCTGTAATTGTTTGTTATTGTTGTGACGTCACCTCGTTAAGGCCGCTCGCGCGTCCACTCTCGTTAGCCGGTCATTTGTAACCCCCGGCAAGGGGACCGCGATCGGGAAACGCGGGAAACTCCGGCCGGAATGCGGTTGGATCGCGAGCAATCGCGATGCGAATCTCCACGGATTCCTTCGCTCGGCTGCCTTCGTCGGGCAAATTGATCCGGACGGGGCCGTGGCCCTTGCTCATCTGGGTCAATGTGCTGCGGGCCCTGCTGGATTAGTGTACCGCGGCGGACCCTGCTGCTGGTTTCAGTGCTATCATGCTTGTTTGCTTAGAACTTTGTCGCGAAGCATTACAGAACACCCCTAACTTTGGGAGCAGTTTTCTCGGCTGCTGTGACAGATATTCGGATGAACAAAGCGGGAGAAAATATTTTCAAAATTTTTGCTCACTCATTAAGAGTAAAAGAAAATTGTTTCATAACGGCGGTTTTTAGTTTAATTCTTCTATTCTCTTCTTTCTTTGTTTGTGAATTTTGAGAGCAGTCATAACTTCATAAAGAAAATGACTCCTGATAGCTGTAGCCTGGTTTTACCAAATTTTCCAAATTTTTGGAACATTCAGTGCAGGCAGAAAAAATAAACATGTAAAGCTTCCTTTTCAGTGCACCAATGCTTCTTTGCCGGGTGATTCTGAGAACACCCCTAACTTTCGAACCATTTTCCTCGAGTGCCATGCAAAATAGTCAAATTAATAATTAATAACCACGTGGTAAATGCAGGTAGTGACTATACCCCGTGGAATTTCAAATTTTTAAGTCACCAGTTGCGTAAAGAAAGAAATTATTCTCTTGCGGATACTGAATATTCGCTGCTGAATAAAGTTTGAAATCAGACTTGCAGAATAATTAATACTGTTTCCAACGAAGCGACTTCCGCGTTCACGGTTGCATTTTACGGGTAAATCTTCCTCGCAGCGTATGACATCCTGGCTGCATCTTCGGAACGAAGTATCTCTATATTAAACAGGATAGCGAACCGTGACGTATCGACACCTCGGTTCGCTCGTCGTAGCCATTTATTGCGGAGTCTTGAAGCGTGGCAGACTAACCAACGGACATGACGGAAACATATTTCACGACGAATGCACCGTCGATACGTTTTACGCCCAGCTTCTCCAGACCGGCTTCCGGTCCCTTCTGTCGAATTCGATGAACGCGCTGGAATGTTCCTGCCCGCATGAACGCGTGAACCGCGCGTCGACCGATTTTCTCCTCTCCGTGCCGCCGTCATTTTGAATTCTCATAATTCGTCGAAAGACCCTCTATTACCAATATTCTATTTCGACGGGAGATCGAGGCCGAAAAAAATCCACAGCTTTACGTAGTTTATAAATTATGATTTATTCCCTTTTTGGACTTTCAAGCATTGGACTTTTAAAAAATAGCAGCGTAATTTCAATTATAGATATTATATGTATAGCAAGATTGGTGTTACTCCATCTGGATCTAGCTGCGTCTACTGAAAAGTCCTTAATTTCAGTGCTGCATTTATCAAGCTGCATTTATCAAACTGCATTTATCTGAACTCCATTTGTGCGAACGAACTTTATTCGAATAAGAATTTATTCGTACAGGGGTTCATACCGAAAATAATTGATTTGAATAAAAATGAGAAAATATAGTGTTTATTTCATAGTTTAGTAATTTATTCATTACATATTATTTTTTCAAGTCATCCGAGTAACAAATTACTTGAGTAAAGAAGTTCTCGATTTATTCAAATAAAAGATTATTTGAACTATTGTATGAACTACCTGGTTATATGACGTGTTTGTCTCCCGTTGAGTTCGCATGGATGGAATTTTACTGTACGTCTTAATGTAATAATCACGGAACAATGGAACAATTACAGTAAAATTTTCCCAATTTCCCCTTCAACTTGTAAATAAAAATGGACAATTAGGGAAGAAGAGATACGATTAGTCAAGCCTCGTGGCTCGTTTTTGTAGTCGCCGATTGGCAACAACTATAAAAACGAAGCGCAAGGTTCGAATAATCGTATCTTCTCTTCCGAAATTGTCCATTTTTGTTTACAAGCTCAAAAATTAGAGAATTGGAAAGAATTTACTGTATATACAAAAATGATCTATATGCAACATCGCATTGATCGACATTCGATAAATTCATTGAGATATGTAACTAATTCGCCCACGTGCTAAATGTACGTCCATTGCGAAGTTAATTATCCGACTACCTAAGGGTCCAGAATCCCGAGAAGAACGTGTACCAAAAAAGCAATATTAATTCACCTGAAGCAACGAAAGAAGAAAATCCCGCGTAGGTATCGTGGAAAATGGCGTGCGGGGGAGTAGACCGAAGATGAGAGGCCAGGCTACCGCAGAAGAATCTCGAGGAATGTGGGAGCGATCCTCTCGAGTAGTCGCGACTATGGTCGTTGACGGCGGGTTTTTGCTCGATTTGCTTGGGAGCGTGGAAGATTGCGACCTACGGCGGTAACAGCGTCTTCTCCTGGAACGAGCGACAGTATGGGAAGCCATGTTCGGATTGCTGATACGTACACCGAGGAACCACGGTCTGGATGAGGGAGGCGAAGGGGAGGGGATGCTATGATACGAGAACGCGCCCTCCGGTGGCGACGAAAAATCTGTTTGATCTCGAGTGTACAACGAAAAAGCCAGTTAGTTTGCGGTTCTTCTGAGAATCTGAAGCCTATGATCCTTGGCACTGATCCCTCTCGTGTCCCGATTCCTTGGTGGGGGCTGATGCTTTGAACGTTCCTTCAGGAGCGAGTACCGGGGCAGGAGGAGGACGAGACAATGAGAAGAAGATCGGCAGAGAACACCGGAGCAAGAGGATTCCTTCTTGACGATAAGCTTCTCGGTTCACAAAGGGACCTGGCGGGCTAATAAAAATCGGCTGTTTGCTTAGCCAACGCTATTACCCCGACGGAATCTCGCTACCCTGGAATCGCCTGTCGCGGAGATTGATGCCGCGTGTGCTGCCAGAATAGGTGGAACTGTACACGTGTCGATTGACGGATCAACTTTCTCCAAATCGGAGATTCTACCGACAATGTACGATTTTTTGCAGGATTTCAGATGAAACAAGAAGCTCAGTTTTTATATTTTATAACCAAGAAGCTAAGTTGGACAGTTTCTACTTTTTCCGAGCCTTCTAAAGCCTTCGATTCTCTCCAAGATTAGAAACACTAAATCTGTTTTTGACGATATGCATAGACAATGAATAATTCCTCTATAGTATCCCCGACAGCTTTCGGATTTTATCAAGGTTCTCAGTAGGTTAGTCTAGACACTCTTTAATTTGTCTAATTGTCCCAGAGCTCTCAGTCGTTCAAGACGATCGAGCCTGGACGCTAAGCAATTTGAATGTTAATCTTTCAAGTACAAAGAACGATAAACAATTGTTCTAATACATTATCAATAAGACAAGAAACACAGCTTCTTGATTTTACAGTTAAGAGGCTATGTTGCACCACCCACAAGTTCCTCAGCCTGATAATCTTCTGCAATCCTACAAAATTCAATCTAGAAATTAAAAAACTTGATTAGTAATTCACCCGCAGCTTGCCCCTAATTTTTCTGACCCGAAAGAGATGCAACGTTATTGAGATAAATATTTTCATTCGAACGAGAAGCACAACTGTTAGAGTCATTCTGCGGTCAGTAGGCTAATGTGCACCACCCACAATTCTTTCGAGCTCCGCAAACTTTCCCAACCCTAGGAGAATTCAGCCAAGAAATGAAGCAACTTGAACAGCAATTCGCCAGTAACCTGACCTCAATTTCCGTCACCTTAAAGAGACCGAGCAAGACAGTGGCTCCAACACTGAACCGAAAGGCGAAATAAAGTTGAAAAGAGGAAGTTTGACGCACTCCTTAGCATCGTTACCGCGCATTCTCCGCGTCGTTACATGGAATCAGCGTCGCGCGTTCCCATGAATCCAGGGTTGCGGCCATTTTCCCGTGGAAACGAGTCGCGTCCTGGCGCGGCGCAATATAAAAAGTAGGAGATAACGATCCCGCTGGCCGATAGCATAACGAGCAAAGAGGTAATAAAAGTTTCGGCAATAAAGCGGCCGGCGGCAGTAAAAATCAAGCTAAGACCATGGCTGCGTAATGGCCCGTGAAAATTTTAAAAGCCGCATCCCTGTCCGATTACAATAATTCCGGTTGTTCGCGGAGGAACTCCTCGCGGATCCTCTCCGGACCGCTTGGCTCGAGGACGAATCCTCTCCGGTCTGTTCTGCTCCGGTCCGCCGATATTCGTCGCGCGCGATATTAGCCTTATCTGTATTCACGAGCGCGATATAAATTGCGTAATAAATCGCGGGGCAACTGTCGCCCTGCGTACCGTCTATCGTAAACCTAATTGGTTTACGTGCGACGCTGATACGCCCGGACGCGCGAGCAACCACGAGGATGGCTCTGCGTCGGACTGGGAAACCCGAGACGGCCGGGCGTCTAGGTTTAGCCAGCTGCTATGATATAGGGAACTGAGAGACCTCCGCTCTCCTGGAAATTGCAACGCGGCTGTTGCACCGCGCTGCAACCTCGGAGAGCTACACTGTGAACCGAACTTCGCTACGCATTCCGTTTCCCCGTTGCTATTTTGAAGAGGTTCTTTCCTTTTTTTGCAATCTAAATGCGATCATCCTTTGTGGCTTGAAAAAGATTGTCTTTTTTAATTAATCAAAACTGTGAGATTTTGAAGTAAATTCAGGTCTGATATTGAAAACGTGCACTGGGCCGCAGGTGCTTCATTACAAAATGAGATATCAGAGGCTTTTAATGCCGAGAAAAAGAAGTGTATATTAATTGTTCGAATAGTGCAATCTTGAATTTCCGTATGCGTAAATCAGCATAATGATTCTGTGGACACCGAATCAAAAAATAGCGGCTAATGTTAAGAAATTTATAAAATTGCATTCTGTAGAAATGTATACCTTGGAAACTACTACTCAGATTGACTCGAACGTTTTTTTCATTTAATCTACACAATGTTCCCTCGATTACGCTAATATTTTTAGCAATCAAGAAATCATCGTTATAATACCGAAAATTATGAACAAACAAGTATCTCGTCGATTTCGCGTCCTCGTCGAGGCGGAGTAGGAAAACTCGCCGCTACTTTCCATGGAGGATGACCATTGAAAACTCGATGCTCTCCTCTTCTCTTCTCATTATCCTCTTGCACGGTGATTCTTCGATCGTCAAGCGCGAGAAGCCAAGCGAGTATTCGCGTACGGGACCGAGCTCTTCGCTAGCTGACTCCGCTAGCCAGTCGTAAATCTACGTAATGAGGCGTGTCGAAAGGCGGCTTACCCGACGAACTATAATGCCACCGACTGACGATTGGTTCTGGCCTCTTTCAAGGGCCCCGACATTCACCGAAGATTCTTTCAATGTCCTTTTCCCGGCCGCCTCTTTCCTCTCGTTATTTCTACAATTGCCCTAGAGGTCTCTTCCCGTCTAGGCAAGACCGCGTGGAATTTTCATTAGCCCGCGGCTAGCCAGACCCGGCATCAATGGGAACTTCGTTGCGTGAGCGTTTGTGCATTGCTAATTTAATAGCACCGTCTGAAAGGCCACTGTGACCGATCCCAGCCGCCATTCACGCGAACTTTTTGTACGATTCGGACGGCCAGGAAGTTATCATTGCTCGCGCTGCGAGAATAGTTCTACTGTCCCCAGGATTTATTTCGGTACTTGCTTAGAAGACACGGCTGCTAACTGCATGATACACTCGATCTCATCGTGCTCTCATAGAGACGAATTTTTGTCGAAATTATTGGTGGACTGCGGATCTTCGCGCAAAATACAAATCGTCCAAGACCATTAAGAGACACAGAAATGAAATGAAAATAAATTGTTTCTTTTAATAATCTGGGTATGTTGGCAATAAATAAGTGCATAAAAATCTAATTATTAATCGGAACGTCTACCTTTTAATTGGAACATTTCTGGATTCGGGGCGAGTCGTGCAAGATAGTCTCGTACTTTTTTTGTGAACTTGTAGCATATAACGTGTTAACAAATCTTATGTGAGATATCGATATTTATAAGAAAATCATACAACAATCTCTGGTTTGTGTTTTTCATTATAGGTCAGATGATAATAGCGCTGAGTTAAACTTTCATGCTGGTTGACGCAACACGTAATTCTTAATCGTGTCCACCATCTGCGGAAACATTGCTTTGGGGCAATGCTACAAACTCATAAGAAAATGCTTTATTGTCTCTGAACCGGATTACATGTACTTGCAGTTACTAATTTAAAAACATGATATGTTTACAGAAACAATAACTGGCAGTAATTGGGAACCCGATTAAAGGTTAAATTCTCTGTCAGAAGTGTCGTCAAACCTTCGATTACCGAAATAAAAATGGAATAAAAATTTTGTAGTAAGTTTACTGTTAAAATAACAATTCAGGACACTGAACCTCCAGAGAGCTAGACCACAAGAGATTCTTGCAAGAGCGATCGATTCTTCGAAAAAAAATGAATTTTTCTCTGGATTCAGTCGGTGGATCCGCGGAGAGAGTGCACCTTTTAAAAGTCTGCTTTTCCGCGCGGTTGAATGGCAAAGATCCGAGAGCCGTTGGCGGTGGCGGCGCCGGTAGACATTATTAAATTACAGTTAGAAGCGAGCGTCGGCGTGGGTGGGTGATTCTGAAAGAGAAAGAGAGAGAGAGAGAGAGAGAGAGAGAGAGAGAGACGACACCGTCGTCGACGAGGAGGAGGAAAAGTGGCGGAGTAGGGACAAAGAGGACCGGCGTTCGCTCGCGGCTGTATATATTAATTTGCTGCCGACAATACATATTCAAGTTGGAATTCATACGCTGTCAGAGGCAGTGCTCGGTCGACTGAATAGATAGACATTATGGATGTCATACGGAAGCAGGAGTGCCGAGAGAGGGACAGCAGCCGGCGTATGGGAACGTATGTATGTACGTTTCGCGTACGTTTCACCGCGACTCCCTCCTATGTACCAGAGAGGGATGGATAAACACGGCGAAAGAAGGGGTCTGAAGGGCTGCGAGGGTGTGCAGTGAAAGAGCGAGGGAGATAGAGCGAGCGTGCGCGAGAGGGAGGCAGAGGGACTGGCACTGCACGTTCCGCCGTGACGTGACATCCTATTCGAGAACACGCGCCGCATGTAATGAGCGGTTCCGAAACTTCTCCGGTAACCGTCGAACGAGGCTACCTGCGTTTTACATCCGCCGTTTATCGCCAGGCCACCTGGAAACGTGCTGCGAAAAATGCGAGGCTTCTCTCGTCCCCAACGATCCCCTAGATTCGATCTTATCCGGGCTGGCGATCGATTGGTCCGACTCTCAACTGCTTTCAAGAAATTCAGAAAATTGTGAGACTCTGAGCTGTACCATTCACCGTTCCTCTACACGCACGAGAATCTGCAGTTTACCTGCAAGGAACGTTCAGCGAATATACAGTCGGGGGCAAATGCGTGTAGACAGCTTTTAATACGGTTTAATCTTTTTAAAGCTGGACTATACCACTTGAATCTTGTTTAGATAACAGAAAAACAATTACTTCTAAGTATAGAGCTCGTTGTAAATGTCGAAGGTCTTCGAGGGTCGAAAGAACCAACTGCCAAGTTGATTGTTTACCAGGATATTAGCCGAATACCTAGAGAACAGATTCCGCCCAAAGCAGAAGGTATCGCGATACGGAATTTATATTTTTCGTCGGACACGATCTATAAATCGAGTGCTTGGAATTCATAGCGGAAGATATTTTACTTCCAATAGAATTCCAAGAGGGAAATATCCATTCTGCTAAACGTTCCTTACCGAGCGCCGTCCAAGAAATCGTGAAAATATATTACATCTCACTGTCTCGGGAACCGTAGCAGCAGCAGAAGCGGTAGCAAACCGTGGCGATCGTTAATCGTTGAAGCCTTCGATCCGGTAGAGGTTCCGGTACGATAAATCCGGGATGGCCGGGGCGCGATCGTTGTACGTATATACGGTTGCCGGAAAAGAGGGAACTTGGCACCGCGTCTGGTGGTTCGACACTCCTCTCGATTTCGTAAAATCGAGATAGTAATTCAAACGCCTAAAGGACCCGCGCGCTCGTAAATCCTGTCTGGCCGTGCGACAAAGTGTCGCCGTGTGGTTTCGTATCTCCTCCGAATTGTAGCGTACGTGCACGCTTGGAACCGGGACACGATATATTCTATTTAATCAGTTCCACCGACCGAAATCCTGATATCCGTGGAATGCACCTGACTCCGCCTTCTCCGCCACCCCCGCCGAATCCCAGGATGCCGAAGCTGCGACAGCCGTGGAAGGAGTGGGGCGGGAGGAGAGGGAGGATCGGCGTCCTCGCGGCACGAAAAACTGGCGGTGCTTTCCTCGAAATTTTGTTGGTCGAGCAGCCATGCTCGAGGTAGGGGAAGCTCGTTGCTGCGAACCCGAGAAAGTAGGAGGAAAGGACGAGATAAATTCGCGGGTTTACGGCACCTTTAAAGTTGCGGGAATCTCTTTAACGACCTGGCAGCCTGCCACCGCGGCTCGCCTCCGCAGGAGGGCTGAAATGCATTGACGGTTCTGCGCGCGAAACCTGCCCCGGTTATCATTCATTTCCCAAAGACGACGCACCGCGGTCCCTGTTAATGACAGCGCCGCGGAATTACTGCGAAACTTCCTTGCGCGATGGAAAGAAAGTTGGCCCTTGCATTAGCAGCGCAGGGTTTCGCTCGATCGACCGAAATCAGGGACCTGCAAGATACCAGCTGCAGTTTGCGATGTCGAGATTCTGGATATCTAAAATGCGGAACAAAGCATCGAGACAGACGAAATTTGTGTTTTGTTAACAATCCACTGTCTTGTGTGGATGCAAGATATAAATCCGGCGTTTTGAATATTTTCGTCAGTAACTAATTGTTGTGAATAAATTGCGATCCTAACGTTCCGACAAGAAGAACATTATAGTCGAACCAACGAGACCAAGCAACAAACTGTAAAAAATTCATAGACAGAAAGTTCAGCTAGTGACTAGTCTCGGCTGCAAAACAAAATTTTGAAGCAGGATCGTCCAAATGCGTTACTTCGAAAAGCCACGAGTTTGGCATTGCTCGAAACTACATTGTTCAAAATGTTATTCTCGAAAGGTCATTCCCGAAATGTCATTCTTGAAAGGTCATTCTCGAAACGACGCCATTCTTTTTTAATTGTAGAGCCCGCCCCAAAAAGCAGGATTTGAGACGCAGCACATTCGATCTCCCTTTTTATCGTCTTATCCAGGGTTCGAATTTCAGGAAGGCGCACTCGCCAGTGGTTTATTTTACTGTTACTACCAGCGGAATCGTTACCGTCAAAGCGTCTTTGCGGGCTGACTAACGCGAAATTCCGGTTTCTGGAAAGGATTTCTCCGTGTGTGTGTGTATGTGTGTGTGTGTGCGGTAAGGAAACTTGGATAGGAAGCTGGGATGAATCTGGTGGGCCTCGATAAGAGAGTTCTGGATACGCGGGATCGTTTCCGATGTCCTCCGCGATCTCGCAGTTAGAACACCGCGTCGTCTAATCTAACTATGTATCCTCTATCTTTTTCCTGCCGGCGAATTGGCCGCTTTGTTACGTGGATTCTCCGCTGATACGGTTATCGCCGAGCTCGATTCTATCGGTCGACCATTATCTCTGGCAAATTGAACGTCCTACGAGATCGCTGATCCCTGGCCACCCTCCTTCTCTCGCTCGAAGATGCTACATAGGGTGAAAACGCAACGAGGTTCCCCGGAATACTCACTCTTCCATTGTCCTCTGTTAACGACGGTCGGGATTGGATGTGCTCCTTTCTAGATCTAATAGCGTTTTCGTTCTTAGCATTCTGGTTCTCGCACTGGTACGAACGCGTTCGGTTTCGGAAGATTCAGGCTTGGCATGATCGCTGGAGATTCACCGGTCGCAAGAAGTGGAAACTCATGAATGTGAATTTTGCGTGAATACGACCGAACTTATTTATACTTCGACGTGAGAATCTTGGGATTTCGTAAGCAAGAGTGAAAGATCGGCGTGGATTATAGTGGAGATTTTACGACTGATTGATTGCAGTTGAAACTTCTCGTGCACACGGCGAAAACTTATTCGTGTTTCAACGTAATAGTTCTGACTTCTAACGTCCGTATGTATAATATTATGCGAATACTTCCTTAGTTAATGTAATTATCTAAAAAAAAAAACATTGTATAACCGTTGACGAATATTATTGTAATTTTTGTACTTACTTTGTACTACATTGTAAAATATATTTTAGCAATAACGTGTTTCATAATTCACCAATAATAATCGATGTACCTCTAACTAATTTCGACATTTCAGCCATCAATTTTTTCATTATGTCCAAAAAGATATCCTAAATAAAATTTTCCGACGTACATCGTACAATAGCACTAATATTATATATCAATTATTCGTTAAAAGTGTAATAACATAAATCTCTGCGACAATTTCTGCAAGCACTTTCTTGCGAGCGTTCCGCATGCATCGGATTGCAAGACAACGATTCTAAAAACGATTCTGACCCTATAAATTCGTCGAAATTGCGAATTCTAGACTAATTTCTACATTTATTTATGTTGGCCCAGTGAAGATACGTTTCATTCGCTCTTCCCAGTGAGAGCGGCGAATCGGCGACAATCGCGAAAGTCGAGAGCGTTCGCGCGATGGCGATGTAACCGTGCAAAGATCTGGATCGAAAATCGCAGTGTAGGAGCGTAGCGTGGTAGACAGAAGGTGGATGACAAAGGAGAGGGAGTTGAATCCGCGAGCAGAGCGGCGGAATAACCGGGAAACGAGCTCGGAGCATTGGCGCGAAGGAGCCATCGCGCGGCGTGCTCCGAGATTCGCCTGTACGCGGCCAAGTTTTCCTCTTGTTATGAATGAACCGGGGGTTTGTCTTTGTGCCCGCCCCTCCCAGCTCGTTACGCGGGGAACACGGTCTACGGAGAATCGCGTCACATACACCCACTTGTTTACATACCCCTTCAGGGATGCGCGCCAGCGAAACGACGACGTCGAGAGAGAAGAGAGAGACTGAGAGATTGAGAGAGAGGGAGAGAGAGAGAGAGAGATCTTCCCTCGTTCCTCCGTTTTCCGCAGCTTTGTCTTACGTCCGTGATCAGCCGTGGATATTGCCGCGGCGTTCACCGTGGCGAATGGGCTGCTTTCGTTCCACCCTGCGCACTCGCATCACCTGATATCATCGTCTCGATTCACCGTCGATATTGTTATCTGTTAACGAAATTCGTCCCACTAAATCTCAAGCGGAGAACAGCCTGGCTGCCGGTGGTGGGTTTTATACGCTGCGAGGAGCAACCGAATCCGGGGGAATGACTTTATTATACGCTCCTCGTGCGAGTCCAAACGCCGGTAAGACGACCGTAAATTTTTCCGGGAACGACAATCGCTCCACTTCTGCCGGATCCGTCGCCAAATTTTTCCGAGACGCTGCGAGAACGGGAACCCGTTGGCGATTTGAAACAGGAGCTTCTGCAGAGTGAGCCGGAAATTTCTGCACAGACAGTGTGTTAGTTTCGGAGATCGTTCAAAGTCAAGGCGTTGAGATCGCTGTTCCGTGACGCCAAGGAAACAGAATTGTGGATCTGGTGTTCTTGCAGCGTAGTGCCAACTCGCGTTCAATGGCTTCTGAGGAGAGGGACTAGGAAGCTAAAAAGAAGGCCATTTTTCGGATATTTTTATGACAAATGTAAATAAGATGACTGGGTTTTAAGCATTTTCTTACGTAGCTTTTGAGCATACAAGAAATTATAAAATCTTTTATCTTTTCGAACTATGAAGAGTTATTCTCATTCTATAATTACTATACCGTAATTGATCTTTCTGGCATCTACATCGTTAATCACCGCACTAATACCTTCTATTATGTACTCTAAAGGATTTTCCCGCTCACAAATATGTAAATAAATAAAATCAGGATAACGACGATCAGAGCAATGTGTCAACTCTGTGCCCTCGGAACCATTTTACGGCACAGCAAAAGACCGGAACCAAATCGAGAAGCATTTTGCACATACATTTTCGTATTCACACATTGAAGATCCTTTTTCCTGCGCAAAAAGAAATAAATAAAAAGCAGATACGACGAAAGAGATCGTTTCTATAAGTTCTGCGTATTCTGCGGTCGACGTAAAACTCGATGGCGCTGGAATAACCGAACGAAACCACGGCAGATCTTGATTTATCCGCGAACTTTCGAGGTTTTTACGGCAGAACAGGACCGCGGCCGATAATCTCGAGCAAACGTTCCGCGGCCTCGTTATCAGAGACCAAAAAATAAGATGTTATATCGAGGTAGCATGAGCGACGATCGCGGGGGTGGGGCCCGGCGAACAACGAAACCGTATCCGTTGACGAAAAAGCACAAGTTCGATCGGTCTCTGCTCGTAAACGCTACGCGAACGCCGCTACGGGGATCATCGGCACGGGTATAACCTGGAAATAGAGCGTTGCCATAAATTTGTGTTTCAGACAATCCGATTGGACGCGGTTTAAGGCTCCCTTCGGTTATAGCCGCGCAACGATTCGCGGCGTTCTACGATTTTCTTGATACATTGTAGTAAAACGAGTCCCGGGGCTTTCGAACTCTTCGAGATCCAATTTTGAGGACGCTGTTAAACCGAAACCGAGACGAGAAGCTAATGCGATAGGGCCTCGTAAACCCTGTAATCTGGAGCGACGACGATTCGAACTCTTTCCTGAAATTCCACGAAATTGTTCATTAGTGTTCTCACTTTGTCGATTTAAACACGATTGTTCCTGGAAATGTACAAGAGAACCTGGTATTGGTCTTAAACGTTCACGGCGTGTTTCAAACAGAAGCCGTGGTTTAATACAGGGTGGGCCGGAATTTGTAGCACAACCAAGCAGAGGATGATTCTACATAGAATCTACAAAACCGGGAAATAAGAAACAAATTTGGTATAATATCTTTTTACTCGCTTAAAAAAAGATCGTTTAAAAAAATCACGTGATCTAACATAAATATAAAAAATATGTGCATAGTATAGCACGTTGCTGCATAATGCAATGTAGAGTTTTCCCTATATAATTATTTGTAATTACTAATTACTAATTAGCATCTTGATTAACTTTCCATTGCGCGTCGACAGAGCCTTCACGGAGCGTTGACTTATTTCTACATGATTATTTATAATTATTAATAACTAATTAGCATGTTGATTAAGTAAACGCCCTTGCATCTTGTAATTGTTGCATCTGTTTCACTCTGTCCCGATTAGTCTACACCTCCTGACTGCCGTCGCGCGTCTCGCTCACCCATGGTCACATAAATAATACACACACGTACACGTCAGTGCGTATACACGCGCAGACGAAACAGAGCGCATCTGATGTGCTTCTAGTCGAAAACGGCGACCACGGGTTAGCGAGACGGCGACGGTAACGAGGAAGCGTTGTTTGTTTACAATCGGCTAGGCTCGAGTCTCTCGTTTCCTGGAAATTGGAAAACGTCATTTCTGGCAATAAGGGAAACGTGTTTATCTTACTTCTGCGAGGGCGTTAACATGGTGGTGGGAATCGGTTCTACACTTTTCTCAGTGCCTTGTTTTGAGCAACGGACAATAATGTTACGTAGGTCGCAACTGTTAATATTTGTAAACGCTATCTCGAAGGGAGGCAACAGCGGCAAAAGAATAGACAACTAAACGCTTGAGTTCTCCGTTTATTTTCTGATTAGTAATTGGCCTCACTTTTCCTAGTGTCCTAATGGTTGCCGGTTAATCACCGGGCGGGCGTGTTTTCGGCCAATAAATAGGGGCGGTAACGGTTCAGTGGCGTGCGTTCCGTAAATCCAGCAAGGGCTGATCGGTAAAAGCGTAATGGAGGATTTCGTGACCAGCGATGGGAAACGGTAGCAAAAGGGCCGCGTTTGTGATCGGTCACGACCCCGTCCCGTCGTCGTCGTGAACTTCTAAATTATTACGCGGTTCCGGATTTAATGGAGCCGATGGTAAAAGAACGTCCACGCGAGCTCGTAAAGCTTAATCTCGGCACGGCTGCCTTCCTCCTTCTTTCTCGCTGTTTACCTTCGGTCCCTGGACGTTTCCGAGGACAAAAAGTGGCCCGTTTACACGCGGAAAACAAAGGAATCCGGAATACCTAGCCGCGAACGCAATTCGCTTCGCGGAACAATCCGGGAAGCGCTAAAAGGACCGGCGCTCCGCCGGAATGCGGATTCCTTCGTAACTATACCGCGTCTATGACTATTGTTCTCGGCGAAAGAAACACCGTTCTCTGAGACCCGGCATCGGTGCCTCGTTTGTTGAATTCTTTCCGAAAGTTTTCCTCGACCAGTTTATGAAATTTCTGTCTCTGGAACGTCCGACTATTCGTGTTTCAGAAAATGACGTAGCTTGGGGAGCATTTAACAGGTTACTATTGTTAGTTGGATAACAATCGATTTCAGTTGCTTCTCCGTTTCCGCCATTTCGAGCACGATCTTTTTTTATTTGTTTGATTAAATCTATTTATCGAAACGCGATCTAGAGTTATTTAAAGTTTGTTTCTATTTAGTAGATTGCTAAAGCTTGTAGTGTGATAAGAATAAGTCTCCCATTTAAAAAAGAATATAAAAATCGGAGAAACGTTTAGAGATTTAATGTTAAAATGTCGTCGAGTGCAAATGGTTGAATGAAACGAAAATCAAATAGTAAGTGTATCTTAGGTCACCTACTAATTCTAAAAGATCGAATATTTTTATCGAAACTCGAGAGACTGAAGTAAATTTTCTAAGCAGTTTGTCAACAACAATTATTGTACTGTTTACTTCAACGTTTGGTTTTGCAAAAGATATCAAAGGACAAAATTTCAGTGCATTTTAAACTGGAACAATTAAAACATGCATTTACATTCGCACAAATTATTTGTCAGTGTTAAATGAATCGCAACTTCGGCAGAAATTTGCGTTAGCCTCTTTTTTCGCTCCTCGGTGAAGCAACTTCCTCGCAGCTTTCTCGTGTTTCGTGAACACGTACAGCGCCGATTGTCTGGTTGCAAACCTCAGCAACACGTGTAGGTATCTAGCCAGCGCAGCGTAGCATCTCGAATCGACGGTGTCGCGATCGAGCCGAATAAAGCCAGCGGAATCTCGCTGCGAAATCCCGTAGCAGTTCGCTTTCGAGCCGAGAGTTTCTCAATTCGATCGTCCGCTCGAGCGATCCAATATCGAAAACATTAAAGAGCGCTAGCCGGTCTTTTTACTCGACGTCCTTGCATCTTAAATCTGCCGGCAATAATTTCCTGCAGGACCGGAGCGCATCAGACTATTTAAATTGCTCCGGTGATTTCTCATCAATCTGCCGATCAAAGTCGATGACGATTAGCGAAAGTTCAGCCTTCTCGGGTCGGCGAGGAGAGAGGGCACGATGAAATTCCTTTTCCAAGTTATATTAACGCCGTTACTCGTTCCCGCGGGCTCTCCTCGGACGAGAACTTTAATCGTGAATAATGAAGGAGTCCGAGGACGATTATTTTTCTTAGCGAGGGGACGATATTGAACGGAGACCCGTAATTTCGTGCAGATGCCATTTTTCGCGCCCCCGAAAATCCCGAGGCTCGGTCTCCGCCTCGCTTTCCAGCTTGCGAAAAATTCCGACGGAATTGCTATTGCGCGGGAACAAAAATACTCGGCGATATGAAATTTCAGCCCTAAGTGGAGAACGCAGTTAGAGCTGTACGGTGAAATATTTTACGACGTATTCCCAGCCGCGAAACAATTTTTCCTCGCGCAAACATGCAGCTACCTTTTACGTGCGATTAATCATTACGTTTAAATGCACGTTGGTAAATTGATCGGCATATCCTTGACGGCTTTTGTGAAGCCTCTGATTCCGCGCAGAATATTTACAATTGCAGATCCTTCTTGTAAATGTTGAAATTTCACGTTTTTCCATTGTAGGACGTGGATCGTTGATTTAAATGGAAATGAAGATCAGTCGTTCTATCATAAATTCTTGGAATTAAAATCTAGCGTATTAATCAGTTATTTCAATTCGAGAAGGACCTTAGAATGAACAGCATATTCTAATATTCAATTACAGTTCGACAAGCTCTGCACGAAATATTTGATCATAGTTTAATAATTCCTTGAAAAATAGAAAATCCTTCGCTTTCTTATTTAATGGATCGAAGTTGCATCGACGTGTAGGCCATTAGGCCACAAGTTCTATTGGTAAAAGTTAGTTAAAAAGAATTGTAGAGGCGTTTATTTTCATTTATGAATTTGTGGAGATTCTCTTCGGGAAAGCCGCTCTTATAATTACGAAAATCTGTTATTTAAATGCGCAATTGTAGCTCGAAAAGATTATTCAGGCTGAAAGATTGTCCAGGAAGCGCAGATCAATAATTCCGCCAGGAAATCGGTCTTATAAATATTGAAACTCATCGTTCCGCCATTCAATTGCAAAAACGCATCGCAGACATCTATGGAAGGGTTTATTGGTATCACAGCTGGTATTAATAATTCGGCGGAATCGCGTATCGGCAACAATTTCGTCGAGCATCGGGATAATAATTGTCACCGGGCGTACTATTTGTAATTCACCGGTTAGCCGCGTCAAATTTTACAATACCGGCCCTCATTATATTTACAGCGATGCGGCCAGCGTTGCTTACCTGTCAATGCGGAACCCGGGGAAACAATTTATGGCGTCGGTATAGCGCCGGGCTATGCAGATTCATCGAACGATTGTTGCTGCCGGCCATCAAAATGCAACGACGATGTTGCCGTAGCTGCATGCCGTCTCTCCGGTTTAATTAGTGTTACAATGATCGGGAAATCCCTGGTATCATAGCCATTGCCTGGTGTCACGCGGGTAATTACTGTGCGGCCGCGGACCTGCGTGGGGAATTTCGAAATCTCCTTCGACAATGGGCGAAGACAATGTCGCTCGGTGCAATTAAATCTTCTTCATTCGGTTGTCACTCTCGGCTGAAACGGGTCATTTAAAAATCAGATTATAAGGACGCCAAATTTGGATTCTCTTAACGTAAAGCGGTGTCCGCAACATTATTGGACTGCGAATCTTTAAGCGAGAAATAAAATAAATAAAATGTTGCTAGCTCTGATATCACAGGACCGCGTACAAGACAAATCTGAAAGAAAATAAATTACTTGAAAGAACCTATGCATAAACTGACTAGCACTAAATGCGACACTAAATCAAGAAGGAAAGACATTGTTCTCTTTGCTAAAGATTGTAGATGCGTACTAATTGGCTAAACAAAGCTAGACACGACGAAACAATTTAACAGGTTTGCTACCACCATTACGTTTGATACTTTTCACAAAAATAATCGAACTAACGTTGTTAACGTCGTAGCTACACAACGTCGTAATGCATAATAACCAGTTAATTGTTGCGATCTCTTTGAAAAGTGCGCATGTCACTGTAATCATATGCTGTATATACTTGATTCTCTTCTTATTTCGTTTAAATTCAATACTTTTATAAAATACGCAATTTAATAAAGAATATCAAAGTACCAGTTAGCTGTTTCGAAAAATTTGAAGGATAAATTTGATCCAAGCCACAAGGCAAAAATCTGACTAAAAACTGTTTTGTGGACGGCTATGCTAATCGAGGATTGAGACGGAATCGGCAATAATGACGGCGTTATGGCGGCTGGAGCGGGGTCGAGAAGGAGCAGAAGCGTGTCTTTCAGTATATCGGAAAGTCTGGCGGAAGGTTTCGATCCAGAATGGCGACAGACACCGGCGGCGACGGGAACTTCCCGAGACAGCAGAGCGGCGAAATTATCTGCAGCATCCGCGCGCACACGCGGGAAACACATCGACGTCGTTCCACGCCGACACAGGCACTCGCGCGAGTTTGCCGAAACTTCCCGTAGGCCGTGCCAGTTCGGTACAGTTCCTCCGAGACGGAGTGCAAAGTTATGCTGGCTGGCGTGCGCGCGCGAGAAATTGTGCGGCAACCATGCCGCAAAATCAGATTACCTCGCTGCTTGGCGGCATCCTTCGCGAGTCCCTCCTCGGGACATCGTCCTCGGACCGTCCCGCAGGACGCGGGATCCTGATCCCAACCGGTCTGGTGCCACGCGTTGCGATGCTGCTTTCTAAGCGCCAAAAGCGGCCGCATTTTTGCCGATTCTCGGAGCAGTCACATTTTCAAGTAAATTCCTTGGGTTCCTTACGTATCGATGATATAAATGGCAATTATTTGATTATTCTGTTCTTGCAATGAGTTGCTGACATTTACTAGGTATAGGAATGACAAATGCATCGATGGATGATGTTCTCAGAGACAGATTGTTTATCACTTGCTGATCTTTGTTCATTTATGTCATTGTCAATCACACACAGTTCTTCACTGGATAAAAACAATTTTTGTTTCCCAAATGCTCAGTCTTTGTCGTGAAACGTGTAGAAAAAATTCGCAATTACTCCATTATGGTACTGCAACATGTTAATGTTTGTTTGTTATTTGTATATAATAACATCTAAATACTAATAAAAATAGTAATAGAACTGGAAGGAAAGTCTTTAAAAATGTTTTGAAAAATTAAAGAATAAAGCTGAAAACCATCCGAATAATCGTTAATCGTATAAATGTTAAAATATTGAAGTATTTGGTGGAACAGTGAGGGGAAAGCGTCGAAAACAGATCCACGTAAAAATATTGAAGAATATTCTGCTAAAAGGCAAACAAGTGATGAAGGTGTAAACGCGAAGCTCGCAAAAATGCCGGGAAGGTGGAGTGTATCGAATCGCGTCGGCCAATCGCAGTTATTCAATGGTGAACGGTGTTTTTGGAAGCGAATTTTCACGAAACTAGCCCGCGGCAGCGGAACGTTTAATGGAGAGCAGGACCTTTTAATATTTTGCCGCTCGGTCGGACGCGCGATAGGAAATTTATGCGACGGCCCGGCCGCGGGAAATTTAAATAGAAACGGTGTCGTTCATCTTGAACGGTATAATACGCGGGAACCAGGCGATCAAGAGAATAAGAGAGCCCCTGCGACGGCGTTCAAGATAAATGCGCTTTGTATATTAAAGCACGGTGGCTTTAATAAAAGTTTCGCCGGTGCGGTGCTCGCCCGCGGCTCTCTCGCGTCCCTTGCACGATCTCTCCGAAAGACGATTTCTCATTACGCTTCTGTCGTCTTCGTTATTCTTTTCGCCGAGGATAATTCACGGTAGGATAGCCACGGCCGGCCTGCACGGATTCAGGAATTATGTGTAATATATTAGTCCCCTGTGCGCGATCGCTTTTAATTAGTCCTTTGAACGATGCTGCGCTCTTCTTCTTGGCTCCTTGCGAATTCTTCTTCGTCTAGATTTTTAAATGTTTATACTTTCGTTACCGTCTTCTGCGGATCTATTCTGCGAGACAAATCTCCTATCCACCGAAAGCCAATTAATAGCCTTTTCAACTACTGAACTGTGTCTAAGAGAAGCTCGATAATTTTCTTTAAGTGATAATTTCAAAAGAACTTGTTACGCTATTTTAATCTAAATAATTTGATGGATTATGGATAGGATTATTGTAGTTTTTAAGCAATTTTTTGAGACATTCTTAAAAAGCGTTATCTTAACCGATACAGAACTGTTAAATATCTGCGGCAAGATAAAGTTCAAATTCAGAATTAAGAATTGATTATTTCGATAAATCTGATAGATCTCGAAGATAAGAAACAATTACCACAATAAGATATCAGTTTCTATTGAATCATCGTGTTCGCATAGAAAGAAAAGCCTTGTAACTTTGTTGGCGACACTAACTGCTCGTACGAGTTCATTGAGCCGTATCTTTCTATACTGCGATCCGAGCAGCAGTTCCTAATATAATCAGTTAACCACCGACCATGATTGCAGCCATGACAGTAGATCCGAGTTCCGAATCGTGTTCGAAGCCGCGTTTTATTCTCGTCCGAGTCGCATCGGACAGGAAGATAGCCTGGGACCGTTCCCGGTGTACTTTGCCGTCTTCCTTCGGGCATTCTCTGCCAATTTATTATCGCCGCTAACGGTTACCAAAGCCGACGACGGTTTTGTCCGGCGGTTTCACGGATGAAACCACTTATCTCCGCTACCGTCGCCGCAGTGCAATAATTTCTCTTTTCTATAAGGCCACTTTAAGGCTGCCCGATAGCGGTAACAAAGACGCGCGCGGGAGTATTTTATTCCTCCGTTGCATCGGCTCAAAGATCTCTCCGCCTTTCGCGCGATTTACTTTGACAAGATGGAGCCTTTTGTAGCGGTAATGATCTTGTAACGGCCGAGCTTGTTTAAATGGAAAAGCTGTTGAAGGGCCCCGATATCGTCCGCCTTTACTCGGTGTCTCCATAGTTTTCAAACAATTAAACCAGCCAGCAACTCCTGATCGCAGTTGCAATCGCAATCGAACACCAAGCTCTCCGCTTTAGTTTCTTGCCTGTTGGGGGAACTAGAATTGAGCGATACGTTATGCTACTTTTCAAGGAAATAATCATTTCACCGATCTAGAAAATCGATGGAGCCGTTACCGAAGAGTGGTGACATTTTTCAGACACTTTGTATATTATTTGGTAACAATTTCTGAAACTATTATACCCCAGTCGAATAAAAACTGACTTAATCTTGTGTTAACTTTTCAAAGTTTAACGAGTAATAACATTGAATTGTTTTGAAGATTTCGTTGCTTCACGAAACGGTGATGTGTTATCGAAACTTACTATAAAGTAATTATAAAGTTCTCGAAAATTAATCATTTTACGGATCAAAATCACTTACGAAACAAAATTTGATTCTTCTGTAACCATAATCCAGAAATAGAAGTTGATTAGAACAAATAAATGCTGTATCTTTCTGCTAGAGAAATGATTCAAATCAAAGAGATCTAGGCAATGTAAATACGAAGAAAATAAAATGCAAATAAGTTCACCTTCAGAGAGCCGGAAAACCAATTATATTAGTTCGAGGCACGAGAGTCAATTTGTGAAATAAATACCTTCTACATACGCATAAGAATATTTCGAAAAGAAACACTGGCTTGTACGAAACATAAAATAAAACATATTATTGTGTTACATATATCTAAACTGTAAAAAAGATTTAATAAATTTTGTTTTTTCTTCTCAATCTGGCATATTATGCATTACTGTCCGTTCAATAAAAATTAATTCCGACCAGCATTACGTATATTATGTATACACATAATAAGACCGCGAAGAGTTAATAAATCGAACCGCGTAGCTAGAAAGCAATGGTACAAGCGGACAGCGATTAGGTAGTCGCAGAGAGTTGTAGACATTTGAAGCGTGCTCGAGAATTCGCTAACAAAGGTCTCGGTTGTTCCAGACATGCTACGAAATGGAGAGGTACCTGAAGGACGAGCCGAAGCTGCAGTCGTACAAAAAGTTGCCCACAGAATTGGACACGGCACCGTGGAACCTCTTCAGGGCGCCGCCAATCTCGTGGACAGCGTCCACGGGCACCGCCAACGCACAATTCGAATCGCCAATCAAAATGGAGGTGAGTAACGACGCTAGGTGTGCTCGCTCCGGTGCTCCCATGGGGACACTCGAACGAACCCCTACCGAAGCCCCCACTCTTCCCAACCCACCTAACTTCCCCCACGCCCGAAGAACGTGGTTCACGAGCAGGAGTGTCAAAAGCGGTCTTCTTTCTCTTTTTCGTCCGTGATGCGACGTAGGTGACGACGTCGTCGGAGGACAGGGAAACGCTCTGTCTCGACGACATAAAATTCAGTCCCGGCGATCACAACCACAACGGCCGCGATAGGGATCTCCTGGACCGACACCTCGATTCCTTGTCGATGTCGTCGGCGAGTTCGGCGTGTTCGGCGTTGTCCTGGGACAGCTCGCCCTCCCTCTCGTGCACAGCACTCATTCTCAAGAAAGAGCCCAGCGAGGATCTCGAAGAGGATGAGGAGCACGAGGTGCGTTCAAAGCCGGATTTACATCTGACACTTATCGTCCAAACTTTCTACCCGAGAATACCGTTTCCCCTTCGGTGACAGCGACCGTATTCCTTTCGTTCCTTATATTCTCTTTGTTTGTCTCCATCTTCCTCCTCTTATTTTTCTTCTTCTTATTCTTCTTCTCCTTATTCTTCGCCTTCTTTTTCTTCTTCTCTTCCTTCTTCTTCTCCTTGTCTTCTCCCGTTTTATTTTCATCCCGACGACCGGTTGCGTCCAAACGCTCCTTCGTTTCTTTTCAATATTCCGAACGCCTCGGATTGTTCTGCATGCGAATGCTTAACTTGCGATTATGTAAATCGACGGGACGCGCGAACCGACCGACCTGCTCGGCAACGACTATCGTACGGGCGGAATGAGTTCCTTTTTGTTTTGGGTTTCGAGCCATTCGGTGCCAAGGTGAATAACTCGGGAAAATGAGGGTTTATGTTTTCTTAATGCGGTTCGGGTTCGGATGCCGGTTGTGGAAACTCGCGACTCCGTTAATTTCGTGGAAAACTGCGAGGAGTCTGCTTTTCGTTGGCCGCGCGCGCTGCTGTCCGTGCGTATTCAAACATTTATTGTACGAATTAGACGCATCGTAGGAAACGTGGAATTTAAATTGGGATTTTTACGAAATTTCCCGAGAAGAATTATTCAAAGTCGGGTCGTTCTTTTTTTATGTTTATTTTACGATATCTCTCTCCACGGTCAATAAAGTCTGAAACATATTTCAGTCTCTCGATAAAAAATTTTAATTCAACTGTCCTTCAAATGAATTACAGGTATTTTTCTTTGCCCCCTAAATTGCATAAAGCATGCCTGAAAACGTTTTATAAAACAATGATACATTCGTATATGTAGGTAGAACAATACTTGAACAGAGATTCGAACTTGTGTGTTAATGTTACTCTCTAAATTATATTATATACACTTTGACATAAACATTTTGTAAACTGGTGAGATGTTGTTCTATACGTAAAGCAAAGTACCAGAGTTTTTCTTTGTTCATGAATTAATAAAAAATGAAATTATAGAATAATGATATATTCGTTAATACAGTTCGAAGTTTACGCGTTTCCGCGTTTGTCCTTATTCATTAGATATTTTAAGAAAAGATTTCAATGCAAGTGTTCTTCAAAGTGTCGAAATCTTTATACATATGAACAACAATGTGCCAAAAAGTGATGAAACATTGGCACACACATACGCGAGGATACCTATCGGGTTAAACAAAGATTCAAACGCGTGTATTAGCCGCCATTCGTTAATTTATACGTTTTATAAAATACTTTGCTCTATAAATAAAATACCAAGCACTATAGAATTCGACAGATTGTTGAGTGGAAACGATGATCCATCAGTTTCTTAAAAGAACGTCCAAACGTTTTGGATCTTGAAGCTCGGCGAGCACGGTCGCGATACTGCGCATCGGCAGGAAGCGCGACTTCATTTGTCAATATGAGATCGAACTCATTCAAGTAGCTAATGACAATCGGAGAGCAGAGCAGAACAGTACAGCCAGTAACGAGCGTCCTGAAAAGAATGGCTCTATTTACGCAGGAGTCGTAACGCCGCTTCCGGTCCTCCGGTTCCGTTGCGAATCGCATCCCGTTGGGCACAATGCCCGTCAAATTTCAATTACCGGACGAACGGCCGGTTATACAAATAACGATTCTTCCCAATTTTCGTCGGGTTACGTGTGCGGCTCGCGATGTAATTTAACGCGCGCCTGCACACGCACGTTGCAGGGCCCCGTGTAATCCGTTTACGAGGTCATTTGCCATTGATCGATTCGCACCGGCGCTGCTGCTGCTTCTGCTGCTGGTAGCCCGGCTCTCTCTCTCTCTCTCTCTCTTTCTCTCTCTATGTCTATCTACCTTTATCTCTCTCTCTCTCTCTCTCTCTCTCTCCCTCTCTCTCTGTCTCTATCTATCTATCTGCCTTCATCTCTCACACACCCTCTCTCTTCGCCTACGGTCGTCGCGTTCCGTTGCATTGCGTTGCGTATATCGATGTCCGATACCCGTTTTAACCAGTTGCTTGCACTTTAATCAGAGGCCCGTTATCGTAATCCCGTTGCGTAATGAATTACGTTTGCGGCCGCAGGAAATCGAGGAGGAGGAGGACAGCGGATGCGAAAGCGAAGGTCAGATCCTGACGCCACCGTCGAGCCCCGGCTCAGGTCAAGGTCATTCCAACTCCAGTCACTCGTCGAGCGGGAGTTCGATGCTCGATGTGCACAACCTCAACCTTCACGGGACCGGCGGCAGGAGCGCCATCGTCAGGGTCACCACCAGCAACACCCAGCAGTGTGTCACAAGGTCAGTACTTTTTCTCCTGGTCTTCGTACTTTACTCCTTGTCTCGTCGCTGAACGCGGTTTCTAGGTAAGGATCAATGTGTTGGAGGGAGACTGTTCGGTTTACAGAATCTGTTCGCTTGATACTGGTTTCAAGTTATCCTCTGGGTAAACTACTGGAGTCGAATTTCTTCGTGTTCACGTAGCAATTCGAGCAATCAGTGTTAGCAGATCAGTGCAGTATACTATTTCTTAGTCAGCTCGTCGTATTTCAATTTTTGACTCTTCGGTTTCTAGGTGAAAATCACGTTATTGGATGTAGATTGTTCAGTTTAGACGACTATGATGATTGCTTTTGTTTAGACCTTACGTAATCTTTATTATAACTAAGCGGCGAACGTTTATCTATTTATGACACGTGCAGACTGTACGAAGGGTTTTATGATTCTAGATTGATCTAGATTAATAATATCAGGTATCGAGATTGATCTCAAAAGACATCAATAACTGATACAACAAATTCATTCTGCAACAGAGATTTTTTTAATGAATTCAAAGCCCGTTGGATAGTACAGTGTTTCACGGTAGAATTGCGAACAAATTACCCAGGCTGCCGCGGTCCGGCCGAGCAGTTAATTACGAGACATCGAGACGAAAAAACAGCAATGACGTAGCTCTGTATTTTTTGCAGACTGATCTCCGTCACAGCGAATGGGTACCCCGCAGTTGCGGGCACGCAGCATGCACACGCAGGAGCTGCTGCAGCTGCGAGCACCGTTGCCAACAGGCACCATGCGAGGAGCCACGAGCACAGTCCGCCTGACACGAAGCGCAGGATACACAAATGCCAATTTCCCGGATGCAAGAAGGTCTACACCAAGAGCTCGCACCTGAAGGCTCATCAGAGGACGCACACGGGTGAGTTGTATTTAGATTTCACCTGAATGGAAATAAATCCGTGATCGATAATGGAATTTCGATATCGTGTTTCGTACGGCAAAAATGTTGCAAATACGGTGGGATCGCTTTTGATAAATAAATATTGGAAGTTCGATTTATGAATTAATAAAATACTGGCCCGCACCTCCGAATAAAATTCCAACATCATTTATAAAACAGAAATAACAGTAAAAATTATATTATTTATGAATTAATAAAACACTGGCTCGCAACTCTCGCGAAAGTTTCGTGGAAAAATGATCCCGGCCGTATAAATTTTGGAAGATCGATTTATGGATGTATAAAATACCACTTCGCAACGTTCGATACTTTATGTGTGGAATTAAAGTTTCACAAGTGCATCGCTAACATTTTTGATAAATTAATGACAATACGTTTGGTACGAACTTGCATAAAAATATTCAAAATCGCGTAGTCGATAGAACAATCGAGAATTGTAATCTGCGTCATATTTAATCGCGAATATCGTCTAATTATGATTCTAGGATGTTCAATAAATATCGTGCTTCAATGTCGAATACGTTACAGTTAGTCTGCAGTATATTACATCGATTGAAATTGTAATTGGGTGGGACTACCATATAAACTTAGTATGAATAAAATTTCAGAAAATTTTTTGCAATTCACGTTTCTGAGGAATTCGAGAATAATAGTATACACATTGTTTGGCGGAATAACAGTACGGAAAGTTAAAGCAGTAAATTGCAGACGTGGCCACATTCGTGCAGAGTAATTTCTACAAAAGAGCAATTTAATGCCGTCGCTAAAGGTTAAGGATAAAAGGAAAATTATACGAATAGGTACCGAAGTACCGCAGCCTCATCGTGGTTGCTCCATTCACACGCTCTTTAAATGCATAAACGTCCGCAATCTACTAATGAGTGACCACTTCATGCGTGAACTGCACAGTGATTCGAATGAAAAAAGAATCTTTCTGCTGGAAATAATTATTTTTACAATGGGATCGCCGAAGCTCTCGTTGCGCTGCAAATAACGTAAAAAAGGGAATATAACGAAGGGATCGCAGAGAGGGGAGACAGAGAGATAGAGATAGAGATAAAGATAGAGAGAGAGAGAGAGAGAGATGTGATAATGAATATTATCTGGATAAAGCCGAGTCTCGTTGCAGCGCGGTATCACGTCGATTAGTATTACTAATTATTACATTTCACATTTACGAGGTAAAAGTTACCTGCCTGTATCGTTAATCCGTCCCTGGGAAATTTACTAGGCAAATTCCGAATTTTCGGTACTGTCCGATCCGATATCAGATTACTTCGGGAGTACAATTCATCAAAAATTGTTATTCGTCAGAATTACTGCGAGAGTTTATCTTTTTCAGGAAAATACTATAAATTGTTGTTGGCATAAAAAGGTAGAAAGCGATGTCGCAGATCGTTAATTATAGGTCATTTTGTAAATCCTGAAAACGGACATTCGCGTCCTCAAGCCTAACACTAAACTAATAAACATAATTTATTCAGAAACACTCACTACTCGTCAAAAGTACGAGATCAAGATAATTTTGTCAAAATATACAATTTTGAGCTTAACAAGGAATAAAGCTCATAATTGTTATGAGCATTATCAATAGTATAGTTGTGAAAATGGTCTACCGTCCGAGGGTTAAAGCAAATGTGGTGAAAGTAAATTTTTTGCTAAACTGATCTAACATCATTAAATTATACAGGTAGCCCTCCTACAACACGGCATACTATGACACGGTTTCGCTCTAGCACGATAAGAAAATTGCAAAAACAGCACTGTATTTCTACAGCCGCGGCGAGGCTTGCCGTCTTAAAGATACAATGTTGCCACTGAGATGTTTACATTTCGACCTCAGTGAGTAAAACGAAAGTGTCACGCTGCTGGTCGGCAGTCTGCGTCGAGCCACGATGCGTCAACACGTTCGTCGCCAACAATCGAGCACCAAAAATTTCACAAAATCAAAGCAATTTAATTAATTAAAGCGAAATTAGAAAGTTAAAATTGATCATAAGGAATGGAATTAGAACTCTTTCGCATTCGAAACATCCTAGTCAAATTCAGTTTGTTCGGATATATTAAAATGAAAATAAATTTTCAAAATTATTTAAAAACTAGTTTCACCCATAGTTGGGTGACGTGGCGCTGAACGTGTTAAAGAATAACTTTCTCGTCTTTATTAAATTAGAGTTGCGTGAAATTAAAATAATATTTTTTTTTCTTTGTTTTGTGTTGTACATACATCTATATTCTTAATGAAAATTAAGTTGTTTATGTAGAATTAAAAAAAGATATCTGTCTTTAATAAGTTTTCGGAACGTAACCCCCTTTATGTACTGGCTCTGGGTCTCACACAACACGGCATTTTCCAGGAACCTATCTACCGTGTTATAGGAGGGTTACCTGTACTTAATTGAATATTTGTTTTGACTTTTTCAATTATTTCATGCTGAAGTAACAATTTGTTATGTCATTGCATTTTGCAGAACTTTCAATTATCAACAAATTAACTTTTTTGCCCCGCGCCACGTCGACTTTTGTTTATATCGAAAATATTGGTATGGCAACGATAACCACCGTCCAGCGAGCAGCAGCGACTGTTTCGTTAACGAAGCCAGCGCACGCGCGAATTATCAATAGCTCGCGATCGCCATTAATAAACGGCGTCCCGTCTGTCGTCGGGGCGACGCGACGCGTTCCTGTCTGATAATTCCGCGGGGGCGTTCTTCGCGATTTAGTTAACCGTTAGTCACGCGATTATCCCGTGGCGTCTGCCGGGTACCCGAGCTGGATATATCCCGCGAGGTGCACCGGGACAAATTCCCCGACGCGTTCCCCCCGTCTGCGCCGGTTATCGCGGCAAACAACAATGCATAATTAATTGCGGGGCTGAATTAAGGGAGCCTGTTCGGCTTGTACGGCGAGCCGCGGGCACAACGGGATGAATGCGGAGCCCACGTGCGCGATACCGGAAGATGCATGTTTAATGCCAGCGAAATACTCGGCCCGCCTGTTTTCTTCCATCGATCGCCGCTCCTAATCGGCCTTTGTCGTCGTTTCGGCTTAAAACCGCTTTTTCCTTAACCCCAGTCACGGCCAGCTGCTTTCCCGTCTAATCTCTGCTTCCGACGGTAATCTTCCCGATATTCTCTATGCGTTAAAACAGTCATGCGCGATTTATGCGAACTTTATTGTAACAAACGTGGCGAAATTGTTATCATTCGTTTGAACTTGAAATGTTCACGGTAATACTCGCAACAAGACAATTAACAGCAGCAGAATATTGTTTCCATTCATGTGACGGAGTTTCATTAAACGCGAATAAAAGAAATATTTTAACATATAAAGTGGATCTAACTGAACGAACTTCTAGTAACAGACTTCTCATAACCCCGAATTGCGACGAAGTAAATGAATGCTCGATTGTTCGAACTTTTTAGTAATAGATTTGTAATCCGGCGTGGTACAAGAAAAAGACACAAGTATTTATTCTTTTGGAGTAACTGAGTTTTATTTATTTGTTCGATTGCTTTTTTCTAAGATAGTCTTTCAGAAGTAGGGTAGTTCGAAAATGGTGTGGTCAGCATGTTGGTCGTCCTTGCACTAAAAATCGCATTTGGTTTTTGCATTTTCTGCATTGTAACACACTCTCAATAGCAACAATAATGGAGCTAAAATGTTGAAATTCGCGTTTTCCAAACGTAGCATCAGTTGAATATTAGACAGATAAAGTTTTAAAGTATATTCTGCTGCTCTCCCAGCAGCTCCAGTTCAGTGAATCAAGAAAAAGATTATTGTTACGCAAAGTAAAGGTCAACACAGTTCGAGCAACTTTGCTCAGTTTAATTGCCTCTCTCCTCCGGCAGAGTGTAATTCTTTCACGTATCTCGTTAGGGGATGCCAATGCTCGGTTCCCGAGCTTCTTCAGGTGTGCACAGATTATAGATAAGAATTTCACGAAGTGTGCACGGTTCTCTCTCTCTCTCTCTCGCTCTCTCTCTCGCTCTCTCTTTCTTGAGTTGGCTACCTTACCGGAAGAAGTAAATTAGATCGGCTGCGAGATTTCTTCGCAGAAGCTAGGAGGAAATTGGAGTTCAATTGGCTACTGAAGTCGAGGAGCTGTTGAGTACAGTCTGTATTCACGTTATCGACCATTACTTGGGTACATAAAATAGTTAGACAACGTAGACCGGGGCCTGATGGTCTGAAGATGCTCCTGTAATCACTCTTCGCTGGATCATTCTCTGTTCGCGTTGGATTGCAAGAAAGAGAAAGTTTCGTCTTTCTTTTTTAACTTTAGAGACCATTTTCTCCGTCCTAATATTTGTATTCGCAACTCTGTGTTATTTAGGTAATTCAATAAAATATACAGGATGTCCGGCATTTCTCCGAACATACTTCGACGTAAGCTTGATATCAACGGGTTATTGAATTTATTGTTAATTTCAATTGGTTGCGGTGTTGTCTAATCTCATCGTAAGCGATGTTGATTTTTGTCTCTTAGCGTTATTATATCTTTTACATTTCTTATGTTCGTCATAACTTCTCAACAAAGCATTTATAGACTTTCTGTTACATAACATCGTAGTCTTACTTGTACAATTTACCTTGTACAATCCGGCATGCAACGAATATATCATATTTTATTCTGTTAGAAGATAGATCAGTCTTTTATTTTCTCTGAAACAATTATTTCTAAATATAATACCTGCACAGATATTTGGAGTTTCCGAATCGGGTAGAAATCTACCAGCTGAGGTACTTGAGGGTAGCAAAGAAATTTGTTTCTTTTTGTATTTTTACAACGTTCTATCATTTTATACTTTCTTTAAAGTATTACTCACTAATCTTTGCTGGGTGATCCGTGAGAATTCGCAGAGTGCAAAGGACCGAGCATCCTGCTAATTAAACGTATTGACCAGAAGCGAGGATCGGGGATGAGGGCGGCAGAGTGGTGGCACGCGTTCGTTTCCGAAAGAAAGCTAGCCGAGGTGAATTGCATGCGAGTGGCCTTCGTCGTCACTTCCGTAAGCCGCGTCACTTTGAGCGAAGAACTGACCGAGCACGTTATTACCGCACGGTCAGCCCGCTCCTCCTTCTTCGACGTACAGCTTTTCGCGGTCCGCTGCGGCTCGGCCGAGAACTGTAATTAACGAGGGACTCTATCCTCCTCCGCCCTTCGCCCTCTACCCCCCACCTGTCCCGGTCTTTGTCCAAGGATTTCGTCGCGTCACGCTTCGAACCCTTTCACCGAAGTCTCTTGGTCTCTCGCTGCGTTGTATACTCTGCTTCGTTGATCCTCGCAGCGCGTGGGGAATATATGGCTTCTCTCTCTCTCTCTCTCTCTCTCTCTCTCTCTCTCTCTCTCTCTCTCTCTATCTCTTTGTGCGCTCGCGGAATAATGTTGTGTACACCACTGTTGGTGAGTTTCAAGGAAATTCTGAGTGATAACTTCTGCGCGTCGGAAATGTTTCGGGTATTGTGAGATCTCGTGCTGGAATTTTTGGAAAACGCGGAATTAGATCGATTGAATTTTATTGGAATTTTGCGAAGCAGGGAAGCGAGGTCGACAGTGTTTGATATACACAATTCTGAATATATATATGTTGATAGGTTTTTTAACGGCATAGCATGTTCAAAATTGGTCCAAATGACTTCAATTATCTCTTGCTAAAAAGAATTTGCTAAAGAGTTAGTAAATAATAATTTTCTTAAACTACGATTGGTTGGAATGATAAATAAATTGAAAATTATTTGGGAATAGTTCACTGTTCCTCGAACAGGTGATTAAACATTTTCGAGTCGAAAGAAGACAAGCACATTCGCGATCGAAATATTCATCACCGACTCTACACCTGACAACTAAGTATGCCTGCCTCACTTTTAATTATTCCGGGTTCCTTGGCGTTGCAAATTTTATGCGCGACAGCGTATATCGCCTCCCACTACGTTCGACTTTAATATGCGGTAAAATTTTAAACAGTTCCACCTATTCTTCGGAGAGTTTCGCCCGATTCCGCACACGTAATCCTCGTACATACCGTATTACGCTTATAAAACTTTATTACTTAGCTCTGTAAATATAAATATCGCTGACTAAAGTGTGGGTCTCGTTTCAACAATTATTTCGACATTAAAAAATATTCCTACGTAACATCGACCCAGTGGCAGTCAAGATTTTATTCGAATCTCTTCAAGAATTGTAACCCGTTTAATTAGATCAGAATCTTATCAACTTTAAAATCATGTTAATTTTTACACAGTTTTCTTTAGTATATCCTGACATTACCTACAGAAAACGTTAAACAATTACAATTAAACGCCAAAATGACGGCTGATTAATCTTTTAATTCATTTACTAAATTTATTTACTAATAATTTAATATACTAGCTCCGTACGGACGAAGATATTTTGTAATATATGAATATTGTAACGTGCGTCGGTGTATAAAATATGTATGCTTCCGGTACAGATTTCACAGTCGATGCATCGGGATACATTTTTTAGCGAAAATGCGCATCCTCCGGATCTTCTTTTCTTCCCGAACAATTCCGCTCTGCTCTCCGGGCTCCCCATTCCTCCGTCATATCCACGTTACATCGGCTTCCATAATACCTGGGACTGAAATTACACATCTGTGCGCTTTCCTATGGGCACGCCACGCTGCACACCGCTCCATGGATGCAGATGAGCACACGCGGATAGGTAAATAAACACATATGAAGGCCCGCGCACGTGTAGCTATTCACGTGAGCAAATATATGTGGACACGTATACACGCTTAATCACCTGTACGTACATTATTACGGAGACGTGTCGATGTACCGTATGGCGGGACCACTGTGTACGTATGCGTGTGTCCGCGTATGTGTATGCGGCTCTGCGTGGGCGACACGCACCAGGATTCGATGTAACGATGCAACGGATTCCGAGCGAATTTAGAAAAGACCCGACGACCCGTGGAAAATCCATCTCGTTGCTGAAAGCGTGATTTCCTCTATGCGTGTCTCAATCTGGAGAAACCGTGATTAAAACCGATCCCTCTCGTTTTCTCGAGAGCTCTTGGAAACATTTTTCCATCTTCCAAGATCCATTCTGAGAGATTTAACCTCCTACGGACCAGAATTGATTAAAATACTTCATAACTTTCCCCAGTGACATAAATTATGTATCAGAGTAGTACATATTAATTTGCTTGGATTTCATCCTTGAAAAGTGTTTCTCTCGTTCGGAATTGGTACCGAAGATTAATCTTCATTTTGGATATCCGAGCCACAGGTTTCATTAATGACAAAACAAATTTTTGACAAAGCTTCTGTATTTTATAATTATAATTACTACAAAAGAATAACTTTTATTTCAATATTTTTGATAATATTACAATTAATTCAACCTGAATGATGAGATCAGAACTCTGACGGCGAGTCGATCGTACAATGTTCTGATCAGAGATCGACTTTAGAATATCGGAGCTACAATATCGATTTGTTAAACAAAACAGTTTGTCAGTATATTATGCAACAGTATAAGATGGGAAATAAATATTTGATCGTCCAAAAAGAGATCCCTTAGACCTCTAAAACGGAATCACTTTAGCTTTGCCAAAGCACCTACAATGATTCCCATAATTACAAGTAGAGGAAATCTCTGCTTTTCGCGACCTTTAATCATGGAGGAACGTATTCAGCGGCCGGTGTCCCCAAAAGAAGAAGACGAAAAGGGGTCGTTTCTTCCGGTTCGCGAATGTTCGTTCGCCAAAGAACGGGGGCGATAGCGTGTCGAGAAAACGAAAACGCGGAAGCGTGCACGGGGGGGACGATAAAGAAAGGACGAGGGGTTGCGGCTAAGGGGGACAAGGGCAAGGGGATGGTAGGCAATAAGAGAGAGGTTGGCTGGGACGCCTCCATCCTGCAGCGTGGCAGGTAGGTACGTCGGGATTGCTTCTCGCGGATCGTTAAGCAGAACTGCTAACTACGGGATTATGCATACTGCGAGGCCCGTCCCGCAATTATGACTCTGTTATGAATTCGTCCTGACACAAGGATCCCCCTCGCGCGCCGGAAAGGCTCCTGCGCGCCAGACAACGTCTCCGCGTCACGTATTTCGGCTCTCGAACCTTTATTTCGGTGAAAACGGCCCGGAACGGCGCGCCACACGTGCACGACCATCGCTCCGACCCCGCAAACCTATTACTTTTCTCGTAATTGGTTCCGCCGTGTGACGGATCCCCGGGATATCTCCTCCCACCCCTCGGTTAATCGCTTGTCCGCGGCCTCGTGTGACGCTCCGGCGTCCAGAGGGCTTCCGCTTTCTCCAATCTCGTACCCTGTAACCGGTTCGATATTGTCCGATCATCGGATTTTCAAGATTGCTCCGTCGAAAGTGGATTTACCCCGCCAAGATTACTGTTTTCGGTTTTCTTTCGAGCTATTGCTTGGTTTTTGTTGGAAAAATATTTTGCGGTATATTCTCGGTTCGCCGGATGGGTGGAAACATCCTAGGGGGTTGGTAGTTTTCCGATGGAGGTGAATTCTGCGTCAGACGATTGTGTCTTTGAAAGCGGATTTTGTTCTACCAAGTTACTTTTTAGCTATCTTTAAATGTCCTTAGCTCTATTTCGAGATTTAGGCAATTCTTTGCTGTAAAAACACTTCGAAGCGCGTTCTCGTTTGGCCAGATTCGTAGAAACATTATAGGGGCTTTGAAAATTGTCGAGGATTCTGTGTCAGGTGTTGCAGGTTCTGTATTTCAAAGAAGATTTTGCTTTCGTGGATTATTTTTTAGCCGTCTTTAGCAGTCATTAGCTGCCTTGCGAGATTTAATATTTTGTAGTGCATTCTAAATGTTCCCGAATTCTATTTTCAAACAGGTCCTAAAGCTTTGAACCATTAGCAGCTGATTCGATATTGAAAATTCTAGATCCAATGGAGTTTTGCCATCAAGATACCACTTGTTAAGTTCTTCTGAAATTTGAAGTAATCGACGATAGAACTGTACCATGAAGATCGTGAATATTTTTGAAGGTAGTCAGCTTTTCGACAAAGACAGGTCGCATCATCAGACGTCGAAGACATCGCGACTAAGGACAAGCTTTCCTCTTCCGAATACCTCCGAGGATGCATTTCTTATGCAACGATTTACGAACACGAAGAATATTCTACCGAAGAAATAGATACACGCGCGTGCCACGCGAAAGCGAGCCCGCTTAAATTAATAACCGCGCGAACACAAACGAAAGAACGATGCTGAACGCAGACGGCGTCGCGTCGTAGCGAAATTTCCGAATCGCTCTCTCGTTAACGCGTGTACCCAAAGTTCTGAGCACCGGCGTATATTTGCCGATCACCCTCGACCAGATTCGACGTTGCCGCTCCACGAAGATGGTCGCGTGGGGGGAGGGTATGGCGAGAGGGATGAGCGAGGGACATCGGGGAGAGCCTCCGAGACACGGCGGACGAAAAAGTTGTCGGGAACCGTCATCGGTGGGGCGAGGGAGCCCGAGAAAACTCCGTGGAAGTTTCTTACAGAGATGGAAATGCCGGTATACTTTGATCTCGGTCGACGAATCTAATTACTGCCGGGTTTCCTCAGGAAGAGCGAGCAAGTGGGAGGGGGGAGGAGAGCGTTCGCGGGCCCCGGGACACGAAACGAGGCGAATCGTCGAATCTACGAAGAGAGAGAGTCCCGGCGATCGTGTGGCCGAGTCAACACGACGTCGCGTCGCGTCGGCTCGTTACGAATTCCATCGGCGAAGTTTCCTTTCGAGGATCTTTCGGCATGCAGATATCCGACGAACGAACCGTGGAGGTCGTTCCTCCCTGACCCAACTCCCTCTCGGAGCGATCCTTCATCATCCTAGCCCAGAGGAGAGCGGAGCAGAGCCGAAGAGAGCGCCTGCAAAGTCTCGAGAACCAGCGCGCGGCGTCTTAACGGCGAATCGATGTGATCCGATTAGACGATTTAACAGTCAAACCCGCCGTCTGACCCCGCTAATCCTCTTCTAACGAGCCGATAAGATGTTAACTCTAAATAGCGTTCCTGATGAGTACAACCGCGAGTTTACCGGGCTGCAGACTCGCTCTGACCGATCCGATTTACCAGTTCGAGGACGCATCGAGAGCCCAGGATCTGCTCCCGGATCTTCTTTCGAAGCCTCCTTCAATCCTGGATGCATAGGCTATCTCAAATAGACTGTTAACTGCAAGCTGCCTTCTTAGAATGTACTCGAGATACTTCGTTTCTTTTTCGAATTACGCGCTGCGAGGTATTTAGCCGAAGCTCTCGTCTATTTTGAAACAGTTTATTATCTTGTTAGTCTTGTCTTCGGGAATAATCAAATTATCTAAAAATGAACAAAGCAACAGGATACAAAATTTTTAAATAAACAAAATAAAAGAATGTAAAAATGCAATATGTCTTATCCGATAAATATTAAGTTAATTGTTAACTTAATTTTTATTCTTTCCGTAGAACAAAATGATCTCGAGAAATCGTAGACCAAGTTTAAGGGGTCCGTTATAAATATATAACAATAGTTATAAACATAGAAGATGGTTTTAGTTGCGACAACAATTTTCTAACGATTTTCAAGCCCGTTTTGTAGCATTTTCGAGAAGTCCTAGTTTTCCTCAAGTTTTCCATAAAGGATTGGTTTAACACCGAGGGAGATATTAAGGCCGACTAAACAAGAAATGAACGGAGATCAGGAATAGACCGGACAGTCGTTTGGGAAAGGAAAATCCATTTTCAAATTTCCGATTCCCTCGGAATTGGTACAGGAGGTGTTAAACATTTTCAGGGCGACAGGATTTGTCCCTTGTTTATCCACTTTGCCCGTCAATATCGCGTCTCAGTGATTTCTCCGTTTTTACCTCGGCAAAAGGCTTTCTATACGATTTCCTCGTGGGAATCAAGGAACTATCGATCCGCTGGTCCAACAGTCTCTCGCGGCAAGTATACCCGTGTATAGGGTGAGTTCTGAAATGAGGGAAAAGAAGGAAGGAAACGGAAGGAGGCGGCGACGACAACGGCCACCGTCAGCGAAGGTGGGGAAGGCTTGAGAAAAAGAGAGAGATTTCCAATTACAGGGACTCTCTGTTCCGGAATTCCATTCCAAACCCCATTGTTCTCGCGGACCGAGCTGTGGACAGGACTTTGATCCTTCGCCGGAGTCCAATCGTTTCGCCGGAAACTTTTCGTAATCGGTCGCCCTTAGTCTTCGGTTGATGGAATGTCAATATATTTGGGGAATTAAGGTGTGACAGGCCCCGTTATCCCATGGATTTGTCCGTAAACGATCCACTCAAACCGTGGGGAAAAAATCATTTCCCAAAAGTCGTTGATAGAAGCTTGTTAGCCCCCTCAAATTTCCGATCAAAATGTCTGCCAGGGAAAATTGCTAGTTTATCTTTTAATAACGATGAAAGACTTGCAATATTAGGAAAGGCTTAACAAGTTGAACGGACAGAGATACTTGAAAAGGATGTCCTCTTAATAGGTTCTTCGCTTTAACAATTATGTAACAATTCTTTAAAAGGAAAATCATTTTATGTGTGCTAAATTGCCTGTATATATTAAACATCGTATAAACATTAAAACACGATATTTAAACACGATCTTCTACAATATTAATATCTTTTTTATCTTATTGTTACTTTATCTTTATTTATAAAAGTTCATCATTAGTTTGAAAAGGATGTGAAGTTTAAAAATGTGCATGGATTATTGATTTGTTATACGATAATCTGTTTGGAAGGATAAACGATTCAACGATCACCTGCGATATTGAGGCTTGAGATACCTCCTTTACAGATTGTACTAGAACATATTTAACAAAGAGCTCGTGTACACTCGCGTCGGAAACTATGTTCACACCTTTTCAATCGGAATAACTTTATTAATATTGGTCCAGAAAAGTACTTTCAACTATTGCATCAGCAGACAGATGTCCGCATTTGCATTTGAACTTTGCAACAAGAGATCATTGATCTGTACGCTAAAAATTCACAGTCTTTAATAGTGCAGCGGATTATTTAAGATCACAGAGGCTAGAAGATCAGAGTTCTTTTCCATCGTTCCGGGCTTTTAATAAAGTTCGATAATCCGTCTGGCTGTCGGACAAATATCGCAGCGCGAGTCAAGAATTTCCCCGGTGAGGCTCTCGTCCCCGTTCGCATCTTGCATCGCGCCGCGTCGCATCAAATCGAATGATCGCGAGAGATCGCTCTCGTACCGGAGTGCTCGCTTTTCATCCGGTTGAAAGCAATAATCCGGCGTCCCGGTCACCGAGCGTTGATTGCCAAGCTTTTAATTGCAACTTCGCGGAAAAGCTTAGCGCGATCGAGGACGCTCGGCTTTTCTTCCAGCGCGATGAAAGGGCCTCGGCGAGAGAGCAGAGCGTTCAAAGCGATCGACGCGGACAGAACGCGGCTCTTGTTCGAGCGGAACGACTCGCGCGAACCGATTACGTACCCGTACGTGTTAAACGGAACTGGGTCGACTGACGAGTAATAATTTTAGACGAGCCGTGCCTGTACAGTGGATCCAGAATGTATTTCAACGGTGCATTTCCGATTTAAGAGAAAGCGGATACAATTTCGTGGAAAAGAATCGTGAAACGACAAAACTGAACTCCCTGCGAATCGAAGCTTCCACGAGTCATCGAAAAATTGTTCTTTTGAATTCAGTCTAGTACGGATTCGAAGATTGAAGCTTTCTCTTTACATCGACGGCCTAACCGTTTTATCGAGTTCCGAAGAAAATACGAACCGGTAGAACTTGATTATTTCACGTGACCGAACTGCGATTGATTATTTTTGCCACAATGTGTTCCTTAAAAATTGAATTTTTTTAATCGAGCCGTAGAATAGATTTTCATATACATAAATAATAGTAATATATAGAATAGTAGTGTAGCATATTTGAAAAGAAATTTTATGTAGTTCGACGAATTGCAAGAACAATTAAATAATTGTTCTTGCAATTTCGATTTAGAAAGGTACACGGCGAACTAGCTTTCATAAAACTATTTTTCACACCATGCAGCTACATATTGCATCTATCAATCAAACGGTCCAATCATATTTTGAGCGATGATGTTTCATGTTCAACCGCGAACTAAAACATTCAATTTCAGTTTAAAAGGAAATGCATCTTTTTCTCAAACTCTTTATGAATAACTCTTAATAATTATTAATAATTATGTTAATACGTTATTCTTAATTTCCCGAGAACGTCGATGGAGATTATAAGTCGGGGACAACCTTGATTAATTAGAAATTTCGCCGAGCGAGGAAAAATTCGTGGACTCATCGATTCAAAGGGTTGCCCGACTCCATTACGGGGGTGGTCGACGGCCGCAGTGCATCGCGGTAATACGATTCGTAAATAATGACACGGGGAGGTGAACTGCTGGTTTCCTGGCCCTGGTGCATCGTCTGGGCCCTTCTGGCTGCGAAACCGAGTGCATCTGCGCGATTGAACGCGTCTACTCTTACGCCCAAACCGCAAACTCGAACCGCGCCTCCCTTGTAGAACGTTCCCAACGATACGGAGCAATCGGCCGTGGCCGGGGCTGATCTCTGTTTCCGTTTTATCGCTTCGGTCCTTCGCCCTTCAACCTTACTCTGTCTCGGCGTTAAATCTTGAATGTTACGAGTCGGGATCTGTACAATAGGCCGCACGGATTTTGGAGCTCGGTCGGTAGACTGCGGATCTCCGAGTGAAATAAGAAGCTTCTGCATTGGTTGCAGGCAATGGTCATCGAGTGGATAGTTGCTTTGCGTTTGAATAATTTAAGGGGCTTGAACTCTGTCGATATTTTGCTACTTTAAATATCACCCTTCCAGAAATGCACAGTGAAGCAGGACAGTTCACGTTGCGGAATTGTTAAATACTCTGAATTATTCTCGATCTATTATTGTCACTAATAAGGGAAATGGATTTCTTGTTTAGTCCTATTAGTTCGAGGTGAACCAGATTTCACTTGAACAAAGTTTGCCGTCTAAATGCGTTTAAATCATTCCTTATGCTGTCTAAATCAGATAATTAAATGGATAAAAATACGTCATTATTATAGAATAAATAAATTATATTCCTTCCGCGTCGACTCTCCTCCCGAATAAATATATATTCGCTAATAGAATTCATCTGTGTCGGAAAAATGTTGAGAATTCGTTTACTCGAACTTCGCCACGAGTCAGTCAAAAAATTGAACCATCCCTCGACCCTCGCTCCGCACACGCGCCAATCTAGAAACACCCGAAAATTTTATACCAACCGGACGACGCCATCTAAATTTATAATAATCCTTCCCCTGATTAATTCATTGTTCGATTATTCGGCTACCCGGCCGGTATTCCCAGCACAGGCGACTGGTAAATACTTAAAGTCGTTATCAGCGGCTCCTCTATTATTCTCGAAATAATCTAACCGGCGCTTGTATCATTTACGCGGAAGTTCGTTCGACTTCGGATTAGCGTGGCTCGCGGCGATGATGGTTGCGTACACGGAACTTCGCGTGCGTGCATACCGGATGTCCTAAAAATATGGGACCAATCTAGACGTATTCGTATCATGAACAGGGACCAAAAAGTTATGTACCATTTTGTAAATTCAAGTTCGCTTTCCGAGATATTGACAAGTGAAAAAGGCCACAACCGTAGACAGGGAAGTAACTTACTATAAAACTGTTAATATCTCGGGAACTAAGCCTTGGATTGGAAAATAGTTCAAGACTTTTTGATTCGTATTTATATGGTGAATAGAAAAGTCCTGCACCATTTTGCAATGTAAAGCTTCATTTGCCGGGTATTAATAATTTTATTAAACAGTTCCATCGATTAGGGCGTTCACAGTACGTTGCTATAAAACTATTAATATCTTAAAACCGAAGCCTTAGTTCGCAAAACGGTAAAGGCCTTTTCAATTCCCATTTGCGTGAATAATATCTCGATAATTTTCCTTCGATCGATTATAGCAAAATACCTATTTTGCAGTTCTAGATCTTTGCACCATAAATATATCGAAAACGAAGCCTTATTGTGCAATTTTGTTCGGAACTTTTCGAGCCAGAATTCAAGTTCGACATTGAGAGGAACATTTTCTGGTAGATCGTATATTTTTGGGACACCCTGTACATGCACACATATGTATATTGATTCGCACCTCGGGCAGTGTTCGGGACACATGATCGTGGGGAAGTTCGAGACCGCCTCCCTGCGAGGAGCGCCGAGTGTCGCTCCTCCACCGCAAACAATTGGAAACATCGTCAAAGTTCTCGTTACAGTTGACAGCGTAACCGCAGCTCACGACACGAGGAACGTGCTATCTCCGAGCGTAGTCGATACCGCCGCGACGGAAACAGCCAGCCGAGAACCGGCTGTATTACCAGCTCGTGCATGCTGCTAAGAAAACCGCGTGCTCCAGCATCGATCTTCGATGATCGCGCGGTTAAATCCGGAGCCTTTACTTCATCTTGGATGACAGTTCAGTTCCAGAGCGCCGATGACCTATTCGAACCCTCGCACAATGGACAACACTTTTCAAACAGAAATTCAAATTTATTTTGCTCCTTCTTATAATTATTTTAACGTTTAATTAAATGCTGTTTAATTAAACAGTAGAGAATTCTCTAGTAGAGAATATTCAAAGTATTCGACAATTTGGACATTTTTCAAAGATGTTATTAGTAGAATGGTTTTGTTGGTTATATTTTGAAACATATCTATCAGTAATGATCATTTATTACTACCAGAAAAGTCTGATTTTATTATTAATTTATTATTAACACCAAACGAATTTCTAATTAATTTAAGCTAAAGACGATCGCCCGAAACGTCTACGAATTGTTCAATACATTAGTAATGAGTGAAACTTGTTAAACACATTGTTGCAATTAACTAAAAGTTCAAACTGACGTATAAGTAATTTTCGTAGAAATATAACGCTCGTGAAGTCGTACAGAAATTCTTGAAGTTCTGATAGCAACTTAGGCAGTTTCGTTTGGCTTCTCTTCGTGATTGCAGTTCGACACAGTAGTATGAGGCAGCAACAGTCAGACAAGTTTGATATTAGGTGGGACAGGTATCCTTTATAATACTTAATAATTATTAATAATTATTAATTAAATTGTAGTACTATTCATTAAATTGTAGTACTATTAATTGAATTAATAATTATTCATTAAATTGTCAGCAAACGTTTCTATCAATAATTGCGATAGAATATAAAAGTGAGAGTAACATAACATTTCTGTAAAAGCTTGTCGTTCGAAATCGTGTCCATCAGAACATGAAGTACTATTGAAAAATCACTTTGAGTGAGGAGTCCCCTGCAGTAGAATATCCCGATTATGATCAGACAACGTGTTCTTATCTTCATTACGATCTCCAGCTACCTCGTTCATTTCAAATACCGTTGCAAGTAGACAGTTTTGCACAATTTTACCTGTTTTCGCATGCGAACAAAATACGCGAACGAAAACGTAGTTAAATAACAAATAATTTACCAAAAGATTAAATCATTGAAGTATTAAAGAAACTAATATGGCTCAATAAAGACAAGAAGGAACGTATCTCATTTTTAACAAAAATTAAAAAGGAACAGATTTATTTATATCTCATTTTTCGTGACTGTTCCGCAACACCCCTAGAATATTTAAGATATTAGAAGCTTCAGCACTGTTATACAATAAAGACAGCACTCGATTTACTCAGACTACGTACGATTGGTATTACAATATATGCACCAACAAAGAAGTCCTTTAAAAAATTTATGATAAAAAATCAGAAACCAGTCATTTCGAAAATATCATTTATTCAAAGTATATTTATTTATACAATACAATATTTAAATATCTGCAGAAATAAAATACAGGTAATTTCCAAAAGAACATTGCTGGAACGGAAGTGCCCGCTTAAAATCCTCCGAGCATTTATTGTGATTCTCCCGGAAGCATGCTAGGGTTAAAATTTCATCTTGAGAGAGCAAACAGCAAGCATCAATCAGCAGACCCAAAACCAGGAAGTTTTACGTCCGACTGCAATCTTCGTACCCAAAGCCCATCAAACGCTTGACCTTGCCCGAAGCAACGTTGTATCTCTCTTTTACGATACCGCTTTACATAGAATTCTTTTCAATTTTTCATCCCCGTAGGATGACGCGCCATTCCGCGACGCGGCCGGCATACATTCCGCGGACCGTTTCGATCCAACAGAAAATTTTTCCCCCTAGAAACTATCTAGAAAGCATCGTCCCCTCCAAAAATTCTCGTTCCTCGCTGCCATTAGGTGGGGG
>CM052161.1:6627116-6640524 GCA_028455555.1 Augochlorella aurata | reverse complement strand
ATATATATA
Source organism: Augochlorella aurata (assembly GCA_028455555.1). Taxonomy (NCBI): domain Eukaryota; kingdom Metazoa; phylum Arthropoda; class Insecta; order Hymenoptera; family Halictidae; genus Augochlorella; species Augochlorella aurata. The sequence goes on along the minus strand of CM052161.1, from coordinate 6,640,515 downwards.
TACATGTATAAAACGGCGCCCCTCTCTGGCCGAGGGTAACGCAGTCGTATTCGCCGGGGACCCTCGGTTTCACGGGAAAACGTAAATTCGGCACCGGTTCGAACGATCTATCACGCAGACTTACAAGATAGCCTCTCGCAATTTCGGATACGAGCCCGGGGGCCACGGCCCGCTGCGTTTTATTAATCCGTCCGCGGATCCGTGAAATATTTATTCGAATTCGCCTCTGGCCCGAGCCCTCGTTTCGCCGGTCCCCGATTTGCCTAAACGAAACCGGCGATTTCGATGCAACGCTCTCCCCAATTCAGAATTTACTTCATATTAGCACATTGCAGGACAATCCTCATAAAATCTCACAAAGTAATCGAATTCTCGCGACGGAAGGATGAAATGTCACCCTTGGCCATCCTTGCTGTTTTTAAGTGAAATTTAGTTTGCTCGAATACACCGCAGTGACAGTTCGTGTCTAAATCGATATATGTAGCCACTGATCATTGCGCATGGTCAGAAGATTACAGGAGATTTTGTGGAATTGTGAGGTGTAATCGTTCGCTCGGATAGTTGTAAATCTTACGCGAGATGAGGAAAGTTCTATTGATTTTTCGGATCATGCACAAAGAGTCTGTGAAATTGCAATTTAAACTTTCTTGTCGGCGACGACGTCTCGCTGCGAAATCGTGAGCTCGCACTGCACAGAGTCTAGTCGCGCTCTGAAGCGCAATTTCCGCGCGTAAGTGGACCATTACTGCGTTATAGTCGTTGATATTTCTTCAAAGGAAGAATTCCAGTTCCTCGTTGGCCGTCTCCCGTGAAAACGGACCGGGCCCACTTTTTCCAAATGTGTACGCGCCCGATGCTTCGTTCGAAATTGAAATTCTTCGCTGGCCGGTGTGTCGATTGAATCTCTCTTCACTTTTTTCGAAGTTAAAATTACTTTTCAGCCGGGAGCCGGATCGAAGAAAAAGTAGAGAGCACGGGACCAGGACACGCTCGGTTTCTGATATTATTGAAAACCCGACGGAGATAAAAGTTCCCGATCCAACACGCTTAAGAAGCTTCCTCAGAATCGTCGGTTTCCTCTGAAGCTTCGTTTCCGGCAAATTCACGCGCGGCTCGTTGTGCTTCGAGCCCTCGATGCGATGATCGCCGCCCCTTTTTGTCGAATCGCATGCTCGAGTATTTCATGTTCTCCTTGTTTATCGGAAAAACGTATTAACATCTAAAAAGTAAGCCACATATAATCGTGATTTACGGATTCGCAACTTTTATAATCGTTTGGCGCTTTACAGATTTTTAAACGAGTAGGATTTGCAAAATAAAAGTAGCCGTCGCATTTTTCGTTGAAATCGTGTGCAAAAATATTTCACGTTCTCTTTACACTTTGTGAAAATTGTATGCATTTGAATAAATGAACTGGAATTAATTATGGTTTAATACTTTACAATGTTTTAATTGCTGTAGCTCTTTGGAGATTTTTAAACGAGTGCAATGTGTATTGTAACATTCTGAAAACAGCGTTTGTTATTAAAATTACCTGCTAAAATGGTCGGCGTTCTTTCTATTTTTTGTAAAAATTTCACAACGTTGGGAAAGTAAACCGGAATTGGGATTAATCGTGGTTTAAACATCAACTGTATTTTTAATCGACCCTGCGTTTCGCATACTTCGAAGCAAATGGAACATGTGACATCAAATTCGTTCATGCGTGACTCATTTTTCGAGAAAATGGACTTTGAAATTACATTCCACTCGAGCGCATGGTGGCTCATGCATTTTTTAAATCGATTTTCCCGAAAACGGAAAACGCGCCGGACAAAATTGTATTCTATGCTTTTTCATTTACTTTTTTACATGTATAGTCTCGTCCCGACGATTCTACCATTATAACGCGGCCTGCGAAGAGCGAAAACACCCAGAAACACGTTCTGTATGATAATTACACCAAAAAGTATTCATACTGCTTTAAACAAAATTTTTGCGGACAACTACCGGTGTCATCTCGCTATCTTAATACGACCAAGTCTGATTCTATTAAATGTAGATAACAAATTCAGTACCTTCCTTATGGATTTGTAAAAAGAGACGAGTAAGTAAGCTTCAATTACTAAAGAAGCATTAAAATTGCTAACTGAAGAATATCTTTACATGAAGAAGCACCCAGTCTATTGATCACTGGCGATACATTGGACGCCGCTTATCTATTGAAGTCATCTCAAAATAATCTTCTGGTTTCAAATTACGAACGTCTATTCAATCTTACGCTTCTGAAAATTCCGCAAGAAACAGAATTCTATTAAATTTCTCCGGAAACTAATAAAACCATCGCAAGCATAATAAAATCGCGATAATCGTAAAATAGAGATTTAGTGCATTGGTCATCCGACAGGAGTAGCGGAGCTTCTGCGAAATTAGAATTTCCGTGAGCGACGAGTGCCAGAATTCGGCGAAGAAATGTTCTCTAAAATGTCGACCGACAAATACAAAGTTTCTGGGCGATAGCGGGCAATCCTCGGCGGCAGGAATTTTTCTCAGCTATCTGGAACGTCTCCATCGGTCAGCGCGGATCCCGATTGGGGCGGTCGGGTCTGCGGCGATCGTAAAAGATTTTCGACCGGGTCGGCAGTGCCGATGTTCCGGTTGAATGGTCGGGCACGATCTGTCACGCGGATCTGCGGCACGCCCTTCGGTATTAGACGCGTTCGGAAAACGTTTCTCGCCGCGTAGAACGTCTTCGGATGTAAAAGACGTCGGGTGGGTCGCAGAACGGGAGAGGAGGGCGTGCGGAATCCACGGCCATAAATTCCGGTTGTCCTATCCCTCGGCGACATGACGGAAGGTGCCCTATACATCGTCGCCGGCGGCGGACTTAATAAAATGCAAAGACGACGAACACACATTGCCTGGGCGGACTGACATATCGACGCAATACCGACCCACTCAGACCTCTCGAGGAACGTCAGATGGAAGGAAGGACGTAGAAAAATCGTTCGTACGCCCGCCAGGACGAACGTCCTCGAGGACCTACGTGAAACCAGCCACTTCGACCGTACCAGACTGTCCTCGCCGCGTTCCTGCCTCGTCCGACGCTGTTTGCGATGCTTAACTCGCCGGACCGGAATCGAATAACAACCCCCTGGGCTGCCGAGCTGCTCCGACCCCTTACCCCGTCGACAGGCAACCGTATCTTGCCCCGAAATGATTTCAACTCTTCCGGGGAATTTTCTCTTAGAAATTATTCAGCTTCGTTTTAAGATCGTTCAGTTTTATCTGGGATCTTCCAGTTGGCCGAGAGCTATGCTGGCAGTATTAGTAAGATTCAGATGTTGATAAAATTCTCGTAGTATAATTGGATATATTTAATGTGACTCATTGAAAACGATGACAGATTGATGGACGACTGCGAACGAAAACAAGACAACGTACGGATAAAAATTTATAAACATTGATTATGTAATAGCGTACGTTGATTACACAATAACATTGTGAAATATTTCAATCGACAGATGCAAATGGTTTTTGATGCAGGTATTCGATATTAATAACATTTTAAGTTTCAATCGCAGATTTCATCGTCATCGATAGTTCTGATAAGTCCTTAATACATGATAAGATCGAAATTTTTGTTAGGAAATTGTTGAGCTATCTCTCATTATTGACATCTCCTTTACGGAAACAAGAAAGTGTAACAAATCCTACTCAGCCTAAACATGGGAAAGAACGTTTCGCGAAGGAACCAATGCACGACAACGAAATGAACTAATAAGACGAAAAGGCAACAGCATCAGATATTGCCAAAAAAAGAATCAAAGCCACTGTTTTGAAAACAACTGTGCATTCGAACGCTCATCGACGCAGTCCCACCTCAACGACAGCCAACGACGGACACCCGACCTTACAAAAAAACACATCCAGATCTCCGGAACCAGCCGAGCGAATGTAATTTCGCTCGGTGATAATCATCCCCCCGGCACGCTCAAATTACGCGATTCCTCGAAGTGTGGGCGGCACGTGTCAGTTTCTCACGCGATCACGCCGGAGAAGGAGGTAAACAGCGGCAGTCGATATTCACGGGAAACAAAGGAAGACGCTTCTGCGCGGGGGTTGGGAGGGGTTCGGGGCCAGTCGTTTAGCAACGTTCGTTACGGTTCTCGAAAGCGAGGCTGCGAGAGCGGGTTAACACTTTAAGCCGTCCTGTTTAATATGGCTTTATTACGTAGGTGGTAACGAACCGCCGCGAGGCCATTATGCGACGATAAAATGCGCAACGCACGATGCCACCAACACATCGTCGTCCACCTGGCGGCGCGGCACGCACACCTTTCCGCGTTTCCACACCGGATTTGCCGGCTCCGCTCAGCTCCGCACCGGCGGACGACACGCACACGCGTCGAAGTTGACTGAGCCGCTCGTTTGACGCGTGCACACGCTCGCGACACACCGGCTGCGGTCGTTCGTTGTGTCACGTAGTCGCCATGGTTACTCGAAATTCAATTCGCTTTTTGCACGGGATCTGTGCACGCACAGGGGTGGCAAAGGGGTTGCTTCCTAGCCCGACTCTCTCTCTCTCTCCCTCTCTCTCTCTTTCTCTTTACCTCTCTCTCTCTCTCGCTCTCTCTCTCTCTCTCTCTCTCTTCCCCCGTCTCTCACTTTTTCTTTTTTTCCTTCCGACCTTTCTCTCTTTTTCGGTTAATTGCACGTGTAACGGCTCCGCAGAATTTTCCGTAATTCCGCTCGCGTTCCGGAGTTCCTAGTTTTTCGGCCCGGCTTTTTCGGACCCCGCATAGGGGAAACTGGGCTACCGCTCTTTTTTCCCGGAATGTTGACCGCGGGAAAGTAGGTGGAAGGTGACTCGCGCGAGGCGCTGTGGTCGTGCGCTTTTTTGCCCGGATTGGTTCTGATGTGATCATTAAGTTGGAGGGTTGATCGGTAGGTAGGCTTTATTGGCGACAGGATATGTCCGAGAATTTGTGATTGAACGCTGCAGAGTCACCCTTGGGAACAAAAGATCGTAAGCGACATGACGCTATTCTATAGGAAGGTTAAAGTTAATAATAAGAGAGATAAATTAGATGAAAATACATTTTTTCTTTCAAAAATCGTAATAAGTTGATAATAATGTGACAATGTCTTAAATTCTTCGAATATCTTTGTTTGTCCAGAATTTTGCAAAAAGTATGTCTTCGTGAAGCTTCATGAAGCAAACGTCGCCTCGTGATCTCTCACGAACGCGAAGAAACATCGTCGTAAATACAAGTACATTTTTTCCGAAATGTTGCTGTCTGAAACGTTGGGACAGTTATTTTCGGGGCCGTTCCGAGCCCCGTTTCTGACGTCGTCGCTGTAGCCCATTTTTCCGGCGCGGGGTTGATTCGTGGCACCCCGCGGAGGGTAGCGAGAGAGGTGTCGAGAACGTGTGTGCCGTATTTCCTGGAAAAGTCGCGGCTTCCGACGACGGTCCTCGTCGAACCAGCCGCATCGTGACTGGGTGGCGTTAGAAAGGGAGACGAAAAGGGAGCGGAGGGATGGATGGCAGAAGGGATTGGATTTGGTTATGCGTCGCCACGTCCGTGCTGGATTTGTCCCCGTCAGCCAGCGCGCCCGAAGACGCGAAGCCTGTTGAAAAAGACGAGCTTTCCAGGGAAGAAGTTCGGGGAACGAGCCGGGTATAAATTTTTCCCACCCCCGGCCCCTTTGGCCGGGGAACGTCAGCTCTCGCCTGCTCTCCGTCTCTTCCACAGCTCGTAACCCCGGCTGTCTTCTCGCGGGGGACTCTCCTCCCGGCAGCCACCGCACTCCCGGCGAATTCGTTACGAGGAATTGATCGCGTCCGACGTTGAAGAGAAGGGTGGTAACCGAAGCCTACGGATTGCTTTTATTTGCCCGGCGACGCGAAGGAAACTTTCACCGGAGATCCCTACAGCCTGCGCGCGTCAAACTAATTATTTACGATCCGGGGAACGGTTCTACGTGACGCGCAGGGAAACTGTCTCTTTGCGATCCTGCGAGCCCCGGAAATGTTTATTTTCGAGTCGAGACGATGCTCGGTGAAATGCTTCTCTCTAAGTTAGTCCTCGTCTCTTACTCCTCTCGTAGAGGAACTCTGCTTTACTATGTCGTAATAGTTTTTATTATGCCAACAGAGTAATGGAAGTAATAATAATAAGATAATAATAAATGGAGATAGAGTGAAGCAATCGGTACTAATATGAAAATTAGGTAATAAAGATAGTAGTGATACGGGTAACATGAACAATAATAATAGCAATAGGAAGAATAATAAGAATAGTTCACAATCGAATGAAATGAATGTTTACCTACCTAGAACGACACCCTTCTATTCTTCAAGAGAATTAACAAAATGTTATTCATTACTCTCAAAATATAGAGAAACCCAAAACATAAAAATTTGTAAAAGAGAATTTTATTTTGTCGCTTTATGAAAACGTCAATGTTTTAGTATTCATTTACGCGTCTGCAGCAAATGAAAAGAGTTAAATATTGATAGCGGAAGGGTTAATTTTATATCGATTTAAGAAACGTGAAGAAGATACACATTTACTAGATCATGTTGCAAAACTTTGTAACAAACCTCGTACAATACTGTAGCCCTGTAGCATAGAGGAACAGATTAATTGTACAAAATCAATCAACAATCGTCTAGAAGCAAAATAAACTTTGAGCACAGGTCTAAAACTTAAAGAGCACGACTTTTCGATGAAATACTGCACGCACGTCCTTGACAGGCCTCCGTCGACCCACCTCGACCTTCCGTGGGCGGAGAAACGGGCCAGGGTGACACCGTAGAAGAGAATTGTTGCTAGTCGCGGCGAACAGTAGGAATTTCTCAAAGATAAGGGTAAACCGTCCCCGGAGGAGAAATAAGTGGGTTGGGGCTGGCGCGAACATATTACGGGATCTTGAATGACGGCAGGAGAAATTGTTGGTGAGTGCACCGAGCATCCAGGACGACCGTATAAGAATCGAGTTGCTCATTGCCATTCCGAGGACGCGGATGCGTTTCGAATGCGCGCGACCGTGCTACGTGCGATATTTGCGAGACAACGTGACTCGAGGGGTTCGCGGTTTTTCGCGAGGTCTCGCCCGCCCCACCTCTTCCGCGACGGAACAATGAATTTCCACGGAAATTATGCGGAATGATACTCTACGGCTGTTTTCTAAACGGCGCCGGAGCAAGAAGTCGAGTAGCTCCCGAGGAATTATCTTTCCGCGGAGCTTCTGCCGGGATAGCGTAAGCGCCGGATGGAATATGCAATGGAACAGTGTAATTTAGAGTGTGCGCTGCCAGTGTTTGTTGCATGAAAATAAAGCGAAGACTGGAACGTGTTTCCCTTGTCCCGTGGATATATTTCGCCGAGCAAGTTGGTAATGCGTTTGGAAATTGTTTCGTTTGCCGGCACGGTTTTAGTATCCGGTTTCGTATTACTACTCGATTTTTTTAGATAAACGCGGTACTTCTCGTACAAGAAACGGTCGAGTGTGCTTTAAATGTTCGCAGCAGGTTAGAAACGAGAGTAGCGAAGACTGAAATGTGTTTCAGTCGTGTTGCAGGGATATATTTTTTCTGGAAAACTAGCTATCGTGCTCGCAAACTGCTTCATTTGCAGCTGCTATTAAATTTTCTTTGCACGACGTCTTTTGCATTATCGTTTCGGAATAATAAGTGCGATGTTGATACGAGGCAGAGCGTTTCCTTCTGTGAGTGTGTATTTCAAATATTTGTAGCGTGCCGGGCGTGAAGCTAGTAAAGATTAAAAAGCGTTTCATTCATAAATTGGCTCGCGGGAATAAACGGGCAGTTGCATTTGCAACTTGCGGCGATAATAAAATTAGTAGTCAGCCACGCCAGTTTAAATTACAGTTTTTCTGCCGTTGAATTTTAACTGTTTGCGATTTCAAACATTCTTTATCGCTTCCGTATCTGCGCTCTGAATTTTTCGGGAGCTGCTAGTACATGAACTGCCTGAGGCTCTGAGACGGAATTCGGTCGTTTCCATAATATCGCGTGGGTGGAGGAGGAGGTTGCTCACCATTACGACGGACTAATAAATAGCAGGATCGCGAACCTTCCTCAGGGCTGTTGATGCCTGTTCGCGGTACTTCGCACGCGCAAGGCATCGCGGTTCCGAATTAGATGCGCGGCATTCCTATCTCATCCCGCGAGCAGCCGCGCGACGATAAAAACACCACTTGCTGCGAATGCCAGTGGCACGGAAGCATTCCTCTCTCATTGTTCCACTCCTTGATTCGTCAAGTTTAGTGTCGGCGATGTAGATGTCAAACGTTTTACACCGCGGCTTTATACTCGCGCTTACCGTCCCTCGTTTCCTTTTTATTTCCACCTCGCGCGAGAAAACGCCGCGGAACTCTGCCGATTAGAGTATCCGATATCTTCGAGCAAACGGTTTTTCTTATCAGGAGATTGTTTCCGATCTTCTCGAAGCTTGTTCAAGTGTCAGCGAGACTTCGACGACGGCAGTTCGGATTTTGTAGCGTCTACAGAGCTGTTGAAGTTTCGGCCAAGTTTAGGCAGAAGTTTAGGCAGAAGTTTCTGAAGATTTCCAGCCTGGATGGCAAAGATCGAAGTCCTTGACGTTTCTCGATGTTCTCCTTGAGCTTTTTAGAATTTATCACTTCTGATTTTCTAAGTTTCAAGTAACGATCTTGTCTGGTATCTGGGATCACTTCTATTTCTAGTCTTACTTTACAAAATTACTGCTAATAAATGTAAGCGTCGTTGGGAAAATATGAAACACAAGAATTAATTTTTCGTTGAAATTGGTTCATTTTTGGTGCCTCGTTTGTTTAAAAAGTTATTTAAACAAGTATAAATGTTCATAATGTTAGAAAAACAACAGAATGATATCATACAAGAATTATATCTGCGACTTTCACAATTCAAAGTTGTGTGAAGCTACTCGACAGACTGCAATCTTTTGCTGAATCTGTAAAAAACAGAATTCAACTTGTGCCGAATTCTTTCAATAATTTGAACAAGTCAAAAACAATTGAAGTCTATTCTGAGATTCTTCTGACATCTTCATAATCTCGTGTTTTATTAATTTCCGTCGTAAATGCATAAAATCCGGAGCCCAGTGATCAATACCCTAAATAACTAACCAGATGTCGTTTGACGGACTGATACCACGACCTCTGAGCGCCCACGCGACCAAGGGATGCGGCTGTCAACCTTCCACCCCGTCCCCTGTCTTCGTTCGCCCCTTTTTCCGTCGTGCCGCGAAGCCTCGAAACGCCACAGGTGGCGGGGTCGCGTTTTCCGTTCGCGTACCACAGTCTCATCAACGTCAGCCACTTTCCGTATTACCGAATAGATTATTTACGAGTTAATAATGCGCCGGCAACCACCCTCGCCACCCCTGCAGCCGATTGTCCCCGTGATACGACGGCGACACACGTGGCGGCGAAGTAACCGGGGGTGGCCGCCTCTAAAACGGCCACGGTTTATCGCCGATCCCGGAGCCCGGTGAGTTTTATATGCACCCCTCGGTTTCAGTAATTTTAAGGGTAGACGCGCGTGTTCCGAACAATAAAACCCCTTTCTCGACGGTGCACCGCACGGACGCCCGTAGGTTCTGTCGCTCGCGGAATATCGGCGGTTATGACGCCGGCGTTCATAAACTTTATTAGACTGCCGACAGTGATAATGTTATGCGCTGTCTCCGCTGCTTTTTATTATGCTAATTTGTTTCGGAGACGTCCGGAACAGTGTCCGTCGCGTCGCGTCGTTCGATAAGCTCGTGGGTTCGATGGTTCGCTAATAATTTAAGGTTAGGTTGCAGGTGAGACTAGATTTTCTAACTTCAGTCTGCAGACACGATTAAATTTATTGCATCTTAGTGGCTGCAGTCTCGGCTGTGAGCAACACCTGTTAAAGGAGACATTTGAAAATATGCCGAACGTGTTAAAATAAACGTGCGAAAGTAAACAAAATATGTTAAAACGAGACGTGCTACACAAGTTGCGTGAAAATAAATGGAATAAGGAAGGCTGCGTGAATGAGAACGAGATTAAAATCCGTTGACATTTCTGCAAATGCAGATGCATACAGAACAGTGAATTAAATTATGAAATTCCGCTCAACTTGCACCTTGATTAGAAGAATAGTCCTCTAAATAGCAAGCTTGGTTAAGTCATTACCTTATATGGGACTATTTACATATAAAACGTATTTTACAAACGTATTTATATACGTTTTATTTGGTCAAAAAGAAGTATTGCTATGAATGTAGGAAATTTGTTTCGAATTACGAGTAATATGAAAAGCGTATCTAAAGAGGTCAACAGTTCTTCGAGGACTGCGACTGATCTTTGAAAGTTCCAGAAACGAGCTTGTAGCTCGACACCCCGTTACCAGGAACAATCGCTGCGCGAGTCGTGATCAAGTCGCATTAACGTGTCCCTTTTGTTTCGGTTCCAGGAGAGAAGCCGTACAAGTGCAGCTGGGAGGGTTGCGAGTGGCGATTCGCGCGTTCCGACGAGCTGACGCGCCACTATCGCAAGCATACCGGTGCGAAGCCGTTCAAGTGCCGGCACTGCGACCGATGCTTCTCCCGCAGCGATCATCTGGCTCTCCACATGAAGAGACACGTGTAATCGATCGTCTCCGCGAGCGGTCGTTCACGCGGCAAGAGCGGTCCAGGACCGATAGCTCCTAGTTGCCCGAGGACTCCCGAAGACAGTGACCAGCAGCAGCAGAAGCGGCGGCGGCAGAAGCAGCGGCAGAAACAGCAGCGACAGTAGCAGACGCAGCAGACGCAGCAGAAGCAGCAGCAGCAGCAGCAGCAGGCTCCTCGTGATCGCGTTTCTTCCACGGATCCCCGACGATCCAGCCGGCGTCGATAGACCTCGAGGTGGTCGTCGGGGTATCGCTCGGCGTCCAACGAGTTAGCGTCTCCACTAAAAGAAATAGTAGAGAAATCGATGATCCGCGAGGCGACCGGAAGTCGTCCCTAGGGTCCATAGCGTTCGACCATCTCCCCTGAAAACCACCTCACCCGAACACTGCGATGGGAAATCGCTGGCTACCCAACTCCCCACCTTCGTCTCGCAGCCGGGAAACCAACTTTCCTCGGCTTGACGAGGCGTCGACGGTGCTTCGCGCGTTTCACACAGCGGCCAAGAGGACATAAGGCGTGTCGGGAGAGATCGTGGTCGATGAGAGTCTCGTCCGGAACTTCAATCACTGCCAATTCATTAAATTCTAAGACCAACGCTACGAGACCGTCGGCGACCGCTGCGAGCGAGGGTGGTGGAGGTCAACAACGAAACCGGGTCTCGCGCGACACCCTCAGCCGTCTGCCTCCCGCGAAACTGTCGAATCGGCGTGGTCGGAGAGCGGGAAAGTCGGAATCCTCGCGGCGCAACGGTCCCCTCCAGAGGCATCCCGGTTCACGAGGACAATAAACGCTGTCTATCGGTGCCAAACGTTATTTCCTGCCTCCTGATTTCCCTGCACCCCCTCTCGGAACGAAAACGCGCGCGCGAGATCTCTTCCTCTCTCTCTCTTTTTTCCCCAGAAAAGACCGAGGGACGCTGCTCGAGGACGCGCGCACCCGAGCTTCGATCCTTCGCAATAATCGAAATTGCACTCGCGAAGGGACCGAACAAAATGGCGAGAGCCAAGGGCTGCCGGGGAGCCACGGGGGCGGAGGAGCGGCGCGAGGCGTAATTGAATACGTGATTTCGGCCAGTTTCCGCGAGAGCAAAGTTTACCGTGCCGCGCGCTAATCCCGAATTTACCGTGCGAATTATATCGCGGGCCCTCCGCTTCTCGAGCCCCTCGCACCCCTTTCCGCGTACCCCTCTCCGTCGGATACCGTTTCGCCGGCGGAAACGACGGGGAAAACGGAGCCGCGTCCGCCGATTCGACCGTTCCGCCTTCGACGTACTCGCGAGAGCGATTTTTCGAGGGATCCAGGTCGGATCTCGGTCCCTCGACCCAGAGAAACGAGACGATAAAGAGGAAAACACGGGGCTTGTTTCGTAGTGGCGCGCGTCCTATGGTTTTTAAACGAATAAACGATAAAAATATGCAAAAATATATACGGAATCTGACTTTGTACTTTTGTACGATTGCTTTGTTAGGCGACGTTCTCCTGTTGGTTTTCGCGGCGACACATACAGACACACACGTAAACGTACATACATATTGTATATGTATAGATTGCGACTGCGCCGAGCGGGGGTGGCGGAGACGGGGGACGGGATTCTCGTCGGAGGCTCAACAGAAATAAATGAAATATATATATATATTTTTTAATATTCTCGTCTTACTCACCGAAACAATATATATATTATTACATAAGGGACAAAATAAACGGGCAACATTCCGCACAAAGCTCTAGAACCGTTTCCACGCGTCGGACCCAACCCCTCGGGTTGCACTGCCCCCACTAGGCGCTCGCGAATCCCGGAGGCAGCACGGCGAACACCGGAAAACAGGGGAGAGTCGGCTTCCGGTTGTCGAGGATCAAAACTACCTAGACCCATCTCATGGATCATCGATTCGGCGAGTCGCGTGACGGATCTCGGGGGGCGGGGGGCGGGATCGCGATTCCGGTAACCGGAAAACAGCGGATCGCTCGTGCGACGGGGCAGAGAGGGAGGTGAACAAAGTAGAGTAGTAATTATTCTTTAGTAATAATGACCGACGAGCGAGCGTCGTCGGAGCGACTCGAGTCGCTCGCATAAGAGAGACTAAAAAGTATAGCGCCCCCGGCTGAGAGACGGGGCCCGCGCAAGCAAATGAATAAAACAAACAGACAAACACACGCAACAACAAAAGAAAAAAAAACGAAGAGTAAAGGGAAAAAAAACTAAATTTTAAATGTTCAGTGGCCAAATAAATTAACTGATAACGCACGTAGAACGTAACGATACCGTACCTACTTGTAAGTAAGCCTGACTGACGTGTGCGTGCATGTGTGTGCGTGCGTGTGTGGCGTTGTGCGACAGAGAGAAAGTATAGCGAGTATGCGTCGCGTGGTGAGCGTGCCTGCTGCGTCGTGGTCGCGCGTGCATGCGAGAGTGTTCTTCTTCTATTACCATGTTTCTTTCTCCCGATTAGTTTATGGATTCTAGTTCTCTGTTCTTTTCTTTGCCATCTTTTCTGATTCTTTCTTTCGCGAGGAAATGTGTTCCAAACATCGATTAGTGGGGGAGGGGGGCGGATCAGGGGTTCACAGAAGAGAGACACGAGGGGGAGTGATGAGTTTGTATATTGTGCAATTTCTATCGGTGTTTCATTATTTGTTACCATGTTCACGAATAATTACGAATAAACTAAATATATATATATATATAAAAATATAATGTATTTATATATATTTATTATATATATAATAAATATATATAAATATAA
>CM052161.1:6605508-6627016 GCA_028455555.1 Augochlorella aurata | reverse complement strand
TATTTATATATATTTATTATATATATAATAAATATATATAAATATAAATATACGCAGCATTTACAAGATCTAGGATAAAAGGACCGCGGTGAGAGTGCGTAATGTGTGTGAGTGCGACGTCGGATGTCTTTTTGATAGCCATATATTGCGAGGCGCCGTGCGCTAACGAGGCTCACGGTCCCGACCACACTTTTTTCTCTATATTTTTTCTTTCCATTGTCCGTGGTGGGCGGGAGGAAACGCCCACGTGAAACGGAGCTCGTGGGCAGAGCGCGAAGACCTCTCGCGTTCAAATTTTTCCGTCGTTTCGACTTTCTCTCTACGAAATATCAAGTTTCCCATTTATTTCGTCGAGCTTTAAGCTCGACGTACATTTCTGATTGATTTAATTCAGTTAATTCAGTCATAGGTACTGCTAAGGATCGCGAGCAACGAACCACACCTCCTCAGGGCACTCTGACGTCATCCGGTCAGCACTTCCACCTTTGCCGACAGTCCAGAGCACTTGTTGCCATTGTCTGGTTCAATTTATGAGATTAATTTATTTTAAAAATTATGGCAGAGGGTCATGTTCTCAACCTCAGCACAGATTGCCCTGTGAGACATTCTTCCAATTCATTGGAGACCGAGAGCAACGAGACCACGCCTCCTCAGACGACTTTCATGTCATCTGGCTCTCGGTCCGATCTTCGGTTGCAATCCTGAGCATTTTTTAACCATGTCTGGTTCAATCAATCAGACCACTCTCCCTTTTCTCAGAATTATTATTAAATTATTACTATTAAAGGTAATCGAAAATGCTGCCAGGGTAAATGGTCCTTGTCACCCCAAGCAGATTTAATTTCTAAGGCAAACTCAATGAAAAGAAAATGTCGGGTAATAGCGAGAGAGGTCCTTGCGGTCTTATCGAGCGTTTCGCGCGTTTCCATCCGGCGACCACTGGGAACCCTGTAGATATAATATATATAAATAAATATATATATATATAAATATACATAAATATATTTAACGAACGTTCGAACGAAAAAAGGAACGCGAGTGCATTGTTTTAAAAAAACTGGAGTGGCGCGGCAAACGAGACGTGAAATGCGTGAGAGGTGGAGAGTATGGTACGCGCGTGTAATTAAACAGGGAGAGATGGAGAGTGAGAAAAGAGAAAATAACGAGAGACAGTGAGCAAGAGAGAGAAAGAGAGAGAGAGAAACCGTGAAAGATGCAGGTAACGGAGCGAGAGAGCGGACACCTTAAGAATTAATAAATGGTAGTTAGAAGTTTAGATAGATAGATGGATAGCTAGACCGTTAGATAGACACGTTAGATAGGCAGACAAAATAGATCGACGGAGAGAAAGAGAGAGAGAAAGAGAGAGAGATCAGTGGAATGAATGAGGGGAAGAAAGAGAGAGAGTGAGAGAGAGAGAGAGAGAGAGAGAGAGCGAGAAAGAAAGAGACAACGAGTGAAAGGAAACAATGGGGGGCGGGCCGGTGTTAAAAAGAGTTATTATATATAAAAGAAAAAAAAGTCTATAAATATAGATAGGTGGATATACATAGATAGAAGTGTAAGTACCTAAGAAGAAACTCTAAGGAACCTTTTAGAAGAAGCTGTATCGTTGTACGAGGTAACGATAAGTGGACATAAGTGTTTTATGATACTCGCGTACAATAAGAAAGCCGCGATACGGGATTCAAGATTACCGGGAGAAACGAGAAACGAAAGGTGAGGAAGAAGATGAGCAAGGGGAAGATGAGGACAGAGACGATCGTATACATAGGGGATTAGGGGTTTGGGGGAGGAGAGACAGAGATGACGCGGATAAAACACGGACACACAGACGCAGCACGATTGTAATTGTATTATTGTGGTCTAAGGTATTTTCAGTCATGTTGTATAGTAACTGTAAATTACAGGACTTTAAGTCGAAGCGCGGAAGCCGTGCGATAGAAAGAGAGAGAGAGAGAGAATGTCGAGTGAATGCGCGAGAGATAAGTATAGAGAACATGAGTGTGTGTGTGTGTGTGCGTGAAAGAGAGTGAGAGAGAGAGAGAGAGAGAGAGAGTAAATATGTGATCATTGGACTGCGGATATTGTGCAAAAGAAAAATGTTTCGCATCGATTACGTGGAACAGGAGTTGAATAAAAATTGACGACAATGCGACCGTGTTACTAAATTGTTCTGATATTTTCCCGATTTCGTTCACTCGCTAATTTCGGTGGTGAATGTACAGAATCCACAGTCCACTGGCCACACGGAAGACGCAGGCAGGTGAAAAGAACAGGTATTGGGTAGCGGGAGTAAATTGCGAAACAAGATCGAAACATCTGCGGATTTCGCGAAATTGTACAGAGTTCCGGCAAGAAACTAGATAGCTAGAGGGAGTCGAGGGGCAATGAGGGTGTAAGTTTCCTTGTTTCGCGAGAGAAAGAGAGAAAGTAGAGAGAGTCTCTCGCGAGCGTTTAGCAGCCGGTTGGGTCGCGATCGCGCGCTCTCAGCAGCGTCCGAGCTGCGAGCTCGACGAGGAAATTCGTTGCCGATGCCGGTGTTTATTGAATTAGCGGTTAAATTAATGCGGGCTACCGTCGCCCGCGACGCGGAACTTTCGAGGCCAGTAAAAATAAGTTTCTAATAGTGGAAAGAGTCGAGGAACGTGCAAGTCGGTTTGCGAAATTATTTCCACCCTATAATGTACATTTTCTTGTATACTTGATTGACTCCGTTGAACAGGTGTGAGGCTAATTCCATTCGCTGCTGGCGGCGTCCTGGCACGGTCATCGTCTGTCTAATAATCTGAATCATCTGTCGATCTCTGATCTCGTTGTGACATTGGAGGAACGAAAAGTCACTTAATTTGAAATGTTTCACTGCAAGCATTAAAATGGACTGGTTCGCATCGTCTCATAAAAATGATTAATTATGTTTGTCGAGACGTGCGAATACTCTCTTCACGAACAGCCTTCTCAAGATCTTCTTTACAAACGCGGTTGTGCGAATGAAACGAACGTTTCCGAGGCAACCGGATATTTAAATAATTGTGGCACTTTTTCGGCCGTGTCGGGATACCGCCGCGATTCGACAGGGAGTTACGTGATTAGGTGAAATTTACTAAATAATGGGAGAAGAACTGACTGTGGGAGGGTCCTATGTGTGATAAGAGACTCGAGTGCGAATGATAACGAGAGAGGGGGTGGCGAAGGGCGAACGAAGAACGCGTGAGAGGCACAAGTGAGAGCACAGAGAGAAAGTGAGTGCGAAAGAGAGAAGAAAGAAAGGAAGATAGAGAAAACGAGAGAGAGAGTGAGGGAAGCACAGTGAAAAACAGAGTCAAGAGATTACCTATATTTTTAAAAAGTGACCTTTGGCATTTAAAGACTTGTAAAAATCGTGCAACGAGTTAAGTAAAACAAAGAACAAAACGCAGAATCACGAGGGCGCAGTGTTATTAAGAGGCGTCCGTCCTTCTCCGTGTCTCTATTTCATCTTACACGTTGCAGCACATTGTACACCGACACAGAAAACAATACGTAAACGGTTCGACGGGGGAGGGAAACGACGATGCCAAAAATTGTTCCGAGGAGATTCGCGAACCAGCAAATAATTGTTCAGTGGGCGGAGACGCGGCACACGACACAACGTAGTCGAATCATTCTTTCGATGATCGATACAGGTGCACGCACCTGACAAATTTCATGCTCGCAACACGTGAGACAGTTCGACAATGCACAGAAAATACAGCGTCTATCCATACGCGTCTTCGGGAGAGGATCAGAGGGTGGTGAATGGATAATTGTGTGGGATAGGATCCGTCGATCGCGATGACCCTGATGTTGCGAAGGTCAGGGTTCTGAGATAGTTTGATCGACGATAGAAGCAATCATCAACTCTGGATGCGAAGATATACACACATCTTGACAATCTTGAAATTGCGTGCAGTGTTGTTTGAAGGTTCGTCGCAGGTTTGATTAGGTTTAATAATAGCTATAAAAAGTTATGTGAAAATTGAATAGAGAGAAATGCCTTCAAATAAAGCGATAAATATCAGTGCAAATGGTTTCGTGGATGTCTTCAAAATGGAAGTACCTATTTTAACAATAGTCAAAATTTCAAACAATACGATACACGTTCTCTAGCATATTTTTCTATACGTTCCTAAATTACAATTCAACGGAGACCTAGCCAAATCTAACAGCACCTTCAGAGAACACAGCAAACCACAATCAACTCAGCAAACCGCTACAGAAACCTAATCAAACTGAGCTCATCGTTCCAACGTCACAGACGTTAACAAACGTACTTCGGCGTATATCTTCGGAAGCAAATCTGCAGGATGATAACAGGTGCACAGACAAAATTACTCAGGACATTGACCCGACAGCATGCCACTACAAATCATCGAGACAGACCCTATTCCACATAATTACCTAGAAGATAATAGAATAGGACACCAGCGATGGAAACTCGACGAAGAAGGAACAAAACATCGTTACGACCAAGGGAGAGCAGAGCTCGGGGGTTGGAGGGTTCGGAGGGGGAGTGGGAGGGAGAGAAAAATAGAGAGAGAGAGAGAGAGAGAGAGAGCGTGAGAGAGAAAGAGAGGCAAACAATGCATTCCGTAAAAACTCGCTTTACATGAGGCGCGCGCGAGAACCGACGCTTCGATTTGCAGATCGCAGCGATCGGTCCGCCTCGAGGCCTAACAAAACGAAGAACCGAACGAGATTTCGGCCGTGACTCGATCCTCGAGGTGGTCGCCGCTAGATCGCGATCCTTTGCGATCGTCCCCCGTGATTCTAGATCATTTCCAGAATCGAAACGGAGGATAAATAATGGAAGGGAGACGCGACTCGCGGCGCGAGCCGGGGATCGACCTCGAAAAATGGAAAACCAGCCAACAGTCACCGCATAGTCACTATTGTCATCCAAACACGATTCATGGTAGGGTATATAGTATTTTTAGGGATTTTATACAGGCATGCGACAGCGATCTATGTTTTAGCCCACGATTTAACATGTCGATTATTGACGTTTCTTCTTGTACGTAAACGAAAAAAAAAATGAATAAAAACGAACGATGTGCTCTAGGTATATTTAATAATTATTATACGCAGTGGGGAGCGAGTGTGTTGACTGCTTGGGAGATAGAGGAAGAAAGAAAGAAAGAAAGAAAGAAGGAAAGAGAGAATGTAGTAATTTTTTTCGCGCACGAGTGTGTCCTCTGGTGTGGCATGTGTTTCGTGCGAATGCGATTTTTTCTGAGATTCTGTACCTCGTTGTGTATACACATCTCTATTTGTATAATTGTGAATATTACCGTATTATGATAATGTGATTTATTACGTGTGATCCTGCGCGCGGAACGACGCGGTGAAACTTTACGCGCGAGTATTTTGTAACACGAGAGGAGAGCGGAACGAGCGAACCACTGTGTGACGAGCGTGTCTAGAGAAAAAGGGTATGAAATTTAGAGAGTCAGAGACAGAATGAATGAGGGAGAGAGAGAGAGGGAGAGAGAGAGAGAGAGAGAGAAACAGGGAGAGATTGAGCGAGGAGTCTTGTAATCGCAGCTTTTTTGCCGCTGGGGAATAGAATTATAATAAATGAGGAACGCGCTCGCGCAGCCGTCGCTCCTTTCTCTCGGCGTCACTTCTTCTTCTTCTTCTTCTTTTAATTATTCTTCTTCTATTAACGCTGTGTCTGCTATTCCTTCGGATTCTTAACGAGGTGAACGATACCGATTAACTAGCAATTCGACGATTATTGTAGCGAAAAATTGATTCTAGGCCCGCTCGAAGGGAATTTAGGCTCCGGCGGCCATTTTGTCTGCTCGAAGAAAGTCTATCACGCTGTTACTTGCTCGTTTTTACTTGTTCTCCTTTTTAGCAAGTGTTCAGTTAGTTATGAGATTTTAGATTATAACGGGAGAGGATCTGTTGTAACGCACAATCCTTGGAATGTGATTGTATGGGAATGAATAACATTAATTACTGTCCATAAATTATTAAGATTAGGTCTGGCGATCGATGATTCATCGTTTCCTGCGGAACCCGGATTTCTTTTTCGTTCCAGACAGCATCGCGAATCCTTCGTCTGAACTATGTTTCTGTTCTCCTCCGACATTCTACACCGTATTTGCTAAAAATAAAATACGAAAGACCATAATTTACTTTATTTTTTGTCGGAGTCCTCGGATTCCTAGTTCTCTCTGAATTTTGTTACTGTAATTCTGAGTCTTCAGACTACCAAAAGCACTACTGTCACCGATGAAACGCCTGGGCACAGTCTGATTTACTTCAACGTTCACAGTCGTCGTCGTCAAGCAACTCGTTGGCTTTTGACGCAGAAATTACGACGGCGGTGCTCGTACTGTGCCACGGCCATTCGCATGAAACCTTAATGTAAGAAAAGGCTCTTGCATCTTGAAGATGAGAATTATGATACCAAAGATTGGTTACCCATTTTCCTTCCATCTTGTACCTCCTACTTCTCCCTGTCGCTCGCAATAAACGCAGTTCTATAGTAATTTATATCGTACTTTTGAGCGGCGGCGTACCTTATCCTTAGATATCAATGGGTTTTAAGTTACCCTTAATTTCGAACGAAGCTATGGTAACTTTAATCTGAAATTTCCTCGTGTCTACTTGTAGATTTGAATTCTGCTGTGCACTGTGCAGTCGAAAATTGAGATTCGCAGGGCCGGCGCGTGCTGGACGGTCTTCGCGATATTCCACGGGGAAAGGGTTCGATTTTTCGGGCAAGAGAACGCGCCCTTCGGGTCGATCGTTCGTTTCCCGGGCTATCGATCACCTCGTTGAGAAAACATCTCTCGACACCGCTCTTCTTGGGGCTGTCCGGCGATAGTTGATGCAGGGATTGTGTCGAGCCATCCCCCCGACCCCCGTGAAAACGACCACCCTTCTGGCCCGGCTGGCCGCTGTATAAACGCGTCCCAGAGCTTCGAGTGCACGCACACGCGTGGAACCCCTCAGATTTATACAGGGTGTGCCAACAAACCCGTTACGAACCGATACCGAGAATCCTCACAGTTATTTCCTTAAATTTCGTCAGATATCGGGATCTTCTGTCGAAAAGCGAGGATAACTTCCATTTTGAAAAATACAGGGGTAAATTCTAACAGGTCTAGACAGCCTATGTGAACAACTTTTGCTTGAAACGTTTCGCAAAACTTCGAGCGCATCGAATGTTATAGTGGCGCAGGTATCTGGAACGCTCCTGAAGATTCAGGCTATTGCAACTATTGCTAGGTGGGAAATTACGAGAGAAGGCAGATGCTACTCAGTTTTGGAAGCGTTGCATGCGAGTTAAATTTACAAATTGTAGTTGCCCCTGTCTTTTTACAAGCAGCATTACAATGAAATAAAGTGAACACTGATTGCGGATCTTTGTGCAGTACGGAAAGTCAACTGCAAAACGCAGAAATGAAATAACGACGAATCTCTTCTTTCAATAAAATAGTGCGACAACGTTCTTAAAGTTTTTTGATGTCCTCAAACTCTTGCATTTCACCTAGTCGTTTTCGGCATAAATGATTTCAACATTCTGTTGAAATTAGCATACTTCGCTTTGCTACGTTATTCAATTAACAAGAGTTCACTATTGTGCAAGTCGCAAGTACTATTATTCATTGAGAAAGATGGTTTATACAAATTGTTTTCTTGGATCTCGAGCTACTTGTTAAGGTTTGTTAAGGATATAAGTGGACCTCGCTTTCTCTGTCCTCAAACTACAGAAGAGCCCTCGACGAAGCAGAAGCAAGAAAGGTTCCTAGATATTCAGAAATATCCTATTAAATATTCTAGATATTTACGATATTGAAGATATCTATTTAAAAGTATCTCCTTAGGGCCGGGCTCTTCTGGGCACCGATTCGCACAGGTTCGGAACACTCTGTAGAGGGTGGCAGCCGCCAGGGCGTGCTTGCGAGTACACGTTTTTTAAATTTAGGCGGGAGGAGAGCGAGCATGAGCGAAGAGAGAGAGAGAGAGAGAGAGAGGGAGAGAGAGAGAGAGAGAGAGAGAAAGAGAGCGTAAGGTCCTCATCGTCGAACACCCTCGACGGTCGTTCGCGGATTTAATGGCGGCGAATCGAGTTTCTATTGTATACGATTACCAGGGAAACCTGTTCTCCGACGATCCTCAGTTCCGAGGAAACGAAAGTGGACAGTGAAAGCATTTGCCAAAATAACGGGGAGAGGAACGAGAGCAACCAGACATCCTTCCAGAACTATCGGGACTAATTTACTCGCCGCGCGGCATTCCGAAGGTCGAGGACTTCGCGATCATTCGCAAATTCTCTGAAGACTCGACATTTTGTACAATGGCGTAGCGAGCGCTCGTCTAACGAGTCTAGTAGGTGATCACATGTGATATTTGTATCGGCTATTATTATATACATACATATAATATATATATATAAAATATACGAACGTGTGCAGAGGGTGACGAGCGCTGTGCGCAGTTAGGGTTGCGCTGGTTGCGCGCGGAAATGTGTCGCCTCCTGGGAATATAATATTATTAACAATTAGTAAATCTTTATTCATTTTTTCCACATACAAGTTTAAAGGATATGATAAAACACATGCAATAATATTTTTCACTTTACTTTTGCCATAAAGAACTTTTTAATTGATGAAAGAGATATACGTGCATATATTGTGTTTATTGTTACATGTTATTTTTAGATAACAATTTCTTGTTTCATCTATGAGAACGACTCTAAAGTCCCCGTAAAAGAAGAAAGGTCATCAATTTTTTTAACGATCTATAAAATCAACGGTGTGAAAATCGGATCCATCGACCGTTCGTGAAAAATTGAAGCGTCTAATGGCTCCGAAAATATTTTATCGTCCCTGCTCGACTATTTTCCTCAAGCAAAATCGCCGTGTCCCTTTTACAGCTGAGTTACCCGACGCCCTCTGCGCACGTCACTTAAATGTAAATGTATATTAGAAGTACTCCGTTAGGATAACAGCTAGCGGTTAGATGGAAAGCGAAAAACAAAGAAAACCCGAGAAGAGATCGTGAAAGTGAGGAAGATCGAGGGAGATAATGAGTCGAGCCCCGTTTTTCGAAACTCCCGCCAGAAAGAGAGAACCACGAGAGAATAAAAAATAGCGAACCCGAGAAAATAGCGTGCTCTCGCTCTGCAAACGATGCCTAATCGTTCTTTTACACGTACGCAGGCCTACTCGCCGATCCAAAATGGCGGGAAGACGAATAAGGCAGCGACACGAGACGCGAGGATCTCCATCAAGCCTCTCGAAACCTTTTAGCACGAGCCCCCCGTGATTTTTCGGCTACAACGACCTCGAAGAGCAGCCTCTTCGAACGATCTCGCACGAGGAAATCCGGCGAATTTAGTTTTGGCAAGCGGAATTCACTGCCGCCCCTAAAATGGTCCCCGGAGTAGCCATTTGTTACTTGAACCTCTTGAACGTCGTTGGTCCTCGAGCACGTCGAGCGATCCCAATTTCTCTTCGCGTAAATGTTAACATAGGGAACGCTCTTCTTACGATTTCCTCCGTTCACACGTACCTAATCGTTCGATCTTTAAATTTAAGATCTACTCGATAGAGATTTAGATTCGTTCGAGATTTAATGTCCTAAACTTTGCTAGAACTTTCAGCATTCGGATTCAAACGAATATTCGCAGTCTGTCATAAGAATTTCCGTATCTTTGCTAGATTTCGAATGTTAGAAACAGAGGAACAAAAGTTTGCATTCTATCGTGATCATTTCTATAGCTTGCTTAATTGTTCTTGGATAAATCTCGAAGAAACGACGATGGTGCTATGTTATGTTTGCTATTCTATGAGAAAGTAAACGAGAATTAATCGGAACCGTGCGAAAATGTATGTACAATTATCGTTTTAAGCATTTATGACAAGAGTGAATCACTAATCACGACACAGTGTCGATAAATATGTTACGTTAAATTTGTTAAAATTATTAAACAGAAAGGAAAACTTCGCTATGATCTTCTCTGCAATTTCTCTAGAGGCAAGACAATTCTATCTTTGCAGAAAGATAATCGCTGTGATCAACTCGACTCCGCAGTTTCGATCTCAAATATCAAATTACTTTAATTTCACGGAATCCTTCACAGCGATATGCAGTGAACGTCTCGGTAGATCGTGTTGAAAATCCTCGTCGGAACTCCGACTCGATAATTGCAGACCCAGGGCCCAATCAATATGCACGGAAGGTGCAAGACCTCTGTTTCTTCTTTAACATCTAAAAACTGGTAGAAGTATGAAAATTTCCGCGGCAGACTGTATGAACAGCGAGCCCTTCGAGGCGATTGAATCACAGATTCCAGGTGGACGGAAGGAGTTAGTTCGTGCAAAAATGAGCGAGCCAATCAGCGCAGCCCGATTTCCTTTTTCTTTCTTTTTCTTCTTCTTCTTCTTCTTCTTTTCGCCGGCTGCTCGGTTCGTCCGCGTTTTCCGGGAAGAAAACCGAGCGAATCGTAGCCGGAAGTGCTCGTGCATGAGAGAAAGAGACCGCGACTGCGTGCGCGTGCGTGTAGAACAAAGAGATGTACAAAGGAGCTGAGTGAGTCGACTAGGTGCACGCGTTTCGAGAATCAAATCGACCATTTTCCGATAGGAGAATGACACAGCGAAAGAGAGAGAGGGAGAGAGAGAGTGATAAAGATAGATAGATAGATAGAGAGTGCGAGAGAGAGAGAGAGAGAGAGAGAGAGAGAGTGCGATAGAAAGAATGACGTATAGAGACGGAGAGAAAGAGGTGTGAGAAACAGTGTCGAAAAACAAGAGAAACAAGGAAAAGAGTACGGCGTCCGATAAGAGAACTCACCCCGAATTTTTCAGTAAATTATTTTTAGCCTTAATCGCTACCTTTATACATTACATTGCTATCGCTAGTTAACACTGTAAGGACTACTTTTACCGCATCGTTCGCACTATGATTTCTAATCGTTTACTTTCACCATTGTTCGTTGTACAAAGGAGAGAAGATGGATCGCGAAGCAGATCGAACTTTCGTTATATGGATCTTATTAACTAGCGTGAGTTCCGTGCGGATCATTTTGTAAAAAGTGTTTCAATTTCGGAGATCGTTCGATTGGCGTGTCGAGCGTTCTTCTGCGGAGGATCTGTTGACGTGAGAGGCGCAAAGAGAGTGAGAGTGAAAGAAAAGTAGAGAGAGAGAGAGAGAAAGAGATAGAGATAGAGAGTATGAGAGCAACGTTCTTCCTGCGTACCTTCGCGATCGACGAATTTTTCATTCGAGATACATATGTGTGCACGAGAAAAAAATCGCTGGCCGATCGATTGGAACGGCGACGCCATTGTTCCCCGGGGGCGAGATAATATTTTCGGAGCACTTTCGCGCGAGTCCGACAAACACCGGCGACGGTCACTTTATTTTTCGGATTTTCGTTTCCCCTTCGAGGACACTCGCGGCTCCCCGAAGCATACCCTCCGATCGCATGGATCGCAATGGATCGCGTCGATCGTCGATCCGATCGGCTCGCCGTTCCCGTCGGTCGCATATTTGTTGTCTGCCTAGAGATTTTTTGCGTTAACGAACTGGCGCACGCTTCTTATTCGGCTAACGGAGCGACCGGGCCGGCCGCGCTTTGTAAATAATTCCTTAATAAACAAATTTCTCATCGTGCTTGAGTGAGCTTGTTTTCAACGGAAGCCCTCCTTCAGCGTGCCGGCGGCTGTCTTACGCCTTCATCGCAGATCGGTGAACGATGGCTGGAACGGAATCCATTGGCTGCTCGAGGTCCCTCGCATCAGCGGTGCTAATTACCGATTACGTTCATTTCTATTCGCTCTTTGAACGCACGATGCTCTTTGAACTGCGTCGATTTCATAAAATTTGATTTTCAAACATCCTTTTAGAAACGAAATCTTATTATCCTTTGTTGCACTGTATTTTTACATTGTTTATTTGCACTTTGCTTTAAACATACGTTATACTACGTTTGATGTCTTCATACTGTCTTCATTGGTGTCTGTATTTCTAGAATTGTCTTTCAGTTGTCTGTATTTATTTTTATACAATTTTTTCTTTTATATATTTGACCCTTTTTATAATGGATTAATACTTTGAAAATATTTTACTTGACCACGCATAGTTCAGTTTCTGTTTTAAATTGTCATCCTTCATGATTGTTTCTGCATCCCTTCAAGAAGAGAAAAAACGAAACAGTGACTAAAACAAAGAATTATTTTCTTTATTTAAATCGTTGGATTCTTTTCCTGTGTAAACGTACACTAAGCTGAGTATCTGATCTTGCTTTTCATGTCAAATATTCATCTCATTTATTCAAGTCTTTTCTGCATCAATTTTGTATAAATCGATGGGTGCTATTTTTTATTCATCTAAAAGAGCAGGCTTTCATTCCGGAGCATTAAATGAATTTTCTTGGTATGAATCCAGGAAAGTAGATATTATTAAAATAATTCCCAAATGTATTCTATATAAACGGCAGAGGGTGGCTTATCCCGAAGTGGAAAAGGGTGGCCTCGAGCGATCAAAGAATCTATTTCCGGCAGTAGTGACGGTCATGCTAAGAGAGACTCGAGGTCCGAGAGAGTCCTAGCTAAATTTGTTAATGCTTGTGGATCCCGTATTCAGATGGGATCGTTGGCTGCTCGAATCGATTTTATTGCTTTCGATTTGATCGTTCAGTGGCATCGTGATTAGGTACGAATTAGCGCTCGAGCCGGCCCAAACGCTCTAAATAGCGGTCGCTTTTATCGTAATCGTGGCATGTATAGCTTGTGCGATAGTGATTTCTCGTTTTTACGCGGTTATGCGCACGCAATGCCGGGGTCGGCGATCTTTCTTTCCGCTGTAATTTCTGAGAGAGGAGTGGTGAGAACGCCCGTGAAATACAGGCCGCCTGGGACGGTCAGGAATTGTTTCGCGTAAAAAGATTATACCTCGGGCTCGTTTCCTCGCGGATTATGCTAGCTGTGGAACCATTCGCCTGATTTACATTACTGCTCCGCCAAGGCGATTTCATTTTTTCCGTGGATGCAGCTGTTGATCGATGACGCTCATTTACGCTTCACCGTGGAACTGTAAAATTTCCACGCAATCTGAAAAATTCAAATTCATTGCAGTTGGTTTCTCTAAGCTCGCTGGATTTCACGAATTTCATTTCTTTCTCCGATGATTTTAAATGCGTGACATCTGTATTTTATTAATAACAGATTCGGTATATTTGCTAGAGGAATTCATTTCTCTATGTAGATTCGAAATTGCAACTTTCTATTAGCACTGACAACATAGACAATGTATTAATCGTTCGATAATCACGCAGAAACGTTCAGCACGCGAGTTTTAATTCCTCGTCGCTCCGGAAACACGCATTGCAAAAATAGTCTTTCATCGCTGCTCCATAAACAGAAGTTAAAGATGCGAAAACATAAAGACATTTTCCCGCGAAGACATAAAGTGCTTACCATCGCTCGGAACATCTGAAACCACAGCATAACACATTAAATTCAGACAGTCTGGGACTTCCTAAAAGCATCTAAAGCGAATCACCAAACGAAGTTCAGACTCTTATCCAACAATTTCGCGAAAGAAGCGAGGAGAGCGTTAGAGCGCCGACGATTCGCGAGAACGATGCCATTCGAGGACGTCTTCTGGCAATCGCGGAACGCGTGCGGAGGCGGGAAACTACCCTGACTCTCAGTTCGCTGATAGAGAGGAGGGTGAAGGTCGTTGGCCACCTCGGGATCGCGTAAAAATGGTTAGGCGAACGACTGAGCAGAGGAGAGACAGCGAAACAGAGAAAAAGAGGGAGTGGGTGGTGTAAGAAAGACAGAGTGAAAGGGAAACCAGGGAACTGAGAGCGCAAAGGGATGAGAAAAAGCGGCGATGGAGGGAGGGGGGAGCGTGTGAGAGCGAGAGTGAACGAGGGAATTGAATGAGCTGTATGCAAAAAGGGAGAAAGATCACGTGTGCTCTAAGTGTTTTGCGTATTACTTCTGTGCGCTGCTTGAGAGTATAACTGAGAGAGTGAGAGAGAGAGAGAGAGAGAGAGAGAGAGAGAGAGAGAGAGTGGGAGGGAGGGAGATTGAGGGAGAGAAAGAGAGAGAGAAGTCAAAGATCGAGGGACAGCCTCGCAGCACTATATTCCTCTTCATTCTTTTCTTTCCTCTCTTGGTGGCTCTTCAGAACACCATAGCGTACTCTAAATATCGTTATTTTTTAAGATGAATTACACGAAGACGGAGCGCAGAAACGATATTGAAAAAATATATATATATATAAATATATATATTTATTTTCTAAGATATAATATATATATCATCAATATGTATATGAAATTATGATAATGCACAAAATGTAATTATATGTACATGTAACGATTAATTAATCTTGCTCTACGATCCGGGGGGAAGGGATGCGGTGATGAGTAGCGAATGCGTGCAAAAACGAAGAAGATGGATAAAACCGTAAAACAGGGCACCACTCTCGAAAAGGGTTTTTGGGGAGGGAGGAGAAGGGGAAGCGGGTGAAGTGTCAGCGAGGATCAGCAAGGTAGACAGAGAGAAAGTGTAGGTGTATGCGTGTCTGTGTGTGAACACGTGTGCGAGAGATGAGGAGAGAAAGAGAGAGGATATCGGTTGCTTGTGTGTGCTACGACCGCGTATAAAAGTAACTCTTCGTGTTGACGAAGGGCGGGTGCGGAGAAGAATGGGGGCGGGGGGCTTGCGGCCGCTGTAACCTCATCTTTCATGAATAGCTTGTATTTCTGCTCAGTGCAAAATAAACGTACGTTCCTGTTGAAAAAAAGGGAAAAAAGAGATAAGACCTCCTCTTCTTCTTCTTCGTCTCTTTTTCTTACATTTGTTCCGTGGATCCTTCAAACTCCCTCATGGCGGACGATCTTCCGGTTTGGATGGAGTTATCAGGTTTCGGGAAACAGGTGAGTATCCTTGCATGGGAATTCAACCAATGGCGAGTTTCTGCGAGATTAGGACATGATCTCTATATAGGGTTTAGCTCCGTTCATTGTTGAATAGCAATAGTGATCGGTAAATCGTCCCAGAAGAGTAATTTCAATCGTTTGTTTAAGTTGCGAGGAGAAGATCTTGACCTTAGCCAATTTTTAAATAGTTATAACAATTAATGAATTTGTTTCGAGATTGAAAGACTCGACTCAATAAAATTTTCAATCCCAGTAATTAATAGTTTAGATTCGGAACTACATTTTTTAGTAGCAATCACAATTAAGAAAACAGTTAGTAAATTTCAATTAAATCATTTCTTGTGTGATGTTTAGCCATGAATTTATGTCAGCATATGTATGTACAAAGTTTTACTTTACTGTATGAACATTGAATAAAGCAGAATTCGATTAAATCTGTTAAATCGCAAGTTTCGTCGCACTTGAAAGATTATCTATCGTATATGCGATTTTAGAAGTCTACTAATTATAATTAATGCGCTACGCTACTATCAAGTGCTCCATAGGAAGAATTTGAAAAAAGTGGAGGTAAGTGGAATTTTATTTTCTGTCCAGTCGATACTAATACACGAATTGTAGTAATTAAATGAATAAATGGCAATTACTCTTGCAATCAATAAGCCACAGTTATTCATAAGTTCCGCATAATTTTTAACTGGATAATATAAAAACGTAATTCCAAAAAAGGAAGAATACGTAGAAATACGTGTGCAACAAGCACAACGAACACCATAAGAACGACAGGAACTTCGTATCTAACGAACCACGTTTGTTAACGATCTCCATATCGCTTCGAAACAGCTATACTATGTCCACAACTGCGTTCAAAGCAGAAAGGACACATAAAAATACATAAAATTTGCAGCAAGCACAATGAACACCATGACAATGAAGCGAAGTTCGCGTCGTTCGGTGACCCTAGCTGTGGAAAATGGCGGATCGGGGGTGCGGCAGAGGGGGAGGAAAAAATAAGGAAGTGTAGGGACAGTAAAAATGTCGTTTATGGGCCGATCGGATGAAAAGCGCAGCTCGCTCGCCCCTTTATATTTCGTCCGGGAATAGTTTCGTATCTGGACGTAGGCCGGGGACACCCCCCACGGGGCCGGGGCGCATTATAATTTCCCATGAAACGCTTTATGATGACAAAACGCCGTGAACGTCCTCCTGCGACGGCTATCGGGACCGGAGTTATAGTTTTAGGGACGATATCGCCGGCGAAGTACAACCTGTCAGAGATCCGTGTGTTCGCGTTCACGTATCTATCAGTGGCCTTGTACCTCTGTGTGTGTATGTGCGTGTGTGTCGCGAAACGACTGATCATTGTCCTTTGTTCCTCCCCCGTGCAGAGTCGATACACTTATTTGCACGCCATGAATATCTCGCTGCGAATGTAACGCGATAACATGGATGAAAAGCTGCCGTCATATATCTTTTCCTTTATGGCGGGGCGGGGGTAGACGATGGTTTTAACACGCTCACCCCTCGCTGAAAGGTCAGGGGATTCGTGTTCCTACGATCACATCGGTTTATGCGTTTTTGGGGCTCGCAAGGGCTTCTTCTTCGGGCCTTAACACGCCTCGCTAGGATCTTTGGGTCGTTTCGGATGTCATTGTTGGCTTTAGTCGAGAGTTTATGGGAGGACGTTCGTTTGATTGATTGTTTCACGCTGGGATAGGGTGTTTACTGCGTTTACTACGAATTTATATATTCTTTTCGTGCTGGTGATGGACTGCGATTTTATGCACTTACGGCAAAAACGAAATAGATCGAATCCAAAGCAGAATAAACATTTAAAAAGTTTAGAGGCACTGCTGTGTTATAATTCGACTTATTAAAATAATTAGTAACCGAAACAAATTTCTACGTAGTTTCTATAATTTACAATTAAGCAAACAGATTTTAATTCGCGTAAAAATTCGCGGTCTAGTTATAGCAAAGCATCCATGCAAGATTTAACAAAATCTCCCGTGAATTCCGTATGTTGAGTCTGACTACATCGCAAAAATAGGACGGGGACCTTTCGAAGAGTTAAAAAAGAACTGATCTCTCAATTTTTTAAATGCGTGCGGTGGAAAGGTCACTTTCTTTAAAACCGCACCGCTAACTTCTATCAGTACAAAAATATAGCGCAGCAAAAATAAAGCGCAACAGATTCGATAAATACTGTAATCGTTAGATTGTGAATTTCACCTACACATTCATGCTGATAGCAAATAATTGTGATAACATTAAAAGTACCAATACATTGTCAAGTTGTCAAAATAATGTAAAAACGATGCAACGAAATAATGGTGATAAAAAATGACGATCTATTTAATATACTATAATTTCAATAATAGCAATCGATTCAGTAAAGAACAAAATTTCTATCAACCAATATCTTTGAATGTGTCCAAATATAGTTCACGCACAATGTAAGAATCCGTAGCTACGATTTGACGGATTTCCAAGGATCAGAACCGCCGTGTGTCGTTCCCTAGATCAATACCTCGGCGACGCTCGGTATGCCCGACACGCGCGCGTTTTTCTCCGTTGATTTAATTAGGGTCGAATTAATTAGTTCGCTGGAAAAGTCAGTTGGGGAATATTAATTCACCGGCGACGGTAAGTTCAGTCGGTAACTGAAGAAGCAGCGACCCGCTATCGGAGGAATTTCGAGTGCTGTTAAATGCGAGTCGCGAATCGGCAAAGAATACCGGAGTTGTGTCGAGAGGATTAACCGTGGACGCGGCTCTAACAAGTTTAATCGATACAGCTCCGGATAAGTACGGAGTTCCGTGCATGGGGATCTTGATTCCGGCCATTGTACTCAAGGCTGAGCACTTGTCGCTGAGATACGCCGGAGACGTCAGTGAAAACGCAATCGTATCGCGGACGAGCGCCTGCGATAAGGCCACCGACTGACCGAGCGAACTGTGGTTGCCTACTACTTCGGCGCTTCGACGAATCTTTTCTTCATTATACTCTGCAGAAAATTCATACAATCTTTCAGAACATGATCCACCTCGATCGTTTATTTGGGTAGAGAAATTGTTAACTCTTTGCGGTCGTGTGTCTACTGTAAGCCACCAAAGCTATTTATTTTTTTATTTTTACACAAAATGAAAACATATATCTAAACTTTAGAAAAGAATTAATAAATTTTGTTTCTTCTCAATCTTGAATATTAACTAATTCAATTAATTAATTCGACAATTAATTCTGTCCAGCATGACACCTATGTATAAACTTAAAACGACCGTAAAGAGTTGATTACTGGAGTATTTTTTACTTTTGTTTTATTGTTTACTTTCCCGGAATAGAAAGGGAATTACTTGGTAAGGAGGAACTATTAATAATAATCATTTTACGTTGTTACTATTAAAATATTGATTAAAAGTTATCAATGTTTATGAAATAAAACAGCCATGTTATTCTTGAAGTAAGTGCTCATTAAAAGATACAACTGTCTGCTAAGTAGAATATGCCTACTAAATGCAGACCACCTTAACCATCTTTACAAACGCGTTCGCTTTAGCGTACGATTAGTTCTAGTCAGACTACTTCATTCTTCAGTTACAATCGCGTTCGCCTTAATTTATGATTAGTACATCGATATAGTACTAACACTGCATCCCATACTGTATATAACACTCCGATATTATCATTCGTTTGTTTCGTATTAACATCTAACATTTCCAGAAGACGCGGCACTCAAAATCTTACGGATTACCATAGCATCCTCCATTATATCGTCCTCAGAGATCCACTCGAGCTGAAAGGACGTCTACGTGGCATGAATATTAACACGTCCGAAAGCGTCAAACCATTTCTCTGTAGAATAACAAACTCACATGAAAACGTATTGTGTTGTTGCTGCCGGAGCAGCGCGGGAGCTGAAAGCAGCTCCAAGAGAGCCCGACGAAGCGGTATTGAAATCAGCAAGTTTCCCTTGAAATCCGACGATAAAAGGCATCCCCCGTTATCCCTTTACCTAGTCCTCGGTCATTCGTCGTATCCTCTCGAGCGGTAGTTCTTTAGTTTCAGAACATCCGGATTGGTCGAAGTGGCTCGGATTAAGCGGATCCGGCTCCCTAGACGCAAGCCACTCTTCCTTCTTTTCCCTCCCCGGCGAAAAAGGAGAACGCTCTCCTCGGTTTTACCTCTTCGGGGCTATATTTTTCTTGCAGCTCGCTGCTCCGTCCGGCTGCCGTGATCCTCAAAGGGGATACACCCCGAAATTTTCGAGCGATTCCGCATTAGCCGGCGGTCGCAACTCTCTCGCGATCTTGACAGATTAATTGACCCTGTGATTTTCTTCTCCTTTTCTTTTATACATGCCTGCCATTGTTCTTCTTCTTTCTGAGCTATCGACGTTTTCTTAAGCCGCGTATACTGCTTTTCTTCGGCGAAATATTCGCCTCGATTTTTCATTTCTCGAACTCGGCTCTTTCTCGGCTTCACTTTCCGGTTGATTAAGCCGCGCGGTATATTTTCCCCGGGCACACGTTAAATTACAATTTTACAGAGAAACGCGGGTTTTCGCTCTCTCTCTCTCTCTTTCTTTCTCTCTCGAATCCTCCCATGGCTCTTCATCTTCCGAAACTGCCGCGTATCGTTGCCCCGGAAACTCCTCTCGCCCCGAGCGCAACGGCTAAACCGAGCCCCGACCCGTGGAAATTCGAGCAAGATCACCGGCTACGAATGTGAAACTTCCATTCAGGATGCGCAGCCCGCCGCGACAACTCGATTCCGAGCGGAGGAAAAATGATCAGGCCGGAAGCGGTTAAGTGGAACGCGATTCGGTAATTGGCGACCATCGAGACGAAGGTAGCTCGCGAGACGGCGTCGACGAACTACGGTTTTCGCGAGGTTCTGTCGAGGAGTGTTCAAATTGGTGACATAGATTTTATTTTTTGCCCAATTTTTGTGTTTCATCGATTTTTACGCTCTCGAGTTTCCGTTTTGTTAGGTTCGAAGACTTGCCTTCTGTGGTTGTTACTCGTCTGCGGATTTTATGTA
Organism: Augochlorella aurata; assembly: GCA_028455555.1. NCBI lineage: Eukaryota > Metazoa > Arthropoda > Insecta > Hymenoptera > Halictidae > Augochlorella > Augochlorella aurata. The sequence continues at coordinate 6,607,038 of CM052161.1, read as the reverse complement.
TTTATGATAAAAATGAATGGGTGAAATGTGAAACAACGGAAATATTAAAGAATTTAAGGTGTTATGTATATTATTTTCTGCCCACTGAAATTAAAATTTAGCTATTGACCATTTTATTAAATATCGTGTCTTTTAGACAGTATCTGTTGATTTATTATATTTATTTTTGTTTATAAATTGGTCACTGTACTGGATCTTTTACTTAGGCGTTTGAAACTGTAAATGATATCAAAGAAACATTTATGTTAATTCAATATTGTTTTTGGCCAGTGGCTGCGAAATCGAAATTGAAATTCCACTTTCTTTTCAGATAATTAATTTTTGTGTGGTCAAACGAGTAGAATGATATCAATCTACGATCCGACTAGTCATATATTGAAATAAAACTACATTTTACGTTATAAGAGAACCTCGTTCATCCGCACGCAAATTCTACGAACAAGATCAGCATCTGATATACTGAACCTCTATTACTACATTTTTGTTACGAATTTATTACAAAAAAAATAATTGTATAATAAAGGAAAGACACAATGTATGTATACTGTGTTTCCAATCCTTCAAACCAATCTTTGTATGGTGTGATAAGAGACTACCTTCAACCTTCCTAGACTAAACAACGCAACTAAATTAACGAAAGAAGCTTACAATCATTTCAATTGAACCAACCAATAAACCACGATAAATTACAATACAGCACCGTAACAGTAGAACGGAAACATTTCAAAATACCCCCGTTCACTCTGAAAAATTCCAGAAGGGAGAAACAAACATCAGGAGCGACGTACGACAGGTTGAAAAAGAGAAGATTATAAAAACCCCCGACGGAATCGTAGAACTGTCTCATCTGTTGAGAAAGTCCCAGCATCCAGCTGCATGGAGAACAGTGTATCTTGCCGTCTGTAGATCTCGTCGGTACGTATTAACTCGACATCGGAATACGAGGCAGCGTGTGTCGTGTGTACGTCGAAGGCGTGCCTCGCAGCAGCTCGGAGATGGGATCCCGAACATCTCAATGGGATGGGTGTTGGATGCCGCAAACTTGCAGACGAACGAGCCCGGAGAAGCGTTCCCGCCCCCGCGTTGCGGCTGCCAGAATGAAATCGCGGAGCTACCCTTTCGAGGCGACCCTTCCCCGGCCCGGGGAAGGGAAGTCAGTGCGCTCTCAAGTGTCTCGGCGGAATTTAATTCTGTCCGGGCGCCGGGCTCACCTAGTATGCAGTTATTTGATACCCGATATTTTCTTTTCTTGCTGGGAGCCCCAGCTAGATAGCTCCTGAGATCTCGCACCCTGCTGCCGTTCCTTAAATTACGAGCTGGATTTCTTCGACGCACCTCGCCAAGCCGTTTCGCTCCGCGGACCGAGAAATTTGAGTTCGATGCAATAAACGGCCTCTCACGCCCGTGGATCTCGCCCTCCACGGAATATCGCATTCTTCTTTTCAATCCCGGATGCTGCCGGTTCCCTCGTTCCTGCCACCAAGTCGACCGCTGGCCAAAACCGCGGCTGCACTATTTATTTCGTCCGAC